>CM041786.1:32445111-33186931 GCA_023375725.1 Nephotettix cincticeps
AAAAATAAAAATTACAAATAACGATCAAGTACAAATTTAAAATAAGAATAACTTCAATGGAGGAATTCCTGTAAAATGTTTTTTTACTAGATTAAATTTGTGTTTTTACAATGTTTATTTTTATTTTTTAATTATTTTTATTTCTTATATTTTATATTATTACATTTTAAGACATCTAAAACTACCCCATTAAAAACAATTTAATTATAAATAAACAAGATACGGGATAACACTTTTCATGAGACAAGGCCGTTGGGGTGGATCCAATGTAAGTGATTTTTCTGTGAAACCTCTTTAAAAATTAATCGGGAAAACATTCACATTTTAACTACAATTGAAACTACACTCATTGTCCAACCCCGTGAATGGAGCAGTAAAGAGCGACCGGGTTAAGCTGAATACTCCAATTAGTGCAACAGTATCGCGGGGCAGATTTGCCCCTAATCCGCTAAACCAAAACGAGCTTTGCAAAAATACCTGACTCATCAAACACCAAACACTCAGTTGGCGAACTTGGTCCCTGCCACTGAACCCCTTATTATTGGGGGAATTTAATCTCTACTAACTAAAACAAATATATGTTATAGGTAGTTTTTTATATTACAGGTAGCCTGTAATATAAAAATAATAATATGAACTAGGAGAAAATCAGTGGCGTTTGATATAAATAACAAAGAAATGGCAGCGTGCTTTAGTGCCTTCATCAGTCAGGTTGCTGACTCAATCTTGGCATAATTTTGCTATGATTAATTGCTAGACTGATGAAGGCATTAAAACTGTACTTAGTTTTTTTAGCCTTCAATGATCCTGGAATATGAACCATCTTGTATTTGTTAGTAATAAAGCTACATATATTTGAAATTTACTGCACTCATCGCTCTCACCCTTCACTCATAGTCATTACACTCAATATACTCAACTTCCACTCATACTAACCTTAAATTATTTACCAGAGTTGGCTAGTGTCTTATCTAAGAAAATGTATGAGCCAGCGTTTTTCTTCCTGAACACTTTAAGGGTTATTTAAGTCCAGAGGCAGTGTAAGCCTGAAATGCTATGAGTGATCCATGGGGAAGTCATTTCTGCTCACCAAAATGTACTAACGGAGATTTATTAAAAATCTTTAACAATGTTTTGTACAACAGAATTTTTTACAATAAAGTAACAATGACCATGAATAAGTTATGGTTCTCGCTTACCCTTTGAAAATAAGCTATAGTATAAGCCAATTGTCTCACAACACCTTACCTTATTAGTAAATTTTATTTGTCTATGTATGAGATTAAACTAATTGTGCCTCACATATAACAGGATTATCGTATGTAGGTGCGCAGGTCGTCGTCGTCCACACATGATATTTCGTTTAAAGTAAATTAGTTTTATTTAATGTCGATACCCTTTTCGTATATTTCTATTTTAGAACTGTATAATATGTACAGGTATTTTAATAATAGTAAAATAACTCAGCCTATGCGTTGATACTCAACTATTTTGATAGGTTCTATTATTTTGGTCCTGGAGACAAATTTAATAATCTATTGTTTAGAAAAATCTTTTATTGTGAATGAAATAATAATATGTTTAACTTTTTAAAACAGTTAATGAACAGTTTGATGAATCCACTTTGACATTAAGGACTAGAATAATTTCAGTAAGTAGAAAATCCGCACGCTCACACGCGCACGCTCACACACACACACACACACACACACACACACACACACACACACACACACACACACACACACACACACACACACACACACACACACACACACACTCACACGCAGAGTATGTGTTTCGGTAGCTTTATTTGTATTCTAAGATTAACCAACCAAATTAAACCCACAAATAGCTGAATTTCCTTAAGTAAAACAAGGAGGCAAAATATATGATAAACTTATACAGTTTTACTCTGGTCGGTTATGAATACATTTGAGTCGAGCCCTGGGATAAGATAGCGAAGCGACCTACATTGAAGCAATCTCTATAATTGGGATCAGCGTCATAACTCAGGTATAAATGACGGCAAATGATTCCAGCTCGTGTTCCGATAATCCACTTTACCGATAGTCGGTGATGTCGGTCGTAACGGTAAACTTTAGTAGTGTCATATCAGGTTGTTTATACGTACGGTATTTACCATTATTCAATCCATGGAAGTATTTACTTGTATCAGGACACGCCGTGGACAGCCTCAAACACGCGTATAACGGTCTCAGACTGAAGAAATTGTCACGTGTTCAAAAATACTGTGGTGATCAAATTTTAAGTTACTATTAGATAGAATCTTAATACATTGTGGATCAAATTTTAGACACGATTAGCAATACTCTTGGTTTCACTTACGAAGGGTATGTACAAAAATTAAAACATACTTGTATTCTTATGTTTGAAAATAGCTTATTTGCAAAATTATTTAATTTATATAATTTGCATTACGTCTTACGAATAAAAAAGATAAAAAGGGTTCATTTTTTACCGGTTAATTAAATATTTTGATAAGTAGATTGGGTATAAGGATAGTTCAATAGGCGTTTAGTTAATAAATAAATATTTATAATCAGTATTTATGTTTTAATTTATTAGAGTAGTAACAAAAAACTATATTTGTAGTAATTGCATTAATACGTGTCTAAAATACCATTCGTATTAGGGCTATTATTGTTGAAGTTTGTTTTATTACTACCTTGTTCCTCAGGTGACATGTTTTTATAAATTGTCATCTGTTGCTACCCGTTCTACCTCTTTTTTGCGCATCAAAAACAGTCAATATTACAAAAAACCACCATTTAGTAAATATCAGTTACTAACATATATTTATACCTATTCAGAAGTAATATCCAAATGGAAGATACTTTAGAAAACACTGTTATATGTACATTCCAAAAGATATTCTTCACTCAATCTCTCGCATACGGTAAACTTACGATGAAAGCTCAAACAAATCTGAAACTCTTCAATGCCAAAGATGTATTAACCCATCAAAATGGCGCTTCCGGAACAAATCGTTTGACGGATATTCGACGTCTTGACAATAGACTGAGTGGTGGAGTGGGGGAGGACAAATATCGTGAATAAGAAGTGAAGGTAGAGCAGGTTGCGAGAGGGGGGTGGGTAACGCAAGCGCCGGGACGATCAGCTGATGGCGCGGCGAGGCTCAGTGCGACTGTGGCTCTCGCGTGGCCTGGCCTGACGACCTTGTGAGTGCTCCGACCGCAGGCTCCGTATCTATCTGATAATAAACTCTAAACATGACCCTTCCCCACCTAGACCCCACCGACCAATAGGATACCTCACACGTTCTCAGTGGGCTTCTCTTACAATACGTTGTTCAAAAATATATGTGTTAGAAACATATTCGTGAAATCATATCAATTAACTGTAATCAAAGTGTAAAGTGTTTGTGCCATTGACAACTTCACAATGTGTGTCAGAATTTTCTTCGGAGCGCTCAATCTACTAGTTTTTGCTGAGATCAGCTTTGTAAAAGGTAGGATTTCAATTTATTGGGATCTGTGACGCAACGTAATACGGAAACTATTGGGATATGAAATTTTCTTTGTATTTCTTAAATTTATTGACCGTGTACTTCGTAATCTCACCAAACAAGTTTTATTTGTGCATTGATTAAGTTACGTGAAATAAAGAACGTAGTTTATTTGTAAACATATATTATTATTTATTTTATAGAAAATTATTATCTAATATTGTCTTCATTAAATAAATTAATTGGTTAGTTAAAAATAATGTAAAGATAAGTTAAGTAACTTTCAACGATTAACATATCTGTCACGAATGAATAGTTTAAGCAACTTAACTTACTTAGATAAACCAATTGTACACGTATCCCGTAAATGTGTTATTTTTAACAAACCATCGTATGTATCTCCGTAGCTTAAAAAGCAATTTTTCATTATACTGCTGTTTTAGATACATTTTTTGAAGAGAAAAACGTGCTTTTTTTCATAGAAGTAAACCTATTATTACGATGATTTTTTTTAGTCCTATACCGCAAAAGATCATTGTTGATTATACCTGTGATTCAAGGTCAGCATTCTAATAACCTAAATAACCAATCAGGAATCAAGAAATAACTGCTACAACATAAGTTGGCTTTTTGATATACTCATATACTAGCCCAATTAAGATCTTCGGCTGTTAAACTTGTGCTCGTACCGCCCGTTTTGATCCTAGTGACAAAATATACTATTATCTCAGTATATAATTTTGATTTTAATTCTCTTACCAATAGATTTTTTAATAAAAAATGGATATTAACAGACTTAGTTGAAAAAAATGAAGTATAGACTTCACATTACTGATAGTTCTAACGATATATGTATATAATGTATTTAACTTAAATGTATGGCATTTAGTTTTGATGGTTCTTTATTTGTCTTATTACGCATTTCACCTGTAGTGTAGCAACCTTCATAAGACAATTTGAATCACTAGTAGAGGCTAAATCGCACAACAATATTTATAAATATTGAGATATTTACATATTTCTTTAAATCTTTATGAATATTGTCAGATTGCTTCTATCTTGTTACCATTTCGTCTATGGTTTTGAAAACAAAAGCATTCTTAAAATTGTCCATATTTCTAGGTAGTTTAACGTGTCTGAATAATTTATCTATAGGTTTGTAGATCTAGTAGTTTACTAGGTAGTAGTTTTAAGTACTTCTAGCTTCTAGTAACAATTAGGAAATAAATGCAGGATTGTTTATAAGACTTCTTAAAACAAAGTAAAACAAAAAAATTTAAAAATAAATTCCAAAAAACCTATAACAACGTACATAACTGTATGAATCCATATTAATATTTTGATAAAGATTAAACGCGTTAGTAATAATTTGAGATGAAAAACTACATAATAATATTGCATATATGAAGTCTACGGGTAATAATTACTATATGTAAAAAACATTTAAAGACAACAATATATATTTTCCGATTATTCAACAAATAATTATTTTAAGCCATCCTATAAAAATTACATTGATAAAAATACTCGTCGTATTTATAAACGTAAATAATTTCTAATTAATCCATAGAGAGGTAAATGTACAATCAGTCAACAAAACATCCGAGCCCGAGGGAAGTAGAATATTCAACGTTAAATTTGAACTCTTATAATGTTATTATTACATAATGTTGAATAGTAAAAATAATAATAGTTTGCGTTAGTTTTTTATCATCTTCTAACAGTACCAGGTCATCTATGAGAAAACTTAAATTATCAGTTTTTAATTATATCTACGGCCGTAATATGTTCTCAAATTCTATTCAAATTCTTCAGGAATTAATAGGTGCAAAGATGAAATAAAGAATGAATGTGGTATGTTTTCATTTTAAATCCATTGGAATACACTAATATGTTTATCGGGATATTTAATAACAGTGAAACATTTTATCATATTTTTTATTAACTTGTACTTTTTTATGAAATAAATTAATGAAAATATAAAATTTTCATATTTTTGTTTATAAAAGGTTCTGTTGATTTACAGTGTTTAATCAACAGTGTTTAATTAAAAACCTGAATATACCTGTTAAATAAGTAATGATATGCACTATGAGAACATTAACTTTTACCACATTAAAAAAGGGAATCCACTATTGTGTGTGGCAATGTGTCTATTTATATGTTTAGTTAAAAATTCGATGTAAAAAGTTTTATAAAAATATACTGGCTGACAAAGAAGAAAATCAATTATAACTTCAGGTTTTTTAGAGTAAAAATACTGGTATAAAAAGAGGATCAGTTTTTTGATAGCTAAACATTCTAACACTACTTAGATACCTCTCACGGAAGACGTAAATTTACTATATTTGACACTCGTAGGCTTAGTTAATTTGTGCAAAATTCGAAGTAATTTTTCCCGCGAGGAGAGCGCTGGACCAAGGAAAGGCCTGGTTTACTTATTACCAACAACTAGGTAATAAACGGAGCACCATAACAGCGGTTTATAGTGGCCTTACGTGGAATTGCTATTTTATAGCGATGTGTCGATGTGTAGAGAGTGGCCCAAAGGACGATTGCTAGCGTTACTAGCGAATGTTACTTACAGTTTTCTGCTAAACGCTCTTGCGTCGCTTGGGGAAAAATGTTTATTTTATTAACTCATCTTTGTTTCTAAATGAATAGATAATTGTTAAAATATATTAAAAGGATCACATTTGTAAAACCGTTCTAACGGAGTGTATCATAGTGTATTGCCCATAGAAGTGGAAAAATCTAAGTAATAGTATTTAAAATTAATAAAAACGTTATTTCGTAAAAAGTATCATATATATTATTGTAAATATATAATTCGGAAACCTATATATTTAACATCACAGAACTTTAAGTATATTAAGTAGGGCCTAAATTTTCAAATATAAAATGACTTTAATTGTCGATCTTATTAATCAAGGTCCCATTCATTACTGTTATTCATTAAATGCCCTCTCAGAATTATTTTAACTTTACAGTAAATGTAATAAGAGCAGAGACAATTGTTTAGTCCCCATTCAAAAGTAGCCTAGTTCACTAGGTATTTACTCAGTTATGAGTCAGATTAATTATGAATTTAAATAAAGAAAATATATTTTAGATGAATTCTTAGAAAGATTATTTTGAGAAAAATATTATTTTTTAAATTGTAAGTATTAAGCTTCAAATATTTCGGATTAAAAAAGATAATATAAGTAGAATTTCACCTTACGTAGTAAAAATTCTAACTGTATTATACATGTTACTAAAAATACGGTAGTTAGCTCCTAATGTTTGTGGATTGTAAATGTTAATTTTGAAAAAGAAATATCATATTAAATGTATTGTTTTAGAATTGCGTAAATTACGCCTATATATATTTTTTTATTAAATATATACGTTATTTTATTGGATCATCTATTTATTACAACCCTTATAGGACTGTGCGGGCGATCCATCGCCCTCACGTGTAGGCCCTACCTATGCGAGAAAGACGGCGCAGGAGATCCATCGCCCACAACATACGATTTTGTTTTTCAACACATTGTTGTATATAGAGTAAATATGTGAAAGAGTGTGATATTTTATTTTTATGGATTTTAGTACTACTACTGTTGGTGAGTTTTTAACTAAAATTTAAGTTTAAATTATTGTTTATTGGCAAAAAAAACAAATTGTGGATTTCACTACACAACGTTTTATATACTTTATGAAATTCACTGTAACCAAATGAAACGTTGTACCATATGAGAAAAATATCTAACAAAGACATTGGGCAAGTTTGCTACGGTACAAATTTTCCTATTTTTTAGCTACGGTATATCGATTTAAAAAAGATTATAAAAAAAGAAATGTTATGCACTTTAAAATGAGGTTATTATCATTTTTACTTGTGCTTGTCTAAAAAAACTTATATTTTTCTTAAGGTACACTTAATAACAAATAAAATGACGTGAAAATAATGCTTATATCTTTGTAATTAATTATTTTATTGGTATTTTATTTTTTAAACTCCACAAAAGCCATTTTTTCGTGCGGTATTTTCCAACTGTACCCAACTGTACTGTATGTAATGTACGAAACAAAAAATGTGTGCAACCAAACTGTTGGAAAGGTTTAGCGGTCCTAAAAGGGTTTTAAACTTCAGAAATATATATTAAATGATTACAACATTTATTGAAAAAAAATAGAAACATTATTTATTACCAAATTAATTTATCAAATACTGACCTCAAGTAAGTTTCAAATATATATTTCTACCATGTAACCATGAAGAAATGTCTTTATCATGTTAAAAATTGAATAAATTTGCTAAATCTGAAGGATGTGCTCTTAAGTAGTTTTATTTGACTAAGAATAGTGTTTTTATCTAGTAGAAAAGTAGAGCCAACATAATCTCGTATAAACATACAGTACAGTATGTGCCAAGATATAGTAATGAGGGCAGGACAGTACAGTCAACATCTAGCTGCTGACCACGGGGCTACTACCTACAGCAAAGACTAGAGCCGACGCGGCAGTGGCCCGTGGTGTGCGAACCTCATACAAACTATAAACAAACCTTTAAACGTGATCCAACAATTAAACAGCAGACTGACTGATTAATCATAAGAATTATAAAATAGCTTTGTCGAGTTCCAGTTTGCTAATAGAAAGCTAAATTGGTCAATGAATATAGTAATTTACATAAATTACCAGGAATGCCCTAATGCCGGCGTGAATAGTTAATGCCGCAGCCGCCCAGCGGTGATAGAAGTATTCGCGCTCATTAAAACTTCAATTACCCCTTTGAAACTTCGCTCTTAAACAGATCGGATGAAAAATTCACTGTTTTTCGTTATACATTTCAGGTGGTGCTTGAAGAAACTGGACTTTGGCTTTTAATTAGGGGATTTTTAATTAATTTCCGTACATTTAATGTTATTAAATATCTTGAACATTTAAATGTCGTATTCGACAATAACGAAACACAATGACCCAAAGAAATGGGTTGTAAAGCTATTTTTATGGCTGTGTGTGTGTTAAAAAAAAATTAATACATAAAATTTACTAGATACAAGGAATAAACCATTTATATTGCATTATATTTTTCATTATAAAATTGAAATCAACTTAATTTTAATGTTAAGTTTTTAGTTAAACATTTGTTATTTTATTAGTCTTTTGAAATAATACATCAAGTTGAGAACAAACATTTATAACAAATACTTGAGAAGAAACTACAGTATCGGTTTGCGTGACCAGTCCAAGTTTACTTGAAAAGCATTTGATACTGTTATTA
Source organism: Nephotettix cincticeps (assembly GCA_023375725.1). Taxonomy (NCBI): domain Eukaryota; kingdom Metazoa; phylum Arthropoda; class Insecta; order Hemiptera; family Cicadellidae; genus Nephotettix; species Nephotettix cincticeps. The sequence goes on from CM041786.1 coordinate 32,453,874, forward strand.
CGCTGATGTTCCTTCTGTCAGTCGGGTCGATGCGGCTTCAATACTACAACAGGCGGTGGGCCTGCCGCCGAGTACTAGGAAACTGTAATAGCAATCATGTATCCATAAAAACTTTTAATTTCTATTATTCTTACTCATACGGTCCTATGTAAATTATTATATATTCTTAAACTCTACAGTTAACTCAAAATTCAGATTAGAATATGAAAGTATACATACTTTCTATCTTTAATTTCTTTCATACTTTCGTTAGGGCATCTGCTAGCCTAACGGTTAGCGTCTTGGACTTCGGTGCAAGAGGTGACGGGCTCGTTCCCCGGGATGGCTACAAAATTTAGATGGGATTTCCATGAAATATAGTGTACTTCGAGGCTGCATAGCTTAAGCTGAGCCTGCCATTGGCAAAACAGAATAAAAAAATACTATCACACATTACACTTTTGAATTTTACATTAATTTTGAAACAATAAATTAGCAATGTTACAGCTTCAATACGTATATCTTGCCAGAATGCTTGTTCAGCAATTATTATTACCAAGATCGGTAAAAGTTGCTTCTCCACCTCCTAACGAACCTCACTCCTCTAAACTGCGAAGAGCTTCGTTGATGAGTTCGAAAACTAATTAAGATCCCAGGTAAGTGCAATTACTGTTCCTCAAATGAACAATCTAAACATTGATATATTTTTCCCCATTATAATCACGTAACTTCATTTACTTCGTCTTCGTGTGTTCATTTGAGGTTTCTCCATAAGTAATTAAACAACTTGTGAGGATCGATGTTATATAAAAGTATTTAAATTACCAACACTACCGTATACTATGTGCATTCAGGATATGTTACTGATCCATGTATATTTTGGTAACCTATTATATTTTATCAAAGACCACACAAATACAATTATTCCTAAACTGAAACTAACTAAATTGTATGGATTTTTACTTTCCACTCTTATACATTGTATATAGAGAAAGTATTGTTTTCGATAAAGTTTTCGAATTAGAGTTGAGGGTGGATATATCCGTTTTGAGGCTCCCTAAATACTAAAGAGTGGTTTTCGGATTGATCTATGTATGTCTGTCTATGTATGTAGTTTCGGAGATTGTACACAAAAACACTACATTGATCGTTAGATTTGTATGACATTTTGATACGGGTGCACTTTGGCTGTATATCCAGAGATTTTTTTTATTTTTTGGAATTTTTGGTTTATAAAGGGTGTTTTCCTACCTGCGAGTATGTTTCACAGCGTACTCCGTGATTTAGATAACTGCGTCGATGCAATGTCCGTCTCTGGTTGCATTGAGATCAAATGAAGCCGTCTTACAACCTCCACTGGCTATTCGCTACTCTTTTCACGTTAATGCAACCAGTAGCTGGTCATTATTGTGGTGACGCAACTAACTCACGGAGAACACTATGTAAAGTACTGTGCAGGTAGAGAAATGCCCCTTTGAGGATAGTTTACTACATAAAACACTTAAAAATTTGAAAAATAAATTTTTTTCCAAATCCCCTCCAACGGTTTTGATTGTAATTTCATGGTTTAGAGCTATTAAGGTAAAAAAATAACACGAAACCACCCGTGTGTGTATAAAACCAATGGTTCAAAAGCTATGAGATTTTAACTGTTCTTTTTATTTTAACAGTAAAACTATATCATCGCAATACAGTTTTACGATTTTTTTTAAACCAGCTTAAAAGGCTAAACAAATTAGTATTTGAATCCTTAGTTTAGGGCTACCGGATCCAAATAAAAGTCAATTTTATTCTTTCAGATCGATTTCTTCTTCTCAACCATTTTCAATGAAGCTTGATATGAAGTGAAGGGTAACTTTACCCAATCAAACTCACTCAAATAATTTTGGTAATAATAGACAGGTCCCTTAAACAATTATATACTTAATTATTAATTATTATTTGTTATTCCTAACAATTATTTATAAGTATTTTCTCTCGTGATTTCTTTAACAAATATCATAATTATTTTGAAACAATACTATTTTCCATTATAAAAGCAGTAAGCCCGTCCTTCGTACGGTTTGTAGGATTTTGTTTAAAGAAGAAAGATTATCATACCATGATTATCATGTAAACCTGAAATCCTAAATAAATACACAGTACAATGAAAATAAATCAATAACCAGCTTTATTATTTAGCATTAATTTAAAATTTAGAACATTTATACCATTATTATAATAAGTTATACTTAAAAATAACTGTTTAATATAGTCTGATTTCGAAATGGGTTAAAATCAATGACCAATACAAACTAACTAATATATTTGACAGATGTTTGTTATTCTTTCTATTGAATCTTTAAACTACAAATACAGCAGTTTATTACCAGTAGGTGGTTTATTGATAATTGAAAGGAAAATGCGACTAATAACGCGTAAAAGTGGGGTTTTAAATGCTCGTGATTTACTTTTTAAGGATCGTCGGACAATTTTAAGCATTTAAAACCCTTCTCTGGAATGTATAGAATGTATGAAATAAGTTTCATTGTTATCAGTTCTCCCATTTTTTTGTAGTAAACAGCGTAAAATGCCGCCTGGAGCATCACAAACAGACAGAGAAAAATACACAAATTGAGATAAGACGTGTTTCGGCTTCTCTAACGCACGAAACGTACAAATAACTAAAAAACGAATAGCTCTAAGCAATGTACAAACAAAACTCTAATTTTATTTATATAGATTTTAATGAATATAGAAAAGCATAAGTTATTTCAATGTTGTACTATTTTAAACTACTTAAGGGAAAAGGTAAGTGTCAGTCCACTGATAATATTATTTTTGTTTATAGTTTCACGAAAGGGTACTGTATCAATCAATATTATGGACGACTAAAATGTGTAAACAAATTTAAAATAAAATAAGTTAGGTATTTATATAAATATGGTGATAGAGGTATTCCAACCCCCATGATCACTGATTATCGAAGTAATTATTACCAGGAGGAAAAGGGAGCGAGGAGATTATTTTGGCAGCGACGAACATATAGAGATAACGCTTGTGGACTACACGGAATACTCCTTTTAATGAAATGTTCACAGAAATTTCAAAATGAACTCGGTAAATATTGACTGTGGTATGTGGCGGTGTTACAACCTCGCCTTAAACTGGATTTCAGCCACCTCACTTGATCGTTAAGTATTATATAGCTAAATAATATACAATTAAATTTGTAGAAGGCCAGTAAAAGAAGAACTCTCGGGTACCACGAGTGGTTATATTCCGTGATGCAACCTTTACCACTTAAACACCCATCCGAATTCGTAAAGAAAATCTTCGACGCTAAAAATTAATAATTTAGTATATTTAGTCCAGATATACTTCCGTTCAACAAATTAAATACTTCAAATGAACAATTATCCCATTATTAAATAAATATTAAATGTATTTTATTTATATGTACACAAAAATTTACTCCATACATGTATGCTATTTATTTTAAATTAAATAATTATTTTTGAATGCTGGTTAAAATATATAATACCATTAATTTATTAGTATTATTATAATATTATTATATTTTTTGTTTCAAATTATCAAAATAATTAATTATGTAAAATAAAACATAACTATTACTATTAATATAGCACAACTCTTATAAACTTATTAATTGTTTGGTAAAATATTTATTCTTAAATATTTTTATTGCGATTGCTAGAATTCATTTAAAAGTTAAAAGTGTAAATAAATATCTCTAAACACGTTAAAAACCAAAAAGCACATAGTTTTAAACTTTAAAAAAATTAAAACAAAAATAAACGCCTAATTAATTAGATCCAACACTTTTACCGAACACTAGTTTCCCACACGACTGGGATGAGAAAAAGGATTGCAACAGTAAGTACCGCTTATTCGACAGTCGAATATCGTTCCCTCATGGAAATGAAAGTAGAATTGTACCGTTTGAATGTACACCACGTAAAGAAACACTTTATCACATCCATCTACAAGAGTTATTGTTACTTCCTACTCCAAAGGAAAATTGTCTTTTTGAAACTAAAGACTTTAAGGGCCTTAGACACATGACTGAACGTTTATACGGTTGTACTGAACGCGTAAAAACATAGCTTGAATACAACGGTTGTGTTGTGAAGAGATTATTGCACTATTCTTTAATAGCTTTATGTTAAAGATAAAGCTATTAAATTTTCAAACATGAATGATTATTGGATATATTAGGTTTATCTTAAATATTATACACGAATTTGTTATAAAAATGAATACGTCCTTTTCGGGGTAACATATTTACACTATGAACTGATTATACGAAGTTTATAATGATGCAATAAGTTTGAGTGACAAGTTTTGAGTAACGAATAAATTTAATTTATTCCTTGAATCAGTTATTCACCTACCTAGACCAACGGTAAACTTCCATGAATTTTTGTCTGCCAATATGTTTGCTCCGTACATTACAAAATTTTATTATTGGTTTTTTCACCTTTAAAACCCTTTAAACGAAAAGTTTGTAGGTGAAAGCACCACATAAAATTAACGGTAACCTATCACAGTATAAATGTGAAGAGATTTAATAGCTTAATTTGATAGAGAGAATTGTTACTGTGAAGCATAAAGGAGAAAAAATGGCATAGACTACTCCCTCGCTGGTGTGGGACATGCCTCATTAAAAGAAACCCCCACACCTTAGAATGATTCCCACCTTGGAAGAACCTATTAAGGTATTACGTCAAGATGGACCCTCATATGTGAAGCCAAAAGGCTACAGCTTCTTCTTACTCAGCTTCTTCTCTTGTGGGAAGATCAAAGATGGTTATGATCTTCTATTTTCTATACTAAAATTGTTCTCAGCAAAAACAGATACACACCGATAATGATATATGATTTTTATATGAATAATTGTAACTCTTAATAATAGGTGAGTTATAATAATATTCATGAATGAATGGATTGACACAGAGGGCTTATATTACCGGGAACAAAGCACGCCCGTAAGATAAATAAAAATTTAACTCTTTAACTCCACATTGCAGATAAAGCACATTATTTTTGTAGAGACTATTTGTGTATTTATAAATAATGTATTCATATAGACCTAGATATGCAAATGTTTGTGTGTCTTTTGTAAGGTCGCACCAAAGCGCCGAGAGATCGCATGTCTGCATTGTGTTGTGTTAGTCGTAAGTGCTATTCGATATTGTTGTGCGCCACCAGTGGTTCTCCCATGACTGGAATACATACTGTATATTCAAGCTTGTGCGTTCATGTACACCATCGCCATTCACACGGATATTACCTACATTAAATACATTAAAGACATTATCAGATCAATAAGACACTTATAATACTCGTATACATTATAAATATTATATTGTGTTATATCTATAGAACAAAATGTTTCATTTAAGACTTTTAAAGGGCTTGCTTGGTTTGAAGCATACGCTTGGTGTTGGATAAAACACGTTAATTGCCGGAATTGATTAATAAACGATATCTATAATAATATTTTTTAATTTTGTTCACTTCAAAAAATAAATTAATTTTCACATAAAAATGATTAGAATCAGAATTAATAGCTATGATTATAGATACTACTAATAGTTTTAACCTGTTACGCAATGTGACTTTAGTTGTTTTAAATCAGTAATTTTTAATGAAATTGTATTCCGTAGGAAAATCTTGTTTTGTATGTACACTGAATATTATAAAGATCATTCTCTTTCCTTTGTAATAACGATCCTAATTTCGAATAACTTTGAAAAATAATGATGTTACAGACACAGCTTTTTATGAAGGTCTATTTTCTTTAATACAAAGTTGTTTTGCATCATAACACGTATCGTCTATAAAATAATATCTAATCAATAAAATAATATTTTTTTGAGTTTAATTTGAATCGGTTTGTGTTTATCTGACACAGTGTATACAGTGAATTAAGTTAGGGTGCATTGTAGAGGTAGAGGTAGAGCACAATAGAGGCAGTATGATAACGTGTCGGGGCCGAAGTGATGTCCAATACTGATGTTTCACATCCAGAGAGCGTTTCAATGTCAGTTGTATCAATATCAGCACAGCAATGTCAGTCTTGGAACAGACTATTGGTTGGTATTGAATCATCTATCAGAACCAAAATTGGACGAAACAAACCATCTTTAAGAAGTATTTGGTGACTACTTCACGAACCAAGACCCTTCCCTATAAAAAACAAATAATGTATAATTGACGGATAATGAATATAATCGAAAAAATATATTTCCATAATGACAATAAACGTTTGGGATTTTTTATAGAAATACTAATTAATGTAAATACGGAAATCGGTCCGAAAAAGTTTAACAAAAAGAATAAGTAATTTTAAAAAGCTACCTGTTTAGAAAACTTTTTTCCACTGTACTCATTGTACTCAGGACAAAATGAACATTTTTTTGTACTCTAACTATAAGATCAATATACAGCTGATATATTGTTCGACGCTTACCACTTTAGAAGGTGGGGCGTTTTTCGGAATATTAGAAATATATAAAAGTATCAATAAAATCCTTACATCGTAATAATATCTATAAAGTAGTGACGTTAAAATCGTGTTTTAGACGCTTCTGAAACTAGCCAGAGGCATTCGTTTAAAAGCCTAAATTGCTAACTGCGGTTGTTTGGCGTTATAGAGAGCAACTCAGAGGTTATCTGAATGCTAATAACGCGGGCTTCGGTGGGTCACAAAGCCCGGCAACAATCGCCTAACTGTACCCAACTGTGTTATTCACTGTACAAAGTGATTTAGTGTTGTTCGCAGGAAATCGTCTGAAATTTAGTTATGCTTGAGTCTGAACTTAAATTTTTATTTTAAACTACAGGTTGTCATGAGCTATGTTAACCGTAGAATTTATTTTGGCATCAATATGTCTTATCTTTAGGGGGAGGGGCATTGGTAGTACGTGAGACCAAAGTTTGAAATAGTGACGTCATATGCTTAATGCCATGATATGGCTATAAGGACAGTTATTTAGAGGAACTGAAAACATTCCCTTTAGACTCATCCATGCTCTACCCTATTTATCACACGGAAGTAAATACAACCAATTTAATAAAAAAACAGAAAATTTGTTTAAGAATTAAATCCTTTTAACCTGATGCCTATTTTGTGAATGGCAACTCTAGAAACACTTTTTAATTTTTTTATTATTAAAATAGTGGAGTTTAAAACTATCTAAATATATATACTTATGAAAGGAATCAATATCGGATTGTACTATTTAATTCAAAATCCAAAAATTCCGAATTAAATAATTACAGTTCCTAAACATGTATTGGTAATTCGTATTATATATGAGTATAATGATACCAGCACAACATTCTAACTGAACACTAGGAATTCTTTACATACTCATAAGTGCAGCTTAAGTTGTGAATAGATAGATATTACAGTGATGTATATTAAAAAAATATATGAAATTAACTTTACAGTATTTATTGTACAAGAATACCTTAAATAATCGCATAACGGGATAGACGAACAAAAGAGAAACAAATTTTGAGTTAACGTAAGTTTCGAATTGTTGTCTATAGGCTTATGATCTATACGAGGAAACACATTAATTAACAATATACTTAATAAATCATGTTTAATAATTTAAGTTATGAAAAAATATAAAACTAAAATTTAGTTACTCTGTGAATTTACATTAATTTAGGATTAATGGTGAGTTTATAAACTAAGATTAATAATTAAGCTATAAAGTTGTATCATAACATAATTATGATAACGAAGATACATCTACCTATATATACTTTCTAAAAATAGCATGGAAAATAAAAATTTTATTATTTATTTAATTTTTTGGACTTTTCCTTTCGCGTCAAGTCTTTAACTACACTTAAACTTCACCGTGTAGTTAAACACTTGACGCGGAAGGAAAAGTCCAAAAATACTAAATAAATAATTATAAATCCTCCGTTATTATGAGTTTAAAAAATACAGGTTAAATTGTTGCCATCAGTATTTGTATTGCCTTTGATCAATATTTACGTTCCTATACCATTTAAAAAGATGTACTTTGTCTTTTTGTATGTAATATACCAGTTCAATCGGCTCTCACCAAATTATACATCAATATCCATTGGCATGTATCGCATGGCCATTAATTTAGCACTTCCATCTGAAATACAACCCTTCGTCAATTAGAATTACCTTCGCCTCAACACCCGTAACGCGGTAGATATTACCCGCTTCAATAACTATAATGGATAAAACGAAAGTCCTGTCTCGTTATACAGCATTCAAATTTAATAACAAATATTATGTCTTTACTTTATTCCTTATGACTTAATTCTTACGATGTTCATAGTGGTAGGAACACTGTTTGCGAAATTTTTCAGCTCTCAAAAAAGGGTCCGATCTTCAAAAAATTTGCTACCTTATTACCAAATTATGTATTAAACATAATTTTTGGGTTTAAACTAGGTACATCCATCCATCTGGAGGGGGGTAAGGTGGGTTTGCCTAAAGTTGTTATTCATGGTGTTTTACTGTTAATTTATTTAATAAACTATGGAATTCTCCTAGCACATTTAGAATGGGCTCAAAAACAAACAGTTTAGTAGAACCTTTCCTTTATGTCAAATTGTTAACGAGATAAACTGGGTTAGTCAAAAGTGTAGCAACTCTTTTATAACTGTTTAATTAAGCTCTGTACTTGCCCCCGAATCGGAGTACATTTAGGGCAACTAAAATTATTGGTTTATAAAAATATAATTAACTTTTTTGCCGTAAAGCAAATAAATTATGAAATTTATAGATATTTGTTTCAGCTCAGTTCCAATAAGTATCAACATTTTCAAAAATCTCATGCTATAGTTACACTTGAGTTAAATATTTTTAAAATAACCCTTAATTTGATTAGGTAGATTATTATTGAAGATATTGAAATTAGTTGAGGATTCAGGTCTGTTATGAAGGGTGTATTTACATTTATAATAAATAGATTCCATTTCAATATACAGGGAGACTCATCCTGTATAGAGAAGCTTTCAGGAGCTAAATTCAAAACCATGTAATATAATACCGCGCTAAGGGCGTACCTTCCAACGGAACTATTGTAAGAGGCTAACCTGGTCCTAAGTTGGTGGTATACGAGCGAACAGGGTTATCTGGACGCCACAGTCACACAAAGCCCCAGGACAATCACAACTGAGACAAATCCTATTATTTACTGTATAAGACGATTTACATTGGGTTGTGATAGTTATCTCCATTGTTATACAAGATTATCTTGTCTATAAAATCATATTTATAGTGAAATAAATGTTGAATGTTCATCACATATTGTTATTTGTTAATAAGTGGTATAGAGGTATTAAGATGCAAGTAGCAAATAATTAAAAAATAGATAAAGTATTAACTGTATGACGGAACTAGGAATCGTTGATGTTTGTGTTACATATGTACTTGAATATTACTAGGACATTCTGTACAAATTATTTAGTCTATTTAAAAAGACCGTTGAAGGCATTTCCAATTTTTATTTCTGGTAAATTAAATTATGGGATATTAACAGATCAGTTAAATCAAGCTAGTAGTCTAAACTTGAATGTAGTAAATCAACATTTAAGTTATATTTGAAATATTTGAGCCAGGTTATAAAGGCTCTATAACAAAGCAAACATCAATAAAATCAACATTATATGGTTTTTGACGTTAAAGTAAACTTGTTACTACAAACATATTCACTAATTAGAAGGAAATTATATCATACTAGCTGACCCAGCGAAGTTCGTAACGCCAAACAGCAAATACGTGATAACTTTAAGATTAGCCATGTTCTGAAATCAAATAGCATTACGGCATCTTTGTGAAAGATTAGATACTCTGGGTAGTGGCATAGTTAATTACAATACTGAATAAACCCGTCATGTTATGTAACTACGGGGTAATGTAACCTAAACCCCGAACCAAAGCTAACTGCACTAAGGCTTTTGTAGAAGAGATTACATTTTCTGAATCGTGACATTGTTTATAGATTTAATAATACTCGCGTAATCTAAAATTCAATAATTCCACTCGTACAAATAATTACACTGCGACAAAAAACAACCTGTAAATAAAATAAATAAAATTGCCTTTTATTATCGAGCGTTTCTTAGTTACAACTGCTTTACAGAACTACTCTCGTCATATTTAATTTTAACGTATAACTTATAACAAAATATATACAATACAATCACAACGATAAAAAATTACTAATAACAATGAGGAAAACAAATTAAAATAATAAAAGTTAAGAAAAAACAGTTATGCAGGTCTTAATAATTCTATAAGCTTATTTTTGAAAGTTTTGCCTGCATAACCTTTAAGTTCAGAGGGGAGGTCATTGTACAACTTCGGGCCGAAATAAGAAAAACTTCCCCTTCCCATTTCTAGTCTGACTTTTGGGAAGTGAAGGAGCCCCCCATGGCGGGTACTACGCTGTGAGACCTCCTCCCGGAAGGAGAGCCGCTCACAAAGGTACTGAGGTTCTTGTTGATGCAGAACCTTACGCACCATGCATCACGTCATGATCCTACAAACGGCATCCACCACCAACATCCCAGCAGCATCTCTAAAAGGAGAGACATGGTCAAAGCGTTTCAAGCAGAAAATGAAACGAATAGCAGAGTTTTGGAGCTTTTGAATTCTGCTCATTTCTTCTCCGGAAATGCTGTTTCCATAGGCTGGAAAACAGTAAGTGAAGACCGATAGGACTAGTGTCTGCATGAGGTGCAGCTTAGCAGACTCTGGGAGCAGGCTTTTAAACCTGTACAGCTGTAAACACTGTACAGTCCCCTCATCCTACCAAGTGCTCGCTGAGAAGTGTTCGTGATACGGTCCGAAAAGGTAAGGTTGTGAGTCAAGCACACACCAGGTTTTACCTTATCACACCATCCAACCTCTCGCCCCCGAGCTTAAATTAATCCAATGTCTTTGAGGGACTGTACATTAGCGTGTGGATTGAGGCCTCACACTACACTTGCTGTTAAGTTTTAGCCCATTCGCTTTTGGCATAGTATTTTTTCAAGATCCAGGTTAATCATTTCAATTGCCAGGTTATGGAGTAGTCATATGACAAGTGTAACTGTGAGCATCAGCATACAAATGAACTGTGCTATGGTTTCGTCTACTGCTTGCATTTGTATATATTAAATTAAATAAAATGGCGAATACCTTCTTTAGGATATGGCTCGAATTTAAAAGTCAGTTGCACTTATTACAACTGCTCTTGGGCAGTGGATCTTAAGTAGGACCTTTTCCATTTTTGGGAATATGCCGCTTGAAAACCAAGTTATATTCATTTTGCATAGCATGTTATGGTTCATGTCAAAGGTCGAGATTTCATCAGTGTTATAACCTTGTCTTTAGCATCGATAATATCACTAAATAATTTCTCACAGTTTTCATTGGCTATTGGTTGCAAAGGTTAATTTTCATTGGAATATTTTCGATTTAATTATTATTGTTAAGTAAATTTGATCTCGTTTGCTTTAAAGTGCGGTGGAATGTTTGAGTTTACTTTATTTACAACAATGTCATTGTTCTTAAGACATGACCAGAAATCTTTCGGATTTTTAAAGTGCGATAGTTTATATGTGAAATAGCTCTTTTTTGCCTTCCTTATACTATTATTCAACTTGTTCCTTACCATCCTATACCTTTCCTAATCCTCAGCATGTCTATTTTTCCAGTATTTGTTTCGCAGTCTGTTTTTCTCTTTAGTCATTTGTTTTATACTGTCGTTTCGCCAAGAAGCTTTTCTTTTAGTCACTCTCTTACTCACTATTGGCGCGTTTTTATCAAATACATTTCTGATATAGGAGGTTATCAACATTTCTATGACATCTACTTCACGCTCATTAAGTATTCTATTCCAGTCAAAAGCTGCTATCTCAGATAACACATGGTCTGTGTCAAAGCTGCTAGAATCTCTGTATCTTATAATTTTTGAATTATAATTAATCTTATAATTATGTAATCTATACATTTTAAAAACAATCACAAACATTCACTGAAGCTGACGCACAATGACACTCGCTGTCTTCTGGTGAAATTAAAGCAACATATATTCATATGTTAATAATATATTCCAATTATTGATGTACGCATAAACATGCATCAAAAAATAAATGTAAGATTATCAAAATCGGTCCAGCGTTCTCAAGTTATAAATGTTGTAACTATCACAACTTTGTTTAATATATTTAATTTGACCTCAACAACTTAAAGGTTATTTCAATAATTGACTTCAAATATGCAGTACGAAATATAACTTAACAAATATAACTTAAGGATATTATTAAATAGATTACCCAAACTACCTAATTTGAGTATATTTGAACTTGAAGAGCTTTAAGCCTTAGGCTTTAGAGCTTTTTATAAAGACTTTCAGATCTGATAATAATGACTAGTTCCTAATTTGTATGTTCCTGTAAGAAATATGTAAACAAATAACTATTACCTTTTGAAAATTGTTGGCAAAAAAATTTAAAGGGTAATAGAAATGTCTTGGAACAGTTGAATGAATTTTTAACAATTGTATAAATATGCAAATTATTAAAAATTAGTATTTAAATCCGACCTATAAAAATCTAGTTTTAAGCAAAAAATGTAATTCGGTGAACGGTCCACGTGCTGTAAGTTTTTATTTTTCTATTTTCAAACCGAACCTCACAATGTTGATCCATTTGAATGTTTTAAGTCTTTGAACTTGAACTGTCATTTTCTTAGTTTGACCATTTAAGTTATAGTTCAAGACATTATATTTCAATTAAAGTTGCCTATAATTTGATATCAATTACAACCAATACGGATACTTTACTTATAATATTATAGTAATTATCTCGTATTGCATTATATAATTATATAATAACTTCCTTAAATTTTCATAGATTGTAAAATAAAGATTATCTTGGAATTCTTAAAAGGCTAAATAATTCAAATGAGGCATACAAATTTACATAATTTAAACTAATAGACAATAACTGAATCTGGATCTGGAAAGGTTGAGTCAAAAGATAATGTAGGTGGTTTCAAGTCCAAAACCTTAATTTTGAAACCCCCATCATTTTTGTTGTATCCACTTTATGAGATTGAGTTTGCGGCATGGTTTTTTATCGCTTAGTACTATAATTTTATGCCCATATCACCATATGCTTAGACGATTTTCTAGTTATCCTTCTGGGCCTTTCCTCTTAAAACATAAAGTAACGGTTGTTTTTAACAGCTTTAAAACGTATATTTTTAAAATTCTCATTGATTTATTATTAATGGTTAAAACAAATTAAACCCTTCACTGGACATTTCTAACACGTTGCAGGTATAAATTCAAGATTAAATATTTTATTAGAACAAAGGTATAAAAAGAAAGTCAGTTTGTACAAGCAAGAATAAAAAGTATTAGTATTACTATTAAGGAATTTGTATTGAAGTATCGTAGAATCGTATGTTTTGTGAAATAGGAAAGACAATTTACCACAAACAGCAGTAAATTGACTCGTTGAGTTAATAATTCAATTGGCTCCGGTTGTGGATTGGCCACGGGCTTTGTATTCCACTGTAACTGTGATGATCACTGCCAGATAAGCTCGTGTATACAATCTAGTGTGACGTAGATAGATGATATCTAGTATTTTTACCATATAGGTTGAGATATGTACATAGACTATACATTCTATGTAAAAAATATAGAATGTATAGAACCTTCATTAGTATTAACATACAGAATATAACAAGTCATGTTCATTAACTTTGCTAACTTTTAAGTTGTTAAGAATATACATATTCTCATTACTTTACTATTATTTTTAACTACTCAAGTAAAATTTCTGGGCCTTTTGGTTGATGAAAACTTGAATTTCAATGTTCACATAGATTCTGTTTGTAGAAAAGTTAGTTCCGGAATTTTCCTTCTTGGACAGTTGGCAATGTTTGCAGATCATGATGTCCTGTTGACAGCCTATTACGGTGTTGTCTATCCCCATTTGAGCTATGCTGTAGCAGTATGGGGTAGTCAAAATGTAAGAACATCTTTCCTCTTTCGCCTGCAAAAACGAGCGATAAGAATCATTCATGGCCTCATGTAGAGATGCTTTCATAACATCTAAAATGCTCACCTTTCCGTCTATTTACATTCTAGAAGTTCTCACTTTTCTTAAGCTCAACTTTTCACAGTTCCACAATCCAAATCTTCACGCGTATTCACTTAATAACAATTCAAACTTCAAAATCTCGCCCCATTCAACCACTTAAAAAAAAAATATCTATTCTACAATGCCGTTCAATTATTCAATGTACTACCTCATAATCTAAAAACTGAAATTGACCCGGGTCGCTTCAAAAGGCAACTTAGGTCTATTCTTGTTAATAAGTGCTACTACAGTGTCCATAACTGCATCGTTGGCGGACTATAGCTTATGTCTTTCTGATATTTTAATTTTAAGTTTTGTTTGGTATAAGCTATATTGTAATATTTTCTTGACCTGGCTAATTCAATTGTACATTGTCAATCTGGCTTAAATAAAGAGTTATTGAGTTATATTAATACCCCCCACTTTCACAACCCCCCTCAAACCTAAATTTTTAAAATAAGTTTTTAAACGTTTTTTAAGCCTCTAAAACGTACTGAATACTCTTGTAATAGTGCAAATGTATTTGTTTTAACTACAATGAGTATCTTTGATCAAAGGTGTTTGACGAAGTCATAACGAAGGCCCTACAAACGTCAGCTCATGTAAGTGAGTGGTTAGCTGCCCCACCACAGTAGGAGTAGAGACTCTTGGACCAGGTCCAACATCACCAGGAGATGTTCAGCCGAGATTATGAGATGACGCTCCTCCATAATTTCATTTATAAATTGATTTAATAAATTTAAAACTTTTGTTCTAAATGTTTGTTATTTAATCCATAAAACTAAACATAAGTATTGTTTAGTGCATGTAAACTATTTCATGGTTGGATATCAATGCCATATGTTGTGTTTCATCGTTTATATTTTTGTGATACATTTGCAGATAATTTTTAGCTTGAATTGGAGATTTTATTGTTTTTTCCATAAATAAATTCAATTTAATAGTATCAACAGTTAAATCATATTAAATTTTATTTATCTAAAATCTAAATATTCAATATTGAATAGCCCATATAACTTAACTTACTTTAAAAATATTTAATTTAATTCGTCCGTTTATCCTAAAACTGTAATCTTTATTCATTTACACCCTCCAAAACATTATCAACGATTACTGAAGTGATGAGATTGTTTTTTCCTGGGGTTGCATAGCATTTTTGAAAGGGGTTATTCATGTCTAGACGGAAACGAGAAGTGTTATTATTTATTTAGTATTCCGCGAGTAGCTCGCCAGAAAATAGATATATAACGCTGCCATCTGTATGATCAACACGTAAAGAAACACTTTGTCTCATTGAAGCGGAGAATCATTGAGGCAGTCGTGATCGGTAATATTGGCTCTCTGTATCTCCAAGCTGCCTCGCGCCAACCTCCATCAAACTACATGGCTCATTACAGTTGTTTACCACGCATTTAAACACAAACATCAGAAAATTATAAAGGAAATTATTGGTGATAATGGATAGGCGAACTAGTACCTAAAACGTTATACGATAAGTACATATTCGAACTAAGCCGGTATAAAAATAAAAACAAAAAGTTTAAATAAGTCAAAATACATACAAACAATACCATTTACTAACAATTACGCACACAGGAAACAAAACTTGTCCACTCGTCACAAAGACTCAAAGACGACTGAGTGGGGGTGTCCCCCAGAACCTGAAACAAAATGGCCGCGGAAAAAAACCTGAAACCCGGGCGATGTGTGTCTAACAGATTTTTATAATTTCAGATAGCCTAATGTCTTTTATGAGCCTTACTACGAGTTAGCGTACCATGAGAATTTTGTTTAGGATTTATATTAATACTGTTTACAGATACTTCGTTTTCCTTATACCTAAGTTCTTTGTTAAGAATGGGCATCCATAATGGCTGGATCTCAACTGAAGAATAACTAATTTTATGTGCCAGTTTTATGTGTGAAGATTCAATTAGTTACAAATGCAATTTTTTGAAACATCCACACTAATTTCACTATATTAGGCTTATGCCCAGTGAATGAAAATTATTGTGTCACTATTTTACCACATGTGAATTTAACTAATAACCGTTCAATATAAAATGTAATAAAATATAAAATATTTATATTAAATGAACTATGTTCCTTCCGAACTGGTTAGAGTTACATACTATTTCGTGTTTATCAAAAGAAACATGTTTATATTAATAAAATACATTGATTGCGAATACATTTAAAATCAATTAATATCCCATATGAATTCTAAAAACACCTGTAATTAATTTGTATTAGTGACATACCAGGCATCAATTCTAAGTACACACAAATTTTGTACTTGTTTGTATTTATTAAATTTAATTATTGTATACGAATAATTTAATAACAATTGTAATAAATAGGAATTGTTCAATTGGTAATTATATAAAATTAGACAAAATTGTGTTTACTCTGACTTACAACATAACATTTACTATATGACTTATTTAAATTCTTTTATATATTAGGGTTTTTTAAATGTTCGCTTTTTCTAATACAATAAATTGAAATCAGAATTCAATTCCATTGCAATCTAGAATACTAAGAATATTTTTTTGAAGAAAAATCATTGTATTATTGTATTAGTTTATAGAAATAGCAAAACCATTGTGTGAAGCATCCTTCGTCAGATGCATGAGTCTCTCTTGAACCTGATTATTTGTTAACATACAAACATTGAGGCTGAAATAGATTAACTTCTTCGTTACCTTGGTAAAAACATGTCCTTCTATAACATCTTCATTCGATTTACCAAATGTAAATCTAATCTGAGTCATATTTCGTATACACTTGTACTGAAACGTTTTTCTTCTCACTAGTTCTATATTCTGTGGTCAAACTTAAGATTTTTGGAGATTAGAGATTTCCGGAAGAAGGCGTGAGAAGAGGTTATTTATTTGTCTCAGCGTTCAAGCTTTACATATTGAAGAAGCTCATTCCTAACTAGTGACTCAACAATAAAGGCCATAAGAAAATTTATTTTAGAAGTTAGCACCTATAGCTTTCTTCTCTGATGATGGAGCTATTCTCAGGAATGCTAATAAGGAACTGAAAGAAGCGTTGAAATAATTCGTCACTTCTGGCATTGCTCCCAAACTAGCTCCTGAAGGTATATAATAGTACTTTATTCCACCAGCAGCTTATCACAGTAGTTTAACACTGTAAATATTACTATACAGACAAGGAAAGATACCCCAGAGATGAAAAATTGCAACTAGTAATCACTGAGGTTAAAAATGTTATCAGCAGGCCCCACGTGTATCAACTGATCCATATGACCAAGAAATCTTACCAGCAAGATAAGAAAGAAGAAGTTTAATAAATGAGAATAAGAAAATCCAATTAGAAATAACTTTTCTATTGGATTATCAGGCTCAAAGTCCCCATGCTCACCAATACCTGACAATGTATGTCCTCGCAAGGCTTGGAGAATCGCTCAACAGATAACAGAGGAGTTTTCGGCAACGGTGTATAAAGGAATATTTACCTCAGATCAACAAAAGAAAAAAGTGAACCCAAAAAGTTGAACAAATCACAGAAGGCAAACCTGTAGTTATTGTTGATCCTAATTGACACGGTCAAACTGGAAGAAGGGACTTATTTGGAAAATATACGCCGGTAAAGCCGTTCAAGATACAGTTTTGGATGTTATCCACAACTGATATTTACGACTTAGGAATCCTACAACGTCCATAACCGAGATACGCTAAATAACGCATGAGAACAGTTTATAAATCCTTTGTCTAAGGTGGAAGAATATTCTATATATTTCAAATGTATTTATAAATTATTTTTTAAATCATCTGATGTTTGTAAATGCTGCTGATTATTATTATTCTTGTTTACGTTTTTGTACCTAAAAGATATATTGTGAACCAACCTCAGGTGAACCAGACGACGTTCACCTGAGGACGGGATCAGATTCCAGATCCCGAAACGTCGTGAAACATTGTTTTACATATAATCGTGATGGAAAATGTCCGCAATAAAAATCTAAATAACAAAAAACTGTATGTTAGATAGTACATTGCCAAACACCAATAGCGGTAGATAACGATGGTGAACTTTTAACATCTGGCATATCGCTGTTACGACACTTGAGTACTTTTTTAGTCAAGTTAAACTCAAGAAAAATTAGGGTTCAGCTTCACGTTTTTCAATTATTACCACAACACAATAAATATCTAAATTAATTACTTTAAAAAATCTATTTACTTCTGGGATTTAAAAACAATGTAAATACTTTTGTCAATGCAAAATGCATTAATAAAATTTTGTCGGTAAGATAACACAACAATTTGTCGAACATAAGATAACATAAAGACTTGTTTAAGATTGTTATTTTTATTTCCTAATTCCTATATATAAATAAACCAGTATACTGTAATACGTTTTAATTATCAAAAACTATCCGACACCTGCCAGAGATATTCGTCCTAACCACGTGACGAGGTTGTGTAAGGACGTGTATGCGGCTCAGCCTACATTCAGGCTTTTCACGTCATTCAAAGAGCGGTGTGCTCTGAATAATGAATCCACCACTATGGGACTCTCAGCTGACGACACAAAACTGTAAATGTAGCTTGGAGAACCAATTATCGTAGTCCTTGCACTCGCATCGATAACGAATCACCGATGGTTGTCTATGTAGTTGTCACTTCATAATGATAAAAAAATACTTGAAACACTAATTTGGTTTAAGTGTCTGTACAGCATTTACACTTATTTAGTGATTACAAAGAATTATAAAATATCCTATTGTAAATAATTTAACTTAAATTCCAAATGATTTAAAATCCAATCTTATCTCAATAAATATTTATTTTAGATTTTTTAGATTGTTATTACGAACATTTCCCATCACTATTTGAAGTAAAACAATGTTTCCCTTCAAACTTGGTTAAAAAAGACAAAAAATGAGACTCAGGAATCTAAAAACCTAAAAATATTTACAGAATAAACTGCAATAATTGTTCTAGGCAGTACTGTGGCGAGACAACATTACCATTGAATCATTAGAATCAAAGAACACGTTGAAGAGCTATGTTGAGAAGTTAAAGATTGCCTACCATTTCTGGTCTAAATATTGCCAAATTAATTTTGAAGAAGCTAAGATAATGCACAGGAGACCCATTTTTTCAAAATCGAGATCGAATCTTCCTGAGTCTTAGGTCACAACTATCAACAACCATGAGTTGAAATATTCTGGCTGGGGCTTTAGGGCTTTGGAGTTTATACCTTCTAGGGCTTCGGGCTATACACCTCCTATAGACCCGTGCATCCTTTTGCCGACTGTTGATGGACCTGATCCTCCAGAACCCTTGAACCTAAGGCGGGCATGAAATCATCGACAGACGGATGGGGTCAAAATGAACAATCAGAGACCTAAGACGTTTTAGGCAACCTCCGGTCGTGGACCAAAGCCTACCCAGGAATCCCACAGTTACTACATATAATTTATTATAGTACCTAAGGCCAACCTGGGACTCCGGCCGTAGCTTACTCAGGCACCCCACCTCAATAAGGTTCATGTCTTTAAAATTCCAGGCTCTTGGTAACAAGCAACCCTAGATATGATAGGAAATATATTCGGTTGATTTATACGTGTATACCAAATTTGATCTCTGACTGACCAACGGAACTTTATACAATAAATTTTATGTTCGGGCTCTTCACACATCTACACGGACACAAAAAAGACTTACGCAAGCACACACACACAAATACACACACACTCACTCAATTGCATCACTTTGAATACCTTTTTTTTGGTTCAGGGAACCTCAAAACGAATCGATTGAACAATTTAATCAAAAAGTTTTTACTTCAAAATAATATATCTAAATAATGTTATTTGGCAAAATGTATACATTATATCTGAATTGTATGGAACATGATTTATCGAGAGATTTCGCACTTTTAAAATAGACTAAAAACCAAGACTAAATTGTATGAAATTCTTTATTACTACATTAAGTAAGCTTTTTTAATTTTTAAGTGCTTCTCGAAACCTTAAAAGTTACAGCACAAAAACAAAACATTAGGCTAATTTAACTGGTCTAACACTGGTGTCACAGACAATAATATAATGGGTGTCTATACCAATTTGATAAAATATATAACCTGGTTCTCACATAAAAATATAGGTAAACTTACACTACACAATTAACACTACATACTGAGTGTTTTGTATTGCTATTATAGTGTTATGTACAGCCCATTTAGTACAGCTAACGACTTATTTTGACTTGAAAATGTTTAAGCTCTGGGGGGTATACTGGATATTGATTTATCTTACCAACATTTTAAAAGGATGTAAGTCATAGATAACTTTGACATAGATAAGTCTGGTTGGACGTCATATGGCTATGAGAACAGCTGTTCGGAGAAAGTGAAAACAGTGAAAATATTCCTTGCACACATATCCATGATTTAACCGATTCCACCCATATGAAGTGTAAAGTATATACTGTACAATTTTTACTATTTCTGGTTATCTTTAAGTATAAAAAACTAAAAGTAAAAAATCATGATTAACTAAAGTGAATTCAAAGAATCTCAAACGCACAAGTTGAAATTTAACGGTTTTGTTATTATAATTACTACAATTGGTAGAAAATAATTATTTACTAAAACATTTTATAATAATGGCACAGGTTTTATTAATTGGTTATTTTAGCAGTAGAATCTCTTTTTAAAAATCCATTTATCTTTGTATTTAAAAAAAAGAGAGTAGTCATTTTGGCACCCTTCACCTTACGAGTAAATGTATTTCATTTCGTTTTAAAATTACTTCTATGGTTTTACTGTTTCAATTTGTGAATCTAATGTTACGAGTTAGTATACCTCAGGCTTCTTGATGCAATTTTTTCCTAGAGTAGTATAACATTCTAATATAGGCCCTACGTAATAATAATATGTCAATAAAGACTTTAATGCAAATCTAAGTAATTCGAACCTACAATACAGAGTAACGATCAATGTATTTATAAGCCTGTAAATAGCGACCATCATAAACACTGGAGAAACGCTTGTATATCAGTATTGATGGAGTAATAACGCGTTGTTACTTTACATCATGTGTCATTAGAGCACAAATCAGACTGTGTAAAATGTGTGATTTTACTACTAAGCAGATTAGATTCAGGCCACTTTTAACTGCATATATTTAACGATATTAAATACAAATTTTACCGTAACATTTTACGATACATTATAAAAATAAGGGGAAGTTAGAAGAATCAAAAGTTAATCTCGGATAAGATTGGATATTTCCCAACCCCAACTCCGACTCTCAGGGGTATTGTTGGAACCAAACGGCTTAACTTCATTAGTCTAACCGTTATAAAACTGAGTCATGTAAGCTAAAATGTATATTTTTTTTGTAAACAATCAAGTTTTCAAAGTTAAAATATCCATTAGTAGTGATTGACGATTGTGTTATTTTTAAAATTTAAAATATATTTTGAAAGGAACAGAAACTACCCTGCCAAAACATAAGGATCCTCTTGAAACTACTGGTTTATTTCATTATTACATGAGGTCAACAGCAATATTCAGATTGTGTGTAAGATAATTTCTACCCATTTTTAATCAAATTATAATTTTATGGTATTATAAGGAGGGAAATCGAATGTAATTTTTTTACTGCGGACATTTTCCATCATGATTTAATGTAAAACAAAGTTTCACGACGTTTCGGGATCTGGAATCTGATACCGTCCTCAGGTGAACTAATATCTAAAACATAACACAATTAACACATAATGCGGATCAAACTGGTTGCTGAACACATGTTACATTTTGAAAGAAGTCAAAAAACAAACAAACCAACCATTTACTCAACCTTACACACATAAGAAACAACAACGTCTACTCGTCACGGAGACTCAAAGACAACGCTAGAATATTTTAAATAGAATATTCAAAGAAGTAGAATATTTTACGTTTAAGTAGGTTAATGCCAGAAACTGTTCAAATGACCTATGGCCTTGCTAGTGACTTATTCATAATATTTTTTAAAATCATCAAGCCATCATACAAATCATTGAAAACATTAAAACCATTTAATAATAATAAATTTAATAATAATAAATTTTGGTTTTATTATTGTACTCATTAACACAATTAAAATAACTAACTGACAAAATATATATTAGTCACAAATAAAAAAAAATCCATTTTCATGTCTATAAATACACGTTACAGGTGTGCTGTAAACTTGACCGAGGATCAAATAATAAGCTGCCTTAATTTAATCCGGATTTCATTCTTCCGTAAAACGAGTCTAATACCGCCAAATCTGAATTTTAAATGATTTATTTTGGTCTATTTTAAACATTATTTAAATTTGTCACACTTTATTAAATCCTAAAACTATAGATATAATGCTTAGTAGATGTTATTATAAAACCATACATTTTACAAAGGTACCTATACAGACAATTCTCAGAATACTATAGTGACAAAATATGCAGTATCGAGAATTCTCCATTGACAGTATGAAGTAGCACCCTCTAACGTCCATATGGGCTTATCTCTCACGTTATATGCTTGACTCTTGATCAAGCTAGATCGCCTCAAACAAAACCCAAGACTTTAGTTTTCCCACCATCGTATGACTATGATTCTCACAGTAATATTGTAATGATGTTACTTTTCATTGGAGAGATTAGCCATTCTTTACCAGCTGCTTACCGTTGAGGTTGCAATATGCTTCTAGCACAATTTATTAAGAATCCCCCGTCAGTAAAATAATTGAATGATTATTTAGCCTAGATTTTCCCCTGAATTCGTAATCTTCCAAAGATTGTATCGATGCATTCAAAATGTGTTTTCTACATAGCTAGTATACTCTTCTCATCCATGTAGCGTAGCTAATATCAAACCAAGAGCATTTATGTAGAAAAATTATTGAATTTTTCTAAATAGTTTTATAGGTCTACATTTTATAGCCTTTTAGAATTCAGTACTTTTTTGACATGGATATGTCTTGGCTCTGGAGGGGGGTTTTGGAAATAGTGACGTCATATGGCTACAAGGACAGCTGTTTAAAGGAACTGAAGTCATTCCCTGTATACATATCCATAATCTAACATATTTCCCACAGGGAAGTAAATACAATCATTTTAATTGCATTTCTAGTGTTTTAAACATTTAAGATCCGTGTCCAGTTTATTAGATGTAGTTTGTATTGCCTTATGTGTCTCTATTTGGTTTCTCATTTTAATTTTTTACTTTAATTCATATAAGCTAAACACTTTCAGTATATAATAAATTGTTAATTAAATCAATATAAAGAATAAAACTTCATAAGATACTTCGGAGTGAATGTATTTGCAGATACACGTGAAGGCGTGTTCAATAAAACCTCATAATCCAAGCTAATGGGCCATACAGGCCGGTGAGCTCAGAACCAATCTACATGCAAGCCCGCACCACCACGCCGCACCGCGTCGAGCCGTGTCGTTGAGTTTACTTAACCTATAAACCTAATCTTGAAACAGCTCATTGCTTCTAATAGCTTTTTACACTGTTGGGGTACATATTTATACGACAATATAGGTAAATACGTTTTGAAGACACTAGTGTTCAGGTGAATAATTATTGTTCTGCATTACTGAAAAATAGCAATTTAGGCCTACTGATTCTAATATAGTCGTAATAAAAAAAGACCCATTGGTACGGCTTTTTCTGCCATATTAACAGCATACATTAGGTTTCACGTCAATTTCACGTAACATAATTCAAATTTAATATGTATTGAATTTGTTAACAATATGTTAATAATATATAAATTCAATCATACTTATATGAAACTGTACGCCCATTCAGATTTAGATACAGATAAATTCAGACAGTACGAAAATTACTGTATCGCTCAAATTATTTTCCACGAAAATATTCTAAACTTTTTCAGTGCAAATGCAATTTAAATTAGATTATATGAAAGTGGTTATAAAAGGAAAAATAAGCGAAATACGTCTTTAATAAAATGGTACAAATTATTGTTCAATTTATATAAATATAATAATAATTTAATTATAATAAGTATAAATATAACTTGTAATAAAATATTCCTAAACAAAATCGAAAGGAAAGCATCAGAATTAGCTATAAATATATGAGTTAATTTGGATCAAACCAATAGAAAAGTGGCCATATGATGAAATGATAAACATGTATGAGGCAGAAAAATGTATGCGTGTTAGCCACTTTTTGTGTTGTATGATTTTTGTGTTCATAATTGTAAAACCGTTATATCTAATTCGTCGAATTAATTGAAATATATAAAGACACAATATGAAGAATTAACAGTCAATGATCTATGACATTAAATACTATTACAACTCACAGATTGTATAAAACCCAAATATTATATCCTCCCTTCTTTATAATCACGCCCTCCGATGGCCGACTGAACAGGCTAAATGTAGCCTACGTGGTTGCTGACCAAGGTTGTTAGACTGTGCTTCTCCGCTAAAGTTCTGTCGCGGACGAAATTACTATCTAAATTTATCTGCCTTGTTATGTAAATTGCTCTATAACAACCGTTAATTTTAAAGTTTATTATGTCATAAACTCCTTTACTCTCTTCCTACTCAATGACAACCGTTATAATAGTATGAACGGTAATATACCAGTACTAACATGAATCTTGTGTGGATATGATATAACAGAAGACATTTAATTATAAATATTTACCCGATAATTTATTAAAATAAGCTATAATGCCACTTTTTAAGACATTAACTGTTTGACGAGTAAATAGTTTCGATTGCGTTCAAAGTTAAGTCTTATATAAGATACTACTCCTATCAGTACATAAAACTATTCTAAGAAAATATCTTTTCATTCCTATTAAAAGAAACCACGAATAAAAAGTCTGTTATAGTAATAGCATAGTGTATTATTATAGTAAGCTTAATGTGTATATTAAACAAAAATAGTAGCTCCCCATATGACTAATTTCCTGTATAAAACTAATAACGCGTACTTTACTGTGTTATTTAATATCTTTTAATGGACTTTTCCAACGCGTCTGTGTTTTTAACTGGAGGTGGAGAAACCTCTTTTGTTTTTAAGTGATTACTCAACAATTGATAATAAATAATTTTATAATAAATTGAAAGTTTAAGTTACATATATTACGTATATATTACGGCCAATAATACAATACTATCATGCACAATACAAAAGCGATATTGACAACGCAACAAATAACCACAAACGTTGTGAAGTTAAACACTGACGCGTCGGAAAAATACATTAAAATACGCATTCGTACATTGAATAGTTAGTAATCAACGCTATTATGTATTTTAAAGATATACTCTGTTAACATAAATAATTATAGAAAATATATAGGCATATAAATTAAGGCAAGAAATATATGAAACAATCCGTGATTTGATATTGTGACAGAAAATTGTATCTGAAAGTCAAAGTGCAGAGGGGTGGGAAAGTATAGTTATAACAAATGACATACTTACCTTTCACAATCAATACAATGTGCATCAACATTTGAATACTATAGATTTTAGCGAAAATTAGTTTCAATACATATTTACAATATTTATTAGAAGTATTATTCATAAATTACGTTTATTCCTTAATATGGAATTGCAACTTAAATTGAAATTATAATTTAAATGTATTAAATTACACATAAAAATACTGCTTATTGTGTAATTCGGTCTATTACAGTTAGTGTTATTCAAACACAGGAGCCAGAATTTTCCCCATCATTTAACCCTATCGCCCATAACGTCTACTGAATCTGTATGCTTGGCACGCGTCGGAATACTCCATCTCCATTCGAGCGAAAGAATTGTGCTCTCTCCAAAGAAGGCGGCATACCAATTAGTTGGGCTGGAGATATGAAATGCGACCGCACTACTGTAGCCTACACCGCAGCTGGACGTTACAGTCACCTATGCAAATATAAGTACAGGGTGTTTCAGAGTTCCCTACCAATACTCTAGGGCATTGTTTCTGGGTAAGAAACATATCCTTAGTTACTCACACAGCCTCCATTTTGTTTTTATCACTTATAATTTTTTTCTGAATAATGGTTAAACGTATGGAATTGAAACTTTTCACAAATATTTATGACAAATAGACAAAGCTACAAAAAAATTATGACAATTTCTCAAGTTCATCAAACAAAATGGCGGCCATTTAAAATTTTGTTTCTCAAATAACTCTTGAACCGTTGATTTAACAGAAAATTTACAAGAATAACCTTTTTAGGTAATGTAATTACAAATCGATTAACACCTTAAGTGATAGGTGACCGCTAGAGCTTAGTTGCAGTGCACAATTTGGTGTCAATCGATTTGTAATTACATTACCTAAAAAATTACTTTTGTAAATTTGTTGTTAAATCAACAGTTCACGAGTTATTTAAGAAACAAAATTTTAAATGGCCGCCATTTTGTTTTATGAATTTGAAAAATTGTCATAATTCTTTTGTAGCTTTGTCTATTTGTCATAAATAAATGGAGGCTGTGTAAGTAACTAAGGACTTCCGGACAATATAAATATGATATTTAGATATGTTTCTTACCCAGGAACAATGCCCTAGAATATTGGTAGGGAATTCTGAAACACTCTGTACTCGTACCCTTGGTTGCGTAAACTGTGTTTTATAATTCCCTCAAATTACTTAACAGCTCAACATTCGTTCAAATTATTCAGATATTCAACCTGTATTTATAACTAGCTATCTTAATAGTAATACTTTATATATTAATTAAGTGTAAGGGTGCATTTACTATTACATGATATTAAAAGCTCAGCTAGAAATATGTCGGTATCGAAATGCTATTACGTAAGAGAATATTGCTTTAAAAATATTGAAAGAGAACTGTTCAAAGACATGATCACATTTTATGATTGAGTCTTTGAATATAGTCTTCAAGAAAGTGAAGGACGTAAATTTTATC
The DNA here is from genome assembly GCA_023375725.1 of Nephotettix cincticeps. NCBI lineage: Eukaryota > Metazoa > Arthropoda > Insecta > Hemiptera > Cicadellidae > Nephotettix > Nephotettix cincticeps. The sequence goes on from CM041786.1 coordinate 32,480,945, forward strand.
CCGATAAGAAATAATGCGAAATAATCACAATCAAATACTAATAATAATAATACTACTATAAATATTAAATAAACAATAATGATGCTATAGTGAATATTTTTCTTAAAGAAAAAAATGGAAACAAAATAACAACAGAATTATTATTGTAAATGGTAATCGTGTCTCAACTAAAACATTATTTTATATTAAATTAGTCTCTGCTCGTTGCGCACTAGTTATTGATTAGTTATTTAACATTAAGAATAATTAATATTTACTTTCCCAGTTAGGTGACTTAATATTTTATTTCAGCTGAAAATATTGAAGATGGACATAACGGATAAAGCAAGCCCAACATTCATAGAACGGCTAGTACCGCCAGAGCCGCACTAATGACACTGTCTGTACTTGAGTATAAGAACACAAAGCGTGAATTAAAACACATATCTACTAGAAAATTATCTCTTACCTTAACGAAGCTAATAGAAGGATTTGTAATCGGAAAAGGTGTTTCAGTAAACGACAAAGCGCAACGGGTAGGTACACGCGTGCGCTTGATAATATGAAGTCATAGGAAGTAAAACTTCTGGTACCGGTAAGAAATACGATCCAAAAGGGGAAATGTCTAGTTGAAACAGTAATAAATGAGTGTAGAACTTTTATGCAGAATTATAAATAAATACTATTTATAAACCGTAGTAATTATTTAATTTTTAGATGTTTGCAATATATCAGTATCCACGCATTAATGTTCATTTTGATAGCATATGCTTTCAGATTAGACTGTTAACCTAACGCCAGGAGCGCTAAACCATAAGATTATAATAAACGTAGCAATTATTTCTTATACAAATTTATGCAGGCTATAGCCTCCTGTTTCAATAAAATTTAAGAATGAAGCTGGTAGGTTTTTTGTCAGGTATTTTTTAAATAAAAACTTCAACTTCACATCAGGACACATCTATATGCCATTTTGACGTCGGCGCGGCTTCAGGCTTATTATTGTAAATGGTAATCGTGTCTCAACTAAAACATTATTTTATATTAAATTAGTCTCTGCTCGTTGCGCACTAGTTATTGATTAGTTATTTAACATTAAGAATAATTAATATTTACTTTCCCAGTTAGGTGACTTAATATTTTATTTCAGCTGAAAATATTGAAGATGGACATAACGGATAAAGCAAGCCCAACATTCATAGAACGGCTAGTACCGCCAGAGCCGCACTAATGACACTGTCTGTACTTGAGTATAAGAACACAAAGCGTGAATTAAAACACATATCTACTAGAAAATTATCTCTTACCTTAACGAAGCTAATAGAAGGATTTGTAATCGGAAAAGGTGTTTCAGTAAACGACAAAGCGCAACGGGTAGGTATACGCGTGCGCTTGATAATATTAAGTCATAGGAAGTAAAACTTCTGGTACCGGTAAGAAATACGATCCAAAAGGGGAAATGTCTAGTTGAAACAGTAATAAATGAGTGTAGAACTTTTATGCAGAATTATAAATAAATACTATTTATAAACTGTAGTAATTATTTAATTTTTAAATGTTTGCAATATATCAGTATCCACGCATTAATGTTCATTTTGATAGCATATGCTTTCAGATTAGACTGTTAACCTAACGCCAGGAGCACTAAACCATAAGATTATAATAAACGTAGCACTTATTTCTTATACAAATTTATGCAGGCTATAGCCTCCTGTTTCAATAAAATTTAAGAATGAAGCTGGTAGGTTTTTTGTCAGGTATTTTTTAAATAAAAACTTCAACTTCACATCAGGACACATCTATATGCCATTTTGACGTCGGCGCGGCTTCAGGCTTGGTTTGAAACAGGCATTTTTTACTTACTGATCTAGCGCAAAAGCCTTGAGTTTCAACATCAGAAATGTTTTTACTGTAAAAATGAGAAAGTTAATTCGCCCTCCTTAACTGTCATGTTTAAACTTTATATTACCTTTGTGGCTTCCGATCAAAACATAAATAATAATATAGAAACGAGATCAGAAAAATAGGACATGTAATATGTGAATGTGAGTAACTGTTATACACGTATATGATACTTAAAATATTATTACACTTGTACTCAATTCGCCCATAAGACTATAACTACACATCCATAATAATAAAAACTAGAATTTATTTCAAACATTCTACTAAAACTATTCAATTATAGCATGTTTTTTAATTTGTTGTTAATATATGTAATGTGTGCGGACATGATTCGTATTTACTGTCATCTTTATAGAATCATTAAAGCCTTTGATACAAGTGAATTAGTGAATTATAGGTGAATCAGTGAGTTGAATTAGTTGTATTTTTTTAATCAATTTATGCTAGTATTATAAAAACACTTAAAACTTAAAACTTTTATTCAGCTTAACTTTGACGTGAACTATTATATTACTAAGAGAAATTACGATACATATACAGTGAACAAAATTGTTGCTGTTACGAGTTAAAAGAAATCTATTATCAGCCAGACGTAGGTTGTGATAACTACTGGTAAGTTTTTTTGTAACACATAGCATTGGGGTTTAGTGGTTTCCACAAATACAGTAGAAAGAACCTTTCCTCGAACGATAGATTAACATCTGCATGGAAGTGTTCCAGCCCAACAAAGCTCTCGGCTCCCTCGTGCGCTGTTTGAAACCAACGTGGAACTTCATTAGTCTTACGCCTCCCTCTGGAATTTCGATTCATTCCTAGTTCTATAATGATTTGCTCATACATTTTATATAATTGTTATGTTTCTTATAGCATATTCTCCCTCTACAATTTAATTATATCTATGTATAAACATAAATTAATTCAAAAGATTACTTCTGCATTCACTCCCTTGGTAAAACATCTTAAAATATACTTTTTCATCAACCTGATAACATTTTAAACTTATTTTTTTATTATGGCTTATCAGAACTGTCTTCCATCGCAATTTTTATATCATGGTAGATTCTGAATACTGTAAAATATGGCTGAAAACATCGAGTTTATTAAATATTATGATAATTTGTTACTCTTTTATATCAACTCATGGTAATATAAATTAATGTTTAAAAAAAACTGAAGCAAAATTATCTCCTTAAACAAAAGTCTGCATAATGCCATAAATATTTGTAATTTGGCTTGGTTCTCAAAACTCCACAGTTAACAGAGATATATGGAAATTTGCGATCCAATCTTGCGATGTCAATTGTCCAACTCAAGAGAGTTATTAAAAGGAAAAAATAACCCATTATAATCCTTCATATGCCTAGCTTGAGACTGGCAGCCAAAACTTTCTTAGCTTATTAAAAGGAAAAAATAACCCATTATAATCCTTCATATGCCTAGCTTGAGACTGGCAGCCAAAACTTTCTTAGCTTTACAAAAGCTTTCATATTTTCTCCTTAGGATTGGTAACCAATAATGAACTAACTTAACAAAAAATATTATACTCCTTAGTTTGGGGCGTAGTAAGTTGGAACAAAAGATATGGGCCAAAAGATATACAAGGTTTTAAATTAACTTACAATCGAGTTCTTATATAACTTTTATCTACGACCATTGCAAAAGGTACTAATGAAGATACTGAAAGTAACATTATTAAGAGACTCATTACTAAACGGAAATTGAAAACCGTTGCATTATGAGTTTATAACGATACAGATTTTTCATAACGATACAAATTATAGACCAATCAGAGCTCAGCATTAGACGAAATTAGTGTCATTGTGGATATACTAAAATGCAAAATAAGCTGATTTATCCATAAAGATACTGCGTTTGAATGGCTATCCTAAAATGTGAGTTTTGAATCATTAACAAAATGAGTGGTTTAAGCATTGAGGATTTCACTTTAACCCCAGAAGAGATAAATACAAAAGCTAAAGTTGTAATTAACAACTTTCTACCTGCGAATTCTAATAAACCTGCATACGAAAAACCATATAACCAGACGAGGAAATAATGTGGGTCCATTTTTGAAAAATGTATTCATAGCGCATTTCAATGAATTATTCAAAGACAAAGCATCAAAGTTTATACAATAGAGTATACAAAAACTGATATTTAGAATTTTTATCTAGATATTTATAGAGATATTTAGAACACTCGCTTCGCTCGTGTTACGTCCTACTCGTGGCTTTAAGCATAACACAATGATACCACAATCGTTGCATAAACTACTATAAACTTATGTATTTGATTGGAAGCTCCTAGAGAACTCCATGAAGTCCCCCTTCATTAAAAAATATTCTCTCATCTTCTTTGAAGCATTTCCTTCGGCAGTACTTACTCATCATCCATCCTCATCATTCCTCATCATTCGGCTGTCCCACACCTCTCATCCAAAGTAGATCCAAAGTTCTCTTCGCCTAAATATAGGCTGTTGGATTGTGTTTACTAATTCCAATACTTCCACTCTTCTTAAAGTGTACAATCAAACGCCTTAAAAACATTCCTTCAAATTCCATACAAATGAAAACTTTATTTCTTCAGAGACATTCATTGAGACTTATAGCCAGTCAGGTTTAAGGGTCAATAAGCTTTTGGCGCATTTACTATACAAGTGGTGACAGATTTTTTCCTTTTTTTATCCTTAAAATTAAGATAGCAATTATTTAAAATAGCATATACATAAAAGACTAAAATGTAAAAATATAATAATTCACTTTGTTTTCCCCACATGTTTTCAAACTCACATTTTATAGATCAAATTTGTGGATCTACGTTCCGATATTCTATAAAGTATATCCGTTTTGGTAAAAACATAGAGGTTTTGATTGAGTAATCTAAACAATCAGGTTAACTAAAAAAGTACGGTTCTGTTCTACCTTCGCGACTAAGGGTGAAAAAGGCTGTACAATGTAAAAACCAACTGTACATGTATGATATGAAATCCTGATTACATTTTTCTTTTTAATCATGACGGTTTGGATAATCCGTCACTAGCCTAGCTACAATTAATGACTCTGTACTAATTGTAATAAAAAAATCAATAAAACAATAGGCCATGGCTATGTGAAATCATCCAGCAGAAGGCGAGATAGGCACAAGGCACTGACCTAGCCTCGTCAAAGGAAACCGCTAGACGGGGGCTTTCTACTTGATTAAAACATCTTCTCATCAACGGACTCAGGCACGATACCTCCTTTCTGAGAGTATTCCAAAGAACCATCCAAAAGATTACAGATTATCTATTGATATCCAAGCCTGAGGTATATTGACATTAAAAGCAAAAAAATGGGCTATCACAATGTAAGTATCAGTTATACAGACTGCTGTAAAAATATTATATATAATTAGATTATAATATGTATAAATATGCACGTTTGTGAGCTAATATAACGTTTTATTCCTAGCAACATTAGAGATGAAAAGTAGAAAATTGTCATATTTACTTTGTATTGGTATTGGTAATATGGTATACTAAGTACTTAATCTACCCCTTAACCCACCAGGGGTGGATTAAAAAAGTCTAGAAAAAAGTTTACAAAAGTGTAATAAAGATATTTTTTCATTAAAGAAATTTCGCATATTCAAATATTATAGCAATGGAGGTAGTGTGGTATCTATATTTGTAAATATATGAAATAGGTTTTTGGAAGAAATGTATCCATCAGATGACCCTGATAATTTCTAAATCTAAAAACATTGGTTTTTATTGGAATAGTCCACAACATTATTTGTAAAAACTTTTTGGTGAATGCAAATAAATAAATAACTTAGTAGTATTAATAGGTAAATACGAAAATTATGTACAATAGCAGCCAAATCCCAAGTCATGAAAGTTGCATGCTCTCTGCATGTAGCACATCTTCTTACTATTAACGTTCTCGTCTAGTAGCTCATGTAGTTCATGGGTTTGCCACACGGTTCATTTCTTTGTCAACACTATATAATAAATTGTGAAGTATTTCCTCCTCTCTGAGATCTATATTTGTCTGTTGTAGTGATAGTGATAGTCTATATTAGTCACTAAAGCAGTTGAATATTACTGGATAAAACAACAAAATCTTACTAACTTCATGAGTCGCGCACGGTCGCATCCACAGGAGTGACTGTGATGACTGGTACCGTGGTATGTCCTGTAATCTAGCTACTTGGAAGTCATGAATTGAGGATATTTGTGAGCGACTGTCGGTGGGTGTAGGTTCTCTTGCGTGGATGAACGTCTGCACTATTGAAATATAGGGCGATCCGCAAAGACTATCCTCATAGACCAGTTTGAAATTCAGAGGCAGTGGTTCAGATTCCACTTCAAACTGTAGGTCCCTTTGATTTGCCATAGACTGCTGGGCTTTGAATTAACGGTTATGTCTAAGGAACATGTAAGACTTAGTCAGTAACAAGACTACAAGATCGCACCACACTCATCTTTACTCTCGTTTCTCATTTATACTTGACCTACCAGTATATTAGTTATTACTACTATATCAGTTAAAAGTATACAAGTATAAAAGGTATACGCTGTAAACGGACTCCAGACAAATAATGACGCACAGTAAAGAGGTGATGTATTGTCAAGTGGCCAGTGTACACGTACAAGTCAATATATGATAATATAGTCAAGTTGGTAATATATGAATGGAGGAAACCCGCTACCTCGATATTTCAAAGATATTAGACAAAAACAGACGATCCGGTGGAAAAGACAGCGACGCTATCCCTCACGGGGTAAATAGTAACGCCCCTAAAATATCAATCAAAATGTAACGGTAAATATACTTGCATATACAAAATATTTTTTGCACGGTAATCTGGTAACTGGTACTTTAGACTTTGATTATTCAATATGTCTATATTAGCCAGAGTATAACCTTAACATAATCTAATATTCTACTATCAAATACAGTTTGATTATAAAAAACTATGACTTGTTTTAAGTCTAGCTTTTATTTTGTAGAATGATAAATATGGTGCCCTGCAAAATAAAATCGATTTTATACTATCAATGTTTTTTATAAAATAATTTAATTACTGTATCTTTGTTTTAGGTATGGTGAAGTTGCGTAACTATTTTTGTGTAAGTAACTACATGTTGGCATATTTCAAGTAGATTATTAGTATACGTTTTTGGTGTTAACATAACAATACTGAATATAACTTGTTATACAATCCAAATGTTTAAACAGGGAAACGATCAGGATAATTTTAAATTATATAAATACAATGTAAGACACAGTTTTTAACAGTGACAAATAACTTCTACAGAGGCTAGTTAGAAGTTTCAACGGTTGAGAAAAGTAGCAGTTTGGATGTTTCTCACGTTTAAGGAGAATTTGTCACGGCTCCTGATGGAATAACCGTAGAATTCATGAATACAATTTTTAATCTATTACTTAAACGTTTTAAAATAAATGGTTTATATTATTAATACCTATGAAAAACTGGTATTTTTGTAAAAAACTCTTTTATGTATTAGTAATTATGTATGTTTTCCTGAGTGAAAAGCTTAGGATTTTAGTTTTATATTCAGTAAACTAATCAGAAGGGCTTAAAGTAAGCCTTGTTCCATAATCGTAGTACCATAATAGTGAATTGTTAGAAAATAAAGTGTATTTATATTTATTGAAATGAATTAAAAAACTTCTATGAGGTATTTTTACGTAGCTTAAATTCTCAATTTCAAATGTTACATAATACTGTATTAGCATTACCACTGGAACTACCATATTTTTACTCCTGTCTTTGTAAAAAATCTATATTATATGTTACAAATTGTATCCTTCAAATGACAGATTTACTAACGCTAAAATATTATCACTATTTATAATATTTCCACTCTTTTTAATATCGTATGAAATGTTTATAGGGTATAATGTTAGGATAGAATAAAATATAAGACGGTTGGCACATGAAATATTGATCATATTAACAAATTGCAGTTACATGTATCATTTTGTAAGCTCAAGCATCTTCTAAATTTAATTTATGGTCTCTAAAACCAGTTTTCTCGTTTTGTCTTTATAAATGGCAATTTCATGAACAAAGCCAGTTTTGCTGATCAAAATACATTAAAGAGAATCGTCAGGCAAGGCCACTTTATTTGATTAAAACTTTTTCGTAGGATTGTTTCTTGTCACGATCCCTGTCATCGAACTTATACGGAAGGAATTGTGAGGATTAAACACCTTTCTATATAAGAATGATTTGTATGTTGACTACGTTTGAGTAATGTGAGTTTATAGAGAGCTATACTAACAAGCATGATATTTAATGCCAAGGCATATTAAATACAATTAAATGTGGTGCATTTAACTAATTGTCTTACTATAATAATATGTCAGAAATACTAAAACTAAATTGTGTTTTAATTAGGAAAGACAAAATATAGATAATTTTCAGAAAAACTCCTTTAATTTGCAATGTTTTGCTACTTTACTCCTGGAATACTTTGTACCTATCAAAATATTGCCAAAATACCCTCTAAAACTAGTTTAATTTGAATAGTACTTGAAAACCCTTATATATTAAAATATTAAGATTTATTTTCTCATAGCGAAGTTTGATAAATTATCTTTCCTTCCTTTTAATACTCTTATATTTATAAAAGATTAAATATCTTCAGTCGGCAAAAGTACAGTATTCTCATATAAAATTGTTTCAAACAAAGAATCTAAATACTCATAATATAAAACTGTAAAGATAATATATTTAGAGTATGAGTTAGGTATAGACCGAATACTTCCCTGCATTATAACTCTTTTAAAGATTATCAAAGAAAATCAAATATTCAAGGAATGTGTCCAGCATAATCAAAATCAAACTTTTTTGTTTTTTTTAAACATGAAACTGATATCTGTAATAACATTAAAACAAGGTTTTCCTCAGGATCAGGTACTTATTTAAAAACTAGGTACCGCATTCATTCTGTGGGTTATAATCTTTAAATTTTATAAAAACCGTTATTTATAATGTAAAAACTATGAAGATTAAAATTATGTAAAACTAGCCAAAGTACCCGTTCTTCGCACGGGTTAAAAAGGTTGAAAGGTGTAGGCTCTACTGATACATTTAAGGTATTGTTAATTAATTCTTCATTGTTTACAAAATGACAAAACACGAGTGTCTACAACATTTCAAAGTAACATCTGTCAAATATTGGGAGAGGATAAGGATTAATGTAATAGAGACAGTCGTCGGAAAAAAATTTAAAATCTACCATTCCGCTATTCAAATAATTCAATAATTTCGATCCAGCAGTTTATCTGAAAAATCAACTTTATTTCTCCTTCTTCCCGAACTGTCAAAATATAGTGCAAACGGATGTTGTCATTAGAAAATGTAAACATTGAAACCTAGGACGGTCACGGCAGCTCTTTTTTCTTCTCCTTCTTCTCGAACTGTCAAATTTTAGTATTCACAGCTGTTGACATTCAAGTAATTTTATGTTTTCATTCTCTAAAAATGTAAACATTGAAACTTAGGACATTCACAGGGCGTAGCCCGAGAGGATTTTAAGGAAATGAGTATGCCTATGTGTTTCATGAGTTTAAGATCTACCTTTGCGTAAAATTTCAAACCGGTCGGTTCAGTATTTTTCGCATTTACTTGCCACAACAAACCCACAAACAAACCCACAAACCCACAAACAAACATACAGAAACCACCTCTTCTTTATAATATTATAGATGACACTATATTAATAATATACATTATATAGCTATAGCCTACTTAGTATAACATAGATTATAATACACAAATGTATAAAAACTGAGTAGAAGCTAAATGAATGTGTTAGAAAACTTAAAAAAATTTAATCGGTATTTATATACTGAAATTAATTTAGCTGATGCCTCCAAGTCCTTCAACATCTATCGTTCTGTAGTGACAGAACGATAGATTTGTCAAATTTAATTTTACGCAAACAAAATATGTTCGTGAATTAAAAGTATAAAAAGAAAAGATACAGTTTTTAATAAAGGTTCTTATTATATAAGTAAACAGAAGTGCGTTGGTGAATCCAAGGATAAAGTCATGCTTGGAAAGGAGATACTCGTAGTTTTAAGGAAAAGTAAAGGCAGGCCGGCACATACGGTGGAGCGCGTTCTGCTGCCCGCTCGCCTAATGAGCTCCATTTACTCTCCAAACTCTGTTATTTACTTTCTAACCTTAGTAATTAGAGTCGAGAAATTATTCACCACTCTTTTGTTTTCCTTTTATTTTACGCATCGAATAAGTTTAACTTTCTATGACTCGGTTAAGATTTGAACATCTTAATTTGTTCAGACTAAGATTATGATTAAGACCGCCCTTTGTAACCGTGGCTGCATAATAGGCTCAGTAGCAGGAAACTTATTAATGCCATAAGTTCTTAAAATGCCATAAATAAACACTGATATAGTAGTATGACAAAGATTGAAGTAAAATTATAAAAAATAATAAAAATAAAACCATTATTTCAACTTAATTATTCAGCTCTATTGGAAGTAATATTCGGTAGGTTTTAATAACAATTTGTCGTAGTATAATATGAATGGACTTAAGATTAATTATAAATACAAACTAATTCATATATTAATTTAGTAAACTTATATGATTATTTGTTTCTATTAAATTATTGTTGCATTTCATGTGTGCAGTTAATCATAAAAAAGAGCAATATCACAAATTTGGATATTTGAATAAAAGTGAGGGTCAGGTCAAGGTATAGAAAGAAATTTATGTATTATCTGCAAATCATTTAGAATGATGGGAAACAGCTTCTTTCTAGTGATTGCTCTCGTGTGCACACAGAAGACGAACACAACTACATTCTGTAGCGTTACAGACATACAGACAACCAAACATTGATATAGAGTAAAACGTGAAAATAAAAAAGTACCAAGATTACAAGCTTTGTGTATTTAATATATTGAAATTATAAATAAACACTGTATCCTATTGAGAGGAAATTAATTTTATTACAATCTAGTTGAACTATACAGGATTATCTAAAATAATCCAATTTAAAGTAAGATTTAGTATAGTTAGTAAAAATTCACTAAATATCAAAGCTATTTTACACAACATGAGATATTTTTTTTATATTTTGACTATAATTAATTAAAATTGTTCGTGGAAATCAAAACGATTTCACCGTTTTATCACAAGTATTTATTGTATTAGATTGTTTTATATGATACAAATAGAAGCCAATTATCTTAATTAATGCCTAAATACATTAAACACAAGGTAATGCTGGAGTTAGTCAAGTTAATTGAGGTCATTAGCAATGCTCCAGCTAAGCGCAACATCTTTTACACGTCGGCCTCCGAGTATTGCTGTTTAATAGGAATTAATGGTCCTGATTATAAACTTATCAAATCCTATGATTAACTTTAGGAACTAGATTATAAACGTTTCTTTATTTAAAATAAATACATTGTTTTTGGCATGACATTTCTTACAAAAACAAGTGAGTTCATTGAAGATTTTATGGATTTAATGATTTAGTTATTCTTCAAAAATCGAATTCAGATGAATTATTTTAGCATTTAATGCATACAGTATCAGTTGAATTAGTGTAGCATTTTATATTCAACAGAAGAAGGCAATGTAGGTTCATCCCTACTACGTATCCCCTAAAGTTTGATAGTCTGAAAGTTGCAAGATGAGCCTAAGCTGATTATTTTAAAGCTTAAATTTGTATAATGGTTAGTTATTTTTAATTATATTTTGTGTGGCTCTTTGACCTTAGCTAAATAATTAGCACCATTCTATAAACACAAACCTTTTATTGATTATAATACTTATAAAACAAGATTTTATCCTAATTAACAAATTAGAGATTGTATAAACGAACAACAAATAACATGACAAAGAGAGGAATGTTTCCGTAACATTCTACATGATATAAACTTTTGCTGAGAACCTCGCATCGGAACATTGCCCCAAGGGAGAAAAGTCCAGATCAATTTCGTTATAAACAACCTTTCTGATACCGTTGTCCCTATGGGTTCTAGTTTATTTTCATCCCTTCTTGATTATTTAATATCATTGTTATCCTTTATTCTATTATGATAATATGGTTTGGGCGGATAAAATTCAATTAGATCCTACTGGTATTAATCTTTGAAAACATTTTGAAATTGATAATTAATAATATTAACTTATATTGTAAGGGATGGAGTTTATTTGTTTTGTTTCTAGTTTTTTTTAGTAAATTCAGGCATTTTTTAAATAAGCTTTTTATCGTAAAAACCTGAAGAAATAAACGAAGTAATAAAATTTTTTCCGAGAAAAATTACTTTTACAAAATATTTAATAATGTCATAGATATTTTGTAAAAACAGTAATAAACTGTTTCAGGAACTAACACTTTTAATATAAGCTATGTTACCTAACTACATTACTAATTAGTTTAAGCTATCAGTATTTTGCTCTTCAGCGTTGTAACCTTCTCAGGTTATTTAAAGAAACACATTTTACTTGTGATACTTATTGTTGGGTTAGGAAAACCATTATTGTGAGTTATCCTTTAATCGTGTATCGTCAGTGTCATAAAACAAAACTCAGTAAGGGCAGTGTGACTAAACTTATATTATTTTACTAACAAAACTTAACTTACGTTGAAAACTAAACCCAGCTAAAAATGTTTATTTAGTTAAATTATAAATAATTTATTTCATGTATCAGGTATTAATGTAATTATTTAATCTATTCAGTAGGTTGAATTAACATGAAATAAATAAAAAGACTATGATTAGACGTTCAGTGTATTGGTTGCTTGTTATCCAGTACCAATCTTTTATTTGTAATCTAAAAGATCTCCCCACCTTCTGTATTTGACTGACAATAAAAGATGCTAACAGTTTAACGAAATGTGTAATTAATTCACGTACCGGTAGCTCGCCACTGCCACGCGAGCCTTGCTTATCTGCTAGACGTGATGTATTACCCACCGCTCGGCTTGTTAAGCCTCAGCCTTCTGTCAGCTGATTAAACGTGAATGATTCATACGGCCAACTATTGATGTTAATCTTAACTGCTTTTATAATCTACCCGCAAGAATAAATACAATTTATAAAACAATACGACTATTCAAATCGTGTCTACTGATTTTTTTATATTTTGTTCAGACCTAAACTATCAATATAGTTGTTATAGCAGCTTAAGATATACAAGTTTTGTCTAATTTGCCAGAATATAATTAATTAATTATTACTAAGGGTTTTACTGTAAAGTAGTAATAACAGATGTAATATAGCTCCCATATTCGAGTGAGTCCATCCATACGTTGTATTCGTGGCTAGATTAAAGCTAGGAGATCTGTCTGATATAAACCAAGTTCATAAGCTCTTTATCTCCCTGCAGTTTAGTTGCAACTCTAGAAATACTTCTTCAAAACTTTAGCCCCATCAAACAGATTGCTTTTAAACTTGTCTTTTCACGCACGAATAAGATTTTTATAATTTTCTAAGATAAATTTATTCACGTGATTTGATATATTTATGTCGTTTTAAAAGATTCCGAAAAAGGAAATTATTTTAAGATTTATTTAATAAAAATATTAATAATAAAACTATTATTAGTCATATATTGCAGAGAAATGCAGTACTTTGTTAACTGTAAGAAAGGGAAATTAGTTCAATAAAACCCCTGAGGCTAGGTGAGGTAAAGCAACGCATAGGAGGCTTCCCATTGAAACCGGGCGACATTGTAACATTGAAAATGCTGTACATGGGCATTGCTACACAGCATACCGTGTATGAGGCTCCTATGGTATTTACTCATACCAGATCCGGGAACACGTCTGGCGAGGACTGGATACAGATGACACATGGAACCACAAGCTTGGGAACCAAAGAGCTCCTGAACAAAAGATATCCCTAAAGATAATCCAGATCTTTATAGTATATTTTTTAGCATTTGTAAATTACAATTATTTATGTATGGAGACCATTAAAGATCTATGTACATTTATGTATGTGCGTTGAATACTAGATAGCCGTTATATTTATGTTTTTATCTTCTTTCGTTTTACTTGTTATGAAGAAAATACCTGTCCAGAAAAATTTTTGTTCTATGAATGTGAATTTTATATTCAAAGTAGGCTTTCACGGCTGGTGTCAAAAAATGTCAAGTTGATTTGTCGGCGTCAACCGCATCGACATGGAACTTGTGTTGCCAAACGTTCGTCCTTGCTGTGAATTGGCATCCTCAGTAGCTAGGCTGACGCTCAGCCTAGTCAGTCTCCATGTCAGAGCTTATTTAGTAGTTAATTTGTTATTTAAGAGGATCTAAAATCCCACAAAAAATGCCAAAGGCCCTCGATACGGGAGCATATTCAGAAATTATAATACGTTACTCGTATATTGCATTACAAATTTAAATTTAACAAAAGGCTGTTGTGTTTTGAAGAAGCTTCCTCAAAATTTTAAATAGTTAAATTGTGTTTATATGTTTTATCTGATGATAGAATAATAAATGCATGATTAGTGTTGCTCTGTATGTTTCTATAACCCCCACACCATTTTTTAACACTTTTTAACTAAGTATCAACTTATGACCACCAAAACACGTTTATTAAATCAAGTTTCTAAATGGAGCAAATTCCCATAATGTAACATCCTATACGATAAACTTAATAAAAGCGAACTCTTAATGAATTTTACATCATTCAGGTCTCACGTTACTCGTTAAAATTTGATAGAGTGGCTGCGCCCGGTGCCCAGTGGGAGCTGTCATAAGGAATCACTTACCGGTATCGCACCCCGGTTGTCTGGGGCTATCAAGACCGATGTGTAGGCGGACGGCCGAACTGTCCCTCGGGAGAGGTTGCGTGCTGCGTGGTCTCGGACAACTCTCCCTGATTGGCCGTGGAAGGTAGGGGAGGACGAAGTGGAAGTCGTGGCAACCTGATGTATTGAGAGTGCACACCGAGTTGGCAGAGATCTGTAAAATTCGTAACTCTGTTGATTTTACATTTATACTCCAGTATTAATGTCACACTTCGTACATTTCTTAGCTACGTTTAACTATCCGCAAGAGTGTTTTTGAATATAGCAGAATTATGTTTTAATAATAGATTTATTTATCCTTTCACAGACATTATATAAAGATTAAATTTTATACTACTATAGATCTACCTTAACTCCTATGGAGTAGATAACTCATAGGAGTTAAGGTAGATCTATAGTAACTAACTAAAACTAAAAAAATGTTGAATTTAATTTAATTATATAATTTTTCCTGATGAAAGTATTCGTCCAATGTAAACTGTATGAGTTGGTACAAAATTAAAATGTATATCAGTAATTTAAATTATAAACAAATTAAGTTTGAAGTTTTTCCAATAAGATGTGTATATAATTTACTAATATTTTGGCTATTTTCAGTAATTTTATGTTTTACGTGGCTAAAGCTGACCGATTGAACAATACATCGAAAGCTATAAAAGGTCTCGCTTCTCAGTCATCAAATATCAGACACGTGATTATAACCATGTTTATTGGCAGTTATAATTGTGTAGTTTGATACGTTTTAAGGTCAACAATGCTTACCTATCCAATACTATAATACGAGCAAGATTTGTATATATATATATATTTGCACACGGATCTCGAAAACGGCACTAAGGAATTTCTTTAAATTTTGGAAATACCTAATTTCCGAGTAGAAAATAAGTTCTAGATAGGTCTAATGTCCAGGAAAATTCGTGTTTTCTTATAATATTAAGTTTAAAATCTAAAAATTTAACATTACGCTTATGGAGAATAAAATGTAAACAATACAAACCAAAACAGCTGTTTGTAACCGTTTGACAGTTCTTGATTGAAGACAGCGGGAAACAATATGTGAATAGAGGTTGTTCATAAATATTTATTTTTATATATGTAATAAATGTAAAATTATCAGGTTACTAAAAAATTTGTAAAAACTTAAGGGTAACATAACTGTGCGAAATAAAAGCAGGAAAGAGTATTTCCAAAATCTTCCGTGTTTTGATAGAAAACGTATTTGTTGTATTGCTTGAAGCCACTGTAACAAACCAATTAATATGTGTAAATTAATTTCTCTTTTGCTTTTCAATCCTCATTCCGTTTATATCAAAATCAGTTGGTCACAGGCTAAAAATAACAGTATGGATAGCGGTAGTGTGTTGGCTTCGTAGTATGAAGGTCGCGTGTTCTAACCCCATCAGGGGCAATACCTTTTGTTCATTGCTATATTAATTATGGTGTATTAAATCGGTTTTATTTAAACCACATAAATGTTTTCATTGAGTAATAAATGTGTTTTAGTTTTTCTAATTAATTTTTATAATACATGTATTATTCTAAACGAGCAAAGCTCGGTCACCAGATACTTTATATTATAAATAAACTTATATTAAAATTTAAATTCTAAAAAAGATTCAACTGCGGTGTTTTAATATTACAAGTAGCATTTCAAGTGCCTAAGCCATGAAAATAATATTATAGCGTTCGTCAAAAATTTTAATATCTGATTAAAATATTTAATTTATTATCCAAAGAAAGCTTTCTTTAATTTCTATAATATGATATCTTGTTACACAAAGTTTAATGGCTAGTCGTATGACATTTTTGTATATTAATTGGAGTCTTGATAGCCAAGCTGTTGTAGACTCTGGAGGTGTCAGGTTCATATCCTGGGAAATCTATCTGGCTTAGGGCCGCTAAGAAACATTAAGAAGCATTATCCAAAATTAATTTATAATATTACTTATTCTGTGAAAATATCACTAGTGGAAATATGAGAGCCAAAAAACCTTACGTATTAACGTTATATATTGTTTACTATAAATTTCAAAGTAAATTATTCTGTTAAAAGATTTTTAATAGTAAAAACAATAAAAAAACTTTCTAGAATATTTAGAACAAGAAATGAACCCCTGAAGGATTTGCCTTAATTATAAGCTGAATAACAACTCTCATTGTGAAAATTGGTTTGCAAATGAGATTGTGCCTGTGGGACGATCTGTTAGGTTTCGTGGCGTCCAAACCGAATATTATCTCATCTGACGGATTCTGTTAACAAGAACTTATCAAACTTCATATTTTAATATAAATAATTAAATATATTTTAATTTATGGCTCTATAAACATTTAATATTGAACATCACATTTTTGTTAAAATTAACATTTTGTTAAAAATTCAATTTAAATATCGTACAATTAACATGATTTGTTTGCAATAATATTATGTAGTATAATTGATTTTAATAATTCAAATATACAATAAAGAATGACATTTAAAAGAGACAATGTTTTTTTTAATAAATAAGCTAAACATAATGATACTTGTAAACTCAGTGAATTTTAATTGTTATTAGTTTCTAATTCATAATGAGACATAATAGAGTATTAATGCTTCATTCAACATTTTAAAGTATTTTTTATTTAAGTTTTTAATAAAAAGACTAATAATTCTTTATTAAGAATGTAAACCCGAAGTATCTGACTATTGTATGTTCTGACATTGCTTAAAGTACATCTTGGTTTTCATTTTGGTTTTTAATTTTACATTTACGTGCAACAAAAAAAATTAACAATATTGTTTAAATATTTTATGTATTAGTGTTTAGGGTTGAATGTATTGTTAACACGAGGGAGAAGATGTCAACTGACCATGCATAAATGTTTTGCCAACAGAACAAAGTGTGTCAGATATTTTGATAAATTTACATGAGCTAATTTTCTTAAACAAACCAAAGTAGCATACTTTAATGATTTATATTTTTTCATTTAAATATCATTTAGTTTTTCTATAAAATAGGAATAATTACAAAAGAAACACAATAGAACAGAAAAGCATATTTTTCAAGAATATAATATTTTAATTACAATGAAAAATAAACCTTTTTAATTGCCTGATACTTTTTATGAAACTTAAATATAATTGTTTGATGAAAATATAATAGTTACAATTTAATAAAAATATAATTTAAAAATATTAAACATTTTTACTATATTTAAATCTTAATATCTAAAAAAGGCTACTAAATAACCTATTATATAAACTACATCTGTCCTCTAGACAGTTAACCGTTACAAATTTTAATAAGGCTAACTAATATATATGCGCACTAACACTTTGTTTAAACAGAAATATGTGTTAAACCCAAGCAAATACAAGCTAATATTTTTGAACAAATTAGCAATAAAACAATAACAGCACTACAACTAAACAGCTGATAAGCTGATGGAATATCATTTCACGTAACTGTTTGCTATACTGCACTATTGCTGTGTAATACGCAGTGTTGTATTCTGACCCTGTTTCAAACTAACAAGCCTTTGTGTGTTTTTTAACAAATGTTATGTAAACACAAAGCAGACAACATTTAGCCTGTTGTACTTACTGATTACATATGTGGTGAATTTAAACAAGCAGAGAGTTTGTTGGATTTAAAAGTGCTTTAATTGTGAAATATTTAGTTTTAGCCCCATAAGAGTAACCAATGTTATTTTTGTAACAGCATTACAGGTTACTCAATATTAGTGAAAATGGTTTAGATTTTTAAGGGTGATATGGTTGTGTAGGTAATTACATGATTATTTTCTGAAAAATATGATTATCGAGCAATTACCAAGCAATTATATCCGATAGTTCAACAAGTATTTACTTTTTTATAATAAAAAATGTAATATTTGGCTTGATAGATAACCAATTGTTTTTACTTTAACACTATAACCATATTTTATGAATGTAGAGATGTCTTTAACCTAACACAATTCAATATCGTTCCTATAGCACTAAAATCCCTGATAACGGAGTTATTGTAGACTCTTAATGAATTTCTTACGAAATAAAGTGAGAAAGTTTTTCTGGTAAGAAAAATTATAGAAGTTTACAGGTGTTAAAAATGGCAATATCTTTGAAACCAATTAATCTAGGGTTATGTTTTAATAGCCTCATCATTAATTTTTTAAAGCCCCAAATACCCCAACGGATGGAGCTGCATATGTGGGCTTTAAATTGAATTAGATAGATCCAATTACAATTGCAATAAATTACACGTGTTAATCACATTTCAGGATTCTAAATAATTTCATTAACAATTTATGGAGTGCGTTTTGAGCATCTATGGACCCAAAATGAAAATAGTTTAAGTAACATGGGCTTAAGTCATACCGTGCCAGCTACGATGATAGGTTATTTCCTTATTGGTAAGTTTGTAAAACATATCAACTCATTTTGAAAAAAAATCCTTAATTAGAGTCAGCAGTACGTTCCTTAAGCATTTTTATTTTTAAATTAATTTTTGTAGTCCTCACGCTTTACCTTCTACATTTTTTTACATGCCACTTGCAATATTAAATACTTTATAGCTTTATAATATATTTACGTATTAATTTAAAGTATTGTTTAAAACTTGAAAAAATAGATTTAGTTAAATAGTCACCTAATACAAAGTAAATACACAAAAAGCACGTAGCTGCGTATACGCTCCACCAACTCATAATATTAATGGTGATCGGCGCTAATGTATGGTTCAGCTGTTGGGACTTCCTCCCCGATGACTGGCTACTTCGACCCCAACCCCTGGCGGAGCGGCGCACTCTTAAGACGAATGACAATCGGATATTGCAAGCTAAATCTGGGTGGGTTTCTTTAGCCATTTGTCGTGAAAGGCATCATATCTTACATCAGTTGAATAAATCTGAATGCTATGAGTTACATTTAGCTATAGCTCAAACAATGAATTAAAAAAATCCATAGTCAAAGGTAATAGTATATGAAAAAATATTGCCCTTCCTATGAAATTGCTCGTAATAAAGTTTTTTTATTTCAGTGTACGTATACGAATTGATCGAACGTTTAACTAAGACCTTTTATTTTTCACTTCAAAACATGTTAGAATAGTAATAGTAATAATTATGGATAATCTAAAAATCGGTTTCATTTAGTTGTATTATGTTTTCCTTATTCGAACGTAAAATTAATTGAGTATAAAAGTGGTGATACATCAATAAATAAAATAGTGACTTACTGAACAAAGAGATTATCCAGGGTTTATACGAGTATTTACTTTAATGGAAAAACATTGGCCAATACTTGTAACGGGTTTATCCGACAGTCAACAATTTCCCATAAATGTCAGCATTGCTGCAGGGGGTTCCACCATCCAGAATGAGTCGATTTTATAGTTTATTTATTTCATTAATTCCTTGAATTGCAACAATGGTCGTAATAAATATATCATAAGTAATGCATTTTCTAGAAATTATTATTATAAAAACGTATATTTCAACTAAAATAATTGCATGTACTAATATGCAATTATACGTACTATTGTGTGTAATCAGTCGTTTTTAATGCCCACTTAAATATATTTAACAGTAAATTATAATTGGTAATTTGAAAAAAAACGAAAAGAACTAATAAATATGACATGTATTAGTTGAATTACAAAAAGTAACACCTAATTATTGAAACAGATTTAGTTACATTGTTTTTCATTAACATGCTTTTATGGGCTATATATAAAAATCTATTGTAAATTTTGGGTGCTGTGCTAAGTGGCTATTTAGTGTATTAGTAAAGTAAAACTCAAATAACTTCCTATCTGACGTGTTTCTCCTTTCTCTCCGTCATCGCTCCCCCCGCCTTTCAAAGTGATTATATCGTGAACTTTATTTAACTTTAAATATTTTATTTAAACATTTAAAATGTATGTCTAATATTACTGGCAATTTTAAAAATATATTAATTTCTGATGCTGTATTTATAACTTAGTATAGATCATTTACATGGTAAAAGCAAACCTAATATTCAAAAAGGAAGATATAGAAAACTTAAAACTATGCCATAGAGGAATTGAAGGAAAATCAATTATGTGATCAAGCTAATTCTTTAATATTGTTAAAGTTTTTATTTTTGTTTTATGACTTTTTAAACACGAACCTACAAAAAATTTTATTTTGAAATAATTATCTTTTAATGTAATGTTTTATTTTTGAGTGAATTGACTAAACTACTACAATCTTTCACCTTATGGATGACTCATATTTCATTTATGTGATAGGAGTAATATGCATGGTGCATGAATTTTAGTTGTAAAAGTTTCAAACTTACATGTTTCTTAGATCTCACAAACTTTAAAATCGAATTAAAAATATATGTAACAACATTAAAATTATTATTATTACATAAAAGTAAAAGTAAATACGCGTCAATTTAATGAAAAGTTTCTCCTTAATATTTAGCTAAAAGTGATGGGCCACGGGAAAAGGGACCTTTCCTGTGGTCCACATACAACACAAGTGTTTAAATATATATACAACGGTTTAAAAATGTTACGGTCAATCCATATTATGACTGGGACGGTGGCGTCGTCCTGTAATCCAGCAACTCGGAGGTCACGATTTGTGGATGTTTGTGAGCGATTGTCGGTGGGTGTAGTGTTCTATTGTCAAGATTATCGTCCGCACTATATAATACTACGTTAATCCTCACAATTAGACCGGTTCGTAGTTCAGCTCAGATTTGACGTTAAACTGTAGGTCCCTTAGAGATTCCATTGATTGTTAGGCTAAAAACTGTTAACAGTTCTGTCTAAGGAACACATCAGCCTTAGTCAGTAACAAGACTACTAGGTGACAACACAACCATCATACACTCGTTTGTCATTCATACTTTGCTTGAAATACCTAGCTTGTGGTACGATTGCCGTTTCAATAGTCTAATCTAATCTGAATTATAGTCTACTTTTACTTCACTTTTTTCTAAAACTGTATTATCTTGATAGATGGTGATTTATTTTACATTGAGCGCTAGAGAACGACCTATTTATTAAAACAGGCATCATTTATTGTATTTATTTGGGCAGTAAACTGTTTTTATCATATTATTGAAAATAAATTTAATACTCTATGTGGAACTGGAAGAAATGGCGATGAGCCATGAACTTTTTGAGTTGATAATCTTCATCTAATATTAGTTAGTTGTAATTTATTTGAAAATGGTATCTGCATAATGGTAGCATAATGAATCATCTGTTATCATCACAGGCAATAATGGTGTTTGTGATGGTGGTAAATGATCTGCATTACTGGCCAGTCATCCGCTGAAGTACCATGGGATTACAGGGGCCCAGCACGCGTCAGTCTATTCATCATAACGTGGAGTTTGACCAAGAGATAATCGAATAGGGATCGAATGAGAGTAAAGACATAAGGTATTACTATTCAATTAATTTAATATGTTTTTATCCAACTTTAATTCTTCGACACATTCATACATTTGGATCTGGTAGTGTTTTATCGTTATGAAATTGTTCTATTTTTACTGTTATCTACCTAATAAACTTAAAATTGGTATACAGAGTAAAAGACGATTACTAAGTCATGAATTTTAACAGCTAGTTGATAAGCATTATAATTAAGTAAAACCTGTAACAAAATTTCTCGAGTTAAAACTATTAATTACATTAAGTAAACATCCAAGAGTAAGGTACGACTCCGTGAAACTTTCTTCTTTGGTCCTAAACTCCTAAGCCCTCTTACTAAGCATTACGTTTCCTCGCCCTTTTTGACTTTTCAAAAGACATTAATAATTCATACATTAAATATTACCGAAGAGGTTTATTGTTCACTGCATATATGAAATGAACTTTTCAAAACGTTTTAGGTTAGTTTTTAAATACGTTAATGTTCTCAATAAAAAATTCAGTGTATTCGTTTGAGAAATACGTTAGATCACGGATATGTCTAAAAGGAATTTTTTCGGTTCCCTCAACAGCTGTTCTCATAACTAGATGACTTCTCTTCTGTTTCAAATTATTGTCAAAAGGACTGCCAATACAATCAACCCCACCCCCACCCCCACCCAGAGCTAGATATTTCAAATTGTAAAAAAGTATAACACGCTTTTCTTTAATAGAAATATTAAATAGACGTCCAGTAGCTAAAAAATTTATAATTTTTACTCAGTAATCTTAACAACAATGGTAAAATAAGAAATTTACACAGGCTACTAAACCGATAGTAATTTTTCCCCTGTTCAAAAAAAGCTGTTGAAATGAAAAAAATATTGAATTTGAAAATTAAAATGACAGTGAGGTTTAAAAATACACGTAAAGTAGGGCATACTCCTGTTAAATTTAACAAAAAATATTATCTTCTCTCTAATATTTACCAATAATATCTACTACTAGCGTAAACTCATGCAATTTTAACATATTCCTAAAATAGAACTTATTAGTTCAATAATTTTTTACAGGACATTGCTTCTTGTGTTTATGAACGTGTTTTTATAATTTCGGGCTGATCACAAAAAAATTCCTAGAACACAAATTCATTTGCAAAATTCAAATTGAGTAGAATTTTTTCACACGGAATCCTCTTATCAGATACTGGACTGTAAGTGATAATTTTGATGTAGGTTTAAAAAGAAACTAGAAATTAGAACTGTAGAAATTAAAAATTGTATTCGATTATATTGAGTAATGAAGTCGTATTGACTACATTTGTATTACATTACTCGAGTTTCATATTTTAATATACCATAAAGAATAAAACAAGATTACGTAATAATTACTTAGTTGTAATTACTATTGGATACGCAATACGTTCGTCAAGATTGTCAGGATCAAGTTAATGATTCCTTTATCTCTCAGTGATCCCTTGATCCAGATAAGTCCAGGAGTTCAGGGCAAACGGCCGCGGGACAAGAATAACGACTGCTTTATGGTAATCGCCTAATTTAAGTTCTGTAAGCAGCACTTTTGCGTCGTCCAATAAAGATCTTTCTGAACCATTCAACTGTTGGATTGAGGGTTTCCATAAAAACCTAATCGTTTTTGTTAGTTACAAAAGTGTGTCGAATGTAACTGGATTACTAGATTTATTATTTATTTACAGAATAGATCACGAATATATTTATCTACCTAATGATAAATATACAATAACTAATTATATTTGCCGTTTTAAATTTATATGTCATGAAAATATCTTTAATAGTATAGTTGAAATGTTTTAAAATATATTTAATTTTGCTCTTCTTTATCAACTTATGTTTTATTCACGACTCAAATACTTGTAATACATTCCCTTATTT
The DNA here is from genome assembly GCA_023375725.1 of Nephotettix cincticeps. Classification (NCBI taxonomy): domain Eukaryota; kingdom Metazoa; phylum Arthropoda; class Insecta; order Hemiptera; family Cicadellidae; genus Nephotettix; species Nephotettix cincticeps. Next base: position 32,504,924 of record CM041786.1, read on the forward strand.
ATTTAAAATGTGAATACTCATAATTAATTGAAATAAATCTTTAGCGTATTATTGATGAAAGTTATATTAATTTAGGGTTTGCAACATTAACATATCTTTCAATCTTATTTTGCCAGTTTGACTTTTTGTGAAGTCACTCAGAACTATCTAGATCTTAAATATCGCTCTTGATTTACAAATACAAAAATTATGTACGGTATATATTTAAAAAAGAACATAAAGGTTCCACTTTTACATATGCATATTAATTTCATCAATTGATTTTGTTAAACTAGAATACATATTATTAGAAATGAACTTTATGTGGTTACAATAATTTCTAAAATATTGGATGAGGTAAATCACCACATTAATATTTAAAATAAATGTTTACTAAGTACAGTTTAGCCTGTATAAGGAAGCAGCTCAGCCATCATAGTAGTCTGCACTGTGGTGGCTGGCAGCTTTGTGTTTTATCGCATATTGATGACTGACCACCATGCAGCTGTTTACTAAGTACAGTTTAGCCTGTATAAGGAAGCAGCTCAGCCATAGTAGTCTGCACTGTGGTGGCTGGCAGCTTTGTGTTTTATCGCATATTGATGACTGACCACCATGCAGCTGTTTACTAAGTACAGTTTAGCCTGTATAAGGAAGCAGCTCAGCCATAGTAGTCTGCACTGTGGTGGCTGGCAGCTTTGTGTTTTATCGCATATTGATGACTGACCACCATGCAGCAGTTTACTAAGTACAGTTTAGCCTGTATAAGGAAGCAGCTCAGCCATAGTAGTCTGCACTGTGGTGGCTGGCAGCTTTGTGTTTTATCGCATATTGATGACTGACCACCATGCAGCTGTTTACTAAGTACAGTTTAGCCTGTATAAGGAAGCAGCTCAGCCATCAGAGTAGTCTGCACTGTGGTGGCTGGCAGCTTTGTGTTTTATCGCATATTGATGACTGACCACCATGCAGCAGTTTACTAAGTACAGTTTAGCCTGTATAAGTAGCTCAGCCATAGAGTATGCACTGTGGTGGCTGGCAGCTTTTATTTATCGCATATTGATGACAGACCACCATGCAGCAGTTTACTAAGTACAGTTTAGCCTGTATAAGGAAGCAGCTCAGCCAACATAGTAGTCTGCACTGTGGTGGCTGGCTCTTTGTGTTTTATCGCATATTGATGACTGACCACCATGCAGGTTTACTAAGTACATTATGTATAGTGCAGCTCAGCCATAGTAGTCTGCACTGTGGTCTCTGATTTGTGTTTATCGCATATTGATGACTGACCACCATCAGCAGTTTACTAATACAGTTAGCCTATAAGGAAGCATGCCATATAGTCTGCACTTTGCTAATTTGTGTTTTATCGCATATTGATGACTGACCAATGCATTTTTTACTAATACATTACTATAATCAGCTCAGCCATATAGTCTACTTTCCATTTTGTTTATATATATTGATGACTGACCACCATGCAATTTACTAAGTAAATTACTGTAATGAATCTCAGCCATCATAGTCTGCACTGTTCTGGCAGCTTTGTGTTTTATGCATATTGATGACTGACCACATGCAGCAGTTAGCATTTATAAAATAATAATTAAAATACATTATCATAAGTAAATACAATAAAAATTTTATATAATATCTTTTTATAAATTGAAAACCAATTTAATTAGTGCACTTTTACTTTATTTATCTCAAAGCAAAATATCATTAAATCCATGTATGCAAAACCAAAATGATTTTGTTTAGAGATCAAATAATTATTCACATAAGAGTTTAAATGGATTATTAAATAGATTCATAAAGTTTTTGTGGTCTTGAATAAAGGTCTGAAATAAAATATACAAGATATAGTCATTCCTATTTTTTATATCTTTGATGGTGAATGCTTAATTAACTTTAGTAATTACTTCTGATGTTATCATAGTCGCTCGCAGCTCTCATTCTATGGTAAACAATCAACCAGCATTTTGTTTTATGAACACATTTATTCTAATGAACTTGCATGAATCCTAAATGCTTCATATTAAAAAAGATCATATTTATATAGTAATATAATTTATTTTTTTCAATTTTTTTTATTCTTTACCAAAACTTTGGATGGATTTGGTCATTACCGTAGCTATTTTCATAAACTTAAACCACAATTTAAATCCATAAGAATGCATAAATAAAAAAGACAAGATAAATCAAGAGTTTCTTGTCTCCGAGGGACCGGAAATTGAAAACTTGGGATTCCAATTATGTCGATTCATCCTTAAACTGTTTAAAAAAAATTACAATTAAGATAAATCCATTCCTTTGTAATATCTCCAATATTACAATGTATTAAATAAATAATTGTTGATATAATAGTTGTAAATTTTTATCCATTTAGTGTGTCATAAAAGGGTTTAATATAAGAGTCACAATTTTTAGATTAGTGGCAAGTTAAATCATGTCAAAGCTACAGATCGTTTAAAGGTTTGGATGAGGTTTGATGAGGCTAAAACGAGACTGCGAAGCTGTCAGCACCTCTCGTGGTTGGTTAGAGAATATCTCAACTCCGTTACAATAGAGCGGTTAATGGACAAAACAGCTGTCACGAACACGATGACTCTCGTATTCATCCCCATAGAATGAGTCATACGCGATGAAAAAGACAACAAGACTAACACGAGCTCCAGCATGTTAATTAGTTTAAATCGATCGATATTTATAATGATGCTGTTTATAATTAGGAGTTTGGTGGCAGTGATCTAATCCCAACCCACAGCACAAATCCTGTGACTGCACGTTAATCAATCTTTATTGTGCTAGCCACTAAAAATAAATTTACTACTCCCGTCATACAATACCTCCAGTGGGCTTACGAATAGCAGTGGCATATGAAGACAATTACGTGCTAGGAGATCGTTCGGCGTATCTTACCAAGTTGAGCTGTAGTTAGTTAGTTAGTGAAATGGTGACCTACCAAGGTGTTGCAGGTATTTTAAGCCAAGTATGAATGAGAAATGAGTACAATAATTGTGACGCAATCTTGTAGTCATGTTAATGACTTAAGCCGACAGGTTCCTGTTATGTACTTAGTTGACCAACATCAATGGCATATCTAAGGGACCCACAGTTTAACGTACAGTCCGAACCACTACCTCTGAATTGCAAACTGAATGTTCATTGCTGAAACGTGAATCAATATTGTGGACGTTAATGCACAAAAGAGAACCATAAACCCACCGACCATTGCTCACAACTATCCACAATTTGTGACCTCCAATTAGCTGGATTACAGGACATGCCACGGTCCCAGCCATATAAGCCACCTACTAGGCGAATCTGGGCTTCTTGGAAGTTGAACCAGGCCTTAGCCAAAGGTCACCAGTGAACCGAAAAATATTGGTACCCCTGCTTTTCCCCAAATGAGGAAAATTAACCACACTTGGGGTAAATTGAGAAATGGGGCTTAATGGGGTGGTTTAAGAAAGATTCACTCTACGTATTAATAGTTTAATACACTTAGAGTGAATCTAGAGTTAATCCATGGGAATTTACAAATAAAACCAAATAACATTTAACACCAGTAACAAACGTTTTACCGACATTGTGAATCTATAAAACTGACGAGCCAATAAAACTATGTAATGACTATTATAAAGTAGTTTTAATAAAACATACTTAAGAAAATACTTAAGTAACAATATATTTGTATTACAAGATATCTGAATAAAAAAAATTAATTTTGCTTCTCAAAGTAAGTCCTAATTACACTTTGGTTCCAGTTCCTCATATCATTGTGATGTCCTAAAAATACTTACATCATAAATAAAAGTACACATTTTTTTGAACCGTTCCATGTGAAATAAAATATATAACATTTAATTTAAAGATTTTATCACACCTTATAGGCTACTATAAAAAGAAATAGGTTTTATTTTCATAAATTCTTTTCTTCGTGGATTTTTATTTTTCAAAGGAAAGTGATGAAATCAATTAATCTTTCTTTGAGTTTCCAGGTAGAAAACACAGTTAAATAAAATATTGTTCGTATATTGTAGGAACCATTCCGATGATCAGATCATAGACGTCACAGATTTATGGACACGAGAACATTTATCTTGCACAAGTCATCTATTAACGATCCCCTGGCCTCTCTGTCGGGAACGATGTGTACAAGGCCTCCTCCATGATCCCGCGGGGCGCCCCCTATCTCGGACAACTCTCACTGATTAATCCACAAGGGATTCGCTCCATCTATCAACGAGGCATACGTGGATGTGGATTTATCAATTTTTTTATTTTAGACTTATTTTTTATATAAATATGTGGTTATAGGTTCATTAAATGATTTTAATAAATCACAAAATAAGTATAGCCACTTTTGCATTATTCTTAGTGATTAACTGTGTGAAACTATTTAAATTTCCATTTTTTTACTGAGAATATAAGGTTTATAGAGATTGTAGCCATATTTAGTGTGAGGTCAGATACTACAGACATTTTTTGGGTAAAAACAGGCCATTATTTATCAAATAAATACTGTTTTATGACTATATCCATATCCTATTAACCGGCGCACATTTCTATTTGGAGTCATTTAAAAATGGTGTAAGCCAAACGACCAATATAAAAATTAATTTCAAACGGAGGTATTTATTATATTTTTAATTTAAAATTTTTAAATGATGATACATTAATGAAATGACCGGGTGGTTATCGTTTACGCCTTTAAAACCAAATATCACTGAATCGAGTTCTACAGAGGTCAAATCCAGAACCAATTGCCATTATTTCTTTGTGTTATCATGTAATACACACCAGTTGGACGTTAGGTAGTAAAACAAAGGATCGGACAGTCATCCATCAGAACGTATTAAATACAAAAAGTGTAGAACATATAATATGTAATAATTTATGTTGGTGTGCCATGTTATGCGTTCCTAACGTTACGTATGATTGCCTTACATGGTTTATATCACAGGCCTTCTTTCTCTTGTAGTCGGACGATAATGGGGGATTTGTTAAAGTTTTTTGCACACGATAAAAAATCAATGTACATCAACTAATCTGTTGTTACCCTAATCCTTAAACGATTGTTAAATGTCATAATAACATGAATTTAACATTTATTTAAAATCATTCTCATCTTGAGGTATCGGTAAACCTTATGCATGATCAAGAATGCCTTAGCGTATACATCCGGCCTTCGGAAAAGATATAAATCGCATGTATAAACCACCCCATAAACATTTAACCGCCAAAGCTATACACATGTGTACTGAACAGCTCTTCTCTTGAGCTACCTTAAACATAAATTTTTTCTGCACATTTCATGTTTAAAAAACTTCAAATCTGCAAGGGCAAATGCAATTTAAATATTTATCTTATACAATAATTCACATTAAAAGTAGTCCGTTTAAAGAAAATAAAGTTTCCTAATAAAACTTTATTCCCTAATTTTGATCAAAAACACCTTGTCAAAATGCCTTTTACAGAAATGGTTTTAGAGGGAGAGTAGTAGGTAATATAAAGTTAATGAATTCAGACATAGTAACCAAGGTGGAAGTGATAAATCGGGGCTCTGGTCCCTCGGGAAGGCGGAAATTGAAAACTCGGAACTCAAATTATCGGAATAAACCCCACAAAAGGTATTGGGTCAACTTCTCAAAATATTGTTCTCATATTTTCATTGAAACAAAAGGGAGGTATCAGATATTTAGTTTATTCTGATTGACGGTGTGATCAGAATTAGATTTTTAGGTTATTATATTATCTGTATTGTTTTATTTTTTAGGCCCATCCCTAGTTTAAAAATTTACCTTTTCTTAAATTAACAAACAGAACAATATTTGAAAACTAAGCGTACATACTACGTTGATTCTTTAAAAAAAATCTTTATCAGAAACATTAGTAAATATAGTATTAATTTATTTAAAATATCTACTAATAATACTTTTAATTATCAAATATTAAAATAGTAAAAATCATCCATTTATGTATTAAATTATTTTTTAGTATAGCAGTATTCAGAGAAATATGGCTATTGTGATCCAGGTATTTAAAATTGAATTTACAATGGAGATTGTACATTATAAGAGGGAAAAATATTCTGTTTAAAATAATACAATCTAATTTATAATTGAATGTTTTAGAACAAAATAAAAGGCTCTAAGCATATGTTATAATTACAACCTAAGTGTCATGAGCTCTCGTGAAATGAGTTTTAAAATTAGATTCTACCTTTTGCAATAATTTGACCTTTCAATTTACACTACGGAATGATGTGGCAACGTTTCTTATTGACCCGTATGGGGTATGGTTGAATGATTTGTCATTAGTTATTAATAATGAATGTAATGTAAGAATATAAACTATAGTGGGATGAGGAAGAAATAATATTATATTATTTACTTATACAACTGTGTCTACATGGTCACATGTACAGGTGAACTAGTTCAAAAATATAGACTTATAAATCCCTAAAATGTAGAAAAACCACGACTTCTCTCATACGCACAAAAAGCATTCCTAATATTTGTTTACTCCTAAAATAGAAAATATTTTCACTACAAAATCATGTAACAACTTATAACTTTAGTTAACAAGATAAAAATAACTTGAGTATTCTAAATCGTGCTAAAAATCTATTCTTTTGGCTTTAATTATCGTCGGTGTTTGTAGATAAATATGCATTTTTACTCTAACATTTACATACCAATTTATATGTTTGATCACTTTTGAGTTCACTAATAGCTACTAACATTGTCAGGGTTCCTATATCTTTCTGTGATCCCCAAATCCAGATAAGCTTGGGTCTGACCGCGGGGCCGAAGTAACGACTGTTTTATGGTAATCGTCTAATTTTAAGTTTGCGACGATTACTCGTCAACTAATAAGATCCGTTTTTGAAACCTAATCCAAAATAGTTATCTTCTCAATCTTATTCTCTAAACCGAGCACTGTCGGGGAAGATATTAGTTATTAGATTATTGAAATGGCAACCCTACTACAAGGTAGGTATTTTAAGCTAAGTATGAATGAGGATTTAGTGGAAGATGATTGTGGCGCGATCTTGTAGTCTTGTTACTGACTAAGGCTGACTTGTTCCTTAGACAGGACTGTTAATTAATAGCCCAACAGCCGATTGCAGCTAAGGGACCTACAGTTTAACGTGGAATCCGAACCATGGCCTTTGAATTCTTGATCCTAAAAATAGCAAAAAAAGCAAAAGAGTATAACTTATTTTATGGAGTGATTTATATTTTTCAGGAATTTCCTTTTTGAGAAATGAAGAATGAAGACGAAAGTCTAGAATTTCTCCGTCCCATGAGAGGAGGGTGGAACTTTCCTGACATCTCAAATTGTATAATGATAATAATTAAACAATATACTGTAAGACACAAGTAGTTTTATGTTTTTTCAAATGATATAAGAAAACATATTCACCTTGAAAGCTCTATTACTGTATTTTATCTAATATTTATCTACTCATATTTCTACACTTATTGTCATCACTCGTACTCTCTGTATATTAAAATTTATCAAACAGAAAATAAAATATTTATAAAACACATAATATATGAAACAAAAGATGTACTTTATCTTCATAACTTCACTTCAATTGAACGCGAAGTAGAAACAAGGTTGGCTTTGATAATCCTAACATTTGATTACAATACTTAAATATTATTTATCAATACAAATTGTTGATATATTTTTTTCGATTTTCATATAATATAAAGTCTAAACGTCTATAATAAAACGTTTTAGCTAATCATAAAACATGTTGAAATGACTTTTTTGTAATAAAGTTTTTCTTATTTAGTAAGTATAAAGTTGATAAAAGTCAAGAAAAAATTATCTGTACTTTATTCAAAACAATTCTACAAAAGGAAAACTGAATCAGTGGTTTGTTACTAATCACGAGTTTGCTAGCAATTATAACACGTGAAACAATTATATTTCAGTCAGCAAAGTTTCGTTGGTTTGAGCTTCAGCGGTCGGTAAAGGCCTTGTTAAAATGTTCATTTAGACTACATAGAGTAGTTGAGGAAATCCAAAATATTTTACATTTTAAAAGAATATTTTTACATTTAGTCAATAAGTAAACATATATCAAAATCAACCAGCTCATAGAAACTCTAGTAAACTTACTATTATTTTAATTAGTGCTTATATTACAAACGGGAAGTTATAAAACCTTGCTAAGCTTATTATTTCTTACTAATTAGATTTGATGTATGGTATGTCTATTTGAAGGTTTAAGTGAAATTTAAATTTAATTCAGTCAATCCAACTGGATGTTCACACAGAGCTCAAACACTATTAAACTATTTTTTAATTATTTCCTTTTTATATTCTCTTGAGAATATTTAAGTGAAATGTAAAATACTTCAAAGAATCTGTCAGTGAGTAAGTGGGCGATTTCACGGGTTTCACTAACGGTCTCCACAATGTACAATCTCATCAGGGACCCTAAACGCACCAATAATGTCGTCAGGTCCCCACGTTCTAATTCCAATTTTATTGCGAACATAAATCTAGGTCCCTCGACTGCGGAATTAATTGAACACATTGAGACAGGGGAGGGAAAGTGGGCTTAAAGGTTGGTCTTGTCTCAAAATTTGTCTGGTTCTAATTCAACCAAATCGAATTTCTCAGATAATTTCTCAAAATTTGTTCATATTAATAAAAAGACATTATATTGCTTTTGAATGTTCTAAACTACAGAAAAGAGCAACCAAATATAATGTTCTCTATCTTTTATCTACCATTTCTCTATAACCCTACTATAATCTTTCTTTTAAGATTTTACTAAAATCTGCCTTGCCATCTTTTAGCGGTAAGTGCAGAAGTAAGACAGTAATGATGTTAGTTTTGAATAGAAACTTGAAAAATTGATAAAACATTTTAAGATAAATGGTATCAGTGGACTAACACATACTTTCACCCTTGAAGAAACTAAAAACTACATCCTTTAATAAGCTATATTTTTCTTTAATGTATTTCTTTAATACCTCTTCATTTTTTCAAAAAATAATCCCCCAATGTCGTAAAAAAGAGAAATAAGTAATTTGGACACATAAGCCCACTTCCCTTCTTAGTTAATACAAAACATTTTTGAGTAGGTTTTTTTGGGTGATGTATATAAAAATGCATGGAAAGCGGTCAGGTAACAAGGAAGAAATTATTTAAAAAATATTCTCCATAAGAAAAACATTCGGCACTCCCTGAAAACGAACTGCGTTTACCACGAACAGTCAGCTTAGCCCGTTATTCGTTGACAAATAATTCAAATGACTAATTTTCTTTAGTTTTAAGGTTGGTTTATGAAGATAGTGAAACTATTTTACAATAGTATAGTTTATCCAGTAAATATAAAAGAGATTTGTTGACATATGTAACCCTTTATACTTTTGTGATGAAATTTCCAGAGGGTGGTGTCATTTATTGGAGAACCATTAAGCTTCAATTTAATCTTCGTTTTTAAGGAAATTCGTATTTTTTAAATTATAACGGTTTTAGAGGTACTCTTGAAAAAAAAAGATTTTGAGATACACTCAAACCTCCATAAGAAGGGGGTTTTTTATCGAGAGTTTTGCCAACATTTCTATCTCATATCTTTTAGAAGATTTTATCTAATAGAAATCTTACGAAAGAGGTTTCCCTGTATAGCAAAAGTGAACTCGTGTAACCAATTTTATAAAGCTCAGACGATCAATGTGGTTTCGGGTTCTGTGCATGGAGACGGACAGACAGTTCCGAAAACGACTTTTTAGGATTCAGAGAGCCTCAAATGGGATATTTCCCCTCTCGGCTCAAATTAGTAAATTTGAAAAGAAACGATACTTTTTTCCTTATACTATATATAAGGGGAGGAAGTAATAATTTACTAAGAGTAAAAAATAAAAAAAATCCTTAATAAGATACTTACAGTACAATATTCATGAAAAAATTATTTTTTTTTAAATTGCAATGACGTTTTACTCAAAGGATCAACTTTCAGAGCTTGATAATCGGAAAATATATCATGTCATTGATCATGCTACCGAACTAAAATTTAATACAAACATACATCATTGTGATGGATGCTAAGAGTATGGAGGTATATTAGGCTATATTAGCAAAGTAGATGAAGTTATACTAGTATTATTTCATAAGTAAACTTAACTCACAAAATATATGTTTTAGTTATAATGAAGGTTAATTTAAATAAATTAAGTTATTCCAACTTTAACGATTTACCACTCTAAATTACTACTTCAACGAAACTTTAATTTATTTATTTAGATTTTATCGACGTTTAATATTTTTTACAGTTGAATCATGTAAGGCTTTTGCATTTACACTTCAGTGAATGCTGTACCATTCAAGAGATGTCTTGAGAGGATTCCTTAGTAGGGTACTTATATTTATTGGAAATAATTAATAATTATTAGAATAATTGTTAGGAATTTATTTTTATCAAACATGAATTTCATAACTGATATCAATATTGAAAAACAATCTTTTGTAATGATATATATATATATATATTATCATTATATATATTAATATAACAGATTAATATTACCAAATAAGGTTATAACATTTTACACTTCTTGAAAATGGGATTATTACCCGAAACATGTAGAAAGAATAAAAATGTTTTCTAAGGGTACTTGGTCGAATTATTTCAATATAATATATATTATATATATATATTTATATTTATATATATACATAAATATAATTTTTTAAATTAAATTATATAATATTAAAATTAGTATTTGAAAAAATATTCTTTGTAAGGGGTTAATACCACAATAACAGTAATGTAACACTGCCCTGGAATGTTTTACAAAAAATTTTCATCTGTAGATAAATTCTTTAAAACTTTTGTTGATAAACCAACGCTTCTTGGGCAAATGTTTTGTCGAGCGGAAGCAAGACATTATGCAAACTTCATCTGTAAAAGGAAACAGCCCGCAGCCTGAAACTCTTACAGCGGGTTTGTTTTATTATTTTTGGAGCGCCCCATTGCAAATATACTAGTTAATTACAAGGTATTTTTAAGAGCTCATATGTGTTAATACATACACTTTTTTCCGAAACGCATAGTTTTTTAAATCTCAAATAACCTGTTTTACTTTGAATGAAAAATTATAGGTCAAACCATGCATGCGTGCACACACACACACACACACACACACACACACACACACACACATACATACATATATATATAATTAATTAATAAATTTAATAAATTATTTAATAAATTTAAATATAATGGTAATTTTAGTTTACATTCATTTAAATAACTGAAAACTTTTAGTAAAAAGAACTGAAAATAACTGAAACTAACAACTGAGAATAACTGAAAACCATATAAAAATATCATTATATTTTTTATGTTATACTATGTTGGTATATTATTAGGTAAACTTAGAGATATAAACAGTTTTAAGGCCTTTTTATTTTAGTTAAAATAGTATTAGTAGAACCAGTAGAAAAATAAACGTGTAAGCTCAATTTGTTCCATTGGCAATTAGTCGCAATTTTACAATTCAATTTACTTTCGTCATGCGATTAAAATCACAATACCAAAAACTGGTTTTGTTTTATTTAATTTTTTTGCAAATTATATATTTATAAAAGTTTTATCTTGTACATCGTTCATTTATTATTTTTAGGTTTCAATTAGAAATTCTCTTGTCCTGCAATGATATAGTGGATATTTCCGCTCTTACCCTCACAATACAACCAAAATAAAGTGTTTGGTTGTTTGTTAGAAATCGATATCGCTATTCTAATATGATAATGCATATTTCCATTACACATCAAAAACTTTAGTTACCATAGCAAAAAGTTATACTCCCTTCCAGAAATATCTGTCACAGACTACTGCAATTAAAATAGCTTAAATATATTTTTTTAAATTGTTTTAGTCACAATGCATGAAGTAAATCACATCAAAAGTTAAATTGAATTCATTCCTCCCCCTAATTTCAGCTCCGACAGGAATATTTTACATAGAAGTTGAGGAGCGCTCTGATGAGCTGTTAACTTCAACCTTTTTTATTCGACGTAAAAATGTTTTCCATGGTAAAAATGTATTTATCTTTCTTATATTTACCTCCTCAAAAAAATTAATCAATATATTTGTTTTCGGCTACATTTTTTGAACGAGGGTTCCTATAAATAAACGCAGGGCCACTATATTACACGAACCTTTCAAGAACCTTTGATGATATGACTTTTTGTAACTCAGCTCCTTCTCATATCCACTCTAAGATAGTTTAAAATTGTTCTAAAACTAACTTTTTTGTGTCCATTTATTTTTGGGATACGTTATTATGAAATGGGTGTCCCACGAAGAGGTCCCTATTTTTGAGTTGGAATGACGGACGTGTAGATCACGCTACTAACATGGGACCCAACAGACCTAATATACGCATGTGTAAAAGAAATACCCCCAAGTATCAGTTAATTCTGATACATTAGGACAAAATGGTGGTATATTAAAGAAATAGTATCTATTCGTTAAAGTTTTATTTGCTTAAGTGTTAAAACATAATTACTGAATTTTAACGATGTTACTAAGCACCAAACAACGTTAAGAAATATGAAATTAAAAATATAAGTAACTCATAAATGAATTAAATCTATTTGATCTATAAACCTTATTGAAACTCATGTCCATCGATCGCAATACGCTGATAGCTACGAAATGGGAAACAGCCATAGCTATTTTGGACCATAATCTTCCTAACCGTTGGATAGGTCGTGGCAGCAACTTCATGGACTGGTTCCCAAGATCTGACTGTTTGTGACTTTTTCTGTGGGGATTTTTGAAGGAAAAGGTTTAATGTCATAACATTGCGATGGACGATGGACTAATGAGGTTGATTGAAGAGGAACTGTTGTTGTTGTTGAACCTCGAGCGTTGTTCCGCAAAGCGTATGGCTGTTTTCTATTTTGTTGCTATCAGTGCATTTTGATCGATAGACATCAGTTTGAATTAGTTTTATGGATCAAATAGATCTAATTTATTTACGGATTACTTATATCTTTAATTACGAAACGTTGTTTAGTGCTTAGTAACATCGTTTAAATTCAGTAATTATGTTGTAACACTTAAGCATATAAAACTAGTTTAACAAAAGTGTACTATTTCTTTAATATCCCACTATTATGTCCTAATGAGTCAGAACTAACTGATAATCGGGGGTGTTTCTTTTGCACATGTATGTGTATACGCTGGGACTGTTGAGTCCCAGGTCCGTAGCGCGATCCATACATCCGTCACACCAACTCAAAAATAGGGCCATCTTGGTGAGACGACCAGTATAAGAGAGATAATACTTAGTAAAAACCTTTGTTTTATCATTTTAACAGAAAAATATGCTATCAACACAATATTTTATAAAATATTTAAAAGTTAAAACTAACCTCTCTGTCGCTCTGGTCTCTGGTCTCTGTCTCTGGTCGCTGCTAAATTAGTTTTTTTGTTTCTAGGTTTTTGGGCTCTGGTGACCAAACGGAATAACCTACGAGAACAATAAATCAACTATTGGAAAACAAAGTTTACCTTAAAAACTTTAATGGCCAATCTTCCTATCTTTCATTCTTTTTTTCTTACAAACATCTGTTAGTACAAAATGTATTTTTAACTCTAGAGGCGGAAGGGGAGATTCTAGAGAAAAATAACAAGAATTTTTGTGTTCTATCTTTTTATAATCCACAACTTTATTCACGTTATATTTTCACCTCCACCCTTTGATTTTACTAAGTCTTATAAATTTAATTTTTATGTATGTTATTTAGGGCTCAAATAATTCTCTGATGCAAGATAGAATTCGGCCAAACTAATCCTATATAACATGAGAACTCAGATCATATAACAAGACAAGACAAGAGATCATATAATACACTGAAAATAATAATAAAGGAACTTTATCACATCAAATATGAGTCAAAACCAACTATGGTGGAGTGGGGTCGGATCCCCCAGCGAGCTAATCGAGTAAAATAATACAATGGAAGTACATTACACAATACTCTAACCGTTGTCTTAATACAAGAGTAACGATGATATTTAAAATAAAAATACATATCAAGACTTGTTATTTTTAATATGAAAAAGCTTTAACATCCGTAGGACCTTATAGGTGCCATAGAGACTCTACTTTTATTTTGATTTAGAAAGCGTAATGTACAGCTCTGCATTCGATGAACCAATCTTAAACATAACCTCCCTCTTGAAAATAACCAATCTTCCTCTTGAAAACCACCCAAGCCAACCATTTTTATCCATTAACCTTATTTCTTACCCCTTTTCTAAAAACCATCGTCGGTCTCCAGTATATTCGGAGGAAGAATTCTATAAAACATAAGAGCTAAAATAAAAGGGTAGATAATAACAGAATCGAAAGTTGAAATAGGAAAATGAAAGCTAAAAGTTAGTTGGTGTACAGTATAACACTGCTTTTGAACATGTGGAAGAAATTGTTTTCATGATCATAAAGGTACCCTGCTAAACACTAGTACAAATTACTCCAAAAAATATTTTATCCGTTTTAGGAATATAAATTACCTCTCACAGTTATTAATGGTTGAGAGCAAATTTATTCTACTCATTGCATAAGGGATGTAAAAAAATCAGTTATTCTACCAAAATCAGTTCTTGAAGTTGATGTTAATCTATGCAGTTCTAGTAAGAAAGTTGCTGAAGTTGATAACTGGTGAATTTCTGCGTAATGAAGAAACTTGCTCAGCATTATGGGTAGAGACCGGTTTAATACCGAGTCATGAACAGCTCTGGTACGATAACGGACCTCGTTATAACCAGACTGAGGCCAAACACTACCACCGCCACCTCACTCTGCCTCCTAACCATATAGCACACAAACTGTGTATTTTCGGGACGATATTCATTAACTTCAAGTCATTTAGTAGACGCAGATTTTTAGCGTTTCCTCCAGTGATTCCGCCCGGATTGTTAATTACATTCCTAGTGTGCGAGGTTAAACATTATCATTTCTTTTGGTCTCGGCTGCAAGCACATAAAACATTAGAAGTATTTTTTTGGGGAAAATGTTCATAACATAAGCTAATCTTCAATTTTTTTAATATTTATATTATTTTCTATTTTAAATATAACTTTTAGGGTAAATTGTACTTTTACTTTCTAGCCTACTGTATCCTAAAGTGAGATTTCTAGCACGTTGCCCTTAAGTTGAGACTTGAGTTATTTAGGAATCTCACCTCATGATATGCTTTTTTAGCACGTTGAGTTGTACTGAACTACCAAATTAACAAAATTATATAATCTTTTGTGCAAAACCAGTATCTTGGATTCGTACTATGACTTCAAAGAAAGAAGGAAAAATTAATAAATATGATATTGTGTTATGGAATTTT
The DNA here is from genome assembly GCA_023375725.1 of Nephotettix cincticeps. NCBI lineage: Eukaryota > Metazoa > Arthropoda > Insecta > Hemiptera > Cicadellidae > Nephotettix > Nephotettix cincticeps. Next base: position 32,520,296 of record CM041786.1, read on the forward strand.
TAGATGTTCCAGAAAAATGACCCATAAAAACTTCCTGAGATAAAGTTGAAATTTGGGTTGAGATTTTATTTATGTATGGGGCTGAAAATAGGACATCAGGCTTTCATAACAAAATTCCTAGCTGTTATTCAGGACTCAGGAGGTTAGATAGGGGATTATCAAGGTTTTATTCATCATTACGTTCATACTGTATTTAATAGAAGTGGGTGATGTAAATAGTTTGTATAATATTGGCTCGTTTGAATATAGCAATAATTTTAATGAGATTTAGTTTAGATTCTGACACAGACCATCTCAATATAGGACAATTATTGATTGATTACCAATGAATGTGGTAAATACTAAAAGTAAGTCTGACTTACTTACTGAAAAATAGACTCGTTATGGGAACCTCTTGAGGAATAAAGACTTGAATATCACGGAAGTGTTAGTCCACGAAGACATAAAATAGGTTGTAGGAGCCACTCTCCCCTCTCGGCAATGTGGAAGGATCTGAAAGATTTATACCATTCCTTCTCGCAAATGATTGTTTTATACAGTGGGACGATATTCTATGTCGCCCTAGTGGCGCCACCGCCTCCCATGTCAGCTTGTTTCTTGTCAAATATTTAACTCTCAGTATACTTAAAAAAATCTTAGTAACTGATTAAAAACTAATTTTTTAAGGTTTTGCAAGATCATAAAATTTTCACTACAATGTTTTATAGTGCTACGTAATGTAAGCTTGTAGAAACACGTTCTTTTCAACAACATCAAACACTCCTTTTGTGCTAATATTCATTCTATTTTTATCTACAACATAACCTCTTGCAGATAGTATCACAGAGAGTTACCTATGATGTAAAATTCCCAATACGCCCCTTTAGTACAGTTGTTTATTTAACATTGATTTCGAGAAAGTAAGTTAAAATATATTCAGCATAATTCAATCGGTTTATAAAGATAGTAATATGTGTCTTTTTAGTCACATTTAAAAACAGAAGGTGAGATAAAACTATAGTTCATTTTAGTTTTGGTTTGATTTAGTTAAATAAAATGCAGGCTCCCCAAACTGTAAAAGTGTACATGATTATCGGGCGAATATGGTTTTGTATGTAGACTTTAAAGTTGACTTTCTATTGATTATTGGAAATAATATTAATATTATAATGTTTATACTAACTTGTTTTATAATATTAATTAAGTAGTTTTTTATTATTGTTACGTAGGTTATACTGACTCAATTTATAATAGGGTGGAAATTATCGCATTTAAAATTAGGCTTACTCATACATTCTATATTTATTCTATGGTATTTATGATTACTATGTCTTCGCTTAAATTTAACAATTTATTTTGACTTCTTTGTTGGATGGATAAAAGTAATATTATTTTGTATTAAAAGTAAATGATAAAAGTTCGATGGTGGAATATGCTACTAGGAATTTTTCGCAGGAAAAATATTTTGTTCATGCAATATACATTGATATTTATATAATTTGAAACTTTTTTAATTATTATGAGAAACATTGTTACCGTACATCATGTAGGCTGTAACAGTTAGTTAAATATTTTTATCATACTACATTACAATACGCAAAACAACTTAGACTCTTAACTTGTTTGTAAATATGTACATTTAGGTATAAAAAATCTGAAATTTATTCGGTAAGCTTATCTCAACATTTTGCTTTTACTTTTTGTTATCATATCATGTGAATTGTATCGAAACAAGTACAGTTTGGTAGTTTGAAATACAAATTTCAATCAATCCTGTCTCCATCTTATACATAAAACGCAACCCTGCTAAAAAACATAATTTGCTCATTCGAGTGTAAAATACTATCGTATAGACTCAATTTGATGTATACCTAAAGACTTAGTTGTTACATATAACAAAGGAGATAATCACAGACTGTTACTTGTGACCCACTCTTTAAGGTGTGTGATAGTTGACGACAAGTAAGTCAGATATGGTATAGTTCACTCTCGTATTAGTATCAGTGATGGATCCCATATTGACCTAATCAGTCAATTCTGACTTTGTTCGTGACAGCTGGTAACGGCTCCCACAGCGGATTATAGTTTACGAACGTCAGTAGTACATCAACTGTTTCTGTTGTGAGTACAACAAAAAGTAAAAATAAATATACTACTTATAAACAAAGTGAAGTACATTTAGTACATATTTAGATGTCAAAATGTATCAATAGTACAATACAATCGTACTATTAATAATAAGTAATAATAAGCACGTAACGTAAAAGTATGATTTTATTAATAACATCAGGATAATACAGAATACGGCTAAACCTTTCCAGCTTTTAAATAGGCTCGTATAGAAACATAAATGTCTTAATATCACATTTTAGGACATGCAGTTTCACACAAAAATATATATCAATAATGGCTACCAAGTGAAATTAGTAAATAATATGATGAATAGTTCTATATAATATTCATTTTGAACACAATTTCATAAATTATGTATTCCTGAATAAATGAATAATAATATTGTTTGATATTTTCCAAGGAATAATGAACAAATCACTAAAAACGTGTTGTTAAAATAAACAAAATAATAAAACTGCAATGAAATTATTTATGATTATACTTATATACCGAGGTAAACATAGCGAAGTATTTTAAAAATTCTTAATTAAAAACCTGGATTTCTTTACTTCTTTAGACTACTGAATTCATACTACTATGTAGTAGCCTACGATATGAGCCTTTATTTATTTTATAGGCAAACATATTGAGTTTAATTACGAGGAATTAGCTATATTTTATTGAATATCAAAAGTCAGAAATTACTAACCAAGCAAAATTTACTAAGTAATTAATATGAGTAATCTATAACGGATGTAATTTCAGACACATTATTTTACCTTGTTCTACTAGAGTGAATGTTAGTATCCAGTCAAATGAGAAAATGATTCGAGGATGCGAGGAAACTTATTGCAATTTCAAAAATTTATCTTCAATTTAGCATGATCATATTTCACTATTAAAAATGCGCATAAGTTATATTTAAGTGTTTTTAGATAGCTAAAATACAAACTAAAAACTTTATTTACATCATGAAACACACTCTCTAATAAAACGCGTGATTTTCTCGTATACCAATTTTATTAACTATAATTATTTATTAATTATTAATCTTTTACCTTAGGTAAATATAAATTCTTAAATATAATCAGCTTTATATTACTTGCTGTGCAATGTAAACAGCGTTCATAAGATTACATGTCATGCTTAAGATTCCAGCCACGACAAAGGTAGACGCCAGGTCTCTGAAGTAGGCTTTCTTGTTCTAATTTTAAAATGAATAAAACATAGTGGAACACTAGGATAGCCAAGATCTTTTAGTGGTTTAGAGTACAGTATACCTTAATAGTGAACGAAATATTGACTAAGAATACATCAATCAAATTAATTGATTTTTTAAATATTTCAAACACGTTTGTACTTTTTGATGAAATATCCCATACTTTCAAAGTCAACTAAAATGTGTTGTCAGCACATCGTTGATGTAACATGGAGCTCAACTGTTACCAGATGACTGATGATGACGAATTGCTATTGGCTTCTACTACCCAAATCATTCTTGAACACAGGTATTTAATAGCACAAACATCCACTCATTCTTAGCAAAAATTATTAGGTTTTTAGGTTATTTGCAGTATTACTCTTGATTATTTTTAGAAATGTTTTGGGGAACTTGTTAATATATTATATATTATATAATATTATATAATAAGGGTCTATTATTATAAGGTTTATTTGGACCATTGGAATAAAATTAAAGACTTAACCGGTTCACTATGAGTAAAACTTCCTTTTCCTCTAAGTCTAAAAAAAGGATTGAGCGGATTAGACTTCTCCATTCAGTTAAAAATTTGAAAATATTATTATTGTAGAAAAGCTACAGTTAAAAATGGTTTTACTTTCTTTAAAGTAAGCATGTAAGGACTTATAAAGTTCCAGCTATGGCCCATAAAATACTATTATACGTACCACTATCCCAAATGCAGTGCTAAATATTGAATCTTTTACTGTGTTGACAAATGGGGTAAATTATGGATTTTTCAGATTCTGGAATGAAAACCACTGTTTATAAACTTTTTCATAACGGTATGGGTCAGAAAATAATTAAAATTTCACAATATTTAAGAAATTGTTTGTTTCTTGTGTCAAAATATTTAATAAGAATTCTATACATCAATTAAGTCTTGTCAACTATCCTATGAAAATATTTATGACAACTCCTTTTGTTCTAAAAGCAACAACGACAAAATATTTAATAGACATGATTAATGAATTTTTTTTAAATTATATATACGGCAAAATGGCTGGTACAGTAGTATATATAAAAATCTGATTAGTGAGCAATAGTTATTGTGAATACCAAGACACAATTTCTTTATTTTTTAATAATAGTTTTTTTTAAATTAAAATCCTAAACATAGATCAACGTCAGGGTACCCGCGGAGTGTAGTATATTATTAAGTTAGCACTGAGACATAAACCTCACTGGAACTCGTACAAAACTTTGTTTCCTTAGTTGATTACCTGTGCGTGTAGCACGATCTAAACAATATCAACTGTAAAACTGTTATGTACTTGCTTCAAACACAAACGCTCAACCTATTTGTTCATGCTATTTGTGTACAACAATTTCGTATTACTAAACAATATATACAAATACATTGGGAAAATTATATGAAAACTGTAAACTGGTTTTCATCACAAAATATTTTACTATAATAATACTATTTATTTATAATTTTAAGTAAATCATATTCTTCAAATGTAGGATTTAGCGGCCAGTGTCAACAATGTCAAGTTGATTTTTCCGGTCAACAGCGTCGTCATGTAGTTTGTATTGCTAAACGTTTCTCCCTTGCTGTAAAGTGGCAGCAGTGGTCAGGTGTCAGGTGTATATAAAATTCCGTGTACTCGTGGTTCAGAATACATAGGAGAAACAAAAAGAATGATTTCCACCAAAGAACACATTCGCCATACTAAAACAATTAAATCCCAAGAAATCAGCCGTAGCAGAACACAGTTACACCACAAAACATGCTATCTAATTTGACAAAACACAAGTACTTGTTAACATCTTTTCTACCCTAGAAAAATTAGAGAAGCAATAGAAATAAGGAAACGCACAAAGGTTTAACAAACAAGACAGCGTTCGTTTGTCCCGATCATGGCAACCTGTTTTACAACAACTTTCTAGATAGCATCTTAACAAAGCATTGCTAATTGGCAGGTCCGCGCGGTCGTCTCAACCCCCACCAGGGCAGTTGATTCTTCCACCTCCCAGTGCTTGGACAACAACAGCCACTGAGGATGCCACTTCACAGCGAAGGGCAAAGGGCGAAACGTTTGGCAATACAAACTAATGACGACGTGGTTGACGCCGAAAAATCAACTTGACATTGAATACATCTATTCCCCATAGCTTATAATGTAATTTGCTTATTGTATTTGTGGAGAGGTGAAATCTAAAAGGGAACTTTTATTGAAAGAAGAGTCAACGGGATCTTTCCTTTTGATTAAGAACACATTTTCCTAGATGGGCTACATTTAAAAATACGATATAACAGGCAAAAAAAACAAATCAACTGTCTGGTTGGACAAAACAATAATGCCCCACAACGGCCACCAGAATACAACACAACCCAGATATGAGGAAAAGTGACTTAACACCCGTTTTTCCCGTAGACTATTCAAATTTGTTAATTGTTGTCTTTTATGGCATTTGAAATCATTTTGTTGACCATCCCATATTAATCCCATATTAACTTGATGCTTAAATAGCATAATAACATCTTTTTAAAATCTTATAGAAAATGTGATACTTTTATATAAGTGTAGATTGAAATTAAACTCATATAAATGCTCACAAATATGTAAATCTTTGAATATATAAGGATGGATTGTTAAATACTACTATGTATACTACTATGTCCAACAAAAACACATTTTCGTGTTTAAACCAATTGATAAAATAGCAATTTTATAGACTACAAGTATCAAGTTAGAGCTAAAATCTAAGATTCTTACTTCCAAAGTAGTCTTTAAAAACAACACAATTAAAATAACTATAATTGTAAGTCTTAAATTTGTTTGGGTGCCTTCTTTATTTAGTTCTCAATATTATTCAACTGAAGGAACTTAGCCTTAGCTCGTCACTTTATAACTTTATTGTGGCAAGGCTTGTGAGTTTGCTACTTTACGAACTTGACCCTTCCTTGGTTTCCAAGTAGTAAGTACATTGGACTATATACCCTGCAGGATCTAGTTATTCAATTCTTTTATCAGACCTTTGGTTATTAAAAATGAATTATAGTTTGATTGGAATTTTATCTTGAAATAAGTGTTTAAAATATATTAAAAAATAAGTTAATTCATTTCAATAAATCAATTATTGTTGAAACATGTATTGTTTTTAAAAATCCATTAAAATATGTATAATAAATGTAATGGTTTTTTGGCAAAGCACCTTTTGTGTGTGGCTTATAGTAGACATTTCAGATGCACAATAATTTAACAAAGTGAGATTATTACTAAGACATTTATTAAGTGATTCAAAACGTTATTAAGTATTACATATTCTGGTTCATTAAACGAGTAGGTATATTTTATACTTTTAACAGAAATGGCAACCTATTCAGGTATTTTAAGCCAAATGTGAATGAGAAATAGGTGTATGGTGATTGTGGCGCGATCTTGTAGTTTTTTACTGTCTAAGGCTGACATGTTCCTTAGACAGAACTGTTAATTAATAGCCCAACAGTCCATGGCATATCTAAGGGACCTGCAGTTTAACGTGGAGTCCAAACCACTACCTCTGAATTACGAAATGGTCTAATTATGAGGATGGTTTTTAACGTAGTATTCACTAGTGTGGACGTTAATCCACGCAAGAGAACATTACACCAACTGACTATCACTCGCACCAATCCACAATTGTGATCTCCAAGTCAAACGTAATTTAGTTATAGGTTTATTAAAGTTATGGGATAAATTTTTACTATTGTGCTTTAACATTACTTCCTCCTTACTCAAAAAAACTATTCGATAATAATGTAAGTTATATTGATCATAAGTACCGGTATTAAACAATAAAAATAAAAATAAAAAATAACAAGATTTTAATTGGGATTTATTTATTAAAATTGGTGTTTTTCTTGAATATTCTTGAAGGTTGGGCTTATTTAAAAACTCGATGTCATATAAATGCACATACAAGTACTAAATTATTATACAGATTCGTGAAAATTTTTTTGATTATTTGTGTATGTAGAAGAATACGCTTGACTATTAAGCTAAACATGACCACAACATATTGATTATAAGTTATCCAGTAAAATTGATGCTGAAAAATTTATATTTTTTAATTATACTACACTTACATAAGAAACGTTTTTTATAAATATGCGTAACAAGTAATGAAAAACAGTCGTGATGAGCTGGTAAAACGTAGAGGGCATGTTGTGCGATGATATGCACTAACTGCACGTGACAAAGCGAGATTGATCGTGGCCCAGGGGTCTCGTGAGCATTGAGCATTGGGCACATCCAGTGACCAGCAACTAGCGACTACTCTCACTCCGACCCCTGGAGTTTCAGTAATTCTGTTACCGAACGGCCTAGCAGGAACTTGTTAAGGGAGTTAAATGCGATACTCGTTGGACGGGATTGGATCTTCGATAATTGTCGAAACGAGTTTTGTGCGTATTTCCGACGAGGAAAGTAACTGCTAACAGTAACTGCGTGTTCTGTAATCCAGCTACTTGGAGGCCACGAATTGAGGAAAACTATTATTGATGGTTGATGGATGTGATGTTCTTTGGTGTAGATCACTGAATACTACATTTATCTTCATAATTAGATCAGTTTGTAATTCAGAGGCAAAAGTGTTTTGGATCCCACAGGTCCATTAGATGTCTTTGGCTGCTAAACCATTAATTAACAATACTGTGTAGGTAACATATCAGCCTTAGTCAGTAACAAGACTACAATATATTGCCAAAATAATCTTTCACTTATTTACCATTCATAGGCCTAACCTACCAGGGCAGGTCCCCGTTACAGAAAGTAATAATAATTCTGTCAGTAAGTAAACGGCGACCATAGACTCTAGGTTAACTCCAATGAGAAGTACCTCATATTTTTAAAAATAAATAGATATTATTGTTTGGACTAATAAGTGAAAACACCTTGGTTCGATACAAAATGGGAAACTGTTCTGTAATATCAATAAGTGAAAATAATCCAGTGGCCTTTAGCCTTTGGTTAGGTGTGTGCGATATCTATAGTTCATAAAAGTTTTCATCTAAAGTTTTATAGAGAACTGCAATTTTTTCTTAACATGACGCTTTCTAAGAAAGGTAAACCTATTGTTTTTGTCATCCAGACACAAGTGGTAAGTATAAATGTTCGGATTGCCTTTTGGCCAATGTTTAGTATCAACGTTTGCAGGCCGCAATAGTGTCACTATAGTGTTATAACCTCTTGTTAGATAGCAAAGACCAACGGACCATGTCTTTCAAAAAGCGGTGAACTCTGAAACACAATCCTCATTTGTGTCAAGTCTGGGGATCGAACCCGCTCTGTTGCTTAGTAGGTAAGTATTTTACTCACTCAGCTATGACAGCCAATTATATTCAACTGGAATTAATAGTCGTATACGCATAATCTTTGAAATATATACAACGAGAAACAGGATTTGATGATAACTGTGCTTGGTTTGATATAGTGGTTTATCAATAGTGATCCTCGGGAATAACCCCATTAGTTAATAAACTAAAGACATTAAAAAAATGCATAGTCATGATCTAACCTACAGTACTTCTCACTAAGAAGTAAATACAAACATATTTTACATTACTTTGAGGAAAATGTTTCAAAACATTAATTTATGATCTCTTAGTGTCAGTAAGATGTATTGCTTTAATATGAAGGCGTTGCTATTGAATAGAGAATATCTAAACGAAAGTAGCTATTTGTAGACGTAGTCATGTAGAGACCAATGTTATCAGATAATTCAAGGGAAAACCTTTTTGCCATCGATAATCCTAATATATAATGGCTTGTTAGTTCTATTACTTATCGTACAATTTGCATCAGAAGTACTGTAGTTTTCTAAACTACAGTACTTCTGATACAAGTATAAGTCACGGCTGTTATACTTATACTTATAACTTTTACTTACAGTAAATAGTTTTACCAAAATAAGAAAAAAAATCATAACGTAATATATATTGCTCTAACTGCTCTAATATTTAACAAATCACATAGTATTTAACTTATCCCATATTGACGTTTAAATAATTAAAATATCACAGAAGTTTTATTTGGATGTGGTAATTTAAAAACGTCCAATGATTGATACGCTTAAAATGATCTTGATGATCAAGCAAGGATGGCAACACCCTTTGTAATCGTATTGCATGGTCATTTATATTAATTCACACGTCACACTCGTAGACTGATGACCAACGCTAACCCCCTTTCCTTCCCCCTTCAACCTCCCCACTCCTACCAACCCAATAATCAACAATCCCTCAAAGCCGGTGACCAGGCCTACTGCACTCGGCAACTCATAACTATGTTACGTGGTACATCACTAGTTCAATTAGCCTACGTATCTTTCGTATAACGTTGTAAAAATCGTATATGCCCAAGATTGAATAGTTTTTACTTAAAACATCATCAGTTCATTTTTTTTATTATAACACTAAAGCTAATAACCCAAATCGCTATTATATTTTTATAATTTCGTTTAAAGATTATGGTTTTTTGTAAAATCGATTTCCATTAGAAGTAGTTAGAGGAAGTTTACAATGAATTATTCCGTTTCATTTATCGTTTGAATAAAACTACACATTTACTCATTATGATGTGTAAAAACACTAGACAGAGGTGTTCTCATTGGTAAAAGCAAGTTTTTTACTTTGTTAAATACAATTCAAAAAACATTTACCTTCATGAATATGATTTATAACATCTTAAACTACAAACTGCAGTCCTATAGGATTTTTATGTATATTTTTTATAAAACTCATCATTAGCAATGCTTTATAACAGCGTTAAGCTACCGATAATGCCCTAATCTGTCGAGGTTAGTAGCTTTTAGCCTGCAAGTATTTGGTTAAAGTAGTAATTGAATTTTCCTTCCATTCGATGCACTCTCCGAATCATTGATGACCACTCTGAACTACGAAGCAAGTTGGTAATTGAGTTTTAATGGTTCAAACTAACAAGAGTTGAATTAGAAGTAGCGAGTAACATGGCGATACATCAAAGGAGTGATTTTGTTTCATGAACGATTATGTTGCTATTCAGGTTAATTTATTTCACCTATAATACGATTTTATATTTTTTACCTATTGATCATGATTATCATTAGATTATCGTATAATCATAATTAATTTACTTTTGATTTAATTTTAGTATGGGTAAAGTTTTTATATCAGTTTACAGATTCTTATCGGTTAAATGGTAAAACCACATTTTTAGTTTTTAAATCTTTTTAGAATCATATATGAATTTAAAGTCCCTTTTAACTATATGCAATGTATTGATTTTAAATAGTATATAATTAAAGTATACATAAGTGGTATGATACCTTACCTTACCCATGTGGCCACTCAAACCGCAAAAGGTTTTTGGCCTCGCCAACAGCCGCACGCCATCCGTCTCGATCCTGCGTGAGGTCTGGTGCAACATCAAGCTTCTGCATGTCCTTCTGCACCTGACCCCACCACCGTAGTCTTGGGTGCCCCAGTGGTCTTTTTCCTCGTGGAAGATGTTCTAAAGCTATTCTTAATGTTGAGTCCGGTTCCCTTCTATTAACGTGACCTTCCCATCTCAGTCTTCTGCTTTTGATTAGAGCAATGATGTCAGGATCTTGATAGAGAGTTCTTAATTCCCTGTCGGTCCTTATCCTCCATGTACCTTGATCATAAACTGGTTCAAATATTGAACGAAGAACTTTGTTCTCAAACACTATAAGTTTCTTTTCCGATTTCTTGGTAGGGAACCAGATTTCAGATCCATATAATACTATAGGTAGAATCATACTCTTGTACAGCCTTTATTTAGTATTTTTAGAAAGCATTTTACTCTTGATCAGTTTCTGACGGGTCCAATAGCACCTATTCCCCTGCAGTAGTCTAATTTTAATTTCGGTCTCTTCATTAATGTTTTTGTCAATAGATACGCCCAGGTATGATATATATAGTATGATAAGTAGTATGATATATTACGTAAATGTATATAGTACTCTATATTGACTTATATTACCAAAACCACTCTTTACAAAATGTATTTGGTAAAACAAACAAAATATTCCTTATAAGTTTTGCTCTGTTGTTTTAAGTTGGCTGTTACCTTTTTAAACTCATTTTATGAATTTTACAGGTAAGCTGCTCAAACATATCTACCCAGCTCTAAATGAGGTATGTAAATATAGAGCTGTTAAGCTTTATCCAAACAATCTTTAGATCTTAAATTCTAAAGGCAGCGCCTTGTCTTTACGCTGGTCGATGCGGAATGGTCAGCATTAGTTACCTCACTCTTTCAACGTTTTCTGGTGCTCCAACTGACCTTGACCGTTCTTCAGGCTTTTTGGGAGATCTGGACCAGCTGTATTCGCCCACAGTAGTTCGGTGTTGTGGATGGCACATTTCTATTAAGCCCCACATTTAAATCTGTGTGAAGCTTCCGTTGAGTGGTAACGGCAGAATCTGCACAGACGTTTCAACGACGAACGACCGATGCTCACTGATCAACTGTTCCATGATGAAACTGCAAAATGAACTTCAAAATTCTGTACTTCTCACACACCCCCAACTGTGCACAGATGAAATCAGTCAGGGTTTCCTGTCACTCCATGTATATACTGTAGACCAAAAAATACGGCTTACCTGAAAACTATTTGAAAAAGCCAAAGAAAGAACGCCATTTAGTAATTTGAATTTCGCTTCACGGCGAACGGTCACCGGGGTTAGCATAGATATCTCTTCAAATCTGTTGAAAATTCAACAGTGTTACTTTGATAATTCATGATAAAACTGCAGAGAGACTAAAACGTACATTTTTCATGTATTAATGTTTTGGACCAGCCTTCGAAATTGGGAATTTTTTGTTTGATAAAATATTATAAGGATAATTGAGTAATTTTATTTTAAAGACCTACAAGTATATAGGTTTTAGTATGTTTGTATGTAGAGAGTAGGAAAATTATTTTTTAGCGTCATCTGGATAAGGTAAAAAATGTACTGTATTTAGAGTATTGTATCTTGGTGCCTTAGATGTATAGTGTCATTTAAAAGCAGAGATGCGCTTAAACCTGTATTTTAATTTAAACCCACTTAACCTGTTGTACATACACATATATAGGTAAATAAGAGAAAAAGTATGTGTGTGTATATAGATTATATTTAATGTAAAAGTCCTTACCATTAAAGTACCTTAGTTTTCCCAGGTAACACAATACACTCTATTCTTGTCAAATCTAATATTTATGCCTAGTATGTGTTCATGTGTATCATCAGCACATCCATAAATACTAGAATATAAATATAGATTAATATCAGGCAAATGGGAATATCATCCCATAGAACCCCTTTCAGCCGTTCTGTAAGTACACTAAGTGAGGCTATGGAGTGCGCTTACTCTATTGTGGTGTAGAAATGTAATTGGCTAGGTTGGAACGGACGGGCCAAAGCAAACACAGATAGGCCAAACCCTCTGACCATGCAAGCAGGCCCTTGACACTCTTGGGTCTCCAGTTTTTTTCACTTAGAAGACTAAAATACCGCACGCACGACAATCACCTTACTCTTATTGAACATTCAAAATTTGCTTAAAGTACATACCTGGGGATGTCGCTATTTCAGTAATAAAGTATCTTGTGTCTAAAAGTATTATATATTATATATATTATACATGTTTGCGGTCATGACAACATAACGTACCCCAATACTGGCGTCTAGTCAATGACCCTTTTATAACAGCTTCCAATGAAAATGTTATACATACCACTGGAGTATAATGTACATAGAATATCAAAATACGTGTACGTAAATAATAAAATATACATTAAATCAGAGCAAAAACATTGGTAAAACTGATTCAAACATGAAAAGATATCCTTTATAACGCAACCTATCAGCAGTGAGAGTGCTTTTAGTACTGTCGAAACAACGTGCGACGCGGCATTTCACCTATTGACATTTGGACAAATGTCACCACGGGTAAGCTCCGTCGGCTCGTACCGCAGCCGCGCCGCGTCGATCACTCGACAATAGTCACACGGTTAACCACTCGCTTAACAAGTCTCAACGTGGGTAACACAACATAGGCTATTAATTATTTATTAAAACAATTTAACTTCTAAATGTTCATCTATATTACGAATCTAATTTTATTACTGTTTATAGTATGGCAAGGATAGTAAATATTCATTGGCATATTCTCTTTCTCACTTGTTAGAAACCCGAAAGTGAATAAAGTACGAGTGCACTGACTTTTAAAGGCATTAGTTACAGTAGTAGAAGCTACATATAGATGTAGTCACAGTAGCTAGTTACAGTAGCTTAGGTACTGATAAATTCCAGAATTACCTACTTAGGATACGTTGTAGCCCAATAATCAAATATAATCAATATAACCGTATTACAAGTTTTAATTAAAAACTAACTTCTAAATAACATAAAGAAATGTGACACCAGTGTAGTTAATAATTAAAATAATTTCTATACAGATGCTCTGTTTTACAATTCATAGAAAATATAAAATGTACACTTTAAAGTGTTAATAATTTTTTCTTATGTAATGTAAGAATCTTAAAGTAAAAACTTAAAACTTATATTCTATATTTTCTTTTAGGATATTTTAAAAAGAGAAAAATCTTCCCAACATGGAGCTATTTTACAATTACCATGAAAAGACATTAAGAATTAAAGTAAAAACTTACGATAAAGTCAACTAACTAAAGGATAAAATGATAACAAACAATAGAAAATTTGGAGAGACAAATTGTTAACACAATGTTTTCATAATCTATTACCTAACAATATTATACGAAATCTATTTACATTTTAAATATATGTTGCTAAAGTGCATTTGTATAGTATTACTGGTTCAAAAAACATTGAAAAACGTAACAACTTATATTTTTATAAAAGTACACTGCATTTTAAATGTACACATTAGTGTGCAAACGTTAAGCTAACGGTACCCTTAAAAACCAATTAGTACTTTCAAAAATTTTACTTCCGCTCTTAAATTTCTCAAATTGTAAATATAATTGGTTAATATTAATTAATTGTAAAAGTAGCAATCTCACTAGATCCATACTAACTTTTCACAAGCAATCTTATGTTCTGATAATGAAAACACGATATAAATGGAACTTTATTACAAGCAGTGCAATAGTACAATTTTTGAAGTACCATCGTATTTAATGACTATAAAAAATTTCGTTTGAAATATAATACTGAACCAAGAGAGTTGCATGTAATTCAATTTCTTGGTAAACTCACACAAAATGCAGGGGAAAGCTATCAATGTGTAAATAATTTATAGTTAAGCTGATACGGTTTAGAGAACTGTGATACAAATTATTAAAATTATTTGGAAGTGATGAATCGAATAACCGAAAATAGCCGCAGGTTAATTTATTTTTAACTAAATATTTAAACATACTAGATTTTATATTTTTACTAAATACAATACTATTATTTTACTTTATTTTACTAGCTGAATAATCATTAAGAAAATTGTACAAAAACACGTTTAGTTTACAAGTTTGATTTTACTGTAGTTGTTTTTTACCGTACAATAAAATAAAAACAATGCTTAGTTGTTTGTTTTGTTTTACGATGGAAGGTAATTTAGTCAAGGTAAATAAATATAAATTATGGTAATAAATGACTACTATAGGAAATATTTATACAAAATTCACATTCTGTATATGACGAAGGGAAGTGGTGTCAGGATAGATGATGGAGTAAGATTGCTGACTTTGGTATTGGACCCGGTGATGGATCCTGTACAGCCTTTATCAGCCTACGCGAAACCTACACCTCCTCACAGCTAGTCTGTAGTCACGGTTATCGTCTATTATACACACTCAATCTAACATATTAAAAGAAAACATTTTATTTAATTTTTAAACACGAAACTCATTACACACTGCACTAGTTAACTATGAAATAAATAATGATTTTATAGTAAAGTTAAACTTTTGCTGTAAAATAATAAAATAATAATTATGTTCCGGTTTATTAAAAATTTAAAAGGTTGGAGTCTATATTTTGGTGTGCTGCAGTATACTACGTCGTTACTGAGCGAAGTTGTGCTGTAATTGCTTATTGCGAATACCCGTGGACTGTATTGGTTTTATATCTGACACCACTAATTGGCCCTTATCCAAGTTACATTCGGCAATCGGTTAAAAAATATATATTTAATACATTCTTGTAAAAAGTATATCTGCGTTATTTTTGTATTGCCTATACTAAATAACACACAAATTTTTATCATTAAAACAAAAAAATGGAAGGTTAAATTATCCTTGTTGAATCATTATGCTACTGTAAAGTAGCATGTCCTACGATAATGCTAACATGATTTGGGAGCAATTGAAAATATTCATGGTAACACTTTACTTAATTCTATTTAGACTTAAATAGAGTTTTGAGCTTAAATTGTAACTATGCTATATATACTTATAGCATACATACGTATTTGTATCATGGATAGTTTGAAGAGATGGTTGTACTGTATTGTCACTAGAGTTAATTTTGTATCTCTAAAAGTAAATTATAAAACACGAAAAAAGTAAAATTATATGTCTTCTATTTAAGAAAAGGTGCAGGTTTTATTAAAAAAACATTAATGGATGTATGGTTTAAAAATAATTTTAAAATTTATTTCACTAATTATCTAAACTGAAACGTGAAGGATTTTGATAGATGTGCAATTTCTTTTTCTCGAAAGAAATAACTTTTGAAAGTTTACATTAAAATGTACCAACATTGTTTTCAATAAGTGGATAGTATGATTTTATCTATGACAATAAAAGCCATAGCGTTTTGATCGAAATACTAAAACCACTCTTTTGTTTTCAGGCAAGACGGACGGGACGTCCGTAGGATAGGGACTATCTTCGCCATGTTAATCTTAGAATAGAGATTTTGTATTTACTTAAAAACTATTGAAAATGAATGCTTGAAATTTGTTATACACTATTTTTTTACATTTATCTGCAGCCCCTGCCAGTTTGAAAGCTTTAGCTAAAAAAAACAAAATACTTTCATTGTTTTGTTATAAAATGTTTTTGCTTGTTTTTAGTGATATTATACTCCAAGAATCCTCTATTGATTACTTCCAAAGTGGTAGGGGCAGTACATTAGTTTATGTTGTATAATGTTTCGATGTTTAAAGTAAATACGAGCATTATTTCCTGAAAAACCCGATTTTCATTAGTTTTTCTGGTTGTTTTCTGGAATTTAAGTAGTTAAAGTAAGTGAAGTCGGAATTTTTTCAGGAACTACTGGACAAACAACTGGACAAAGAATATTCGTATATTATATTAAATATATCTTCATAATAGAGAGGAAGTCAATGTCTTAGTTTTCAGTTTTACATTTCTGTTCACCTTTATCATATGACTGAAAGCTCAAAAACTATTTTCTTACTTTGAACTTTTGAAAACATAAAGCCCATGAATGTAAAATACTTTTATCTCCAAAGTCATAGTCAATAATGTCTTTTCATTGTTAATATAAAACTATGAAGTGGACTTTCCTACAATATGACCATAATAACTTGGTATTTTAAAGTTGAATTATAAATATGATTTCTTTTTATATATTTACCTACAATAAATGTGACATTTCATTGACTAATTTTATTTTGACTTTGTCAAATAAATTTTTGTTTAATATTATGCGTTGCCAGAGGATTGTTGGATGAGCTTTATACTTAAAGATCATACAATAGAGATTGTGATAGGGGTGTTTGCGCGATGAAGCGGTATCTAATAGCGAGGGAGGCAATCCCTTGAAGGGGAGGAATCCCTCGTGGTGATTATGTATTCTAATGTGTTATGGATGGGAAGATGGGTAAACACGGTTGCGTCGTGCGCGGGCTGACATTCTCTGATATAGAGGCCACTTTATCGCAAACCAGTAGAAAAATACCTCAAAACAACGGACCACTTACGGAACCAAAATTCCTATGTTACGAACCTATAAAATATGTTTATGATTTGCCCCAACATTATATTTTACTCTTTGTAAATAGGTATTCCTTATCATACCGATGAACAATAAATGAGATGGCAAGTTTTATGGTGCAGTAATACGTATCTATTAATTTACGTCAAATAAATCGTCGTATTGTACGTAGCATAGGGAAATGTATAGACGGAATACGTTTTAATGAGAGGTTTCAATAGGCCTACTCTAATTGTTTTAAATGGCTATTTATTTAAAAAAACAACCATTCACTTTTTTAAATTAAACTATGTTGTTACACTATTAACAAAATTTAATATCAGGTGTATTTAATATTAGGTTGTAGGTGTATATTAAAGCTTTCTAATAGATGATTGTGTCTGACGGTAAACCTCTTAAAATGGACTAATTTTATGGATTCATTTTATTTTTTATATAATGTTTTCAGGTTAAGTACTTCTAATTCCAGAATGTCCAACCCTTTTTCCAAAATGATGGACTACTTTGTTTTTTTTTCTTATGTGACATCCTGTACCTATTCTATTATGATTTTAGATAGAAAGGAAAAAAATTGTTAAGAACAGTTTTGTTTTATGGTTTTTTCTCTTTTTTTTGCATTTTTAAAATTTAATTTCCCTGTATCTTAAGGAATTGTTTGGTGAAAAGTTTTTTTTCAACCGTAAATATGTGACAGTAAATTTCTTATGGGGGCCCAATTTCGATGATGATATTAGGTGTGAATTTCAATATTCTAAATTTACCGCCATTTTCCAAAATGGCATAATTTTCATTGCTGCACAGCAGTAATTCTCGTAAACTTGATTCTTAAGGTTATAGTGGAATTAAAGCTTGAGATTCTTTATAGCCTAATCTGTACAGTTTAGGAAAAATTACTGGAAATAAAATATTTTCTAATATATTTTTTAAATATATTCATAATTAAATAAAGGATGTTCTATAAGAAGAAAGCTTTCTGCCGTATTGGAAAAAGTGTGATTTTTAAAAATTTTAATACATGCTCAAAGCAGTATAAAAATAAATGATGTCTCATTAAGATATCATCCGTCAGACATAAAACAAACAAATTTGCTTTTGGAAAACTGTAGGCTAGATGCGTTAGGCTAGACACATGATTTTAGCAGATAAACATGTTTACATTAATCTAGAAACTTATTCCAGCAAAGAAACTGATTAAACAGTGAAATTTAGTGGAAGGTAGGCTTTGCTAACTTTTGGCAATAAACAAGAACAAATCTAGACAAAGTTTAATGGAATGTTCAAGAAGCCTTGTGATAAGGAAATTAGTGTTCACTTGTTGAAGACATTTAATTGTTAACAAACCAGTGCAGGTAAACCAAATGCAGACAAATAATATGCTATATATCACAATTTCATTACATTCATTATTAGTGTGATACGATGTTTTAATTTGTACTCTCATGCATTTTATTTTTAACCTATAAAAGTAAAATAGAAGAGATGTAATGATATTATACAAAAAAACTAAGGAACAAAAGCTTAAAACTTTCAGTACAAAGCTATTTAAGTTTGCTTTCGTTTTTTCCCTGTAATCGGAATGATAGTATTTTTTTTGTTAAAGTCTGAATTGTTGAGTACTACGAGGAAAATAATTGTAATAACTTGGAAAAAGATTCCATGACAAATATTATACAATCATCATTGAAATATCGAGCCAAACTTTTGAGGCCAACAATGTGCCGCTATTTGACGAACGATAGAATTGCGACGAGAGCGGTAGGTGAACAGATACTCAACGAACTCCCGATGAGTTTTCAAAAGTATTCCACAATTTCATTGCACTACTTTGCTTTTTAAGAGGGTCAAAACATTTTGACGAATAAACCAAATTCAAAAAATACCATTCGTCGGACCATATTCAAAAGTATGACATGCATACGAAATATAAGTAATCTTTTGAGTCTCTGATTTGATCTCAATGTGTCTGCTGTGAGTCTGTTTGGAATCAATTCGCTTTTCTTACATATTTACATTCTAAAATATCGTTATAGAGCTTAAGCATATTTTAGCTATTAAAATACATAGTTTTTAAATCATTTGTTTAATAAATCTTATTTAAACTCAGTAATTATTACATACTAAAACTGTATTCAATACTATACTATACTATTAAAAGTCATTATATAAAATGAAACTAAATAATTAATAGGAATCAATAAAATGAATTATAAAAAATAATATATATATATATATATATATATATATATATATATATATATATATAAGAAACTAGAAATTGGCCCTAATGTATAATTGTATTCAGAACTAGTGTTCCAATTCTAATTATTTATTCATTGCGTAATGTACTTGAGAGGTATATAAATAAAGCGTCTATTAATAAAATAAAGATGATTAGTCAAAAAATAAATCGGTAGGAATATACATGTATCAGTGCGTAGAGAAAGATTGTTTTGCACACAAGTGTGATACATTTCCCTCGGTGGCGCCAAAACCTGTGGTCTCGCTCAAGATATTCACCATATAAATCTTTCGCATTCTTGATTTATACGGGACATCGTTCTTGGATAAAGCGATTGAATATAAATACTACATTCGAAGACAATACTATTCTATGTATCGTAAATGTTTTGCAATATATTGTGTGCAGATGATAAATAGCCTAACACATCATATTCGATAAATAAGTTGATGCTTTGTTGACAATACAAAAAAGTTAGAGACGCAATTTAACTACCCATATATTTTCGTTCATTTTTTTAGCAAAATGATCAAATAGATACCGTAAGGGTCTAATTTTAAGTAAATATGTTTCTTAAACATAAGCTACATTTTTCTATCAACAATATTTACCAAAAATAATTTCAATACTATCTAAAAGGGAAACCAGTTTTTACTGCTTATTCTTAGTATAATCTAATCATAACAAGTCAATAATTTAACTTCAAACTATTGGATACAATGTAGTGGCCGCTATGACTATCAAAAGAAAATAAGGTTTTAAAAATTGATCAGTTTTTAAAGGATTAGTACCAATTCTCTTGAAATAACATTAAAAATAAAATACAATAAACTATTCAGCCTGTCTATGGATTAGTACACCTTTATTACAAAATTTTATAAAGACTGATTCAAATCCACTAAAGATTTCATTTAACCATGGTATAGAGTATATGATTTATTTCAAATTAATTACATATAAGTAATTTATTTTTATATAGCCATATATTTTAAACATTATATTTTTATTTTACTAAAACTACAATTTGGAATACTGTACATTAAATATGCCTTGTTTATAAAAAGGATTTATAATTTTTTTTATTTAGTTACCTCATTACCAGAATAATGTTGCTCAATAAAGCAGTGGATAACTGAAATTCAATTGAGACCCCTCTCAATAAACACATCTGGAATCGTTTAAAATCAATTAGCACAAATATATACGTCACATCTGCTGTTGGTTTGCGACCGAATATGTTGTTATTTCATTTCGAATTTTACTCATTGTAACCGTTTGAGTAAAACCACACATGTAAAAAATAATTATCCACAAATTAATCTGTTAGAACTCACAGCACGATTTTAAGCTGCGAAATTGTTTGATAATAATCAGAAATTATAATAAAATTCAATTATACAGTTGTATCTAAGGTATAAAATGTTAATTTTAAGAGAACCATGCTCAAAGAGTCGCATTGTGATGTCCAATGTAAGCACTGACCAAAACGTTTGGTAATCGATCTTTTTAAACCAATGCACTTGTTCTGCAAGAAAAATTCCTGTCAGGTTTTCTTCTGAGGCGTGCTTTATCCAAAATAGTAATAATCTTAATTTTAAAACATTTGTTTCAGTACTATTATTTAACCTACTACAAACAAATGAATAGCATTAACATATTAATAATATTTAATATTTAACTTCCATTCTATATTTACAACTTACATTTGTATAGAAATAGTCTCCTTAAAAATTTTCTAATAAATCAAACCTAAATATAACCAACTTTTTTAAAATTTTACTTTTGCTAATTTGTTGAACAAGTTAATCGTTATGAGTTTCCTAGGATTATTTTTTCATTAATATATTTTATAAATATGCCTAGCCTTATTTATAAATGAATTTATTTGGTTTGTTGCATTTATAAGATAAAGAAATTTAATTTGTTCAAATTCAATTTAATTTTAGAAAATACTTGAAATTGTTTTTATGTTTCTAAGTTTAGAACAACGAAATCGATTGATGATTTAGTACATGATATTTCATTTCATTACCCTGGTGATGGTTGACTCTAATATTTTGTCATATTATTCTAAATTATTTGTTTATTTATTTATTATTGTTCTCATTTATTTAGTGAACCGGAACCAACAAAAAACTAATATTACTACTATTTTCGATAAAACGTATTTAAAAATCTGCTGGAAGAAACTTTTTTTGTAAATCAATCACTAGCTATATATTATATATGTCAATTGAATATTTTATAAGTTGAGTTATCAACTCACTTTCACTCGCTTTTATGGTTAAAATGTTCTAGTAAACTGTTTACAAAAGCGTGGTACATATGTATGATATAGGTTTATAGGTTTATGAAGATTGTCTAAAGGAAACGTAACATTATTAAATAATTAACTTGTTAACGATATTCCAGTGATTCTTATTTTTAATGCTTAACAAGTCATTTTAATTTTGCAGAGGAGTGCTATATTTTCAAAAATAAATTTTGATAATAGAATCTATATGCTATATGATAGCTTCATAGCTATATGAAGAAAATAAGCTTAAAGTATGAAACCATAATTTTTCTATGAATCCATAAATTTAGGTAATACACAAAAACAAATCAAGACAAAGTTAAATGGAACGTTGAAGAAGCTCTTACGATAAGAAAATTAGTTCCTTGCAGTTTGCTAACTTTAAATTACTCACAAACAAGTAACTGTCAACGTGAGACATCCTCAGTGAAACATTTGTTCAACTTTATTCCAGAACAAATAAAAATGGTAAACTTTGCAAACGTTTACCGTTATTTTTGAGTATTTAATTCAATTTAGTCTCAACAGCTTTGTCATCTAGAAATATTTCATAATTCATGATTTTAACATTGAAAGTGTTTATTTTAGTGGTATTTAATTAGTAGTTTATAAGACGTAGTCATATTTTTTTGGATTAATATATGTAACCAATCTATTCTTACTGTTTAAAAACCAATCCTAAAGAATCCATAGTTCACGAACTCATCTTAGTCTGTATATTAAAATACAGACTTAGATGATATTAAAAACTTAGCAATATAAATTTTAATAATTAAAAATATGTGTTATGGATATATTTTAATCATAACATATTTTATTGTTCTAAACACTTTTAAGAACGACTGCCTTGATAAAGCTGGTTTGCTGAAAGTTAGAAATATCCTCTGGTGGATAGTAGTATTTCTATTCTACGAATAATAAAGTAATATTTTAAACTATACCATGATTCATTAATATCATAACAACTCCTAAAATGGATACTAAACTTAGTAATATTAGTTTTAAAGAATGCGTAAAGAAAGCACTCTATTATGATACTGTGTATTATGATGCTGTGAAGTAAGTTTGATTATGTAGTGACCACATATCTTTCAGCTGAAGTATATAAATTTATTTTCGTTAATAAGTTAAATATTGGCTGAAAAGGTTTAAAGCTTTTGTCTTTTTTACAATTGCTCAGATGATTAAATCCTAATAATACGAAAAAAGAGACGCTATGTGGATTGGTTTCCAAACTAAAAATAGGGACAAACCCTTGATCACAGAGGTGTATTTAAGGCATTATTAACAAAAACTCAGTGTGACTGACAACAAAGGAAATTAGTCTTAAGTTGTAAGTACTTTATTTACACAATAAGATTTGAACAATAGTATTTGTTACAAATATCGTGTATTGTCATGATTATTATATAATATGGTAACTAAACATAAATTAACCTAAAATAAAACATAAATGTAAGTAGGCTGTCTCAAAACAAGTTAAGTGTTTAAGAGTTCTGCAACAGAATTAAAAGCTTTTGATAGGAGAAATTTTTTTACTTCTTTTTTAAAATGGTTCAGAGAGGTGATTAATTTTACTGTAGCAGGCAATTTATTGAAAAATTTGATCCTTCTATATGCTGGGCTCTTTTCATAACAGTTGGTTCTGTGGAGAGGATATGCTGGGTTTGTCCCATGTATTGTGAGCATGGAAGTTCCCTACTTTTGTAAATAAATCTTTATTTTTGAAAGTTAAATGGAGAACCTCTTGAATATATAAAGCATATACCGTGAGAACACCAGATTCAATGAATACATTTTTACATGGATGACGAGGGCACAGACCAAACATGACTCTCAAGATTTTTTTGAATTTTAAATATTTTTTCTATATCCGTAAATACGTTCAATGTTAGGGCCTACTTCATTTACCTTTATCAACTAATTCAAAATAAATATAAAAAAATGTTATTGCAAACGTGAAAAAGTTAAGATAAACCCATTGTGTTTTATGGGTTCAATGTACATTATTTCCGTATCATGAATAGTTATTACACGGTTTCATTGCTTTTCGAGCGAAACCCTCGTAATTTTTACATCATATTTTAATTTCAATAGACCATATATTGATTTACCCATTTAGCTTTTATTTCAAGGTAAAATATTTTTTATCTTGATAATAACAATAACTATAACTATGGTTATACACTATTTCTTTGAAAATCATAAGAAAATGATCCGTAAAGCTGATGATAAATACTATTTTAGACTGAACATTAATCTTTTTTTGGTTCAAATGTTTTTACTAGAATATTTCTCTAAAATGTAAAAAAGTGTCTGGAATTCTTCCAGAAATGTGAACGTCTTCCGAGTAAAATAAAACCAAAATAATGTAAAAAATACATTTTCTTACTTTTAATAAAGTATAACATTCGGTAAACTAACATTGTTTGAGCAACCAATTTATATAGAAATATTTTACGTTAAATACATTTTTTAGAATAAATAAATATGTTAAGTACCATCTTAGCAGCCGTGTGAATTCTAATGTAATCAGGATTAATGTAAAATAACTTATGTAAAATTCATTATTGTTAGTTAAGTCTATCTTGCTACATTGTAATACGTATTAATATTTTTTTACTACATTTTCTATTTATTTACTGTACAGTGTAAGCTTTTATATTGTATAGGTAGAGTTCTCACCGTATTTTTGAAATGTTTCATAAAGGTTTTTTTTCAAAGTAATAATATAACAATAATTCAGTACTGGAATTGCTGCAAAGGTAATATTTGTATATGTATAACAATATCTACATCTAAATCTAGAATTCCATTTTGTTTTAGATGTTTTGATATGAAGGTAAATAAAGTTGTTTGCACAAATCTAACGAACCTTAGGACGCTCCATAGTTTTTTCCTCAACTTCATGTCTTTTTAAAATTAAGCCAATAACCAGGGGATAAACTATTTTGTTAAATGTAATTGTTTATGAACATCTTTAAACATCGAGGATAACAGAGAAACATTTTTAAGAAAAAACTAAAAATATTATTGAATTTCTTGCACAACGGAGTTGGAGTTGGAAGCTGGATCATTTCACTTTTGTTTTAATTTTTAAATTAATTTTTTTAAATTTAAATTAATTTTTTTAAATTTAAATTAATTTATTTTTAAGATTGGTTAATGGCGTTATAGCTCTGCGCTATCCACGTCATGATGAATCGTTAATACTGCCTCTAAAATATTATTTTCATCGAAAAAAAATTAAAGAATTGAACAGAGTACAAAGCTTATTGCGCAACTATTTGTAAAAAATAACACGTTTCTTTGAACAAAACTGTAACTGGAGTCCCTTCTTTTATGTTTGCTAAAGTAGATAAAGTGTATTAAAAATACTGTTCAAATGTAATAGCTCGTTGGACATGGCGTCTGATTGAAACTACTGACTTCGACAGTTCGATTTAAAGGCTTTGACCTTTGGACGTAAGTTATTTGGTGATATTTTTGAAAGAGCTCTATAAAATGTAAGTTAGATTGAATATTAAACTCTAGGAAGAGTTGAAATAGAACAAAATGGCGGATAGTATTGTTGTACAGTGAAGTTTATGAACTAATATTATGAATATCGTTCACTCGTTATAGTAACGTTCAACAGAATAAATTTATTTTTATTATTTTTATTTTCCTCATCTTAAATAGTTTAATACATTTTAAAAACAATTACTTTTTATTAAAATATGTAAAAGTTTGAAAACAATAGAATAGTGTGTCTTTGAATTGTGATAAATTAACTTGTGAACTTGTGTGAATTAGGTACTTTAATATATTGATTTCCTTTTGTTCTAACGTTTTATTACACAAATATACTTCTCCTGGAAACTGTTCAGGCAAACAAATTATGTTTTACGTCTTGTCTGAAATCCTTGTAGCTGTGATTCATGAAAAATTTCATGATCAAGATAATAACAAATTTCAGTCGTGTACTCTATACATTTTGTTCAATCACAGTTCTAAGCAAGTTACAAAGCAAGTAAGTTACAAATATTTTAAAGTTGTTATTGAATAAAGCCACTGAAATGACGATTTAAATATTTATCGGTATGATCCAGCCAATAATTTCCCAATCTATTTTCAGATTTTAGGAATTAGTTCAAGTAAATGAAAAGAAAAGTGTAAAAATTTTGAATTCATTGGTGACTCTTCAAAGAATTTTAGAAAATAACTATAATTGATTAGGATGGTCATTAACGATTTATAAGCCCAATTTTCATTTATTATTACCCTTTCCCCTTATACACGTTATTTATATACTTAATTACCTTGTATATTGTGTGGATATATTGGTTTTGAGGTTCCCTGAATCAAATAAGTGAGTTCCTCGACATGTGCGTGCGCACGCATACACATGCGCGCGCGCGCGCGCGCGCGCGCGTGTGTGTGTGTGTGTGTGTGTGTGTGTGTGTGTGTGTATGTGTGTGTGTATGCGTGTGTTTGTGTTGTATATGTTGGGATGTGTTCAGAGCCACAGTCATTTGAACAGAACTGAACAGAAACCACAGCCTGTTCTCATGACAAAAAACATAGCTAACACTATACCAAGTTAATAGGAGCTAGTAGACAGTGAAAAGTCATACGTATAAGCTATTTTCATTCATTGTATTTAATGACTATTTCTCTTGCCTGATTCCTTATAATTGAATTCCTATTATTCAGAATATTTAATTTTTTATGAAAATCCCATAAAGGTTATGCATTACTTTTGAAAGCTACGTGAAGAATCTTTTAAAAAGAGAATTACCTTACATAGGGGTAGTTTTGTTTGAAACTTGGTTCTATGACCATAGATATTTTTCGAAAATTTTACGTTTATCCAAGGAAAAAAGTTATCTGAAAAAAGTTGTTAATCATAATAAAGGTCAAACATAAATAAATAAAATGAATGAACTCTCTCTTTCAGTAATATGAAGTTACAGAATCTCACTGTGTAATTCCAATTATACAAAATTACTATCAAAATAATAATACGAAACCAGTATCCAAGGCTACATATATATGCACTTACTCATTTTGCATATACTGTTTTGTTATTACTATTATTAATTAATATTGCAAATACTTTACATAGCCTGCATTACTACATTTTTAGAGGTGTACAGTTTTCATTGACCACTATCCTGTAGAAGGCAAAACTATTATTTGTGAGCACATGTTTAACAAGCTATACATGTTTATTTATCAAAACTAAAACCCTATTGAGTTTTAGAGACGAGCATCTCTTTTTACCACCTCGACACTCATAAAACTTTAAGTTGTTAATCCTTAGTAAAGAGACATTATTATGTTACTAACAACGTATAATTCGTTTTTAAAGTTATATTTACCTAAGTATAAACAGATATATTTACATTTCAGGTAGAAACGCGTGTACACTAAAATACCTAAGATAAATACTGCAATGTTTTGAATCCGTAATAAGGCAATGTTGTCTTTCCCTTTCCCGTTCTCTCGCACACCACAAATCATTCCTAAGTTTACGTTCAGTCCTTGTATTTTTAATATAAAATTAAACCTCTATAGCTAATTAAATTAACATCTACTGACGCGTATCAAATTAATTATAAATTTAAAGTTATTTTTATTTAAAAATTCATTAAAACGAAAGTTTAAATCAGTGATTAGAATAACAAGTAATCTTGTATTTCAATGGATTAATCTATAACAGTCCGTAGTTTCAACAGCGTTGTGTACATACTTACTTACTCTTACTATCATGGCCATTGATACCAAAGTAGGGGGTTCGCCTTGCCAACTGCTCGCCATCGCTGCCTGCCCTGTGCCTCGTCAATTGCTGTTCCTGTTCTTGTAATGTACTTTTTCACATTGCCCAACCATCTTCTCTTGGGCCTTCCTGTTGGTCTTCCCCTATTCTGCTGCCCTTCTCCTACTTTTCTAATTGTGATCTTCTGACCTTTCCTCAAGACATGCCCCACCTATCTCAAACGCCTAGTTCTCTATCGTTGGCCGTGATAAAATTTATGTTAAGATTCTTTAATTTTTCATTATATCTGATTCTCAATTCTCCGTTTTCACATACTGTTCCAAAAAGCTTTCTTAAAATTTTATTTTGAAAACAATGATCGTTCTCTCTTATGTTCTATTTAGCATCCATGTTTCTGCTCCAAATGACAAAACTGCCCAGATAATTGTGTGGTAAACTTTAATTTTGGTTTCACGTTATAACATTTTTGAGGCTTTTATTTTGTTACATAAATACATATTTTAATGGCCTGGTTAATTCTATTGTTTATTTCTGGTTCTTCACTGTTCGTGCTTGATATTAAGACTCCAAGGTATTTAAAAAGATCAAATTAAAAAAAAGTGTCCTTCAATATCTATTTCATATGATTGGTATTCTCGTTTTGAAAAATACGTTTATTAGTTTTTATCGTTAATATTTAAATCCATTTTACTAGTCTCTTGGCTAGATTTCTTCCTCAAATCTTTTGGGTTATTCTTCTTCCCACATATCATTGTTACATCATCTGCAAAAGCAAGAATATTTTTACGTTTATCTATCTTTTAACCTTTTTGTCTTTATTACTGTCTGAAGTGCATCTTCTATAGCAATATCGAACATATTCCTGGATAATATTAAAAAATATCAAAATATAGCAAAGGTAGAAACTCTAAATCATATCTGTGTATGAATTGTAGGTAATATTCACAGAAACTCGCATAAAGGAAGTTTAAGTTGAGAACTGTTTCCTGCGACTGTCGCAGGTGTATTGTTGAGGGCTCCCTTCATGACAAGTTACTAACTAGGGTGGTTGAATTATTTTCCACATTTTCATGAAAACCAACATATATATATGTATATTGTATGATTTAGATAATTATTTCATTTAGTGTTATTAGCCCTCCATATGTTGGTACTTTAAAATATTTTCTCTTTGAAATATTGAATAGAACATTTTTTGAGTCACGATAAAGGACGATATTTTACACAAGTGTGATTGTTATACTAAACAATGCTTTGTTTGTGTCATAATCAGATTTTCTTTGTGTAACATAAGCTGAAAGACTTTTTTTACTATACGAGTATGTTCGTTCTATGAATCTGATATTTAAACTACATATAAAACCCATCCTGAACAATATTACAAAATAATCAATATTACGTTTAAATTTTTATCTTTTCAGTGGTAAACAAAATATGTTAATGTTGATGAAAGGACGTTGCTGGTATAACATTAAAATATTCATTACAATGTTTACTATATTTACTATTTTCATTTGAAAAGACTCTTGATGTAATACACGAATGTAATACTTGAATGTAATACTCGAATAAGATTGGTAATTTATTTAAATAATAATCAAAACTATGACGGTAGACTAATATTTCCCCTATGCACTCATTAAAATATCTCATATAGATGACGCAAAATAATTATTAATAAAATAGGCGTTCTAGAGGGTAACCTCTACTTTTCATAACACAAGGTAATATGTACATATTGTAGGCTTGGATTTTAAAACGTTTAATATATAATCTGTTTGATCATAACGTATTCTTTTAGTATTATTACAGATTCGTATTTAAAATAGGTATTGCATTTTTTTAATTTGTTTTCAAACATAATCTGGAAGTTAAGTTAACATAAGACGTCAATATTCGTTAAGTTTTATACGTTTATGTGTGAAATCTTAACTAGAAATCAGTATTTGATTTTGAAATTTGTACATAATTTCCATACGGTACATAAAAGTATATTGTTGTGTTTGAGCAACGTTATCATTGTAAATGTTGGTATACAATGGCACTATGTTGAGGAGTGGCTTGAATGGAGGCGGAAGCCTTTAAACATGTACACTCAGTCGTTAGAGATAATGGAATATTATACGAATCATGAGTGTGCCTTCGTGACCTGACCTACTTCCCCAACCTCTCAGGAAATCCTTTTGATATCATCGTTTCCAATAACTATATGCTTTTATAAAATATAATGTTTTGTTTTTATTTAGCTTTTATAAGAGAATAAAACTGGTTTGTACTATTTAACCCTTACCAAGTGTTTATTGTATACATGCACTAACGATGCTAATCACGACAAACGCTCCATCGTATATACAATAACTTTTTGATTAGCACTATACATGGTTTTACTATAGAATGAAGTAAAACTCACGTCTTCCAACACTACCTGTAATATAGTTACACATATATTTTAATTCGATACAAACGGTAAATACATACAAAAGGCGTTAAATTGACGATTGATTTCGTCCATTTCGACGACGATGTTCGGTGTAACTGGACGAAATCGATCGCTAATTTAAAACCTTATATATATATATATAGACTTTTAGAGAGACAAACGTTGGTGAAATTTTTTCACTGGATTAGACTGTGGTTGAATGATCAAATTTTTGAATACTTAATAGAGCTAGTATATAAACGAAAAATATGGTAAAACAACACTTAAAAAATATTTTTATTAAAAGGCTTGTACTATCAACTTCAAACATCAGAAGAAGTCGATAACATCAAAATTTCTAGTTGTTTTTGACACAAAACAAAATATTTTTCACTTAGTGGCCACCGCCCGGTAAGGGTTACTGTTTCACATAACCATAGTATTTAAGTAAACCGGATTAAATTTACCTAAAGTAAGCAGTTAGGTGGTTGTAATTGTCATTAAAGTTCTAGATAAAATATAGAACATTCTAGCAACAACATATCTATATTTAGTGAACATTAAAGTTCACTAAATATAGATATGTAGTTGATAGATTTGATTTAGAGATCAAAATATCATACTAAGTATTGTACACAAATATTTAAATTTCCATCAAGGTAATTTTATCCTGATAATTCACTTAACACAAAAAAACACAATTTAAAACAATACTCCACCCGAATCGAAAAATAAAGGATAGCAGTTAAGTGCCAAAGTATATGAATCAGTTTACTTTAATATATAAATAGATATATTAGCACGCTTCTATAGTTGTTAGTTAAACCTAATTTTTCAAATATTTAAGATTTTGATAATAAAACCTGGAGATGTATAATTCAAATATACTACTTTACCTTTAAAAAAATATCACCCCTCTGAAACAACTAAATTAATTGATTTCTATTATATTGGACATATGATATTTTGGCAGTGTAAATTATTGCAGTATAGGTAGTGTATAACCTACACTAATGTGTGGAAAAATTAGTTTTCCCCATATAA
Organism: Nephotettix cincticeps; assembly: GCA_023375725.1. Lineage (NCBI taxonomy): Eukaryota > Metazoa > Arthropoda > Insecta > Hemiptera > Cicadellidae > Nephotettix > Nephotettix cincticeps. The sequence goes on from CM041786.1 coordinate 32,551,301, forward strand.
TTTTAAAATATCTACCTGTCTCGTTGGAAAGCTTGGGCACCCTAATTTTCGTAAAAGTTTACTACCACAGCTACTGCCCAATAAACCACGACAGTGTAGGAAACCTGCGATCGGTAGAAGTTGAAATTAGTTTCTCTGAATTAGTTGAAATTTACCTGAGAGGAGAAAGTCCTCCAATAAGTCACATTTGGCAACGTTAAGTATTCTAATCATTCCATTTCTAAATTAGATGAACTTCAACTCAAACTAAGGAAACTTTCCGGTTTGTTTTGCCAAAGTTTAAGAGCTAAAGCCAAATTTAATTAATGTATAAGTAACTTTGTATTTAACCAAAAATTAACAAGATTATTAAGCTACTTGTTATTGATTTAATTTATCTTCGATAAGTTATCTTAACGAAGTAAACAATTAGGTAAAATTAAAATATAATTTTAAAATTTATTTTGATTAATTACATACTATTAGGAAACTATAGTTTATTTTTGAAAAGTTGAAAGAATATAGTTTTCCACAGGTAAAATTAGAACCTTACACCTTATATCTCCTTACAAAATAATATATATCATCGATACTAATATATTAAATGTATATGACTTTCTTAAGAGAATAAAACACGCTGCTTTTACACACGAAGTTTCATTTTACCAGGTATTATTAATATTAAATAATAGCATATTTTAAAAGCTTATTAATCAAAAGATGAATCGTAGTTTTTGAAAACCATAAATAATACTAATTGTGGTGTACACCTAAAATGCTAGTTCTAAATTAACTATTGTAATAATTAATCATGATGAAATTGATATAAAACTATATGATTTTTGTACAAAATAATATATAAAAATAGTAAATACTTGAAATTGAATAGTAGACGACGTTGTAACAGTGGCAAAGTGGAAGGAGAGGGACGTCTCCTCAGGGAGGTCTGGAAGCTGATGAATCACGAGGAGCCGACTATCGACGGCGGACGCTGTTCACATCAATCTTATCATTTTTATAAAAAAATATGGAAGTGTCAATCATTTTTTAGCTATTTTCAACCCCATAGCCACATTCACTAAAATCAAAATTAGAAGTAAAATTATGTACAATTAATTTTTTGTTATTTAGATTTTTATTGCGGACATTTTCCACCCCAATCTATATAAAACAAAGTTTCGCGACGTTTCGGGATCTGGAATCTGATCCTGTCCTCAGGTGAACTATTATCTAAAACATAGCACAATTGACATATAATCCAGACCAAACCAGTATAAAGCAGTCAAAAAACTTACAAACAAACCATACACTAAACATTACACACATAAGAAACCAAACACGTCCACTCGTCACGGAGACTCAAAGACAACTGGAATAAAAATAACATAAATTCACCATCACCAATAATGAATTTCAAACAATGATTAATTTTTTTGATTCAGGGATTTAGTTTCATCCAACATATTATTTAATAATGATTATACTACTAGATCACAAAAATTAAATTATGATTGGTTACGAAATGAGTCATAATAACTTGACAATTTTACCTTAGTTAGTTCAATCCAGTAAGTTAAATCCAAGCTGTTCATTTATTACTTTGAGTTAGTTATGTACTTAAAGTTCCACTAACTAAACTTTCTATTAAATGATGATACTTGAAAATATTATTACATCTTAAATGAAATTAAAATAAAAATAAAAAACTTGGTATAAAAGAAAAAACGCATTAAAGTCATTAAAAGTGAAGAGAAGTTCAAAAGCGCATGAATTAGTGGGATTTTGACTAAAAGAAAATTATATTTTCTTTTCAAAATTACGTAATATTTTGTGAGATATTGGTAATATGTGTATAATCAATATTTAAGAATTAATAATACATATATTTGATTTAATAATTTGAATTATATTGTTGTGCATGAAATTTACTTACTCCATCCTTCACGAGTGTTGACAGTTCTATTATACGAGAAAACAAATAATAATATTAGACACATTGCACACCTAGTCTAAATTATTTAAGGTTAAATGTAAAAGATAGAAAATATTAAATTTTATAAAAAACAGGAGAGAAATAAAAAAGCAATATCTTACGTTTCTATCAAATATTTTAAGATACTGTGTTGATTCACAATTATCATTCTTCATCTTTAATTAATATTTAGAAATGGTAAGCAGACAAAATTATTAATCAAGAAAACAAGAATTATTTTATTCTCAAAACATTAAACGGGCAAACCTCATTTAACGTGATGATATAACTGTATAAAATTATACTCATTGCACTTAGTGTTTTTACAGTAGATACTGAAAAGTAAACAAAACATACCGAGTGTTTTGATAAACGGTTTGTTGATTTTCGTGCCACAACATTTATAACTATACAAACAACTTTAAAAACATGCTTATCAGGAATGTGTGCGGGTACATGCTAGTGGACTCTAAGCTACTTTTATAACCCATAAGCAATTACATTTTATTAGCCTCTTGCATACTGATTCATGAGCAGTACCCGAGTTGAGAATTACACTCTAACGCGTTCTTTCTTTTGAATACAACGTTTGCAACTGACCATTGTCATTTCCACTTTGTATACGATTGTTTCTAAATGTTTAGTTTCATTAGACATTATTCATAAATAATTGACTATGCAGTTTCGCATAAACTAATATTTACCGTGCATTAGATAAATTAAATAAAAACAAATAACGATTGTATACTTGAAATACTTTTTATTACTTTATAGTAGTTAAAGTATGGGAATGGGTAAAACAATATTTCATATAAATATGTACAATATCGAGCAAACTAAAACGTTTCAGTTTCCAATACCGAGTCACGATTTAGGTGTAGATTCATCTCGACCATATTTCAAACTCTGCCAACGTATCGCAGGCCGGACCCAATCAGTCCTGCATCAATATGGGCACCGGCTGGCTAGCGGCAAAGGCTGGTGGCTAGTCGTACTGTCGCGTACCGGGCACCTCCTGAATAAAATAACAAGCTTAACAATACTCATGCTTCTAGTCAACAAATCCCAAGCATCTAGTTATCATATTAATATTTTAATGTTATTAAACCTAAATTTAAGATAACCTTTTAGTTCAATTTTTAAGGTAACTAAATTATTAGAATTTTATGTTAGAACTCTAGGAATGTAACTTTAATAATGTCATAACTTTTATTTCTTTTCACTATATGATAAACAAATTTATTATAACCCTCGTTCTTTTTAAAGAGATTACCTTATCCAATGTAATTATTAGGTCATCCTTAACCAAGTATGCTTTCACTTAACTTACTCAGAACGCTTTTGCCCTCTGAGTGTACAGTTGTATTATGTACAGTATTTTTGCACTTTGAGGTTGTATCATCTTTAGTAAAAATACTCCAATCCACCCTAAAGTGCAAAAAATTAAAACAAACATACCAAAGATACGAAGAAGTTAAAGCAATAATTACTTTTTAATTGATATTTTTTCTTTTTATTTAAGTCGATTTTAGTGTTTATCAATGACACATTAAGCTATTTTGCGAAGTATTCTAGAAAAAAATCCAAGCATCGTAAAATATATTCCGCATTGGTGTTTTACAGAACCTTACACTTAGTCCAGCAAAATATTTTTTATTTCTTATCAAGGGAAACCCTCTGTTTCCTCTTTATCTTGATGACTGTTCTCCTCCCGAAATGCCTGCAAGGGCGCTAGGGTCTTTGTCTCACTGCAGATATTTCTCTCAACTGGCCACGTTGATCCTCACATGTGCCTCACAACCAGAGGTTTGTCGATTATCCAACATATTTTGAAAGGGTAACTTAATAATTGGTTTGTCAAATATATTTTGCTTAGCAATCAGGGCTACGCTTATTTATGCCCTTTATTTTTCCTCCACTTTCTCCAGGTGGACCAGGGGAGGCCTGTGCTCCGGTTTCTGTGGTTGTCATTGATGGAGTTGGTAATGGAAAAATAAGTTTTAACGTGATGCAGCATCAATTTATTAAACATATAGCTTTTTTCCAGGTAAAGAGAATAAATTAATGATCGTCCTAGATCATTAGTTAGGGTCTAGATAGTTTGGATTGCCATCTTTCCCAAAATATATTTAAAAGGCTGTTATTTATCAAGCTTGTATCTATATGAGAATGAAAAAATCATTTTAGTGTAGAATACAGTCTTTGTGAGGGATTGAGTGTTGTAAAGGTCACTCAAGGTAAGGCAAATTTTATTGAGAAGGCTACTTATAGGAGCCATACTAGAAGGAGTATAGGTTACCATAGATCAGAGCGAGTAGTTATGTGGTCTTTCTACTGCGGTACTTTTATGATATTCTAATAAACAATTTCGATATTGTACTATTCATTTCCATACCAACTTTATTCTTACTTTCTGTAAAATAAAATAATACTTATAATAAACTATGATAATTAAATTTCATTACTCTCTTCATTACAATACTTTTTCACTACTCTGAACTAAATAAATTTATTTCCCCACATACTTGCATAACGATATAATGTTATTTTTAAAATACACTTAATTTGAACCTATAGTGACCTTTCGGCATAGTATTATGATCAATTATTACCATGATAAAAAAATCAGTAATTTTATACTTTAAAGTGACTACACATCACAAAACTTAATACTGTTTTAAATATAAGAATAGAAACCTCATTATGTATTATATATATTATTTTCGTGGTAAAAATCTTTGACTGCCGGCCCTTTATGGGACCCCACAGGGTCTAATTGAGGGCAATACATCTAACTCTTCATAACTCCTATTCTAACAACTTACGCAATATTATCAATTAATTTTGGCAACATTACAAACAGGTATGTTAAAAATAGGAACAAGACACAGTTAAAGACAGTTTAAAGACACAGTTTTATCACAGAAAAAAAAACTTACTTACCTGACAACGTGTAAATATTTAACAAAATTATTTTGGATACTTTAAACAACAAAACCCTGTAATTTAAAAGGACAAAAGTAATTAATACGACTGATTGTTCACGAGTTTCCCATATTTATACACTATTGACTGTGAAAAATTGTTAACACAAAAATCCATTGTGTAGACGTTAGAGGTATACGTCACTGGGTCCACCATACCAGGTCAACATTTACTGATAACGCTGCCACAGACTCCATTACCAGTCTGATACCGCAGTCAGTCATCATTCTCCATCATCTGTACTGACGTACGACATGGTCACATGATAACCGTGACTGCAGCGTGAATAACGTTTCGGCCAGGGAGGGGGCGCAAACCATCCATCTAAGCTTGGTAATTTCAAATGGGTTCACGACGGATTTCAATGTAAAACAATTTACCTCGTAATGGATTGCATTCAAAAGAGTTCCCTCATTTTACTTAGAATTTCATTCACTTAGATACTTAGTTTGATATAATCATTATTGATAATAAAACATATTTTAGTTTTCTATTGTTCTAACATTAGTTTGAAAACATTACTCCAAAGTCTCCATTATTTAAATCATTTTGTTGAACTATTATAACTTTTAAACTTTAACTATTTGGTAAACGTTTTGACTATTATAATGATAATAAACAACAAAAAGTCAACAACAGTGGTATTTTTATGAGTTAAAATGTTTAAACTAGGCCTATCTTATCTTCTTTATAAAAGATTCCACAACGTTATTTTCGTTCATACAGTAATAATATAAAAAGAACGAGAAGAAGTTTATGTACCATAAAAGTTAATTAGTCGCTAATAAATAAGTTAAAAATTAGTTAACATCGCAACCCAACAAAAATATGTGCGTTAGTAATTAGAGCACAAAAGATTGTTTCAAAATTGTATGATGGTTACGAGAAAGTAACTTACTATTTGAGATGGTTAGGGTATATTTACACCTATCACACCGTCAGTAACGTCAAACAGTCCAAACTGTCGCGGGGTCACAAGGCACGACAGCCGTCAGTCAAACGTTGACAGTCAGTCAAGGGCTGGAGTTGGCGGTTAAAATAAAACCGTGGTCAACCAAAATAGTTCACATTTAAATAGTTATTCAATTATGTAACCTTCCTTGAAATCTTCATTCTATCTACATCAACCGACATCATAAAATATATTGAAAACTATGTAGGTACTATATTTATAAAAAAACGACATAATGTCAGAAAAACAACTTTAAAAAATATATATTTTCACTTAAAGATTTTCAAACGTAAATACGATAAAAGTGAACGGAAATGATCGTATTTTACTAATAAATAGTTTGAATTATGGTAATTTTCGTTTCGTAAAACTAGTAATTATATACCTTAATTTTTTACAGACGACTATATTCAAACGTAACAATTTACCAATTTACTAGAGATTAATTAATTAACATATAGGTAGATATAAACCACCCGTAAATACTTTACTGTATGTAACAAGAGAGTAGTCTAATGAGTATGCTGTAGGTATAGTTTCTAGCTTAGATAAAACACAGTTGAGCATTTATTCTTTGATACCTTTATCTTTATCTTTATTCTTTGGCTGACCATTTTTATATGTCCATTAATATTTTCTGGTATTTTCACTTTCTTCTTTCCCTCCACTTCTTTTTTTCTTTTAAATGAATTCTGGTTATATAGATTAATCACGTTTCCTGTTCTTCATATATAACACTTTGGTAAAATATGAGTTATAGTATATATAGTATTATATATTTTACTTTTGGAAAAATATATTAAACCATTATAGTATACGGAACAGGAGACATGTAAAGATGGTAATAAATTAGTGAAAATACTGTTTTACTAAGTAATACTAAAATGAAATGTGATAAACTAATTCTGCATGATATTGTTTTACAATAATTATGAAAAAACACCTGTCAGTAATTACCTTTATAACAATTTTCTATAAATTTCTGGATTCTTTTCTTTTAAGAGTTTATTAAGACATGTACATTAAACCAGTTTTTATATATCCTCTTAACGATTTAACTTCGTTTGTATTAATATTTTCGTTACAAATTAGATGCTCGTTTATTTCAAAATCATTTAAAATGGAATTAGTATCTGTTTATTTCTAAACTGTAAAGGAGTACAAACAGATAATGTTTATCTAGCTGATATTATTAGTGTCATTTAAACGTTTTTAATGTATTTTCATCGTAATTAAGGCAGACTAATTTAAAGTTTGAGTCCTTAATTTGTTCAGACTCGTTCACGCGATCACTTTCGTCATGACCAGACTCCTGGGTTTCATAAAATAAATCATCGTTGCCATCGGAAGAAGGTTCTTTTAAAAACAAACATCAAATTCTTATATCTAGCTTCTCACGAGATTCCATATTGGTATTTTCATTTCTCACAATCCATCATGAGATGAAGTTACACCTAACTAAGGCTAACCGCAGCAATACAAATTTAATAAAAACACAAGCTCTCGCGTGGGGGCATGGTTGACCCCGAAGTGGTATTAGAGATGAACTGCAGACTAATAGCGAGTAATGAAGGATATAAGTCAAACTTCATTTAAAAGGTGCTAAAGAGGTCAATAGGTTAGCCAACCCTTAGCTATAAAACGTAATATCCCTACTTGGGGTCAGCTAGGCCTCTACGTGACTACATAATGGTTAAATGTGTTAGGTTAGGAAATTAATATTTCTGTGTTTATCAACGCCAGTGAAATTTCTAAAATTTTGACAAAGAACGCTTTTAATTCCGATCTTGTTAGTACCTCATGTCAACGTTTTTTAAATAGGTAATTTGTTACTGTTTTGGATCGGAAATGGTGACTGGGTCCGAAGTTGAACCGTAGACCATCGCATTAAAAGTTAAGCTCGCCATCTTTGACCTTTGTTACATCTGTTGTTAAGTAATTTAATCATTTAACATTTATATATTTATATAGTTCCGAAAGTAATTTTCTAAAACTAAATGTACATTTTGGAATGGAATATGGACTGTAATCTTCCATTTTTAAATCATAAAGGTTGGTAGTGGTTATCGGACCCACTCGGTGTTTGCGTAGTGGATTGTCCGGACCGGCACAAAACAACATCTGTCCTGTGAGGAGTGAGGATGCGACCCAGCTGAACGTTCTTTGTTGGGGCAAACCCTGCTGGAATAATCTGATTAGTGTGGTGAATTCAACTAACCTTAATATGGAGGTTTCAAGAGTATTTTAGAAAACATGTATATTGTAATAAATCCACTACATGAATTAGAGACCAACAAGTACTAACGTAAACGAATTAAACTCGACTCTTAGCGAAAACCATGTTTCAATTCGTAGTGTGTATTTTATTTACAATATCAGAAATAATTTGATAATCAACACGCAAGTCAAATTAACTGAAATTGTAGACACGGAATTATAAAGTGTCAAGTTTCCCTCTAGAAAAATGTGTATACTGTTAGTGATAGATATATCTTCGTAAATTATCGTAAGATTTCACCTTTTCTATTTGTTTAGTTTGTATATTTGAAAGTCCACCATATTAAACAGGGTTTAAAGAATTGTGTACGTTTTTAATTGTATATTTATAAATACATTTTAATTACATCATTGAAGTGAACATTAGTACGTAATTAATAGATGTAAACAGATTAACGCGTAGACGCCTCGCGAACAGAGTTTCATCGCCAGGCTTGTGTCTCCAGGCTTCTGGTGAAATATGGCTCTTGAAGCATTCCACGAGATTTATCACCTTTTAAAATCTTGGACTTGGACGTTCCTCGGCAGTTTAGCACCTAGCTTTAAACATTTAACACTTTCATAGTGAATAAATCACTAGCTTTGGGTCGTAAAAACTCTATATTCGAATTGAGCATCTATGAAATGCAGCCAAAACGTTTCGATATTATTTTTATAAAATCTTTAATTCATCGCATAAAGTTTAATCATATATCGTTACTCCAAAATATTTAATTTTCTCACGTAGTTATCAGCTCTAATAAAATTTATGTTTTATTTTAGGACTTCAATCAGGTATTTAAGATGACTATTTTGTTTAAATCTTAATTGAATGAATTTTCGCGAGGTAAAACATAGAGGGATACAAAATAAATCTGGCGCAAAGTGTTACAAATTCGTGACTTTTTTCCTAACACATACCGGATCGATAACGAAATTTATCATTAAATTGTTATTTCACACTGTTATTTCACAAAAATAGTGGAACATACTTATACCTTGATTCAACCAGATTTAAGAACTGTAGTATAATAATAATTACCTTGGGATTTTTCGTTTTTTTCTTAAATTTGTTGAGTTCTTGATACCTATTTCATCAGTGTGGTGGCATCTTCATAATAAAAAACAACTACAATGATGCTATTATTTATATATTTTCATCTTGTAGTCCTGTTACTTTTACACTGTCACGGTTGTACGAAAACAGAGAGACAAACCGATACTTGCTCGCAGCCATGACTATAACCGGTGATAGTAACTTTGTCTTTGCAAATATGTAAATAGTAGGAACAATTTAGTCTTAGTAATTTTTCTCCAAAGGATACCACAACTGTGATAAAATACGTATCAAGATTTCGACACATTCAAGAACATATGAAAATAACAAAATACAAATCTCACACACAGCACATAACAACATCATATTCCCATATTATGTAGCCATAAAACAAAATACGTTATTAAAAAATCCTGCCAAAATAATTTAAAAATAAAAATAAATATGTCAAATCGTTAACCTATATAAAAGAAATACCACAATTAAACCTTCTTTCCTTTAATTTTTTCTCTCGATAAAAGATACGTTAAAATTATATCTGCGTATTTACAATGCGCTTACATTGATAAAATCTTTTCGTGTTTTTTACGTTCATATTAAAACACAATATATTATTAAGAGTACAAAATATATTTAAAAAATCCGTTAGAAAGATCGTCTTACTCCTTGTTTTGTATGAAATATAATATGGAAGGGGTTCTGTCCCGGAAGTACGTAAACAACCCCCCTTATCTCCACCCTTGATTGAAATACCTAACGGTACCAAACAGGTTTTTACTAAAGCAACCTACTCACATGGAAACTGTTTGCCGATCTTGGTTCTTACATAGGAGTGTACAGACTGTAAACGAACCTTAACCGATTTGTTTACTTTTTGTTACGAACTTGGACTTCCATTCGGATGGAATATCACTGTTCGGTTATTTACGTAGTTATTTGTGTGTAGAGTATGAGACAGGTTGTTCGCCCATTTTGTCGGTGTCGATGATGTAGAACGGATTTTTTCATATTTTTTGTTTGTTGTTCCTATTCCCTTTTCTAACAGATATATATTAAGCTTGTTAGGAGTTTTCATATTTATGTAAATAAAAAATTATATAACAAATACAGAGAAAGGAACGAAAGGTGCAGTTATTAAACTCTTTGCGCTAGTACTGCTGTCTCGTGGCAGATTTCACAAATATTAATTACATATTAATGTAAATTTCACACATAACTGACATTAATATGTAAAGTCTTGTGTTATTTCAACTTGACGGGACTTGAAAAAGGGATTATAAACCCCTAAACTAGTAAACTAGTAACTATTAAAATTAAATTGATTTTTCAAAAGTAACCTATTATTACAACTTACAACTTCGAGGCCTTGATTAGGCCTTTATGGGTGATGCAGTGAATGCTATGATAGCCTTTTAAAGTTTACCTCTTATTTTTATATAGTAATTTAACAGATATACTCTAGTTTATTTCCGATTTAAGTATTTTGGGATGGATTATGTAATTGTTGTTCATGTCTTTAAATAACATTAAAGTTAAATTTTTTATACCATTCGTTATCGCTTATGCTACATAGTACAGCATACTTAGGTGGTAGTTTTGTCTTTGTGAAGCTAAAAAATCGAGTTTTAATGGGTCAAAGAATCCGTCCTCTTTATTATCCAACGTTGATTTAAAAATCCCACAATCTTTAACAGACTTAGGATGATCATCAAGTCAAAAATACTTAAAGTTAAAAATCAAATCAATTTCATATAATAATATAACGAAAATACTCAATGTATATATAGCTAAATTTGAAATGGAATAAAAAAAATTAAAATTTGTGGTTAATGCATTTTTAAAACATATAGAATTATCTTTTATACAGCATCACCAGTATAAATTCGTATTCAGGGTATTTGTCAAACAAAATAGCATTTGTTTCTATAGAATATCGTTACACAGTTTGTTTTAATAGTTTGTTAAATATGTGAGAGAAATAAAAATTGAGCAGAAGACAGTAGAGAATACGTTTAGACATTGTGGTGATGAGATGACCAGGGGTGCGAGGTGAGGAGAGTGGAGTGAGGGCCCTCAGTCTGGCAGTCATCTTCTTCCATGAAATGGAATTGAGTTGAGACGGAGTTGTCCACTCCATCCACTCCATATTCTTTTCATATTCATATTCGTATTTTAAAAATTGTGGGACAGTATTAAAATTTTTTTATACCTTAGTAATAATAATAACAATAATATATTAAACTCCTTCTAAACAGGATTATAAGATATAAAAGTTAATTATTTTTTCCATTGAAGACGCATGTGAATCCAAAAGAATATGTGCGTGCAAATTGAAGATGCTAAATTCGTATTTGAAAATATAACTATACTTTAAATCAATTGGTAGTATTCGTATTTAAAAAGAACACTTTTATATTTACAAAAATTTACTTCCTGGCTCATACGAATTAAGGATACTAAAAAAATACATCTTCAAAGTTTCTAGTGATTAAAAAAATGAGTATATATACACGAGATAAAAACATTGCTAACTGACTCCCTCTGGGGGTCAGTCCGGAAAGAAAAAAATTCGGTTTTACTCCCTTTGAATATTGCCATTGATTGTACTTAGACACTGTAGAGTGGACTGTGTTTATCACAGACTTTAAAATTTTTAGAATTGCTTTTTTCGAAGACTTATAATAAAACTATTTTTTTTCATGACCATATAATATTGAAAATTAACAGCTATTTCATTAATTTATTGTAATGAGTATTGAAAAATATTCATAGCATTTAAAATGTATAACAGACAATAAAAACCTTTACAGTCACGTGGGTGGTGTCGTATTATTTGGAACTCTAAGCACTATGAATTAGAAAATTTATCAAAATAGTTACAACACTGCTTCATATAAGGTTAACCTTCAAGCTATAAATTTTAACAATAGTGAACTACCTAAAATACAACTTATGAATCGTTGTAAAAGTAAAAAGTTATAAATGTAAACTGGTTGGTATATTTTTAAATGGAAAAACATTTTACTAAATTTTTATGGCAGTAAATAAAATTATTTTCGTACGATCTGGACAGTTTATTTCACTATACGGTTTACCGTCTATCCTGTCTGTTTTGTTTTCTGTTCAAACGCTCACAATGAAGCCTGGATTTGGACGAACAAAGGCCAAGAACCATTCTATTACTTCAGAGTTAGACACGCCAATTTAACCTGGGTGGAAGAGATTTGAATCAGCCTACAAGCTTAAAGACTTACAACCGTACCCAACCTGTTGTGTACATTTCAAAGAGGGAAATTCTTTTCTTAAATAATTTTAAAATTACATTATTATTTTACTCATAGCTATTTCCAATAATCAAATTTTGTGAATATCTCTTTTTAACACGCCCTCTTGTTCACTACAGGATTTTGTAATATTCAACAGTATTATAGGATATAAATATTTATACATGTACATATTATCATTATCATATATCATACATCATTATCATATTATCATATATTATCATTATCATTAATCTGATACATAGCTAAAAACTAAAATAGAGCAGTTTTAAAATTATAATATGAAAAATATGATATATTATCACTAAAATATTACAATTAATAAAATAAATAAATGAAATAGTGTTTTACTTTCAATAATTAAACTGTGTATAATTCAGTTGGAATGTTTTAACATAATTATAATATTAACCAAAAGATAAAATATAATGCAAAATTTTATTTGATTGAAATTTTAATGAAACATTTCCATAAGAAATATTTATAAATATTTTCTTATTTTTATAACTACGACAATAATTATTGTTGTTGATTTAAAAGTATAAATTAAAATACAATTTTAGTAGCATTGTTAAAGTGATTTTTGAAAAGCCATTTTGTGCAATAATAACATACAGTGTGTATTTTCAGCCGCATAATTCGATAAGCCACACATAGTGGCTGTTTGAAAAAGAAGCGAGTTGGCTGAATCCGATGTTGTTTTTATCAATCTTGCTGAGTACAGCAAAGATTCTGCTTCTTCGACAAAAAATATTCTTCCTTTGTTTTTCTAACTTAAACAATGTGTATGCTGTTCTTTAGAGGAATACTGACATGACTTTATTTATTATTTAAGGATAAAGATATTTATCACAAATAGTACAACGGTAAGTTATATTATCCAAGGTTTGTGTTATAGAATGAAATATTATAAAATTATCTTTATTTAAACCCACATAATATATAATAAAAATCTGTTATAATATCTATTTTAAATAATCGCAGTATCTTGAGGATATACAAATCATAAATAAGTCCTGGTGAATTTAGTTACACGAAAACTTTGTTTTAAGCATCTAACTATTTTAGATTTCGTATCGATAAAGAAGACCTAGATTTATTCTGTTATATAAAAATACCATCTAAGTGATCAAGTTTTCAATTTGTTAGATGTCAAGCTAGAACACTGACGTTCTATTAACCGACTAATATAGCACAATTGTTGACAAAACCACTAACATGGCCTAAATTCTACGTAATATCCAGAATGACAACGAGTGTGAGGCATTTTTTTCTGTCATGAACATTTTTCTCTAAATAATAAAATAATTCTAGAATGTTAAGCTTTAACTTATATCATGACAAGTCGGTTTAATAGGTATACTTGCCCATACACTAAACTGTACTATGAAAAAGCCAACAGTGACTTCATGAAATTTATTTATTCTTCGGAGGTTTTACATATGTATGTTATATATGTATAATATACATAAATAAAAGTTTCAATTAAGGAAAATAGTTAACCTCCAAAGAACAAATAAATTTCATGAAGTCACTGTGGGCGTTTTTTTTGTAGTGTTCTCTTGTGTGAATTAAGGCTCGCACTATTGAATACTACGTTAATACGCAAAGACCATCCTCATAATTAAACCAGTTCGTAATTCAGAAGAAGTGGTTCGGACCCCACGTTATCATGTAGGTCCGTTACATATCACACTGTCTATTGGGCTATAAATTCACAGTTCTGTCTAAGGAAAATGCAAGCCTTTGTCAGTAACAAGACTAAAATATTGCACCACAATCATCTACACTCATTTCTCATTCATACTTGGCCTAAATGTTCCTGGGTAGGTCACTATTTCACTAACTAACTATCCATCAACATATTTCTCAAGCAGTTAGTGTCTAGGTAGGGATAAATGAACAATATTTTGACATGGATATGTCTTAGCTCCCAGGGGGGTGCTAGCAATTCGAAAGATGAAAATTTTAAACATAAGAACAGCTGTTTAGATAAACTGAAAACATCCTTCTAGACATATCTACGATTTAACCTATTTTCCACAGGGAAGTAAATACTGTACAATATTTCTTTCTCAGAAAGGTCTTCTTAACTTCCTTTGCAATTACATTTATATTTTCAATACCCTTAGCCTTTTCAAAAGAACCTTCAATTTAATCTCATACAAGTTTTGTCTCAGAGACAGTTCCTTGTAAAACAATCGTACTTGAAATGTTTACATAATTAATTCTTGTATTGTTTATTCAAATATTTTGAAATTTTAAATAGCTCAATAACCACAATTATACGTTAAGTTGTTATGTTATGATAATAAGGTTAAAAACTGAACTTAAAATATCAAATCATTACTTGCAAAAAAGAAAAACATTAAACTTAATTTAACGTCAAGGTATACTTAAAACATCTAACTTCACTGGTAATATTCACAATATTTTATTTTATAAAGCTCTTTCTCGCATTATTTTATTTTGAGAGACATTATAGGCCTATAATCTCGTTATTTGCAGGTTCAAAGGTTGTTATGGAGTCAGTAATCATTATTTATTATTAAATTATTTAGCTTTTTCTGACGCATTTCATCACTTTAAGCTAAAGGACATTTTATAGTGATTTGAGAATACTCTCCTGAATCTAAAATAAAACTCTTGGCTTAAGAATGTTTTACTCATACTGCTTGGAAATCAGTCTTTTACGATACATAACATAATGTAAAATATATGTATTTTGTGATGTATATATTTGGCCAAATATGAGTGCTTGAATAATAATGAACAAAACTAAATAACATTTTTGTACAGAATTTCGTTTTTAATAGCTAGAAAAAGGTGGAAAACATTAAAGAGAAAATTGTTGAAGTTAATACATCACGTAACAATTGTTTATTACAGTATTCAGCTTAACATAGCTGGCAGTAAGACAAAGATATGTTCATATCTCGGATCAAAAGTGTATTTTTCATTCTCATTTCAATTTTGAGCTCAGCTGGGCGTTGTTTGTTAAATTTGACATAAAATAAAAAGCTATATTTTTTTACTAGGACACACCGTGGACCTGGTGACTAAATATACTATTTTAATTAGCATTTTTCGTATGTTTTATTTGTATGAGACTAGGATATTAATTATAATTTTACTTACTTTGACACACCATTTGAGCTGGATATGTCAAATCATCCCATCATGTGATTTGATACGTCTTATCATCCTATATCTTAATTGCTTATCTTATATATCTTAATTTCGATTAGTCTTACCTCTGAGGAAGGCGTATAGACTATCCGTTAGACCAAGATTTAACACAGATGTGACGTCTAAAGGTTATAATGAAAGCTGTTTAGAGAAATTGCAAATATCCCCTTTAGATATATTCATGATCTTAGCTATTTCCCAACAAGAGTTAAATACATTTGTATGAGAATTAAACAACAACTGGGAACTTTTAAACGTTTCCAACTGGGTATATAGTACTCGTATATTTAGTACTGTTTTTAATGGGATATTCGATGACGAGCCAATAAGTAGTTAGTTGCATTCTTGTGGAGAGTCGGGCCATTGTATTTGTATCTTATCCATGTTGAATTTGATGCTATGTAACTTTTATAAGAAACCATAAAAACTACAGAAACATTTTAGTTTAAAAAAACATGCGTTTGTCTTCAAACCTATTTAGATTCCTTAGCTACATATTTATATTTTTAATACACGTATATTGAATAGACGAGTGAGATTATCGGCTTCAATTTAACCTTTATTTAGGGAACATTTTGAATAACATAATTGAGGTTTAATTTTGAGGGACCGGAGGAAATCGAATGGAGGACATATTAGCTTAGTCGACTTCGGAAAGGCCTAAACTTGCCAACTTGGTTTTCACCTGAGACTACCAACGAACTGTTCAACTTTGTTTAAGACCACCTTCCATGCCACCAACGTGTGCTCAGTGATATTGTTAATAACTTTATTCAGACATTTCAAAATGTGTTTTCGTTGTATAATTGGTATAAATGTTATCTATGATAACTATTAATATTTTTTTTAATTTAAGTATTTATACTTGCATAAGTATAAAAATCATTTTCTTTGCTGAAAATAGCATTATTTATACGGTTTTACAAAGTAATCTGATACTAACTCATGACGTATTTTAACTGTATGAACTGCTTTTTCCGATTAGGTCATTGGTAAATAGTTTTAATAGTCGAATTAAAAATAATCCATTTCCAAATAAAACTATGACACTATGAAAATAAAATGCTAAGCTTTAAAACCCCAGTTTTGAGCAATATGAGACACATTTTTTCTAAGTTTCAAAGAACATCTAATATAAATAATTGATTTAGTAATTTAACTAATGACTGTAAAACTAAAATCAATATTTGTTTGTCTCTAATAATAATTGTTTTTAAACACATTTCAAAATATATTTTATTAAAAGTTATCTTGTCATATATTTTATTTTAATCTTGAGACATATTTCATAATTTAATAAAACTGATCCAAATGCAAAGTAATTAAGCTGAGATTTTTTTCATTGTATATGACGGTTGTTTGTTTAGAATTTCATGTTTGTAATTAAAATATATATATATATATATATATATATATATATATATATATATATATTACATAGCAGATTCTAATTTGCTATGTAATAAACCTTCATAGAACGGAGTTTTTACTAGTAGTAAGTAAAACAAACAGCAGAGTACTTCGTGTGTTGCTTTTTCTTGATATGTGTTTGTTTTAAGCTAATTTGTTATAATTTGTTTCCTTATAAAAATTATCCTGATATGTGTAACTATTTAAAGCTTTACCTAAGACCAAGTACAGTTTGAATGTATTTTAAAGAATATAAGAATGCAATTATATAATGTTTAAATTATTATATGAACTAATGGCTTAAAATTAGTAAGTACAATTATAACATTTAATCAAATTTCTGCACAGTAAAAAATAAATGATCATTTGTTATTCAGGCTTGAGTTAAAATATACTGGATACAAGAAATAACGCATTTCTTTTGAAACTGACTTCAATAATAGCTTTGTTCCAGATTCACATAATTTAATTAGTTATCGCTTCCCCAAACATTTCTGGTTGCCATTATGATGAGGCCGAACACCGAGTTGGCTATTAGGCTAATTATGACCGTCGGTGATAACGAAAGCAGTGAGTTCATCGTTAATTGCAGTTTAGTTCAGAGCTATGCAGAAATTAAAAAAATCTATTAATTTACAACTTGATTAAAATCTAACGTAACGAATCAAAATATAGCACAATAAATAGACTGAAGTTTAGGTTTTTGTGCTAAACAGTCTTCATATTGAAGTTCATACCATTTTTCTAAGCGAAGCCCGGCTATATTATGATATTCATTTACAAAATTTAAGCGGATATACAATAATTAAAACTGAGAATCCGTGAGAAAAAATATAGGCTGGGTGTGTGTATGTATATACATTGAAAATAACGTATCAGCTAGTAGGTTTTGGGGACCTAGCTGTTTGTCACTTTCCTATCTGTGGACCGACATTCTTATGTCTGTCGTAGTTCAGGTTCTATTCTGATTCTAACATTAGTAATATTTAAATGTTCTTTTAAATTACGTTATGGAACGTAGATCAAAATTATGAAACCTGAGAGTTACAAAAGTATTGACCATATATTTGTAAAATGTTAAAAAACAATATACGTATATTAGGCTGTTCAAATTCATAGATTAAGGATCACAGATTTACACTTATTATTGTGTACTAAATTGCAAAGAGGACGAATGTCAAGTTGTGAGTAGAAAACTTAAATATATTTTAGCACAAGAAAGTTTGAATAAAGCTATTGACCAAAGTAAAGCCTGCCGTTGTGGGCTGGACTGTCAATAAGATGTAATTTAACGATTACAACAATACAAGAATTTGTTAGTTGTAATTACCAGAAATTTAAACTCAGAACATTCAACGTGTAAAGAATAGGTTACGCAGGCCAGGAATCTATTCAGATCAGAGAAAAATCCATCCCATCAGCAGTTATAATCAGTCAGTTGTGCAGTACGTTACGCTAGAATAGCTGGGACTCTCCCGACGATTGTAGGATATCTCGCGGTGTCACAGATCATTCAGATAATTCAAAAAAGACATAAATAATCCTCTGTTGAATTTTTTAATATTTATCATATTTCAATATTTAGCAAATTTTCATCAAACAGTTCTTGTTTCATTAATAGAACAAATAAATTCTTTTCTACGTCATATATTATATAAACACGAGATTGATTGAAATGAACCACAAGAGATCATGATAGTGGAAAGTAGTAGTTAGGCCGTGTACAAGAGGAAGGCTGGGGCCAGACTCCTGAATTTTTTACAGGAGTAGTTAGAAGCTCTTCTCTACACACCCTGTACATAACAGTTAAGCGGTTTAATTTTATCAGATCTTTAATTATAGCCTCATTTCTTTTTATTGATTATTAACGATCCAATTTTCATCACAAAAAACTATTATCCATTTATTCTACTTTTATTCATGATAAATTCCATTATTTTATTAATACTCTTATTATTTTAATATTTGTTATTAACGTATCTGCATTGATATTGAGTTTAATCAGTCTACCTAGGTCCTATTTACAGTAGGTTAAGTTTTCTTTGGGCGCAAAAAGAATTTTCTTTTTCTTTTTAGTTATTTACTACCAAGAATAGTTTGAGTAAATTGTTTAGTGATGAAACCAATTTAGAAAATTTTTTATTAAGATTAAATTTTTTGGTAATGATGTTTATTATTTTATTTAATATACATTTAATTAATGCTCTTTATTCCAATAAATGTTAGAGAAGTCAGTATCGTTTTCTGTATGGACTAAATAAACATTATTTCCAACCATTAAAAATTCATTTTGGAAATTCTTTTTTTCTGAGGTTGTTCATGTATTTTATTTTATGTTTATTTTTACCAATAATGGAAAAAGAATAGGTTTAATTAATTACCTGTTCAGCAGTTCAAAGTTAGGTAAATCTAATTTGAAAAATTGTTTTAAGGTTCATTTCTAAAGACGTTTCAAGTTTTATTTTAACAGCATAATAAACATAGCTAAATAGAAAAAAGGTTTTTGAAAGCGTTTTTGGTAAACAATGCCATTGTTAGGGAAATGGAAAAACGCCGTAAGAATATATAAGAATATGTTGAATTCCTATAACATATTTCTGTTAAATCAATCAACCGGGTTTTACGTCCAACTTAAGTGTCACAAACAGCTGTAAATTTTGGGCTGAATGTTTTAAGCAGATATATTTTGATCCGGAGACTAAGCAGATTATTCCAGCAGGGTTTGCCCCGACAAAGAGCGTTCAGCTGGGTCGCATCCTCACTCCTCAGAGGACAGATGTTGTTTTGTGCCGGCCCGGACAATCCGCTACGCAAACACCGAGTGGGTCTGATAACACACTGCCTACTGCGTCGACTCGGTTCATTAAAAAGGAATAAGATACTACGCTGTAATACCAGACCAAAAATCGATTATGACAAAATACTTTTCGTCATGAATATTTCTTGGCTCTAGGGGGTATTGGGAATGCGTCAGATAAAAATTTGTAACGGTGACGTCATATGCTTTATTACGTCATTTGGTTATTAGGATAGCTAATGATCCAACCTATGTTCCACAGGGAAGTAAATACAAACATTTTTAAAGTATTAGTGAAACTAAAATAGAGTTGAGTGAATTAAATGTTACATGAATCAGCTATTACATTGAATGTGATTTTTAATCAGTCAAATAAAGTTAAATATGGAATTTTTTAAATTGATATCTTGTTATAACGATTTTTTCACTCTCAGCGGTAACCTTATTCAAATTACGTCGTTTTAAATTTGATCGATCCAATTTTTTTTAAGGTAATGCTAAAACATAAACTATTCATTAGTTTTTTTATACTAGTGTATATCTAGATTTAGTGATTATTATCATTGATGACTACTCTCCAATCATATAGCTTTTAAGTTTCTTTTTTAATTCAAATTTTGTTGGTGCAAAACATAAAAAATATGTTACACTTGAGACAATAGTATAATTATGACATATAGGCATTTAAGTGGATTTCATCCGTTGATAATATAAAAAGGTATTCGTGTTTTTTATAGATCTAACACTATCTTAATACACCACAGTTGAAGGTAAGCCGAGGGTCTAACGAGAAGAGTTATTGTTCCGGAGGGATACATAACAGTAGGAACTTGGTACTATACGCAACCTTACTTCCCCGAGGTAGGGCTGCGAATTTATACGTCTGGTGGCTAGTAGAGTTCTTATTGTAATTATTCAATTATTTTTGTTATTTTTGTTACTATGAAATATTCCAAGGGGAAATTAAGTAAAATAAAGTATTTGATATAATAACCAGTCTATATAAAACCACCAATGAGATGATGATTAGTGGAATAGTACTGATAAAAATTAGGATCCTAAGAAATTCCCAAATTGAAGTTTAAGATTTTCCTATAACTTACACATAAAAAAATAAATTAATTAAATATACATTTAACTTATGACGATTATAAAGCAACCATATTCTTTTTGTAAGTATGTACTTTGTAGGTATTCATACACTAGTGTTACCCATCGCACATTAAAGTGATATACATAACAGATTAATTGATTAGGTTTATATTTGCTGGAAAATATAAAACATGATATAATTTTTTTTACTTTTCATAATTTATGGCCTATCCAGGTATTTTAAGCCAAGTTATTTTTTAAAAATGCGTGCATTCATGTGGCTTTGAAACGTTAAAACGTATATAAAATTTAGACAGACTATATCATCTTACACCAGGGTACCTTTGATCATTCTAGAGCCTGTTAATTACACGCTCTCAAACGCACGCGTACACACACACACATACACACGCACACACACACACACACACAAACACAATAAAATATTCGAAAAATAATACACAATATTAACAATATAATATTCAGACAGCAAAATGAAAATACAAAAATATATAACAGCTGATTAATATAATAAACCTAATATGCATACACAATGTATTATTTTTATATAAACATATGGTTTTTTGCCATAAAACATAACCCCTACGATCTGTATTGATAAACACTCTATATATACATAAGCTTTACAGTAATTAGATGCCATAAGTATTAGATGTTTCGTGTATGCTTGCTTCTTTGGCTTGCTCAATGGTTCATATCAAAACATCTGCTGTTTATACCATAAGAGTTTAGACAACATATGTTAGAATAAAAACCATCCCCATAAGATTGAAATGGGAAAATAGAATGCGTATAGGGTAGATATTTAATGGAAAATTGTGACAAAAACTATCAGACTTTCCTTTTTAGGCCTTAAGAACCAGTATACCAAATTAGCCTCCTAAGTGGGAAGTGGGAGAATTAGTGATGAGTGAGTGAGGGCTTTGGCGATTATATATACAGATAATCGGAAGATAAAGCAAATAATTGGCATGTACAAACGGCTATGAAGTAAACATTACAATTTTGATTTTCAGTCTATAGATAAGGTTCATTCCAACACATTTGATAATCTATTACAATTCATAATAGGCAGGAATTTAAACCTGCTTTGTTATACAGTATCGTGCCGACAGCGGAGAGTTACGAGTTTAATTTTAAAAATGCCTTTCGACAACGCAAAATACCAGCTTCTGATCAAATTACATTCCAAGAATACAAGATATTATAAAATATTCCCAGTATTTTCACCCAGTATTCCTCTTCACTAAAATTCCATTGGTGATTTACAGTTATTCTCATATTCCAGTTTACAGGTGTTCAGATCACAACATGAACATTACTTATTCATCTGAACATGAATGAATACAACTCTCTACTAAGTAAAATCTATAATATTTTGTTTAGAGTTGCAATTGCAATAATTTTAAACTAGTTTTTTTTATAAAAGATATACTAGTTTAACCAGACAATTTTTTTCCCAGGGGATTTTGTAAATACAAGTTCATTTTACACTACAAAGTTGTAAAGGAAATATGACAATTATCTTGAAACAGATTCTAGCGGTATAAATTATTTTCAAATCTTTCTTTGAGCTAAATCCTTTCAAATACAACTATGTATAATGTATTATATTTTGTTTTATAGTTTCAATTACAATAATCTTAAATAGTTTTTTGGCAGTTTTTCTATATAGTAGTTAAACCAGAAATAATTCTTTTTATTGAAAATGACTTTGTAAATATGTATAATATCGTTTTATATACGTTTATATTGATAATATGACAATAATCTAGCATTATAAAATTAACAGTAGGTTACTTTGGATTCAAGTTCAGAATTACTAAATGCACACACTATTTTAGCTGATAAAGTCAGTTGTATAATACTAAAGTCTCTCATAAACGTTCAGATATTATATTAGATATATTTTATCCTTCTAATAACGAAATTTAGTTCCCAAATGTTAAAAAATATATAATATTTTGCTTTTTTATCCTCAATAAAAATTATGTTTTAATTTAACCCGTCCAAAATTTACATTCACCTATGATCAGATCACGTAATGCGTCTACTTTGTCATTGCATCAAAAACTTCATAATCGTAATTTTACTACTAATCTATTAAGCATCCTAGAATGATTATTTTTAAACGGAAAAGGTAAATTGTTTAATGAGAGAGACACCCAATCCGGGTTGTGGGCTATTGAAACCTAAACACAGCTGCAAATCTTTTCAAAATGAGCGGCAAAGGGGAGTTCATTTGTATGAGATTTCGAATTGGATTTAAAGAACGGAACTGGTTTGAAAGGACAAGCCCTCTAGTCCTGTTTTGTTCCGATCAACCCTTAACTCACTGCTCTTTGTAAGCCAACCCTTTAACGATTGGTGAGCCAATCGGAGTAGATTATTTGTCTGGTCAAACGTGGAAATGGCTGCAGTTTAGTTTCTACCGTTCATGATTTTCTCATTTTTATGAAAGGATATTTAACATATATTTTTATGACATAAAAATGATAAAATAAATAATAAAATTGGGGAATAAAAATGTAAGGATGAAATATATAAATGACATAGGATGTCAGGGTTAACGTGCTAGCCCTTTGAGTCAACTCAAAGACAACACAATTTATCAAAGAATTTAAGATCCGGTTGTTTTTGGCGAAATGTTTTAAATCGAGACCAGTATCGGTATACTCCTGTCGGATCATCCACTAGTGAATAATCACCTCTGTACAGCCTAGGTCTGTAGTTATTGATACAGTGGTATCTTGCTATCTTAAATTTACAACACAAAACTAAGGCTTATGAGGATGGCCACTTCAATTAAAAAATCGAAATTGAAAAAGGCCAAAACAACAACATTCTTTTATCATTGAACTTATTAAAGTCTGTTGTCGTTCATATTTAATTTATGTAGCCCTTGGTCATAGAAGAAAGTATTTTGAAGTAGGGTAACTTGTTGATAATTACGATCAGTTTAGTTTGGAAATATTAATTAAATATAAAACGTAATAATGGACAAGCCTTAAATTTCAGGAGTATTTATAAACAGAGTTTTAGTTATACAAGTAAAATTCATATAGACTGTTATAGTATTTAATATCAGTGTTCCTAGTTAAGTTATATATTGATATTATTAACATAACAATAGATATTTTAAAAGGAAGAAATGAACTTACAAATGGGTCATTCAACTTTATTTTTTGAGATAAATCCAATTGGAAAATGTCAAAGATTTCCAATTAATAAACATATTACTCAGTTTTCAAAGAGGTAAAAATAAAAATATTATTTGTGAATTGCATATTAACTTATAATGGATCAAATGAATTTATAAAACTATTTTCAAACGATGAATAGCAATGAAATTTTACAAAACATATTTTTTTATTTAAAGACTTAACTATTAGTCGATGGTACATTAATACGCAAAGTATGAAAACAGAGGGGAGTAAAAGCGGGTTATAAATAAGTAGTAATAAAACAATTTAAAAAAGTATATTTATTTAAATAAATACCAAACTTTTCCAATTTATATGAATATCATAATAGTAATCCTAAATTAATTCTTAAACATTTTTTACCTGACAAGCATACACACCTCCTTTTTCGTCCACACTGTATGCCTTCACAGTCAACAAACTGGTGTAATCTTTAAGTAACGCTTAAACACACTTTACTGTAAAAACTGTTTAGCCCACCTACTTTTAAACACCTCTGTAAAGAAATACCAACACTGTAATCAGAATATTGTAAATAAAATGTTTTATAATAAAGTAAACATATATAAATTTATTAAAAATAAATATCGACCTTAGAAAGTTTCTAGAAACTTTTATGGAAAATATTTAAAAATCATAACTAAGTGTAGTTATATATAATAAACAATTGAATTTTTATAATTAAAATTTGTATTATCTTTACCATATCTCGAAACGAGTTTTATATAATACGGCTTATCCATCATGAGGGTAAAGGAAAATGTAACAATAATATTATCATTTTTTACTTTTGTCAAATTTGAATTGGTTTATATAAGTACTTATGCACAAGCATAAATGTACAAAGAATCTAACGGTATAAAGAATTTCATCAAAGTAAATTTAAATCAACAATTCCATATTTACCCGACGAATGCAAACATCATGGAATGCCTTTTGTCTCTTACACTGCGTATATAAATGGTGTTATTTTGCCAATATTTTATATTTATTTAAAGTAAATAATAAATAATAACCTGCTCTGTAAAGGTATTGCCATATACATAAAAAATTAAACATAAAAACGTATTTTCAAATAGTTAATCCATATTCATACGATATAAGACACTGACCTACTATGGTAGCTGTTTTTAAGTAGATTATAAAGGAAAGTTACGAGTTTTATTTTACCCAAATTGGAACTTTCAGACTTAAATAATTTAATATACAAACTTGTATAGTTTTATTATATTCCTTATCAAGATAATCCTAAAAAGTCATCATTAAATGGATAGTATCTTACATGTTGAAACTACAGATTTATATAATTTCCTACCTTGCTGAGAGGTGTGGGTTAGGGGTAGAGTTGTTTTTTAAATATTTTTTATTATAAAATGAACCCCCGTTGTTAAAATATTGTTATATATTCATTGCATGGTAGTCTAGAGCTTTAAATTTTTTAAACAGTTTATGTCACTATTACTATAAGACAAAACATTTTGAAACTCAGAAACAACATCTTAACTGTCCCAAACTTATTACTGTTTTATTACATAGTGTTTATAACCGAAATATTCATGTTCAGAATAGTATTATAAATTAATGATCAAAGTTAAATTCTATATATTGGGATCCATTCTTGAACAGAGAATGGGTTGTGATTTACTTTATAGACAATGTCATACTTGATCTAGAAATGGTAAAAGAAATGTTTATTTCTAATTTCCTTTTAATATTGTCTTATCCAAAAAATATTTCAGAATCAGTATTGTTTATTAAATTAATTGAAAACAAATCTAATGAAACAATCATGATTTCGGAAAAAAACTCATAGTCCACTGATAACTACTCTGAAACAGAAACGAATAAGTGTGCATTTCCGGCGGAAGTTTAGTTTCCAAGGGTGACGCGAGGTGTCGACGCGTTTCCTCTACACTTCATTTCCTCCCATCAGGACGGTGGGACATACGGGGCTGAAGTTGACATTTACTGACATCGGTTAACATATTGCTGGAAACGATACAATTTCTTAATGCCCTTTGCAATTTTATTTGCTTTTTGCAATTTTATAAACTGCCCTTTGGAATAATATTTATGATTCTGGTTATCTAGCAACCTTAGCCAAAAGTACCTTATGCCATCTATGGTTTGTGCAAATATAATCTCATATCATGTAAACTTGTAAATAGTATTAAATTTTACCATTAATTTTATTTAATCTGCTTTAGAGAAAAAATTAAATTTTTACTCATTTCCTTATTACATCATAGTACATTTTCTAAATGTAAATATAACTCAAAATAAATAATAAACCATATAATGTACGTGACTATATTATATAGCCAATTCGACTGGGTGCTTCCAATAACCTATACATATAAAATTTCGACACTATAATACGGTCATAAAACCAGCAATTCTATATGCAAGTGAAACGCTAACTTTTATCAGGATACTACAACTTTAAGATATAAGAAAAAAATAGAGAAAAATCATCAGGAAAATTTTTCAATGAAAACACCACGATGGTTTTAGCCTACAATCAATCAAAACAACAGAACAATTTTCAAACATCGAAATTGGTATGTGGAAAAAACGAATGAAATTCTTTGGACATCTCAGCAGAATACCAGAAAACTGATGACAAAGAGAATGATAGATGATGTAGCCTCAATTAAGAATTCCACACCTTGGCAAGAAGAAATCCGAAGGAACCTAAATAATACATATTTTATCCTGCTGATGTTTTATAAAGAGATAATATCAGATATAAAGTAGATAAATGGGAAGTTATCCAACCAAAGAGCAACCAAAGAGAAAACAGTATAGACCAATGTGGTTGGTTTAACGTAAACACGCTTTTTTGGGAAAATGAAACCCTATTGGAATAACAAGAAGAACTAAAGCAGAATTGATCGATTTATTTTCTTAATGTCCTCCGTTCTGGGAAGAAATAGCTGACAGTAATATATGTGACTAATGCAAGTACAGTAACAGCTGTTTTTAATTTACCAAACAAGCCCTGAACCAGCTGTTCCTTAGTTATTTATTTAGCCACTTATGTCTCTAAATAATGCAGATAGATAACAATATAATTAAATACTTTCTGGTACACATAAACTGCAAACAGTTTTATACGCGTCTTTAAACACATTCTAACAGTTATTTTAGTTAACTGAAAATAAAACTAAGTAGCTTATACAGTATTTAAAACTGAGTCTTCGCTAGAACACCTCTATAAAATGAAGGTTCTATGAATATATTAGTTGATACATATTTAAAAAATGACCGCACTCAATTGAACAAATAACATCTCGCTTGTTGAATGGGTTCTGTTTGGTTTGGTGGCCATTATGTGCTTAGAGATTTATGTACTGTGTCAGCCATCCATGTATTCAGCCATGTTTTGGCACTTGTTTAAGCACTAAATATTTATTTTGTCCTGCCCACTTCATGCTCCCCCTACCATGGTCAGTAAAGATTTATTTTTTGGCCTTTAGTTGTGATTGTATTAAAAATAAAGTTTTTGATACTATTATTATTAATTGAGATTAGTTCCTCAATTATGAGGGTAACGTAACCCTTTTAGGGCGATTCTTCATGAAAAAATAGTTAATACTTATATATTTTGTTTGTGATTATCATATATTAAATTGGTTTTAAAGTTTATATGTTTATAATTTTATTATTTTACTCTAAAACTCTCTAGGAATGAAGAGGAAGATGAAACATTCTCTTTAATTATAATGTGAGATATTCATATTTCTAAAAGTTATAATATTAAATAATTACATCAGTCCAGAATCATTGAAGCTACGTGATTAGAACTTGTTATTATTATGCCATACCCTCTACGAAAGTTGTTTTCTCTTTTCAATACTCACAGTACAATAAAATGTAAATTTCTTATAAAATGTAATATTCATTTTCATGATTTCTTTAAAAATAAATAAAACGGTGTAGTAATTAAGTAAAAAAATGTCTTATGAAATACAATGCAGTATTAAACAACAGCAATAATTAGTTCTCCTAAAATATTTATTAGAGCTCAGAAAGCAAAGTAGCTTCGCCCTTACATATCCGAGGTATACAAAATGCAAGTCTCTTTCCTGAAGCAGTGCAGAATATAAAAGTGGGTCCCAGGTACAAACATGCAAATATCGTCTCCGGAAGGGTTAAATAAACATTGTAAAACGGGGCCTCTGTAGTTCTTCCGTATGTTTTAACGATAAAGGAGAATGGAATATTCAAGTGTATTACCATATGGTTTATTGTTTTATAATATCTTTATTGGCACAGGGTTGTCCCTAATATGTAATATAACAGAGTTATGCAGGGTATTCTGTTATACCAGCGTAACAAATAGCTTCGCAATTATTGTTTGGAGAATGGTTCCGTTTTTTGAAACAGTAACAATTAAGCAGTTGTTAATTTATATTCTTGAATATTTAGTGGATGTTTTTGTTTATTTAGTTCAGAGGTTATATATTTTATTAACAAGCTATGTCATTTGGGCATCCATATTGTATGATTTAACGGCTACACATTTTTCAGGAAGGTTTTTTTAAAAGCTTATTAGGTTTTATTATATTAATCAGGTTTTTATACGCTAAAACCTAGAAAGGTCTGAGCAGCTAAAAACAAATATTTTCCAAGTAACAAGATAACACCCAGCTATTATCATAAAAATCATTTTAAAATCAAATACCGTAGGAGGTTCAAAGCTACCCGTATCACCGATATAATTTTCACTGCCAAAGAAAAATAACAAAGGTTTTATAAAACATGTGTTTCAATGTAAATAGTTCTGTTCTTTGTCAATTTCACGTTCCTATATTTACACTTAAAATCATATAATTCTATTGAAAGTGAAAATTGCCAGTGGAATATTATTGAGTATTTCCACATTTCATCGATTTGAGGATTTACTTATTACAAACGAAAAATTGTGGACTCTTTCTATAAAAGCTCATTGTCACTGATGTAAGAATATCAATTGATTACAGGAAAGCGTCAATATCAGGTCTTTAAAAGGTTACTAAAATTTTATTTCATGGAATCAAGGTCATCCTCATTATAAAAAATGTTTACCGGGTGACAATATAGTTAATATAATTATTACACATTTTATGTTTCTCAAAAGCAATCTCTTGAGCTCAACATGAGGAGATCAAGATCTGTAAATATTATTTACGTAAGGCGTAATTTAATTATGTATCAGATATAATTTAATGTTTCTATTTTCAGTTTTTCAAAAACCTTATAGACATCTGAGGAATATGACTGTATTATTATTTTGCAAAATAACCTACTCGTAATTTCAATTTAATTTTAAAAATCTTAGAACAATTGTGTTGAGAATTGTACTGGAGAGAATGGCGTTATCGGTGAGGCTGCCATCTCTGACACAGGAAGATGATTGTATCAGCCGTCATGTCGCTTCTGGCAGGAGTTGATTACTCACTGAGAAACCTTTGAAACGCCTGTGTCTACAATCATATCTTACTTTGGCTGCGTAAACTATACAGAAAAAATATCTTTACAAACGTAAATATTACTTTAAAGTAAAATATCTATAGGGTGTCTCCTATACGCCTTGTAAAAATGTTTGTTATATGCTATCCAATATGTATACCTTGAGACTATGAATAGTATGTTTGTTAATACGTGAGGAAACAAATAATATAGGCAAAATATTTTTTTAGCTTAAAAATAGTTTTATGTTGAAAGAAAGAAAATGAGAGGCTGCAGGCAATTTAAGAGTAAATAAGATAGATAAGAAAGTAGAGTAAATTTACTTTTTAAATTGTCTAGATTCGAAATCTAGACGGTGTCATGTCTTGTAATCCTGCTAATTAGAGGTCATGAACTGAGGATAGTTATGAGTGATGGTCAGAGGGTGTGATATTCTCTGGTGTGGATTGACGTTTACATTACTGAATGCTACATAATTTGCAAATATCATCCTCATAATTAGAACATTTCGTCATTTATAGGCAAAAGTGGTTCGTATTCCTTGTTGAGCTGTAGGTCCCTTAGATACCATTGGTTGTTGGGCTAGTAATTAAACATTTCTGTCTAAGGAACATGCCAGCCTTAGCCAGTAACAAGAGTACAAGATCGCGCGTACGCACATCATCTTACAGTAATTTCTCATTCATACTTGGCTTAAAATAACTACATCATCTAAATCTAATCTAATCTAATCTAATGATTATCGGGTTGCATCCCAGTTTATACAACTCTCTATAACTAAATTACTGTCTAAGGCTTAATCCAGTAAGGATATAAGGAAGTGAGCAAGGACACGCTATTTTGAAAACATCGAGATGAGTCAAATAATTATCTTAAACCAGAAAGTAAACAAACAAAAGTATTTAATTAAAAATAAACAAACTTAAATACTAGCCATAAGCATCAACTACATGAATTTTATTCCGATAAACTGAACACAAAAATGGATCGTTTAACATAAAACGTGTTGGATAATATTACAGCGTTATAATTTTTTAACCAATCCTTTACCTTCGTAAATAAAAAAATATATTAATTTTTAAGCCTAAAACTGCAAATTTGGCCAAAAGTGTATATTTAGAAGAGGTGTCTGTGCATGACAAAAATTAACACCTTTTGTATAGTCCTGATTTTTACCACACTTGGCACTCTTTTTATTCCGGATGTATTTATAGCAGCGGAGTTCAGCCCATTTCATGTCGTTGTCTTGCCCAAAAAGAACTTTCCGTGTTATTGATGGCTTTTTGCTTATTTATTAATCCTAAACGAATTAATTCACCCCAGAACAAACATTTATTCAATCAACGCGTATCAAATCAGCTATTGATGGTTTCAGCTAGAAAAAAGTGGCTGTTAGGTTTACTGATCAAGTGAACCCTTCAATGATCATTACAGATTTAATAAATGAATCAATATATTTAATAATGACTACTATAATCGTGTTTTTATGAACATAACCTTAAAATCACTTGGGTATCTTTAATGTAATACTTTTAACATTTACAAATTAAAGATTAGTTTTTACTAGGAACAGTATAAAACTCATGTATTACATAAACCATCTTAAAATTGAAAAAATAGTTATTATAAAGATTGATTTTAATGCTTAGTATAAGTTTCTCAGGTTTGACTTGATATATCTTTTAACGATCAACTCATGACAAAAAAAGGAGTACAGGAATATTTTAAGTTAATGTACCAAAATGTCCAAATTTGGCTCTATTCCTTTATTCATTTTGATAGCTACTATTCAAATTTTATCTCACCGATATAAAGGTCACACAATTTTCAACCAAGCATTGAGCATTATTGTAATATATTTTTTAAATCATATATTAATGATTTTTACAATCATGTCTATATATAGAAGTATACTTAAAACTAAATTATAGTCATTATGTTCTCGTGCTTAAAAACGCAATACCAACTTAGCAGAAAAATATTTCCTAATATTAATCGATTCCTAACCGATGGAGCGAGTAAACTATGAAGCCGTGGAGCTGATAGCTGTGGCTGATAACACACTTCCCAATCAGTGACATTGTTGGCTCAGCTGATTCTAGCGTGGAGGGAACATTTTTACAGACAAAATTCAATATACTACTTCCCACCAATAAATCATAATGATACAACCCTATTTCTAAGGTAAACTTGGTACTTCCATTTGTAGACAGTAGTGTAGTCGTAGTCTTGCAGTCACCCTGATTACATTATATGTTATAATAAGTTATAACTATATGAATATCCAATAAAGTATTTTTATCAATTTTACAATTATTTACAATTTTATGTCTAAAAGGAAAAACAAAAAACTAAGATACCCAAACATACAAATTAACACACATTATGTCACAGCCAGGTACAATAATTTACAAAACATATGCGATGAAAATACGTTTATTCAATACATATGTGCATAGTGTCGTATACACGATGATTTGCAATGTAATGCAACATTCAGCTGAAAACCCCGGCTCGGATCCAGTGAAAGGGTTTAGGCAGGCACACATTTTATACAGTAACAAAGATACCGGGCACATAAAAATTGCAGAGAGCTGGGACCGTACGGCAGGTTGGAATATAAACTTGGATTCGACACAAAAACATGCAAATACCCTCCCCAAATAGCGGAATGAACACTGTAAAAAAGGTTTCGCTTGGACTTCTCAGAAAACGTAGGGCACATATTTCCAAATATATATTCTTATAAGATATTGTTTTTAAATGTTTTTAATATGCTTGAATATAATTAATTATAATACACTACTTTGACTAATACAATTTGGGCGAAACAAATTCAATTTAACATAATTAACTAATATTTGAGGGTTTTCAAATGTATTCAAAAGTGACCTAAAATTAATAAAACCATTAATGAAATATATTTTCAGAGTAAATTTGTTTTTCATGATCCTAACATATATACACACACACAAACAGCTCATTACTATATTACTTTAAAAAACATGTTCTATTTCACAACTTGAATGTGAAAAGAATCAAATTTTGTTATCGTCTGCACCAAATCAATCGCTCTCTGAAACAACATGGCTGCCACAGACATGTCACGTGTCATGGCCACCTGACACTCTTATCACTTGCCGATGCCATCATTATCAGGTACCATCTGTCAAAAATATTTGGTTGTCATAAATTATAATAATTTCAAATATATGTTATGTCAAATTATAAATTAGATGAACGAAGGAACTTTGCGGGTTAAAACTAGTAGATTTATTTTGAGAGAAAATGTAAGACGTTGTTGATGAACAATACATCAATTTAACAATGGGCGATCAGATGTACTTGAACAGTATGGGAACGAAGTGTATGAAATTAAAAGTGAATATTACGAAACAACCACCAAAAGGTGCAAATCGTAATTGAAATGTTTAATAGTAAACACAATCCGTATCGTTGGAACAGTAATTGAGGTGTATTTGATTTATCATAATGAAAGGTTTTTTATGATCTCTATATAAATGAATATATTCTTTTTAATTTATCGAAAGACAAATTTACATTCTTAAAGGTAATGTTTTGTCAGTGTTTAATATATAATATGTTCATATTTGCAAAGTGATCGTATTTGTAAAATATGTGTATATAAATAAATGTAATTTTACTACAGGTATAAACATACAAAAATACTTGTTAAGTCAGGCTTACTAAATTAGATAACAAAAATATGACTCAATTCTACTGACAATAATTCGCACGACGTAAGCTCAAACTTTGTCAACAGACTTCCCGGTACCGAATCCCTCCCCGGCACCTCCAGCTTGATATTCACATAAGCTGAAGTTTTCAATTAATATTAATTGTACATTACTAACTATTCTCTGTATTTCAATAACATATTTAGTCTATGGATTTGTTCTATGGTGTACTCACTACTTATTACTTATACCCATAAGCTTAGAATCATTTAAACCAGCTCAAAACGATTAGAAAGAAAATAAAGGGATTTTTTTATTGATTAGTCCACGACATATGTTTCTATGTAAGAGCTAAATCTAGTGTTCACCATACACAGATTACGTCGTGTAGAAGTTTGCTATGCTATTTGCAGAGGGTTTTAACGAAGCATATACACTTCATCTCTTATTTCTCAACCGTTTTCCCTGAGACTTAATATTCAACTTATTCATACAATTACCAAAGAGTCCTTACTTTTGACCCGGGGGACTGGGCTTCACCCACGAAATCCTTCACCTGCCTAACACCGTTAAAGACTATAGGGGATAGTTTATGAGTATTTATAAGAAACATAAATGAAATAAAGACGAATCAGAGAAGTATTTATAAGTTCATTAATATTGTTACATTATTGGTCTAATATATAATTTAAATTAACATTTTATTTAAAAGATAACTTACATTTTTATTAAAAATTTTCTGCCCGTACACATAAGATTGTTGATTTAAAATGATTCAAGGTGAGGTTATTTTCACCAACAGTGACGTCACTGGTCGTTAACGCAACTTCCAATCAGCTGCATGTTTGCTCAGCTGATCGAGGCTAGATAGGAACGTGGGTAACCCCTGTGTAACAACCTGTGATGCAGTATTTCAGCTTTTGGTATCGACAAGAACTTGTTTCATCCACTGAACCTTGACGATCGATGCAGTGACAAAAATAATATTTGGTAGCTCTATACAGAAAAAATATTTTTTTAATAATTTACAAACATTTGTAAAGAAGGATTAATATCACAGCAATTGTTTATTTTATTCGTGCTACGTATTTCTTCAACAGAACTAATCTCTTTTTTACATATGTACACTTAATACATTGAACTTCCTTATCATGAACACTTATTGAATGGTTAAGTTACAGCTACAGGGAGGGAAGTTGGAAGGGAGGGTGGTTGTGGGTATCGTGGATCGGTTTAAGAGATAATCGTATTTGAAGCTTCATTATCAAACTTTGATCTCTGTTGATGTTCCAAGTTAGAAAGTATTAGCTGAACTATATCGTGAAATTGAAAACCTGTTAACTTAAGTATTTATATTTAATTTTACAAAATAAAATCAATCATTTATTTAAAAAACCTTATAAAATACATCTTTACCCAGACATTTACATTTCATAAATAATTAGAATAGTTTTCCAAATTATATATTTAAAGTTTATATTTACAATTTAAACATTTTACCTTCCGGATTGATTAATGACTAGATTATAAGGTAACATGTCTGCTTTGTAAATAAATAACAACTATTGTTATTTGTTAACAAAGAATACATGTTCTGAAATAACCGAAAAAATGAGGTATACTTGATAGTGGGAACATTTTGTTCCCGAAACTATTTGTGTTGAAAAGACTATTAGATTGAAGACGACAGGTATTTTAACCTTATAATCTAGTATATTTATAAGTTACATGTATTGTAATCAAAAATACACATATTTTATTTATTAGTGCATTTATGTGTTTAATGTTTATTTTAAATTGTTAAATGACCTTACCAGAATTCGAAAGTTACATTCTTCGAAGAAACTTGTTTAGTAATATACAAAAACAAGTATTGAATACATTTTTGGTGTCATAAAAAAACTAACTCGGTAATATTAATCTAGGTTAATATAAATACATGTGTAAAAATAATACCTGTAATGTATTTCAAAGTTTTCTTTCGGATTATATTTTGATATGTTTGTGCGTTGCTAGGAAATTCTAACAGCCAGTACAATGTGTTAGTCTGCAATAATAAATCACACAATATTAGGAGATTCTGGAACTTGGCCAAAATAAATATCTAGATGGAGATAAGTAAGTCTTACCACATATTTCGAGTTAAAGCTTCCTTTTCGTTTTGAGTCATTTATCAGTATGATATTGATCATTACTTGTAGTAGTCATTTGTATTCTAGTAAAGCAACAACGAACTATGAGATAGTCGATTCACAAAACTATAAAATGTCATTTAACTGTTAAAATTTCGTCCAAAATACAGTAATTTAAAGTATAAGATATAGTAAACTAATGTCATTGATCTCATATTATAAATAGTGGATATTTTACCCGACATATCAATTGAATAAAGAATCATTTTATAAGAGTAAATGCCGTCGTGAAAAACATTCTACCTCATCTACAATATTTTTTTATGTGTATTTTTAAATGTTATTTTTTTATAATTGTTGCCAGTTTCGTAAATTATGCTTTTTATGTTCGTTGTAGTCAAACAATCACTTTTGTTTTATTGTTTAATGCATTTAATTTTTTTCTTAGGTACACGTTTTTAGTGTAGAAGAACGCGCTCCCACCCACAGGTCAATACCGACCCATGCCGGAACATTTTATTCCAATCCTTTTTTTCCAATTTTGCAAATAATTTATTTATATTTTTTTAATAAAGTGAAATTTGATTTGAAGAACATTAAATTTTATTCCACTGAACTGAAAGTTTTAAAAGGAAGCATTGCATGTAATATTATTTAAAAAATTATATGCATAAAAATAAATATGGATTCATTTTAATGTAAAAAATTATATACCATTTATTACTTTAGTTATATTAAAAAGATCCAAACTGTTAAACAATAAATAAATAAATATATCTACACCTTTATATATATGAATTATTATTGTTATTACTATACAGCTTGGTAACTACTATTTTTATCTGTGTCGAAACAATTTTCTTTTAGATTTTTAAATATTTGTATAAGAAATTATTGTAAAAAACTAAGATAGGTGTATTTATATTGTATCATATATTCATTATATACTATACTGTTTACAAATTTCCTAGTATATTCAATAGGTTTATACAAGGAAAAATATATCAATTTATCACGCCCTAAACTGATAAAAACGTTGTTAAAAGCCAATTTTAAGATTCGGAATTCAATTAACTCCCGGTACACTTAACGGTAGTCAGTTATCACCTCGTAAACATTGAGGCAATTCTATTGTTAGTATAAATAGATCCGGAGTCACATGAGTCGGTTTGATAGTTTGGTTTTCAAATATCGAATCTGATGAAAGTCTCAGGATCTCGGTATAAAATCTCACAGAGGCTGTCATTTTTATATCAATCTCAAGCGAACCTGCTCTTGACGGCGAGAAAATTGGATTTATCCTTGATTTGTGCTACGCTACTGAATGGACCATTAATACATTTCTCTAGCTGTGGTCAACCCTATGTTGTTTTGAAATAGCACGTACGCTTACATTGACCACCTGTTTTAATTTTGTTTGAGTTAAAAATAAGCGTTAAAAGTATTGGTTTAACTAACTAGTAGGAGTGCTGCCATAAGTTTAGTAATTATTATGCGACTTAAGTGATTATCATTTATCATTGTACAGATAGCATTATACAACAGTATAAACCTTGTCAATGTAATACGGAAACTAGGTTTTGTTTAACTAGAGCGCAATAGTTGTCATGTCGCCCGAGAGGGTCATATGCAATGCTACTTCGAGGGCGGCCATGACAGTTTGTAGACGTATTACACAAAATATTTTTCCTACAATAAAAAAAAGTCAGGTTACGTTTATTTTCCCGTTGGTATAAATTGTAAACATAACTTTTAAGTTTCCGGTTACCTCAGTTTCGTTGCGCAAAATCGGAAGTTAGTGGTGTAGGAACAACTACCATCTATCAGCTGATTGAGCGATTAGCGTATGCTATTGGTTAGTTTCATATAGATTTGGGGCGTTCCGCGCATGTGTTTGGCCAGTTACTTATCCACCTTAGTGCAAATATGTATTGTTTATACGTTCTGCTAACAGTGCAAAATGTGCCTGTTATCGCGTGGTTGTAGGAAAATGATATTTGCTTACTAATCCAACAATGTAAAGAAACTCTACTGTAGGAAATTTAATTTTATATCAGGCTATACTGGTTAAGAATAAGACATTTGTAAATTTTAATATATTTTTAAAATACTTATTTCTATTATGAAAAATGATATTTTTTTTATAAATATTAAAATTGTCTTAGGTTAAATGTAAAACTAGATTTTTCTACTAATGATATAACGTTACATATCTATATTTAGTCTATATTTAATTTTTTAAATTTATTTTATGTTTTATTTTTATTTATTTCTTAACCTAATCATATTAATAATAAATCAAAAATAAATAGCTGTAAAACATAATCAGACAATCAACGTTGCAGACAATCAAAGCTTCATTTTGAACTCAGACTGAAAGATATTTACAGTAGTGTGAAATATCGTGTTAACTAAGTAATCAGAAACTTTTTGGCAAAGACGCTATGATGTAAAGTTATTATATAGTAAAGTCTGTTTTAAAGGAAAATCAGAATCGTATACAATAGTTCAAATAACGTATTTTAAGAACAAAAACAAGGTGAATGCCAGAATGAGGACAGAATCTGGCAGACTATCCTGCAGGCTGTAAAGGCATTATTGGCACACAAGCTTGGCAGCTTGTCTTGCATTTCCATATCAATAAAACTCACAGGAAGCATTATCATAATGTCACCGGGCGTCACTGGAGTTCTTGTATATTAAAAGAGTTTAAAAATGTTTAGTTTATATCACATTTCTGTTCTGTTTGGTGACAGTTAATACTATGTATCGTTTTGGTTCCTTGCCGTTATTAATCTATTAAAAACCAAAAATATAAATACAGAGCCTTATTTCCATTTTTACTATATCTATGCATTGATCGCCCCATTGTTATTGTAGGCTATATCATTGCATTATGAATAAGGTATTGTTTTATACACATCGTATTTTAATTTATACCCTATTATTTGCTTAAGTTATAAATAAAATGGGACCGAAACGATTATTTTTTTCAATTCTGTTACATAAAATGTGCAACCAGCTAATTAAACAAGTTCCACTTTCCTCGTATATAAATCCCCCTCCCCCGGAACGGTGGAGAACTCTGGTGGCCGATATGCGAAGGCTTGATTGAGCCAACTGACCATCTCTCGAAGGCTCTTATCCTGCACTCTCATTGATGTGCACTTCAACACCCATATCACTCAAGGGTTCACCAAGAATTATCCTTACGAGTTTTCAAATAGACTCAAACAAAAAATGTTTTTCAAAAGACTTCATTACTTTAAAAATAAAATAGAGATTATACTAAAATAAAAAAGTTGTATTTACTTCCCTTTGGGAAATAGGATAGATCATGGATACGTCTAAAGGGAATGGTCTCAGTTCATCTAAACAGCTGTCCTTATTATTTTATATTAGAAATTCAATACGATAGATTTGGTAGTTTCTATGGAAACCTGTTACATGTTTTCCATCTTAAACAAATCTTAAAAATCGCCAAAACACCCCTACATATCCATGTCAAAATTATTGAATTAAATTTCACAAAGGTGTACACTAAACCCTTTTACATCTAAAACCAATCTCACATTAATACGACATCAAACATTATAAAAAGATATATGGGCCAACAGATTACAATGTCAATGAGCTTTGGTATAGATAACCTCTGCTATGCAGTTCGGTTCTATTGTTAATTTACACAAAATATTTGACTTCATTATTATCTGGTGGATCCCTAAAATTTAAACTGCAAAATGTAAATTTTGTTATTCTTCTTATATTTTTGAATAAATTGATGTCGTAATACAAGTATTTATAGCCTATATGAGGAGAAGGTTGAAGTACTTTAATGATGATCCTCCTGTGATTGGTGAATATCTTAAATACAATCCTCCGACATTTCACCCTCATCACCGATGAAGCTGTGACAGTTTCATTGGTTTGGAGATAAATTTAAGCTAGAGACTTGAAATTTGTCACAGACCTCTTAAATATAGTGTCGAAAAAACCTTCTAGCCCTAAATAGTATTCTAAACTATAGGTACAGTTTATGTTTAGTTTATAGCACATTTCTGTTCTGTTTGGTGACAGTTAATACTATTATTGTTATTTACTAAATACTTCTAAAGGGCCAGAAAGCTTGTTTTACACTATAGTTAAGAGGTCCGTGACAAATTGATTGTATCATTGCTCATATAACAGCCTCTTGGAATAAGTTTCTCAATAGGTAATTGAGTCAGTGAGCTACCCAAGCCATCGTATATTGTGTAGATTGCTTCATGTTCCCCCCAAATATCTTACTCGAAGTAATAACTTGTCAAGTGGCATGCCTATAGTCTAGTTCTAGTTGTCCTTTTTTATTTATTATAGTTGAAACATGCCAGTAAAGATGACTACGCTGATGACTTGTAGCAACAACAATAAAGTCAAAATATATCAAAATAACGAATTAAAATATTGTAACTGATAATAATGCAGTTTTCTTATGAGTATAAGACTGGAGGAAATATTTGTATTGTAGAGATTTCTTCAACTTTATTTCATCCTAAAGTAAACCGTTTTAAATGTGTGTTTGTTATCTTGTACTGAATACATTTTAGCTTATGAATTGGTTTTGTGTTCCAATTATAACAATTTTAATAACATATTATGAGCTTTGAACGATGTAATTAGTTTAATTACAGGTACTAGATTATAGATATTGAACTCAACCTGGGTTATACACGCTTCCCACACAAAACGGAGCGTCATCTTCCCCTCCTCCAGCCATTACCACCACCGGAAATCCCAATAATGCTGTACAGTGCTTCTGTATGAGTAAATGGCTTTTTTATTACACGAGTAAACACGTATGAGACAGGAGTTTATTTCATGGACAGTGTAAGTGTTGGTCTCTCTTAATCACAATTAGAACTTCTGTCATTATTACGCTTGGACAAGGAAAAATAAACACCGATGAGGAATCTAAAATAATACATTTAAGAAATAAAATGGAAAAAAGTACATCAAAAAGGATACAAAATTAAATTTAGTCTATACATACTACAATACATGTATAACGTCAGAGTTGATCATTAGTTAAACAGAAACTTAACAAATTACAAGGTTAAAATGATAGTAAAGTACTTTTAATAAGGTTAAAATCTATTGTCAAATAAAAACATTTATAATAATATTAATATTAGGCTTATAATTTTTTTACGTTTACTATGTAGGTAGATCAAATTGTAATAGTCAGCTTACCCGGATGAATCTGTTATTCAAGAGAATGAAGCGGGTCACTGGCATATCTCATTGAATATTCTATATAAAAGTTCAATAGAATGATTCCGTAACTTTTCCTATTTTATTTTTGTGTTTCACTGAAATATATGCTAAAGTTTAATTTCAAATACAATTTTATTATAGGTGAACATTATATTTCAAAAATAGTTAAGACTATGAACGGTCAAATCACAAATAAAACTAATACTAACTTTAAATAGCAACTTTGAATATTAATAATAGATTTTAATACACCAACATTATCATGTGACTACATATTCCAAAATACACTACTACATGTACCAACATATTCATTATTACTTTTACCTTACCAACACTTGGTTTATTTAAGTAAAGTAATTTATTTCTCCCTATTTTGAATTGAGAGTTTATTTACCCAAAATGTAACAAAACAATATAACAAGTAATCTCAAGTCCTCTTTTAACGTTTAATTTAATTTAGCACAGTAAACTCGTCAAAATAAAATCTTTTTCAAAATGTCTTGGTGTATATAATATTTCCCATATACCGTAATATGTAAAAATATAATATCCATAAAATGTTCTTCTCACAAAATTAGGCATCTTCACAATACAATGGTAGAATGTGAAAATATGGATATTTATTCTAAAATCATGTAATAACTCTCGTAAAAATTAAAAACTACGTTTACATGAAATACTACGATTAATTTTACCTTTTGAATAATTTATCTCTTTACTAATGTTTTTATCGTACAGTTTTTTATTATGTCTGACCCCACCAAGATCAACAGCTATATTAAATATCAAGACGATCATATTTTACGTCCCTGGCTGCAGAGATGGTTGGCCACTCTGCTCCAAGTTTAGTTACAGGCACAGATACACAGCTGACAGGAATCAAATATAAATTACTTCAATTTCAATTTCAGCCATTTTAATCCTGACTTGGACTGTACAAGAGGTCTGAACTATAAGACTCAGTTTTGTTGAGTTTTATTTTTATTTTTGTTTCAATAATTTCAATATTAGATCAAAAACTATTTATTACTATATCTTGTTATTTATTTGAATGAAAGGCGAAAACAAACTAGACATACAGTCAGTCTTAAAAATCGTAAGTATTTCATGGGTCTCAGGAGAATTTTGTAGCTATTTGTCTTATTACTTATGATAATTGAATTGAAAAGACCAAACGGTG
This sequence comes from Nephotettix cincticeps, assembly GCA_023375725.1. Classification (NCBI taxonomy): domain Eukaryota; kingdom Metazoa; phylum Arthropoda; class Insecta; order Hemiptera; family Cicadellidae; genus Nephotettix; species Nephotettix cincticeps. The sequence goes on from CM041786.1 coordinate 32,593,215, forward strand.
CTGACATAAATGTGTTTTTGTCTGCTTGAATGGAAAATTATTCCTTCATACTTTAGGGGGGGGGGTTAAAATAATTTCAAAATGTACACCAAGAGACTGCTTTGGCCCGTAAAAGTTTATTTTATATATAAAATAGGGGTAAAGTCTGTTAATCCTGAAGCTGTCATATGGCACAACTCAGAGGTGTTTTCGAATAGTCCGTTCTCCGACTGAGGTCTTCCGTATCACATTCTATCACTTTATTACACTTGGGGAGTGTTCCTACCTTACATTTAACTGGTTATTCTAATGCAATAACAACTATTGCCGTTATATAGTGAAACCTCTAATAAATTTCATACAAAGCTAAGATAGTGGAAAGAACAAACATTATTATGAAATGAAATAAAATGAAAGTAATGAATGAATTTGAGCAGTTTGATAATGCAATAACAGTGACAATCATATATGGATGATTAGACTACTCCCTTATCACCCAATAGATCCAGGCTTTATCGCGAACCATAATATAAGTTTAGTTTGTATCCTTTCTTCGAGGCTTCTCCGTTCGTCTCAACTTCTTGAGTGGTCGATAGGTAACGCCAATGACATCAGAACGTTACTAGACCAGAAAATTACACTAACTTTTACCCTTATTTTTTATCAAAAGCCCAGTATAAAATTATACAAGAATTTCATAAGTTTTATTCTATGCCATATGTTGCATAGTTACTTATGTATATTTTCAGTGTTGTCTTCAGGAAATAATACGAGATAATAAAATTATCTAATTGGATATTTTTTGGGGAACTTAAAAACAGTGGATATAAACCAATAACAAATATTAATAAAATCAATTTAAATTTTAACAAACTGGTGAAAATGATCACTCGTAGAATCTAATTATAGGCACTTCTCAATTATTGGCATCATAGGTAGATTGCTTTATCAGTGCTCACTGCATGATACATGACCGCGCACTAAGTCCCTATAGCGGTCAGACCGCAAGCGAAACTGGTTTCGTGGTTAGGACATTGCATAATTAGACACGATAAATTATACATGGAACTGTACCCTTTCTCATACTCTGAAATACTAATTTACATCTGAGCTTATTTTATTTTTACTTTTTTACCCCCAATAAAAATTAGAGAAATTTCGAGAAGGTCAAAAATACAGTATTTTAAAGGTTGTTTAGTATTTTTTATAAATTAGTAAATAAGTAATAAATGAATTAATTTAGCAAATTTTATAAAGTACTGTAGTTTTGCTGGTACAGGCTAAAATCTACCTTTTTATAATGGTGAACATAAAGTATTACATTACACATATAGTTAGCCGTCATATTTAGTGCACAAGGGCAAAGAAAGTTTTTAAAACTTTTAAGGTGGAGAAGAGCTATGAAGTGACGAGTGGTGACTTACATCCGTTAAAAGCTCCTTACATAGCGTCTAGATTTTATTCTCTTGTTGCTACAGCGGTGTTCTAAATTTTCTTATACTGTAATTAGTGCTTTAGTTACAGCTCTAGCGATTCCCAGGAACCGCATAATGTAATACGCCTTAAACATTGTTTTTGGAAAGATTTTGAAGATTATAAATTTAATTTTTTCATGTATAGGTTTTTGTAGTATGAGAAGTGAATGTATTCATGATTACAAACATATGCGGTTTGGTAAGGATACTTTTATGGTTTATTTTTGGAGTAGTTTAAAACATTTGACACATTTGGGACAATCCAGCCAATGCCGTCATTAATACAAAGAAAGTATAATGAATCAAAAACTATATTTTTAGATATTAAATTGAATGTGTAATTAACTAAAACTCATAAAAGCCTTAAAAGGTCTTGATCTACCTTACTTCATTTTTAAGAAATATTTCTACACAATAAATATTACGATGCAGTATATTCTGCCTCGAATACATATTTTTTACATCCTGTAACCAGAAGTAAAGTAAGAGATTAGGGAAGAAGAATAATAATAAATTCTGTGACTATTACTAAAAAAACTCATTCTAAAAGTCAATATATGAACCTTTAACATTTGTTGTACCAACAAATATTGTATTTTTTAGAAATTCTTTAGGTTGCCCAAAACATTATCTCTTATCTCAGGTGGAGGGTAATGATAATAAATGATAAGTACTGCAAAATTACAAATGCTAATAAACTAAAAAAATTTCAATCTACCAATTTAATATACAGTAATACAGTATAGACAACAATATTGGTACAATATTAGCTGTAGAGCGGTGCCTATACACAAGAAGACGTGGCGAGCCGACTTTTCTGGGGCCTGTTTATCCTTTTATAACTTATAAAATCTGAAACATAGGCCCTATGTCTTATCACTATACTGTAAATTATATGATTTAGCTACGAATAATAATTGTAGAAAGGTTATAAATAGTATAGACGTTTGTTCTTTGTTTCAAAAGGTGTTTATTTTAAACTTATAATATGTGTATTTTGGAATCATTTGGTGCAATATTTACAATGAGGCCTCAATTTGTAATGTAATTAGATATTACACCATAGACCTGTTACACAATTGGTTTCATCTCTCGGGCTTGTATATATAATTCATTGGGCCTAATTGTTGGAATCACATTTAACCACCACTCTATAATCGTCCGGAAGTTCATGACATTGCGGCTGTTGGTACACCTGTTTATTTAATTAAAGTGCCACCTGTACAGGAATAAAGCTCACAACTACTTAAAACAATAAAAACAACATATCTTTTAGTTTGGTATATTATCAAATCACTTATAATATAATAGATGAAGTATATTATATATACAACATATAACTAATACATAAATTGAATGAGCTTAATTTTAATTATAACAACATACAGTATTTTACAATTTATACATTTTTACAATTATTTTTATTTTACATATTTTTATCATCACTGTTTTTAATTTTTGGTACATTATAATTATTGTTAATTCTACTAGTATATTAATGCTACTCACTCTTTAGTAAGTCGTATACATCTTTAGTATATCTTAGTATATCTTAGTATATCTTAGTTATACCTTTAGTATACTCGCATTCACATCATTGTACAAAGTATTTTGTATAAAGTACAAACTTACATCTTAAGTAAATATCAAATGATACATCATGTAACTATAACAAGGTACTAAGTGTTGCACTACTTAAATATAAATGTTATAAGGATTTTATTTATTGGTATGTCTTTGTTCTTGAACAACTGAGGATATTGAAGTTTTCATAAAAATGTATCTTTATTTCACCGGTTATAAATGAGTTTGTATCATAAAATTGAGGTGTTGTGTACTTGTTCGTTCATATTATATATGCACTTATACTTCATATATAATTCAATTCTCATCAATGACAGTTAGAATGTTAAGAATAAATAAAAACTAAATCAGCCCGTAAGTGACAACACAATGATTACTTGTCCTCAAATATTTAATTAATCTGCCAATCAACGAGTCGTTGCTCTGGTTTCAACAGTTTCAAACTAAGCAAAACACAATTACATTTACCTGACATTCTGTTATACAAAATGTTCACTAACCTTATGTCAAATTAGTCGAGGCATTAAACGTTTTAATTTAGATGTCCCTAAATTGTTATTTATATTCAAACTAAACAAATTAAGTTTAGGATACGTTTTATAATATTTAGCCTATAACTTAGAGCTAACTCATGTTTACTATGCATCTAAAACCTTACATTTGTAGTCTACCATATTTATTTTACAACGTAAAACCATTTAAGAATACCACATCATCTTAAAACAATTTAGGCTAACACTATTATTAAAATTAACACCATATTATAGAGGTAATGTTATTATCATGTTACCTTTCCTTAAAAACTATTTAATTCCACATATTAGATTTAATTTATAATTCGGATATTATATTATTATTATTATACGAGAGAATGCTATACATTACTATTTGTTTTAAATTATTGTCATTTTCCTTTTTTAAGAGTTTGGAAGAATTTATAATTAAAAGCTATAACTTTCCCCCTATACATCTACAAATTCCCTCAGTTTGACTTTATACAAAAACCCCTTATAAAAAAGAATTGGAAAAGATTCTATAAAACTTTGATAAAACATATGGGTAGTAAAACTATTGAGTATTAGCTGTACAAAGATAGTTTAAACACTTAAAACTTAAAATATGTACAATTTTTATGGCAGTTTACAATAATATAATTGAATTTGCATAGCTTTAAAAACTCAATTTGGAATAGTTGTAGTTCACTTTACTAAAAATCAATCATATCAGTACATTTTTGTTTTAAACATTTAAATTATCAAATACTGAAAATGCTAATGTATTAAATAGCATAATGAATTATTTGTATACGTACAATTCGACATTACATGTTAAGTATAATCCCCAAAACTCAAAATCATTGATAAAATAATCATAAACTTTAAATATTCAATATAATCTCTTTATAGATTGTTGGTTTAATATATTATTTTATTGTAGATAAAAAACAAACTTTATTCACATAAATGTACTATGCCAGTTTATTTGAATTAGAGCCAATATTTAGTTTGAAATCATACAGTAACATAAAAGGATTCGTAGCAGCTATATCCGGTAAGATATTAGTTTTTATACCCCGAGTATAATATGTTAGGCGGAAGCGGATGTACGTTAAAATAACAGAAAACAGCGCAGTTACAGAAACTGCCGGCGCTGCGTCCTCCACGGTCCATTTCACCTGGATGCTGACTCTGTGGGATTCATTACTTGGCGAATATAAAGATATTTACTGAGTTGCCCGATAATCTGTTGCTGTAGTTGAGTGAATGTAACAATCACTTAGCTAATTATCTTAACGTATGTAAATGTACAAATTAACAACTGCAATTATAACTTATTGATATTAAAACACTGATATGGGATGGCTATAAGCAATGAAACAAATACCATACCGATTCTCTTGTGAGTAAAACATGTTTCAGACGTGCGGTTTAGAACGATAAAAAGTCAAATGTTTGGTATATTAGATATTTATCCTGTTTTCATCAAATGCCCTTGTCTTCAATTCACAGTTGGAGAGTTCAATATAGGCAGCTTTATCCAATACTATAAAACGAGCAAGGTTTGTATATATATATATATATATATATATATATATATATATATATTTGCACACGGATCTCGAAAACGGCACTAAGGAATTTCTTTAAATTTTGGAAATAACTAATTTCCGAGTAGAAAATAAGTTCTAGATAGGTCTAATGTCCAGGAAAATTCGTGTTTTCTTGTTATATTAAGTTTAAAATCTAAAAATTTAACATTACGCTTATGGAGAATAAAATGTAAACAATACAAACCAAAACAGCTGTTAATAACCGTTTGACAGTTCTTGATTGAAGACGGCAGGAACAATATGTGAATAGAGGTTTTTCATAAATATTTATTTTATGTATGTAATAGATGTAAAATTATCAGGTTACTAAACAATTTGTAAAAACTGAGGGGTAACATAACTGTGCGAAATAAAAGCAGGAAAGAGTATTTCCAAAATCTTCCGTGTTTTGATAGAAAACGTATTCGTTGTATTGCTTGAAGCCACTGTAACAAACCAATAATTGGTGTAAATTAAATTTCTCTTTTGCTTTTCAATCCTCCGTTTCTAACAAAATCAGTTGATCACAGGCTAATAATAACTGTAAAGATAATTAAACAGTAAATGATCTGCTAAAACAATTGAGGTTGGCTAAAAGACGTTAAACGGCATTACTTATTTGACAGACGCCGTAGCCGAGTAGTAGCGTGACGGCCTCAAGAACTAAAGGTCGCGAGTTCCATTCCCACCACTAGGCGCGAGACTTTTTGTTCAGTGCTATATTATTATGGTACACCATAATTATTATGGTGTATTAAATCGGTTTTATTTAAACCACATAAATGTTTTCATTGAGTAATACATGTGTTTTAGTTTTTCTAATTAATTTTTATAATACACGTCTTTTTCTATACGAGCAAAGCTCGGTCACCAGGTACAGTACTTGGTATATAATGCGGGATATACACAGAACCCATCCTCAGGAGGTGTTGGACTTAATATCCATTCTACTTATTAATGTTTTTTTTGTATTGTTAAATAATTTTAATGTTTTTAGGCCAACGGTAAATTGATAACACAAATTTAAAATTAAAACGTATAAATAATTCATTAGCTTGTACGGCACTATTCATAGTAAGAACCACCTTTTTGGAGTCACAATACGACATACCAGGTCTACATTAATTTAATATTTAATATTTTAAAACTTTTCAATATATTTCTGCATTAGAAGAGTTGTTTAATAGATTTAAAGGATACATTTAAAAGTCAAATAAAAATAATAATACGATCATAATATGATAAGAGTAATGCATAGGGCAATTATAAAACATTTACTGAAGCGCGAGAGGAGAGGAAAGTTTATTATTTATAAACAACAAGGCCCGACATGTGTTTTCCCTGCACAAATGACCTCTGTCTGAAACGCATTCAAAGAACCCATCTGTTTCATTCACTTTCCCTTTAGAACGTCCCTCTCTTGTGTTTCGTAATTGAAAAACTCTTTCTGACCGAGCTAAATTCTGAATGAAAACCTGAAACACGTTTTATGTTTTATCTATCTAAATATCAATCTTAATATTTTCATTTAACCTTTAAACAAATCTTGTTTCTACAGAAATAATAAATGGGGAAAATGGTGAAATATATCTATTTTATAAAGATAAACATATAATAATTTTCAAATTCAGTATTTATTTTAAGTATATATATGTTATATTTTATAGCAGTTCTCCGAAAAATTCCCGTAATAGTTATTTTTTCTTCTCATTTTCCATTTTATAATACTTTTCACATTTTACATTTAATACGTTTTAAGTAATACTTGGTATATACTTCAACTCTGTGCAGTGTAATTGGGTGTCAGTCGCGTAGTTGGTAGCATGACGACGTCCAAACATGATCCTGTGAAGGGTGGATCCTGCAGCTAACAATTAGTTTTACCTGGACCGTCCTCCAATTCAAAAATAAAATTGTAGATTATTATAATACACACTACATATTTAATACGTAATACATACTTGAGGGAGTGAATAACTGTGTTAGCCCACCCATGCCGTTGCTCTATACGTCTCTCACATTAACATTTACTATGTATTGGTAAAATTTGCTACCACCCTCTAAAAATCTCTAAAAACAGTAATGTGTCGTGGTGGTGGTGCATCTTAGCAACTGGCTAGACATTGGTGGTCGCTTCTTTTAGAACCGAACAGAAGTAGTCTAAAGCCACTAAAACAAATCCTGATTCTTTTAAATCAGTTTTCTCATTAAAAAATCTCAGTCTCAGTTATCTTTAAACGAACATAAAAAACGATGGATAACTAAAGTTGATACTGTATACACATTTTTTATATGATATGAAACTATAATTATGAGTCATTTATTGAAAAAATCTTGAACTGTATACATGTTTCATTGTATTTTAATTATTTATTATTTGTTTTCAGGTAATAATTTCCAAAATTTGATAACAACACATGTACATTATGGAGGACATATTTTCCGCCAAGGTAAGTTATTGGGAATCAATATATTATTTATTTCTCTTGATCTTCTACAACTCAGTCATTTTCATTTTTAAGCTATAAGTACTTGCTATTAGAATATTATTTATCAACAGTCTTCGCCACAACGCTTCGCGTTCTATTACCACCCCCTCAAAGCCATTCCAAAACATTAACCCGAGCCAAGTATTACTCACAATGTTTCTCGCATGCGTCATAAATTTACCGAGGAAGTGGAACCGCGTATATTATCAATAAGAAGAGCTTTTAACAAATTGTACGAGAGTTGTCCGTGAGTAGATTCAATTCGTCGCGGAGACACGCGAGGGTGAGGGGCGAGGGCCTCCGTGTGGCCTGTGGTCAATATCGGTGGTCCCTCGTCCACCGCCCCTCGCCCACGCCCCTTGGCACTGTGTGATGTCCACCTGGACAGTGTTCAACCCGTACTTTAGATGTAACTGCTGTTGTGTTTAAATATGCATAAATTTAAAAATTAAAATAAACATAATCACATAAGAGGATGTAATAGGTTGTACACTAAGACCAGGATTCATCACTGACCTGAGCAGGTAGTCGAGCGTCTCTGACCTGAGCAGGTAGTCGAGCGTCACTGACCTGAGCAGGTAGTCGAGCGTCACTGACCTGAGCAGGTAGTCAAGCGTCACTGACCTGAGTAGGTAGTCCAGCGTCACTGACCTGAGCAGGTACTCAAGCTTCTCTGACTTGAGCAGGTACTCAAGCTTCTCTGACCTGAGCAGGTAGTCGGGCGTCACTGACCTGAGCAGGTAGTCGGGCGTCACTGACCTGAGCAGGTAGTCAAGCGTCACTGACCTGAGCAGGTAGTCGGGCGTCACTGACCTGACCAGGTAGTCGGGAGTCACTGACCTGAGCAGGTAGTCGGGCGTCACTGACCTGACCAGGTAGTCGGGAGTCACTGACCTGAGCAGGTAGTCGGGCGTCACTGACCTGAGCAGGTAGTCAAGCGTCACTTTCCTGAGCAGGTAGTCGAGCGTCACTGACCTGAGCAGGTAGTCGGGCGTCACTGACCTGAGCAGGTACTAAAGCGTCTCTGACCTAAGCAGGTACTCAATCGTCACTGACCTGAGCAGGTAGTCGGGCGTCACTGACCTGACCAGGTAGTCGGGAGTCACTGACCTGAGCAGGTAGTCGAGCGTCACTGACCTGAGCAGGTAGTTGAGCGTCTCTGACCTGAGCAGGTACTCAATCGCCATTGAACTGAGCAGGTAGTCGAGCGTCTCAGTTCTGAGCAGGTAGTTGAGCGTCACTGACCTGAGCAGGGACTCAAGCGTCTCTGACCTGAGCTGGTACTCAATCTTGTCTGATCTGAGCTGGTACTCAATCGTCACTGACCTGAACAGGTAGTCGAGTGTCGATGTCCTGAGCTGGTACTCAATCGTCACTGACCTGAGAAGGTAGTCGAGCGTCTCTGTCCTGAGCAGGTAGTCGAGCGTCACTGACCTGAGCAGTGATTCTATTCATAAATCACAGTGCGACAAAAAATATTCCGAAAATGAATTTTATGGTGAATTTTTTGTAGAATCATATACGTGTATTATAATATATATTTAACTGCCGAATTTGACTGTTGCACTTTAGAAATATTATTTCAATATAATTTTTAAACCCTAAAGCTACATGACATCTATACTTTATTAAAATTAGCTTAATGGCTCTTTTAAATGAGGTTTAAATGCATTATATGTATACCAAAAGAAAATTATTTAATTATTTATAACTAACTAGCTGACCCGGCGAACTTCGTAACGCCTCACAGTAAACACATGTTAACTTTAAGATTGGCCATGTTCTGAAGTCGAATAGCAATACGGTATCATCGTGAAAGGTTATATTAACTGGGTCGCTGCATAGTGAATAACAATACTGAAACGATAAAACATATTAATATCATTCCCATAAAACAAATAAATCTGAGTGGATTAATTCATAACTTTCAAATCCAATCCAAACCCAAACGAACCCTAACTGTAATACGGCTTTTATAGGAAAGATATACAACAGCTGATTATTATAATAAACGTAATAATATAAACATTGTAATTATCATATAAACACGTGACTTTAATCAGACAGAAAATAAAAATATAAATACATAATCCCCCAAAACCGTTAACTATTAACGTGGTGAATAAAGCTGTTCATTTTTTACAGTACACATTTACTTCATAGTTTAACATTAATGAATTATTCAGATGGCATTGGATAGTAAAGCACACGGTATTGCTAATGGAAAGTAAACCAATCAGCTGTAGCTAAGAAATCATATGTTTTCATTGTAGACAATTTGTAAACAAACTTACTCTCCATAAGGTTAACATTAGAAATTTAAAACGCCATAAAATGGAAACTCATGGGGTTTTAGAAAATATTTTTTCACTAAAACCTTCCCGGACACATATAGAGCAACTTCCTAAAATTTCATGGCGATCGGATGAGTAGTTTGGCAACGCATATAGGACATACATACATACATACATACAGACAGACATACATTCAATTTTATATATAGATATATGATAATAGCTGTAAATGCTTTTATTATTAATTTTATTTATAAAAGTTTTTAAGTTCACCAAGATTTTTTAGGAACCATCTCTAAAGAAACCTAAAAACATTAAACCTTAAAATACATTCATTCCAAAATGATTTACTATTTCTACTTTTTCTCAACAGTTGATAAGAGTATATACGTTCCTATTTTACTTGTATTACTTTATAAGTACCTGGTTACCGAGCTTTGCTCGGATAGAATAAGACATGTTTTTACAAGTTAATTAGCAAAATTAAAACACATTTATTACTCAATGAAAACATTTATGTGGTTGAAATAAAACCGATATAATACACCACGATTAATATAGCACTGAACAAAAAGTATCGCCCCTGGTGGGTGGGGATGGAACTCGCGGCCTATAGTTCTTGAGGCCGACACGCTACAACTCGGCTACGACGTTAGTCAATTGAGCGATGCCGTTTAACGTCTTTTAGCCAAAGCCGATAATCTGATTATCCATACAGTTATTATTAGCCTGTGATCAACTGATTTTGTTAGAAACGGAATGAGGATTGAAAAGCAAAAGAGAAATTTAATTTACATCAATTAATTGGTTTGTTACAGTGCTTCAAGCAATACAACGAATACGTTTTCTATCAAAACACGGAAGATTTTGGAAATACTTTTTTCTGCTTTTATTTCGCACAGCTATGTTATCCTGAAGTTTTTACAAATTGTTTAGTAACCTGATAATTTTGCATTTATTTAATTTATAAAATAAATATTAATGCATAACCTCTATATTGTTCCCCGTTGTCTTCAATCAAGAACTGTCAAACGGTTATAAACAGCTGTTTGGGTTTGTATTGTTTACGTTTTATTCTCCATAAGCGTAATGTTAATTTTTTAGATTTTAAACTTAATATTACAGTAAAACACGAATTTTCCTGGACATTAGACCTATCTAGAACTTATTTTCTACTCGGAAATGAGTTATTTCCAAAATTTAAAGAAATTCCTCGGTGCCGTTTTCGAGATCCGTGTGCAAATATATATATATATATATATATATATATATATATATATATATACAAACCTTGCTCGTATTATAGTATTGGATTACTGATTATATTATTAGATCTGCAAGGTTTTATGTGTTGAAATTTAAAGAAACAGAAACTTTTTGTACCATCAACTGTACCATAATTTAACTGTATTTTACTGTCTATTGGACTTATAATGACAGAAATTATTCAACGTTGTAAGAAACCTTTTCATATATCACAATCATATACGGACATATATAAAACTAAGTATTAGGCAATCCTAGGGTGGTTTGCTAATATGGAACCCCCCATCAGTAGCGGGAGACTCTATTTCGGGAACTGAGGCAATAATGTCTTTTGTTCAATAAAACCGCTATAATGTAAATCAATAGGGCGAGGGCCTTTGAGGCTCGTCTACGCCACAACCGTCGCAGCCGGCAGGAAATTGGGGCTATAATTTTGGGTTCACCTATTTTTGGAATCAGAATACGTTACCATTGCATTATGTTTCCTTTATAAGGTACCTTGAATAAATAATGCCAAATTTCAAGGATTTGCATTGGTGGAAAAATAAGGTAAAAACTATTATAATATAATTTGCTAGCTTTTCTTAACACCAATATCATAGATAAAATACAGGCTATTAAGGAAATGTTTTCCAGACCACAGTAATGTTCGTGAACATCCCGGGAGTTTAACCCATAAACATTGCACTAAGGTCTTAGAATATGTATATGTACCTATACAAATATACCTAATAATATATATTGTTGCCATTAAAATTAATACATCACTAAATATATGTTAAATATCCGCTGTGAATGGGTTTCATTAATTAATGATTTTGTTTTTAAGCTGATCTTCACACCAACACTTTAATTTATAGCTAACCAGTGCTTGCCGATTATATAAAATTAAAGACCCAAATAAAATGTACACAATTCAAGGTTACGCTGGATATAATTCACATTTATTGGTACTATAGGACATAGTTTGAAACTAAAGCACTCACAACATGACCTCAACCTCTACAATAGGACTTTGAGTTGAACCAACTACCTGGATCCATCTCGAGAAGGCGACCTCTTCATAAACTTGAACAGCTGTATTTAATGTGTTGTTCTGGCAATACGAAAATTCCATTCATTTGGTACATCAAACTATTACAATTTTTTTACTTAATCTGCTACATTGTTTTCAGAACACAGACCAAAAAATATCCATGAAATCAGCGAGTTCGCGGAGTCATTTTTATCAGGATTTAGTGGGTTAATCATAGAGAGTGCGGTCCGCATCACTAAGGTGGAATGTGTACATCAGTTTGGTCCGAATACAGCGAAGGGCGGTCACGCCGGTAGCAGCAGACACACGTCAGCAGTCGACAGTCGCCGGTCCCCAACAATAGGCAGCTCCCCGTGTTTGAGGATACTGTTGACCATTCTGCCCCTGGAAACGCATTTTCAAAGGACTCATTCAGTGACTCGTTTACCCCTATTGTGCGCAGTAATGACTTGCAAAACCGCCCTATCTCAATACTTCGTTAAAATTCTAATCCGCAATGTTTGTTCAGCAAGATAGGGTTGCAGTTGTAAACAAAACCGAGGTAGTGGTGGTTTACGATAGCTATAGGTTATAGGATTGGCTCAATCATGATTGCAAATTAGGATGCCTAGTGCTAAAGTCTACTCACGTAGTCACACATTTGTTAAAAAAATTTCAGTCTATAAAACACGTTGAAGTAAAATCCGCCTCTAATAATAATTAATTTATAATATAAATACTGTAATTGTTGAGAAAAATCTTTGACATGGATATGACTTAGCTCTGGGGGTTGGATGATTTGTAAGATAGAAAATATGTAACAGTCTTCCATAGAAACTTCCAGAGCTATCGCATTGAACTTTTAATATCACCGAATAAGAACAGCTGTTTATATGAGCTGAAAACATTACTTATAGGCATATCCATTATCTAACCTATTTGGTGAACCTATTGGTGAACGTGTAGCCTGGTACCAATGATAATGTGTATCAGGTTTCCATATAAACTACCAGAGCTATTGTATTGAATTTTTATTTTAAACGAATCAGCTGTTTATATGAACTGAAAACCTTCCCTTTAGACATATCCATAATCTAACCACAGGGAATTAAACACAAACATTTCTGTATTACTATTACAACTATCCCATCATATTATTTGAATAAAGGAGATTCAGGTTATGATACAGGACTAAAAAGATAATGAATAAAATTACATTTCATGCTTTAGCCATCTTGTAATCCTATCCTCTTGTAAACCATCCTCACAATATAGTAAACTATTAAATAAATTATAACATTTAAAAAACAAAAAGTTAATTTAATTTTTTTTACCTTTATCGTATTTTGTTTCTCAGTAGTGGCCTAATAATCTTAATGTGAAACATCTCATTAATGAATATATAAGGAAAATATGTAGTTTCATGAATGTTTATCCATCTAGGCATTGAGAGTAAATCCATGCAAAATTATAAAAAAAACGAATTAATTTGACAACACAAGTAAAAATTAGCATTGGTTAAATTTTAAACGGTATTCAACCAATGTATTTCTTGAGCAATAAAAATGGACTCCACTCGTTTTTAACCAAATTTTCTATAAGTAGAAGACAAATAAATTAGGTCTATATATATACAGTAAGTTGATAAACCAAAACTGGCTGGGAATGGGTAGATGGTTATTTCTTTTTTAAACTAAATTATAGCTCAAATCTCAGATACGTAGTTAAAACATGGATCGACTTATAAGTGGTCAATAAATAGGAACCAGAAAGACATATTATCGAAATAAGAAAACGTGACAGCATATCATAAAGGTATGTTTTAAACACTGAAACTATGTACAAAAATCTTAATTAAAACTGCATTAAAGTTGAACAGAGTTTCCGTGCCAGTCGGTCTCTGTGCATAATTTTAATTGCAGATGGGACTCCCGGTTTGTAGCATATGTCTCGCCAACTTTGCAGAAACAGTCAAGATACTTTATATTCTCCACAGTATTACTTTCCTAGCAATAAAACTGGAGAATACGAAATGAAACATGAACTGTTTATGAAAATGCAGTACTTCTTGTTTTGTTCATATATAATAATACTGAGAAAACATTCAGTCTATTATCTTAATGAAAAATTCCTATTGCTCATTAAACATTTTAAACTCAGTATTCCAAAAATTCCAACACCTCAAACAGTGTAATAACTCTCAATAGTAGAAGCTAATCTTTTTGTCAGCTATTCTTTTAAGTAATTATATATAAAGTATTGTATATTGAATAGTAAAGTTCAGCTAAAATTACAATTTAGTTAAACTTCTTCGTACTTAAATCATGTTTTTTAATTAGGATCTAGAAAAGTTACTAATTATAGGTACGCGTAATTGGGATTATTATGCGTAACTTTTTTTCAATTAAATAAACTAATTGGGACTTTTCATTAAAAAAAACAAGATTACCTGTTGTGTGACGGATAATTTTTTCTTGGAATTTATTATTCAGTACAAATTTACGTATTCAATCTATGAATCGGTTTTGATTTAAAGAAGTCACATGAAGCAGCTCAAAGATACACAACGACGAATTGTTATTAAAACCGTGCATTCCAAATTGTTTGGAATAAGAGAGTATATTTCTTGCTTCTTGCGGTCTAAGAAATTAACCACGATTATAAACCATAGTTATTCGTGATCAATTTTGACTATACGCTCATTATTTTTGGGAAAACTGTTATATTATGGCAGTTTTCCACGAAAGAGATTTTGATATAAAAGAACAATAGTGTCTTCGTCATGAGAATTCACATTAGTAAGTTTTGTTACAGGTGACCTGTGGACAACGTACTGTTCTTATAGATTTCCGTTAAGTATGTCAGTTTTAAGAGAAATCATAGCTGAAATTATTATAGGCTGGGTGGTGTAGTGGTTATAATATCCGCCTTCAAAACTGAAAGTCACCGGATTGAATTCCGCAAGGGTCGAATCGCCATTTGTTATTGGGCTATTAATTAATGATGCCATCTAACAAAGGGCAGATGTTAGGTAATAACAAGACCGAGGTTTGAACTGTTCCCCATTAAAACGTAAAAAATGCCGAGAGGCGTAGATATACACAAAATAAAATAAAAAAGTCAGAGGTTTACTATAATTAAGGGCATAATCCCCCTATTAACTACAGGAACTGAATATTTTGTTAAATTTTTCAAACATGTGTAAACTTGTTTCAGTTAGATTAATAATATCATGTACATATACCGGATGTTCAGTCTTACATTTTCAATACCTAACTTTTTATTTTATATTTGAAAGTCAACTTTTCATGGGGACCCCATTTATATTTTTACATTTCTTTTAGATAATCATTCAAATTTTCAAGTTTTATTTATATATCATTCAAGTTTTCCGCCATTTTCCAAAAAGGCAGCAACTTTTTTCTTAAAGAACACTCTGTGTTTTATTACAATTTTATATAGAACACGCGATTAAAAAGGTTTTTTTCTTGGTATGTTAAACCTAATCAGGGTCTAGAGTATTTTAAAAATATCGTCCCTCCTTCTACAGAATTACTACAGAATATGGTCGAAAGTACCTTTTTATTTTATGTCTGATACTAAAACTTCATATGGGGTACCCCATTTAATTATATTTTTTTGGCATGCATTTAAGTTTTCAAAATTTCCCGCCATTTATACAAAACGTAGACGAATTTGTTTCTTTTTAAATAACACCCTATATTTTATAACGATTTTAGATAAAAATGTGTTTTAAAAATGGTTTATTCTAGGTATTTTCACCTAGGCATAACCAATTAGGCTCAAGAGCCTTTAAGCTTCAATTTCACTGTTTCAAGCGGCCAACGTGTAGTAGGCCTAATTTATATTGTTGCACAATTGAGACTTTCGGAAACTTTTAATTTTTTAAGTTACAAAATAAAATAAACAAAAATGTTATTTTAAAAATGTTCTAGAGTCTAATTGGTTGGTATAAAAAACAAGAAAACACGCTTTTAAATTGCGTTTTCTATATACGAGCGTAAAATCATAATAACACAGACGATTTTCCATAAGAACACACAAAGTTGGCACCAATGGTGGAAAATTGACGTCTAAATACCTTCCTAAACACAGCATAAAAAGATAAATGGGATCCCCCATAAAATGTTTATTGTCAAACGTAGAGTAAATTTAATAATGCAAAAATTTAGACTAGACACCCTGGTAGATACTGGTATAATGTTTTATCTTAAGTGGACGTTCGTATCATGTAAATTTACTACATAATTTATTTTTAGATTAACCAACATTAAAATCTAAATGTTTTACAAAAATGTATAAATGGTTTCTTTTATTCTTATTTTCATTAGATGAATAGCAGTTTAATGTAATTGAAGAACAGTAATGACTGGAGCCGCATAGGCCTACCCGTATAACGAGATCGTGGGAGTCGACACGACGGGGCGGCGCGCGCTCCAGTAACTATATCGCGGCTTCCGATCATTTGTCATCGCTACCTGAACCGTGTCCTCCAACCAAAACACTCCATTCTTCCACCGTCGTAGTCTTCTGACGCAAAAGAAATGGAAAGAGAGATCTAGGATTGTCTCCTGCAAAAAAGGTCACCAGAATAGACTGGGGCGACAATGGTGACAATCGGTGCACCCTAACCTACCCCAAATACTGTCAATTGCCGATCCCGGTGAATAATGGGCCAGATGCGTGTCCCAGGGCCGTGGGAGGGGGGATATCAGGGATGTCATCTGTCCCCTCTCGTTCGCTCCGCTTTAATCTCGTGCACGTTAAGTACACTGTTAAATCACCTCTCTTAAGCTTAGTGGTATCAATATCAGTGGATAGAATCATTGATTGTGTAGGTTTGTTTTTAATAGTTTGTATAGTATGTTTGTTTTAATAGTATGTTATGAACAATTATAAACTACTTAAACCTTATTGGTGACGTTAGTGTAAGTATTTACATTTAAGTTATCCTTCCGATTCACTGCACTTGTCACTGGTGGTTTCCTTATGTAGTGGATTATGTTTAATATGAATAGTTAATCATAAAAACATCTGAATTCAAAATATGGCATGTACCTCTTTACAGATATAACAATTCAAAATATGGCCTGTACCTCTTTACAGATATAACAATTCAAAATATGGCCTGTACCTCTTTACAGATATAACAATTCAAAATATGGCCTGTACCTCTTTACAGATATAACAATTCAAAATATGGCCTGTACCTCTTTACAGATATAACAATTCAAAATATGGCCTGTACCTCTTTACAGATATAACAATTCAAAATATGGCCTGTGCCTCTTTACAGATATAACAATTAAAAATATGGCCTGTACCTCTTTACAGATATAACAATTCAAAATATGGCCTGTACCTCTTTACAGATATAACAATTTATAGCCTGTAGTACAGATATAACAATTTAGGTTATTTTTTAGATATAACAATTATATTTATTACAGTTTTTATTATTAACATATAACAATTAAATATTGTTAGATATAAAAATTTTATAATATAACTATATACGTCATTAAATGTAAAATTAATATTTACGTATATTATCTACGATAAAAACAACTTTTATTTTAATTTTCAGCTGTTTTCTATGTTTTCTTTTTTAAATAGTTTTTTCATACCAATTAACATTTAAATGGATTTAAAAACACCTAAAAAGACGTATTGAAATAATAAAAATTGAAATGATTCATAATTGCAATATAAGCTCTTGCCATAATAAATAATAGCTGAGAAGTTAAAATTTAGGTTATTTATCTATAGATGATACACATACTAGCAGTACACCCGTACTTTGTACGAGTTGTAGGATTTTGTTAGGGGAAAAAATACTTAACATGACAACATTAGTTGAATTAGATAAGAAAATATTTATAATTATTAAAATTCGTAATACGTCAAGATAACATTTTAATATTGAATGATTTGGACGTAAATGTTAAATCAATGATCAATAAAAACAAACTAGTATTCATTTTAATTTAACAGCTGTTTGTTTTTCTTTCTATTAAATTTGTGATTGTGAATGACCAATGCCAATTTAAACCGTTTAGTGTTAAAAACTACAAAGACAGCTGATTATTACCAGTAGATTATTCATTGAAAACTGAATCAAAATGACAGTAATATCGCGTAAAAGTGGGTTTTTAAATGATCGTTATTTAATTTTCAAGGGGCAGCGGGCGATTTCAAGCATTTACACTTCTCTGGAATGCAGAGAATGCATGAAATAAGTTCCATTGTAATCAGTTCTCCCGTTTTTTTCGGAGAAGACGCCGTAAAATGCCTCCTGGAGCGTCACAGACAAACAAGCAAACCGACAAACAGACAAAAATTGAGATAAGACCTGTTTCGGCTTCTCTAACGCAGGAAAAGTAAAAATAACTAAAAAATGAATAATTCTGAGCAATGTACAGACAAAACTCAAATTTTATTTATATAGATGTTTCTGATAGACTTTGAATTAATTACGGCTTCTACGAACACGTTGAATGAACACAAATGCCAGCAGGGCAAGTTCTGAAGGGTAAGTGGAGTCTGAAGTTCACATTAAGGTCGTCAGTTAGATGGTCTCAGACGCCGCAACAAAGGATCAAGGATCCTTGAGTGCGGCCGTCCTTAGATGTCCTGATTGTTTGGGCAGAGAACCGTCCAAGGCTGCCGCAAACCGAGGCAGCTTAGATAGGGTGTGTGTGTGTTCTGCCCCACGTTCGTGGCTTTTAACTAGTAGGGTCTACTTTGAATCCGTATATGTCCATTGTCGTTCAATTATTAAAGTGAGTCATAAGAAAAGCGTATAGTTAATTTAGCATCATTTTGGACAGAAAAAATTATCAAACAATATTTTTCCTGTAGCTTTGTAATAACTCCACATATTTATTTATTTATTGTTTAAGATTTGATCGTGATCGTATTACATGAACATACCGAGGTCAGTTAACATGATTGGCCGACAATTATACAATATGGTAGCTCAGGGGTAACGCTCTGGTCCAGTATATCAATGATTGCTGGACCAAAACCAGAAATTGACTAATAAGTAAGTTAATAAAATGTTTATATTAACTGTTTAATATACAGTATAACATTACTATGAATTCATAGTTAATATAAGTAAGTTTATTAAGCATTCAAAAGAATTAATTCCATGGATGAAGTTATTCTTAAAACACGATTATATATTTCGCCAAGTAATTCTTTGTCACCTGATATTGAATGATTTGTTAAAGATAAGTATATGGATGTATTTGCAGCAGACCTGGATGCAGGTCTGCTGCAACCATAGTATTTTTATTGAAAATAGATTTGAAGATTGTATGATTTAGTGTAGAATTAAATTAGTTGATTAAACGGTATTTGTATTCAACCCCTGTAGTGGTATCGAAATTATTACAAGGTTTACATTTTATAAACTAGTGTATAAAAATACAGTAGTATAGAAAATGGTTTATGTAAAAATAATTTTGTTTTCTCTGGTAGTTGAAAAACCTTTCAACAACTCGAAGCTCTTCCCCATAGGCAATGTATAATTAGTCTGTGTACATTGTTGTCCATACTGATCTTAGTTTGGTGTGGTTTATTACATCAAACCCCTTTTAGTACCGTTCTTTGGTCGGTAACTAATATCATGGTGAAAAAGTAATCCTTAGCTGAAATGTTAAACCAATATTGTTATTATGCACAGGTCCGTATTATGCAAAATATAAAACAAAGAAAATTCATTTAATAAAGAACAGCATATGATATAATAGAAAGGTAAATATAGTTCCTAAATGAAATTATGGAAAAATGAAGAAATATCGAAGCGAGGCGAGCTGATGATGTTTGACTGTTTGTGGTGTCGTGCCGGCGGCGGCTGCTGGTCGGTCGCTAGTTTATTAATTAACTAATATCCGGGCCTCAGCGAGAGTTGCTGGAGCCTGAGGTGGTGTGTAATGTCAATAACCCGCCCAGCCTGCCACTCTTGCCTTTGATAAATAAAACATCTTCGTGTCAAACCTTCACCGACTCTAATACATCTGGAAAAATTCTAAAATAACCTTAAGAAGATTAAGACGCTTTTCTTATTTATTTAAAAGGATATACTATGCATGCCATTAGGGTTTAGTACGAGACGGAAGCGCGTACTCTGATTTCCTGAACGATGGTACAGCTGCCTCAAAGCCCTCGGGTCTCCTCGCTGTATCCACAAATCTAGAGGAAATTGTTTGAAGTTGGGTTTAAATGCTTTGAAAATAACTCATCTACTGCTTAACATCTTTCTATAACTGTTTTTATTTTATTTATTATTTCTTTTAGTGAATGAAATTCGCTTCCTAACCATTATTCATTCATTTATTCATCATACTCTAAAACAAGCACTAGCTAAAGCTAAAGATTTATAATTTTACTATATAATAGGGGGGTATTTCGCCACAAAATATCGATTGGAGCTGGTCTCAAGGCTAGAAAAATCCCGTTTTGGTCCTATAGACATTCATAGTGTCTACGCTATCTTTATGGCTTTTTGTAGCTGCAATTAACCAAAACAGCTGATTTGAATTATTTTTCGTTTTCACAGAGAAATTAGGAAACAATGAACGCTGTGTTTTTGTGTTAGTTTGAAAGAAACGTTTGAAAATAGTTATATTTAATTTGGTTTAATTTTCTTTATAAAGGATAGTTAAATTTAGTTAATATTATGTTTCACAAATGTTTTTAAGATTAAGATTTTTAAGAATCATTATTAGGATTAAAAATGAAACGCTGCAGAACTTTGAAACGAAAATATAGTCAGAACCTGCAAGGGAGATGAGCTACAAACCATCTTAAAGAAACAAATTCGGCTTGTTAACCTATTTAATACATGTTTTATTCCATTCAAGCAAAGCTCTTTAGATATCCCTGTAGTTATTAATTTCATTAACATCCAATGGTTTTTGTACGGACTGAGCTATTTTAAACATTCAGTTTAATTGTTCCACACGCATGGGAACGGTACTTTGCTCATGTTTATAAGTTTACAATTTCAGGCTGGACCTATAATTTTCATTGGAAGCGTAAAGCAGTTGATGCTCCCAATGACCGTCATGTATTTTATAATATAAACCGATCAATGTAGTTTAACTGTAAAGTAGTGTCCACCAATTAAATTAGGATTATAATCAATAGTATAAATATTTCATGTTTTATTTATTTGAATAAATCATTTTTTATTTTTGCTTATTATTAGAAATTAGTATGTTGAAAATAAAACATGTTTTTTTGGTAGCGAGATTAAAACAGTGTATAAATTGTTAAGAATTTGGTGTAATCAAATCATAAATTTAGTTGTATCTTGACGGAAATGTCGTGTTATAGGATATTTTAAAAGAACTATTTATCCTAACTTCATTTTCCTAAAATTTTACTTGAGGTTGTATTAAGTAACACAGGTTATTATTTTTAGTAATTTTATGTACTAATTATTACGATTATTATATTACCACCTAAAACAAAATTTACACAATAATACCGCCAATAGGAGCTGATACGTACAGCCTGACTGCATCAATATAGCAAGTGATTTAGTTTAAGGGAAAGTAAATCCGAAAAAACATTCTACCTCGATAAAACAATATGGAGAGGTGGAGAACTGGCCTTGGAAGTCCAGCAAACACAGCAAGACAAGACCCGCTACTGGGACTACTGGGAAATCTTTCAAGCAGGCTCTCCTATCAACAAACACTCCCAATATTGGAGGACTCGCCTGTTTGCTCTCACATCTCCATATGCTTGAGTTAACCTTAACTATTGTTTATTGAGCAAAGAAAAAACCACTTTACCACATTTGGACCATAAGTTAGCTCATTATAAAAAGATTATAATGAATGTCATAAGATTATGTAAATTTGAGTTTTAAATAGCTCTTAACGTTTTACTTTACCAACTTACTTTTACTTTTTACCTTTTACCTTGAATGGTGAGTCTATAAAAAACCTTTGTGCTAAAAACACATTGATAAAATATAGAAATAGACGGTGTTGAAAAGTTTCGAAGAATAATTTTTTATAAGGCATTGTTTGTTATGAAGGTAAAAGTGAACGCGTGCTGGTCAGTCCAGTCGCAGTTACATTTTGTAGTAGGATTGTAATGCCAAATTAATGAACATTCTTTTGTCGATTTAAATGGAGTTTTTTTTTAAAGTTTCTGTATGTAATATCTGAACTTAAAATACTAGTGCCAGTCAAATTTTATTTCCTCTATGAAATTCTGGTTACCAAGCAATAGTACCTTCTGGAGTAGGTTTTTTGAAACCTGGCTATCTTTAAGATTATCTTTCTCTAAGGAATCATAAATCACCGATATTTTTTCTCCCTATAACTGAGTTCACTAATCTGAGTTTTAATGATCACTGATCACTGATGAAAATCGCTGAGTTTGACTAATCTGTCGATCAGTATTTGTCTATTTAATATTCATGGTTCTCAATTGGTGAACAGTTCAAGTTTAGTTACAAATAAAATATTCAAATGGGTTGAAACATAAAACCAATAACAGAGTTTTGAATGAATAAAGGCTTAAGATTGAGAAACTAATGATTACTGAGAAAAAAACTAATTCCATAAAAGGGGGTTAAACAATTTTATTGACTAATAAACCTAATGGTTTCATATCATCGTACTATAATTAGTAACAATTCGTGTATGAGCAACCGTAAGTTATACTTCTGATATTCTCCCTATTATCCAGAATTGAAAGTACTAATTAACAAATTATAATTATAACTCATGGTTCAAATGCATATTAACGAAATAACTCTAACTTAATTGGTCAACAAATAAATTGGGTGAACTTTAGCACTAAATAATAACCTTGTGTTTATTTAGAAAGTTTAATAGTTTAGTTGCCTGCAGTAGCAAGATAGAGAATTGATTGTCATCGTGGCTTAATATTCAAGCGTACCAAACCAAATTATAGACTACCAGACCGAGAACGGCGGAAATTGAAGAAGGGATTAGCATTGGTGTTGAGTGAACGTGTAGCCTGGTACCAATGATAATGTCGGGGATTTGAGTCCACCGGAGAAGTAATAAGCTGGAATACGTAATGAAAATCACTGAAACCAACTCTATTACTTATAAGTTTTTTTATAAAATATTTCACATTAATTATTATTTTGACATTGTTATGTTTTAGCTCTGGGGGGGGTGTTGGCGATCTGTAAGAGGGAAAATATGTAACAGGTTTCCATAGAAACTACCAGAGCTTGTATTGAATTTTTAATATAAAATAATAAGAACAGCTGTTTAGATGAAGTGAAAACATTCCCTTCAGACATATCTATGATCTAACCTATTTTCCACAGGAAAG
Source organism: Nephotettix cincticeps (assembly GCA_023375725.1). Classification (NCBI taxonomy): domain Eukaryota; kingdom Metazoa; phylum Arthropoda; class Insecta; order Hemiptera; family Cicadellidae; genus Nephotettix; species Nephotettix cincticeps. The sequence continues at coordinate 32,616,764 of CM041786.1, forward strand.
TAAATACAAAAGTTTTTCTTCATGGATATAATTGTATGAGTAGTTATTTTTAATCATGTAGTGTTGTTGAAACATAATTTAGATTCACTTTCATAAGGTTATTTAGTATTTAATTGAATACCTACGCAAAGCGATCAGCATTTCAAAGTAGTAATACAAGTTTTACTAATTACTATGACTAATTTATTATCAGTTTGTAATTTGAAAATAGAAATATGTAGATAGAATAACGTACTATGCTTTATATTGGGAGCGCGCTGGTCTAGGGGTAGAGCGCGGGGCTTTGGTGCCCAAGGTCCCGGGTTCAAATTCCACCAATCACCAATGGCTTTTCGCTATGTGATAATGCCGCAACCCACACAGGGGTGCGCAAAAAGCCGCTACGGCTGAAGTGCCTTGGGAGTATTCCGCCCCTTCCAATAAAAAAAAGCTTTATATTAGCTATGATTATTATTAATTTTATTTATGATTTTCTTAACTTAAATTTACTAAACGAGAATATTAGTATAGTGATATCTTATCTAAGTATGTTCAAAAATGTATTATAGAGTTAAGAGAAGTAACATACATTTTCAAAAATACTGTACACTTAAAAATATTCCATGCAATACAACGGCGTTACAGGTTTATGTTTTTGGTTTTGCATCTACAGGTTGGAACTACCAGGAATCACAATCCCGATTGGTCTCAAACAGTAGTTTTTATATACTAAAATTTAAAATTCCTAAATATTTAGATCTAAACATTTAAACTACGTTTTATTACGTATGAAGGGGTTTTATACCAATTTGAAGTTAATATTTGTTTCAGTAAATTATTTGTAGAAACGTAAGTTTCAGTACTGTGCATTCATCCTTCTTGACCTAGAATACCGTAGTATGTTTTATCTTGAGACAACATGTTGTCGACAAGGGAAATCTAAGAATATTGTACAGCTTTAGTTTTATTTACGTGATGAAACTTCAAAAAGCGGTGGTGGAAGTATGAGACCAATTTCTTTTCTGTATATTTCTTACGATTATATATTTATCAATGACAAATTGTAAGTGATATTTAGCTTTGAGTTACTCTTTTGGCTTTAAAATATATCGTCAAACATATAGCTTACTATCTTATCATTATTTCATGCTCTGAAGCATTATTATTAAAGAACTCAATACGGTTGTGTTAGGTTGTTGTATAGTTTTCTCTGTTTCATTTTGTTAAACAAGAACAGGTCACTCTAGAGATTTCCCAAGTTGGTGAGCTCAAATAACAAGTCTTGTCTTGTTTGCTGGCCCATCTTGGAAATGTATTTCTACATTGACTGGGGAAGACAAACAGACCTCTGTCAGTTTGTTCTTCTTGTGTGCCCAAGGATATTAATCCTCTATAAAAAATCAATAGAAACTTTTGATCCTTTTTAAATTAGAGTATTTCCATTGATTAAAATAAATTGTGTGGTCTCTGAACTGGTTTAATATTTTAGAAAAAGAACTTTTGCAACAGAATGATAAATTGATAAATTGATTTTGAATGAGAAATGATAATTCTATACTTTTCACCTTAATGGAGACATTTTCAGGTTATTTTATAAAACTTACTTAATTAATTCCCTGTCATCAAAATGTGCATACAAAATACGTTGCAAAAAGAATTAGTAGATTTGGGTTAATCTATCTTTAAAGTGAGGAAGCTTGCATTTCATTAGTTTTTCCTTTGTAATTTTGGGCCATTTTACGAGGATAAAATGGATTTGAAATTTTATTCCAGTACTGACAAAAGTAAGACTGTCATGGCACTATGTTACACAGACCATTCTTCAATCATATTTAGTATAAAGAGTTGTTTGACCTCAGCTGTCCACCATCATCCTTGCGGCGTGAGTCACATAGGCTAGCCAGAAGTGACCGCTCATGATTTGACACGAGTACCCGGCCATTGGTTTCGATCCAGCAACCTTGCGCTGCCTAAGCGAATTTCAACCAGTATGGAAACTTATATTATGAATTGGTCACTTGAAATGTAGTTCGAAGCTATTTTCAATACTATACAAAATTTAACTATGATTTGAAAGGTGCTAACTTCAAGTTTATTTTTACTCGTTTACCTAATTATTTTTTTCATATACAAGACGAAACATACAGTGAAATATGATTTTACAGTTATTTATTAAAAAAGTACGTATCTCATTTTTAAAAACTATTACCATGATATAAAACCTTTGTCAACAAATTTTAAGTATTTATTATTTACAAAAGCATTTATTTTCCTTAGGGAAATAGGCTAGATCATGGATATGTCTAAAGTGAAGGTTTTTCGTTCTTATAAACAGCTGTTTTTATTCTTATATATTAAAAATAAAATACAATGGCTGTTGTAGTTTCTATGGAATTCGTTTCAAATTTTAATCTTACAAATTACCAACACCCACCCCCCACCACATAGATAAGAATAATTCTATGTCAAAAAGATAAGTTTATGTTTGATATTTTTTAATTGGTAATAATACTTGACTTTACAAAATGTCTTACGAAAATGTAAAACCTGAAAAATTTACAATTGTTCAATACTACGAAAAGTAACATAATGAAATAAAACCTTCAGAAAAACTCTAAAATCAATTATAAACTCTACGGCCGGGTCGGTGAACGCATGGCGAGGGCAGGTTGCACATGAGCGAATTAAAGGTGAGGGGTTGAGTATGGATTGAAAGTAAGATCATTCCTGAAACATGTCTGCAGTAAATAAACTATTTGTATGAAAAGCCGCTTCGCGTCGGCCGCCACCGGTGGATTGTTTAATTTGCACCTGTGTTCATATTACACATGCATGGTAACATGGCAGACAACTCTAAAACAGTTACAGACTGACTGCAAGCTATGAATATATCAGGGTTGCTGCCAGTTGCTACTGGTTTATGGTTTATTAAAGGGTTTTTAGTTTGCATCTGTGTTTTACCCACCATCTATGTTAGTATTTCTAAAAGGTTATTTTGTGGCACATCAAAGTAAAAGGTTAAAATTTTTATAGTTTTATAATTTTTGTTACGTCAGTTATAAATATTTCAAATACCTATAATATATTAAATAGAATACTAGTTAATTTATGTATAATATAGTTTTTTTTAACTTTTAATATTCTAAATATTATGACACGCTGTAGAAAATACAATAATAGCTAAGAAATAAAATAATTTTATTTAAATAGTTTATAATTAGGATTAGTTTGTTAAGCTTTTATTTATAGATATAGAAAGGGTTTTCTGTGGTTTTACCCTCTAGTAACAAAACTAAAATATCGCACAGCAATCATACACTCATTTCATACTCGGTTTAAGATTTGAAATAGTGATTTGGGTAGGCCACTATTTTAAATATTATCTAATCTAATGTTTATCTTCACTAAAATATAACAATTTATATATAAGTTTTTAGTATATTACTGCCCTAGAACAAAATACAACGATATTAACAGTTAATAAGACATTTTGTTTTCGACTCTTGCGTTTAAGTCACTATGTAATCCAACATAAATTAAAGCTATTGACGAATATCTGATTTAGCTTACACTGACTTCACAGCAACAACTGTCAAGATAGTTAGTGGGCTGAAAATGAGGCCAATTAGGTTCTGTATTATAACCACTCTATTTATACTGGAAGTGATCGATATCTAGGTTCGCGTGAGCCGCAAGTCCTTTGTCCACCTTTATTAGCATATCTCACTGTTCCACCTCACCGACTCTTAATTTACATACGGTTTTGGTGTTAATTTCAAATATACAATTCAAATGTATTTACTCAGTCAGTATGTTCAGTGCTCCTTTGAAACCTTATAACACATAGTATTAATATTTTATTTTTGTTTATTTCGTACAGAAACATTTACTACATGGATACATATTTTAAAGAGGTCTTGAAACATTCGTTAGGTTATAAGCTATCTTACAAGGAGGAGAGATAATTTTTATTTTTTCATCCCGAGGACATTGTATCCATTACGAGAGATATCGTCTGTTCCCCGCTCGTCCAATTTCGCAGCGCGCCTTGTTTATTACCACTGCAAATGGAAACTGCTCGCCGTCCAATTTTCACGCGTAGCTCCGGATCCTAATTCCTTGTTTGATTATTCTAATCCCGCGAAAATATGTTTTCACAAACCGCGTTTGAGGTTGTTGCGTTCTCACTCTAAGGTCTAGCCTTCTTGGCGAATGATTTGCAAATAATTGACAACTAGATTAGACTCCATTTAACATACTTATCTCAATTATGTGCTGTATCCATATAATGTTAAAGAAGTATTTAATCTATAATAATATAATGCAGTATAGCTGAATTATAACAGTTTTTTTATCCCAAACTAAATTCTGTGTACTATATATTTCTAATACAATTCAGGCGCCCTCAATAACGATTTGTTTTCGTAGGTTGTTTAGGAACGTCAGTTTACGTTAGAACAATAAAATTGGGGTAAATAAACTAGAGACTAGAGAGAAGAAATGCAAAATATTTTGAAGAACTATTGGAGAAATGTTTAACTCATATTTGAAAAAGCAGGTTCACTCAAATGGTTGGACAGCATTTAGCTTGCGGCATGGGCGATAACGCAAGGCCGTACGTGCGCAGAGCTCAGATTGCAATGCACGCTTCATATATCAGTGACAAATGCGTTTTGACTATAATGGACGACAGTCGAAATCCAATTAAATCACATGACGATATTGAAAGAGACGGATAGGATCGGATAATTGACATATCTCTCTCGTAACCAGAGATCCGAATTGATTCATTACTTTTTTGGCAAGCTTGACATATTTCAAGTTGTGTTGATTTAACTGTAAATTTATAATACTAATATTTCCATTCAGTGCATTTTCCCACTCGTTCAATACTGTAATTAGTTTAAATAAAAGTAAACAATCCTCCATTTAATATCTTCAAAATAAAAATCCTTGGATACGTAAATAATAGTTCCAATTTATTTTACTACAAATAAACACTCGTATGTAATTAAACACGTTAGGATTTTCTTTTACAAAGATGTTCATTTCTTCTTCGTAATGTTTGTGGAGTTGGCTGAAATGGAACACTCTCTCGTCCAATTTTCGCAGTACAAATCCGCCATAATCCGCCGTCTGATTATCTTTATCCGGTCAAAGATATGTTTCTGAATTAAGAATTTCAATTCGGTTCAATTTTTTAACCATCAGATCGATTATTTGTAAATTAATGATATAGAATAAGATTATAAAGCCATTTAAATTTAAATAGGTGTTCACCTAGTATGCTTGTCTATTAACCGTTTTATCGTCAGGGCGTTTCAGTGATTTAATCTGTTTTTTAGGTGGAAAAACTGATAGGTCATTTGTCATATTATTATGATATGGCGTGTGCATATATAATTTAAACCTATACAGTTAAGTAAATTTTTTTTGGATACATTATTTAATCAATATATAGGTGATTCAAACAAAGAGACCCAATATATATGAATATTATTAGATCATAAAATTGAAATAAAAATAAAATAACAAGTCTAAAAATATTAAGTGAAATGAAAGATTCTCTATTCAACCATTCAAACCCAGGGCAACATGGCCCTTTATTACACTTGACCTGATTCTATAGTATAAAAAGTTATTAATAAAAAAATAAAAATAGTCTAATTGTGGATTTAACAAAAATAAAATGGAAACTCAAAAACATATACTACACATAAATCCAACAGCAATCTCATAAAATAGGAACTCCCTAGGTAAAAGCAAGCAAAGCCATCCATTCCAAATACAATACAATGACAAACATTTTCAGCGATGTCCGTAACTGGGTATAGTTGTTAATAGCCTTGACTGATAGCGGTAAGCTAATGCAAAGGTGACAGCCAGTAACAACAAAGCTCTCACATACCCAGTAGTCCTGTGTTGAGGTATGCGTAGTTTTGAAGAATAAAATCGTTAAGTCCTTGAACTAGGCTATTTTTAGACGTGAAACAGAAGTCATTTTGAAAATGATTGGCTAGACACGTTTTCAGTATAAAAATAATCAATTAAATTATTTTGAACTATTACTTGATCACTTAAATGTAGTAACTTAGAACAAACAGGATTAATGGTTATGTTAGGTACGCCTTAGATTATACGTTGTTATTTTAAACAATAGTTCTGAGACCTTTTAAAGGTATCGGAAGAATCACAGTTATTTCAGTGATCACAGAGCTACAGCAAGTGAAGTGGAACATCACAAGTGGTTTGACAAGATTGAGTGATTTGACAGGATCGAGTGGTTTGACAACTGTTGAATTGAATTTATTATTTTAAAGTCAATCCAAGTTCGTAAGTGATAGCGTTAAATATAGTTTTTCTCATCATCTATTTTCAATCCGCGTTTATAAGTCCATTCGATTAGTAGATACACGTCCTCGTTTGGCTTTGAAATATCATTACAAGTATTTATGCTGTTAACTTTATCATGTGCATACTTTTGTAGGACATCAGCATACATCAGCACTTTCCAGTAAGAAAGAGTTGATCGACTTTTATTTACGTAGATTACAGACGATAGAGACCCAATCATTGGTCCATGAGGTATACCCCAAGTGACGTTCTCCCAGACAGATGTCACGTTAGACATCTCGACAGACTGCCACCTAGCTGACAGATAAAGTTTCAGCAACTTCAGATGATTCTGTAAAAACCTTACCCCCCTTAATTTCTCTATCAATAATTGTTAAATTACACAGTCGCATACTTTATAAAACCCAATACAATCAAATAATACTCTGTCAACAGTCCATTAACAGTGTAAAGTTAAGCTTAGGAGCATTAATGACATAAAAGCAGTTTTTCTTTACAATAAAACTATTTCTTATGTTTTATTTTTCCATATTTTTTATTTTATTATTTTTTTAATTATTTTTCGCTTCATTTTCTATGCATATTTATTTTGTTACCTTGTCAGAAAACTATGGCTTTAGTTGATTATTTAAAGATATGTATTAAATTGATGATAAAACATCACAGAGAGAGGGTATTTTTTATGTGAGTCGATGGAAGACTTTTGTGTAATTTTATCTTGTCATTTTTGTATATTTTCTTCTACCACACAACTGTGCAGGTGATCAGATATTATTAAAAAATTCTCAGTTTATGTTATGGAAATATTTTGTGAAACAAATCATTTACCATTTATCGTATGAGGTCATGTTCAGACATTGCAGGATTAGGAAGCTGTCCATGACGAATAATGCAATTTTACAATTAAATATAGAAAATTTAGTGTCAGAAAACGTGGCATGATTTGTAGTTGCTCAAATACAGTCAGTTATCGATAGTCGAAGCTGTGAGTAGAAAGTAAATCAATCTTGAAGTCCCCTATAGGTAAGAAACAAAAAAAAGGCTGAAACAAAACATGTTTTAAGAGAGCATTTACAAAATCTAGCAAACGCCCGTAGGTAGCGCATTTCCGGTGGCAGGATATTGGCCAGACAAACGAACTTAAATGTATAACAATTTAGTTAATACGCTGGTAAGATATAACAATGAAAAACATTCATTCGAATGGTTTAACTTGTTTTAAGCCAAATCTCGGAAATATCCTTTAAATCCAAGATGCTGTTTTCAAAAATCTTTCAACCTCGTCAATATAAGCACGCAAGAAGCGTTCACAGTCGCCAGCCTAAGTTGTTTAGGACATGGAGGGATAGGGATTGCGGCGTGGCGCCCTAACGTGGCGAAAACCAGCGGTTACAGGACTTGATACTCTGGTATACAGTTGAAGGCACCATGTCAGACACACCCAGAGCACCCGCAGCCGACATGATTCCTGATGCATTCACACACACTTAGAACTCAAAAAATGTTCATTCAACTCTGTACGACAAAATGTTTGTATTTACTTTTCTGTGGGAAATAGGTTAGATCATGTATATATCTAAACGGAATATTTTCAATTCATCTAAACAGTTGTTCTTATTATTTTATATTAAACGTTCAATACAATAGCTCTGTTAGTTTCTATGGAAACCTGTTACATATTTTCCATCTTAAAATCACCAACACCCCCCTAGAGCCAAGACATATCCATGTCAAAATAGATTTATTTAACGTACAAACATGGTAATTACCTGTACTATTTAAACATGTCAACTATTTATGCTCCCAAATTGTATAATTTATGCTAACTAAACCTTCGAAAATTAATTTACTATTCATATAATTAAAATAACCATTTAACAATAATTATTATGAATACCTTTTAGCAATGTATGGATTCCAAGTATGTAAAAGGGTTATAACCACTATTTATTTATTGGAATTTAAAATTCAATTATGGAACATTACTGCTGTTCCTTACACTTTTACCTTCAAGTAGGCCTGCGTCAATAACAATTAATATAAATAAAAACATAACATTGTTTTACTGATAGTGTATGGCCCATGCTTGAACTAGAACACTAAATTAAGCCATATTATTAGATAAATCATTTTCCAAATGTCAATATTTTACAGATATTTCATGGAGACAGCTGCTGTTTATATATAAGACAGTCATATAAATTGTATTTTTGAATGTATCCACCACACAAACTCTAGTGCAGCAAACAGTATTAAATTAATTAATATCAAATATTGTAAATTTGAATGCAATATAAAATATAAGTTAAGATTACTACAATTGAAAAACTACTATTTATGCCAAACAATTTTAACTTTGGCATGTAGCCTATTGCAGAAACAACTGTGGATCTGTAGAATAAGTCCATATTACCCAACAAATAGTCTTAATTAGAACCTCATCTGTGTTACAAATCAAGTAAAGTCGAGTCAAAATCACAATTATTCCAGAAAAAAACTAAACATTTTACAAACTGCAAAATGCTTGATAACAGATATAACTAAAAAGGAAAAACGTATCAAGTGTTCTCGGATATGTTATTTTATAAGTATTAAAGAATAGAGCTTTTAAGCTTAAAATATTTTTAATATTAAAGGTGGCACAGGCATATATATGGGCTCAGGCAGGAGCCACGGACGCAGGCGCGGGCAGTTGCGTTATCCACTAATGGCTGTATTGGCGCCGATAAGCGCTCTCCTGAATGGAAGCTTTTTGAGGCCATGACCAATGAAATTTTACTACAATCAACGTCAAGTTTGATTTAAGCTTGTCAGATTATTTATTTTTACAAGGAACTTCGTTTATTTTGGTTATTTATTTCTACGAGTCATTTAAATTTCGCATGCATTTTCAAGCCACGCGTGGGTTGGTTTAAGGGACACGTAAAAAATAGTTTTACTTTTTACTGTGCATTCTTCAAAATTTTGTAAATTTAAAAAGTCTCATTAAATTACCGCTGACATTTAAATGATAAATATTTATCTGTTTATGCATGTGATGATGTATAAAATATGTATATGCTGGATAAGAGGTATAAACAATTGGTTGAAAATACAATCATTTTTTTAAAACAATATATATATTTAAAATTGGAAATTTTTATTTTCTATCATGAAAAACTCAAAAGTATACAACTCGTATTATAAAAATCCTACCACTGCCAATTAGTTTCACAAGCCCATAATTTTTTTTCTGACTAAATATGTCCTTACTTGTGTTAGTGTTTTAAACTGTTCGACGTTTTAAGGAAATAACACTTTTACATAATTATTAGGCTTCATAAAAATATCGTGCTGGGTTGTCAAAACCACTCACAACTCATTTAATGGTTCACAGCAAAAATATTAACTTGTTAAACAATTTACTGTAAATTTGAGCAACAAGGTTTTTAACATACTTTAGCAATTTTAATACAATTATCTAACATATAGTTTAACAAAAGGAGGTAAAAGATGGATTTGACCTAACCATATATGACAGAATATTAAAGTATATGATGTATATACATATATATATGACGTATATGGTAATTTTAGAGTGTATTAGTTTTTTTAATGTTAACCTAAATGAAAAAAATTACACTATTTTAAACACGTATTTAAAAACCCAAATAAAAACTAACTTTAAACTACATAACATAAAAACCATAATTAAATGTATGAAAACCCCTATATCGACTGCAAAAAAAACAAAATGAAAATAAATTTCTATTTGACTAGATTCACCCTTCCAGGAACATCGATTATCCAATAAAAGCTCCACTCCATTGGGCAATGTGTCTCACGGAGATCGCGTTCTACTAAAAAACTGTATAAATAGTTTATTTTTATTTATGGCTACATAAACACTAATGGACTGAGCGGTGGCCACCCTCCCCTCACCGCAGGGATGACGTCGCTCGGGTGCCTAGGGACAAAGCCACGACTCGAGGGTGCGGGCCTTATGGGTGCTTATGACCAACCCCCCCTCCGACACTTCCCTCCTGGTTCTAGTCACTATGATACTCTCTGGCCCATTGGCTCACAAACAATTCGGAATAACTTATCCTCCATTCAGCACCGATCGTTGGAGGCGCTCTCCAGTTGTAACATAAATATTTATACAGGACAAAGCTCGAGGGGATTCTGAAATGTTTTTGTTCGGATATTTGGTTATCTAGAGTATTTAGATTGACCTAGGGAAGTAGAAAATGTTGTTCGTCGTTGTTTTCTTGCTAAATGTTGTAAATGTGTGCATCCAGTTTCTACGATAAAAAGTGGTGAAACTCATTTTTAATATGGAATGTGCTGTTTGACTCGGGGTGTAAATCACTTTACGGTATTACTTTAATAACCAAGATTATTAAAACATAATGAGCTTAACGATGAGATTCTTTAATAATATCAAATATTTACGCACCCCTCCCTCCGTGGTAGTACGAGTATGTACACATATACCTTTCACTCGAGAACCGACATTCATATTCCACCTTTTAAAGATAACAAGTAAAACTGTTCGAACAGATATTTTGACGGATTTGTTAGTAGCTTTGATACTTTATTAATATAAGTTACGCATGTAAATGAGATGAATAAATGGAAAATCTTTCATTCACAGTAATTTTGGAAAAGTAACATAGACATACAAATAATGAAATTAAGAAAACGGCAAAAATCTAAAACAAATTTTTGTGTTTATAGATTATAATAAACGAAATTTTGACTACCAAATAAAAAATAAGCCTACTCTACAAAACTTATTGATAAGTAATTTGAATAGATTTTTTAACAGAAATAAGGATAACAATTTGTGTGTGCAGTGCCTCCACTTTAGTACGCCAAATACGTTAACATGTCTATTGAGTGTGCAAAATCAAGTAGACCAAGTTATGAAACTGAATAATTTGGGAGCTATGTTTGAAGAACTGTTACACTCACGCTCTTTTATAATTAGTGAGTTTGTTTTGTTGTTGTTTGTATCAATGTTCATTTTGTAAACGAAACCTGGAAAATTTGTTACCTATACATTTCATTACTTTAATTTCATAATAGACGAAAAAATTAAATATATAGAACTTGCAACATATATAAACTAATATAAATAAACTATTTATATATAATATAAAATATTAATCCCAAAGAATATAAGACAAAAAGTGATTTTCAACAATTCCATCTACAACTTAAGACCTTTTTTTAAGTCGATGTAGTATCAGTGTACATTGTGGTTGTTTTCGCATTAAAGTAGGCCTATATGATATTCATATTTACTTATAAATAAACCTTATTTTATTCTATAAATACACGAATATTATCGTGAAGAGTCCTGTGCCATTGTGAATTGACAGTTAGTTTTAGTTATTATTATATTCTGATTGATAATCTAGATGTATCGTGCATATCATGCTGTTGTAGTTTTCCCTTTTCATTGTCCACACGTTATTAATTCTATGTTTAATATTTTTAACGGGTTTAAAAGTTTTCCCTGTATTTTATTTAAAATCTCTCTCATATCACTGTTCACATTTCTACGTTTTCTCAATAACTTGTCTATCCTTAGTAAATATACTCCTAGTACTGAATTTCCTTTGTTTAAACATGTTTGCTTAAAAATATATAATTATTTCTTAGTTGATTGAAACTTTAGCATGCAAGTAAGAACTCAATTGCCAAATGTTGTAAGTGGATTTTGTGATTTTGTAGGCCCGACACCAAATCTTAATCGTTAAAATATTCGATAAAACTCATAACTAGTTTTAAGATTCAAGCTGAACAGATTTTTCAATCATAGGACAGTAAATTCCTAGTGTGTTTTCCGTTTTAATAAATCAAATAAAAGAGGTTTTTGATAAAAAATTTTCAAATCTTGAGGTTTACAGTAGTTTATCTTAAATTAAAACTGCAATGAACTGTGCGTAGATTGATCGCTACCAGTTTACGTACATTTATGTATAATATTTTTATAAAAACCTCAGACCGAACGTAACAAGATCATTAAATCTTATTTTGTGTTAAACTGGGTCAAAATAACAAATGAATTCTCTCCCTATTAACCATAATAAAGCAATATTTATCCTTTTCTTTAGCTAGTACAATATCTGTAACTTTAAAGTATTATTACAATTATTCTACATTCTACATAGTTAATTATCCTTTAGACTTGTCACATTATTTTATTCAATTCGAAGTTACTCTAAACTGACGGAAAAACAATTAATAAGAACTATTAATAATTATTATATCTTATAGTTTAATTTGGTTAATGTTATAAACATTATTCTTGAAATATTACTGGTTTTGGTCTTAAAAAATAATTTTCTTTCTGCAAAGTATAACGGCATTTTATTAGGATAGTATTGTAAATTTCAAATCTAATACATTTATGTTACTCCAATCACGCTTTATTGTACAGACAAGACAGTTTATAGTGAAAATCATGATGAAATTTTAATTTTGGAATCAAACATTTATATGAAAAATATGTTCCATGTTTTTAGTGATAGTGTATCCATGCCCCTAAGCGACAAACCAACAATTGCCTATTAGACCTTCCGGTTACTTATCGATCACGAACAGGGCCAAATTTATAAAATCACCCCTCCTCGAAACACGATACGTGCGGGTTGATCAACATCAAACCTGATTTATTAATTAATGTATTAAATTTATAATTGCGCTCGGTACGATGGACCATAAATTAGGGTTTATTGAATGAACGACACGCAAGCCCGGTCCTATCGACCACACGGAACACACACTAATGAGGTCCTGTATTAGTCATGTCAAGGTCATTCCCCCACCACCAGTGCCCTGTGACGGGGAGGGAGACGAGCGCAGCGAACGAACAGTATCTGCCGGCGACCCGGTGCGAACGATCCTGAGTGCGTACGAGAGTCCCTCTACACTGTACTGTAGCACGTTGTCCCCGTCAACGCACGCTATTGTCACAATGTTGTGCTGTCCCGTTCTGGATTTTACCACGTTCTTCCTCCTTGTAGTGTTTACTGTGTCCGCTTCCTGTGTTGACATTTTGTTAGACGTACCATCTATAGAATATGAATCAGGTTCGTTAAAACAACATGTATATGCCTATTTTATTTTTAATAACTATAAGTATCACTGAAATATTATTTTTATTTCAAACTAAACAGTTTTCAGTAATTTTTTGATATTTGTAATTCTATTAACTGTTATTGAAAACTAAAATAAATTTATATTGTATACAGAAACTAAAAAAATGCATATACCCATTTAGAAGGTAAATAATCAATTATGTCAGTTTAATAGTGGACACTTAAATATGTAAACAGACAAAGTACATACAAGTTCCACCCCTACAATCATGCAAATGCACGCAATTCACCAATAAACAGTACAACTCGTTTCTATTAGCTGATTCGCGCGGCGTTGGGGCAGTTCTCGTCACGCCAGTGAATGCATGTGCTCTTGTTTACACATATTCATAGTTCGTTATCGAGAAATTAGACTATTTTCCAGACCGTCATAATATATTTTGGTACCAGTAATAATAATACGGCTTACACACGAATACGGATGGATTTAAGAATTATCTAATTAATTATCTAATAATAATTATAATAATTAATAATAATTATCTAATCTAATTTATCCTCTAAGATATTGATTATTTTTATTATTTGTAACGTATTATTATAAATCTAAGTCAAATTTATAGTTTTACTTAGAATATAAATCAATGATGATCATTTGTGTTTGAAAAAAATCTAAACTATTTATAAACTAGTTATAAAAATATAGGGATGATTTTTACATCAGATACTGTTAATAATATTCCATATACACTAAAATATATAAAAATGTTAAATTATAACATTTAAGAATAACTAAATTCCCTTTGATACCAATTTTGTTCTATTTGGAAAAGAATACGGTGCTTCAATAGACAATATTCACACAACAATACAATATTTACACTTTAATTAAAAATGACAAATAAATTTTAATTAAAAATTAAATACCAAACTAATGTTAATCGTTTAGAGATAATTAAGTATGGCTATTAACACCCGTACCTTCATTAAATTGTAATTTTATGGTTGAATATTTATCTCAAATATTTAATTACAGATGATAATATAATCTAAAATTGTTATTACGATGACCTAAAATGGGCATTTACTTATTTTAAATGTTTGTCTCTTGAAATAAAATACGGATGTTAAAATACTACACCTGAAGAAAAATTATATCAGAGATTTCTACACAATACATAATTTAAATAGCATTTAGTATACAGGTTTATTTATTTTAAAAATCTTATTATAGTTTCATTTTGTTATATGTGATGAGAAATTATATATTATTTCAAATCGCTTAGTACCAATATGATATTATAATTAATTATTTATCTTACTTTATACAATTGTTATTGGAATACAGAAACTCCGAAAATATATCAAATAGCTTTAAAATATTTTTCTTTCATTCACCTTTAATTGAGTATTGTAGTTAATTGTGAACAATATGGCGGAGTTATATAATCGATTTAAAATAAAAATACTAGACCCAAAAATGGTTTTTATTTTAGTTAAATTTTTCAAATGAGAAAAACTGTTTATTGTCTCTCTTGTATGGATATATAATTATATTATGTCATATGGGCAGACAGAGTGTACTAAGCACTTTGTGTTTGAGTACCTTGTAACATTAATTATATGATACCGCCCGTTAATAATCATAATCCCCACTATTACCAGGATATTCATTAGTATCTAATGTCTCTTTCCACTATACAATTGGCTCTGGGTGATTGTTAAACATATAAGCATTCATGTTCACAGATTTTGGAAATTGTTCTATTTCTGAAGGGTTTTATATAAAAAAATACTATTGATAAATCAAATCATGGTCATATCTATAAATAAAGATATTAAAACTTCAATAGATTAGATTCGATTACCTTTTAAAATGGTGACATACTGAGGTAGGTATCTTAAGTCTGAAAGAGAAATGAGTGTGGGATGATCGTGGCGCGATCTTGTAGTCTTGTTACTGACTGCATTAAACAGGACTGTTCATTAATAGCCCAGCATCCAATGGTATCTAAGGGACCTACATTTTAACGTGTAATCCAAACCCACTTTTGCCTCAGAATTATAAACTAGTCTAATTTTTGAGGATGGTATTTGCAGGTACATAGCGTTCAATTGATTTGATTGCATTTTAGAGTACGGTCTTTAATACACACCAGACAATATCACATCCACCGACCATCGGTCATAGCTATTTACAATTCGTGACCTCCAAGTATATTCATTACATACTAGCTAAAGTACCCATTCTTCGCACGGGTAAAAAAGAGCTGAGGGATATATAACTACAAATTGTTGAAAAACAGTTTGTAATTAAAATATTCAGTTACGAAATGACAAAACTCGAGTACCTATAACATGATACCTGTTATGTTATATAAGAAAAGGATAAGGAATAACGTAACAGAGAAAGGCACCGGGAGATACCTTTTTTTGCAATATTTATTCCGATCCAGAAGTTTATCTGTAAAAATTTACTTTGTTCTTCTTCTTTCTGGACTGTAAAAGGTAGTGTAAACAGATGGTGAAATTAGAAACTGTAACCTAGGATATTCACAGCAACTGTGTCTTTTGCTTCTTGAAGTGTCAAATTTTATTGTTCACAGCTATTGCTTACATTCAAGTAATTTTATAATTATATTCTTTAAAAATGTAAACATTGAAACCAAGAACATTCATGGGGCGTAGCTCGAGGAAATTTTAAGGAAATAAATATGCTTATGAGTTGTAAGAGTTTGAGATCTACTTTTGTGTAAAGTTTCAAATCGGTCGGTTCAGTATTTTTTGAATTTACTTTTAACAACAAACCTACAAACAAACATACAGAAACCAACTCTTCCTTATAATATTATAGATATCTCATCAAATATTTTTTACTATAAACGATGCATTGTTAACGTCTATATCAAAGTAGTTTATATACGAGTAAAAAAGTTTCACCTTTATGTGTAAATAAGCTACGCAATTCTATCAATTTAATAATAAACATTTTTTTGTATGTAAACATAAGAAAAATATAAGATTTGCTGTTTATTTGTAGAATAATACTAACTGCAGATAAAATTCACGGGAGAGAGGGCAGATTGTTGGCAAGTGAATACTTTTCGAATAAGATCCAGCGTCAAGTTGAACTCTGCAGAGCTAGTCTCTAAAATATGACTCTGGCTAAAGTAAAAGGAAAGTTGTTCAGCGAAATCGGTGGATTTTCCATTCTTTTCCGATTCTTATAATTCATATTCTTTATGTGTCTGGAAGGAAGTCCTAATGACTCATGGAGCGGAACTTTGCCAAATATTTCATGTGCGTATTTGGGCAATTGATTCTTAAAGTTAGTTATTTAGGTTTATCTTTGGAAACGATCCTTGGATTCTTTCCCCTTTATTTTCAATATCAATCTGAGTAACATTTTCTTTAAATTTCGTTTGTCGTTATTATTTTTTACGTTTATTTTACGTTTTATTTTTACGTTTTGTGGGTTTATTTTTAATTATTATAATATACTGCCATATTTAAACTGAAATTAATTACATCAAACATAATAAATGATTTGTTGGGTTTGTGTTATATACAGTTACTACATTTATGATGACCCACGAGTAAAACTCTTCTAATTACATGTTCAAAGTCTTTGTTTTTATAGAAAATTAGTAAATCTCAATTTAAAATTAGCTAAATAATTATTTTAGTGCTAAACTTCTCACCTTGGATTACACTTCTTAGGGAAGCACATTATGGCATAGCCGTTGAAACATTGAAAATTGTCATTTATTGGATTCAAATACGATTTAATTGATATATATCATAAACAGGGATGGGTCTAAATATATTGTAACAGTGCACGACCAACGCCTCCGTGATTTCAATATCCAATTGCCAGCAATGATCTCCCCCGTCCCAGCCCCCGTCATGCCCCCCTCTATTTCCTGCTCGGACCCTCTAGTTACCAGATAAAGCATCACAATAGTCAACACTTAATGTCGACTCCAACAAGGGCTGTGGCTCATACTACAGTATATCTGTTCAGTCGAGAATTATTACGATTCGTACCGAACTGCATTACTATTTATCTTTTACAAAATATATACCCTATTATGATTGTATTATACTCGTAGGTTATAAGTTGGTATGCAAATTGAAAGAATAATTTTAATGTACATTTGGCCGGGTAAAAAACCCCAGCCACGTTTTCAAGAAAATCTGGCAAAATATCATTTAATAATCATTTTAATTAATTTTATTTTTACTTGTACATTTATGCCGGTCTTGATTTTAAGTGTATGGTATTAATTACTTCAATTATATTTTATCACACAAATATAGTTTTTTCTATTAATTTATGTGAATAAATAGGGGATCCATACAATCATGCGACCGAATTTTTCTCTTTATTCCTCCAGGGTTTCTCTCTGAAAATACATTTTTTCTCACCTATACAAATCAAGAAGGTGGAGAAAATAAATAAAATATGTTTAAGATTATTTTTACTGTCGGCTAAAACATGGAGAAATTACGAGAAAAATGCGGTCGCACGATTGTAATATCGCGTACATGAAGACCTCCCAATAAATACTTCTCAAAAATAATATCTTAGAAATGTTTTTCCTTAACAGAATGCCTCGATATTTTCTATTGCTCTTAAATGCGCGGGAGTGTAGTTTTAATTTGGTCACAGTGACTAAAAATTCATTACCAGTATATTTTTTCCTCTAAAGAAAATAAATAATTTAGCTCTGCAAAACTTAGATTAAAAATACTCTAAAAACTAAAAATACTAAAATATAGATAAAAAATAATTAGATTAAAAACTCTTTTAGAAGTATAACAATAAAATTTAACTCTTAACGGATAATAAATCCAATATATATAATTTATATTCTAGTTCTTTATACCTCCCATATATACATGATAACTTTAAAGGTTACTATTATCCATATTACTCTAATCAGTCAATTGTTTTCAAGCTCTATCTCATCCTTTTCCTTCATCCAGGATTCAACACTGAAATATAAACCACCATTAATTAAATTAAAAGCCTTTTTACAGTAGTACTTAATACTACATCAAACATACCTAGGAATTTATAAAATAATATTCATTCAATATGTTTTATTGGACTTTCCAAAGAGTCTATCTTTTAACTACTTGACGTTTCTGGAGGTGGAGAGACTTCCCCTGTTTTCAAGTGAGTACCTGGTGACCGAGCTTTGCTCGGATAGAATAAGACATGTTTTTACAAGTTAATTAGCAAAATTAAAACAAATTTACTGCCCAATGAAAACATCTATGTGGTTGAAATAAAACCGATTTAATACACCATAATTAATATAGCACTGAACAAAAAGTATCGCCCCTGGTAGGAATGGAACTCGCGGCCTATAGTTCTTGAGGCCGACACGCTACAACTCGGCTACGACGTTAGTCAATTGAGCAATGCCGTTTAATGTCTTTTAGCCGAAGCCGATCATTTACTGTTTAATTATCCATACCGTTATTATTAGCCTGTGATCAACTGATTTTGTTATAAACGGAATGAGGATTGAAAAGCAAAAGAGAAATTTAATTTACATCAATTAATTGGTTTGTTACAGTGGCTTCAAGCAATACAACGAATACGTTTTCTACCAAAACACGGAAGATTTTGGAAATACCTTTTTCTGCTTTTATTTCACACAGCTATGTTATCCTTAAGTTTTTACAAATTGTTTAGTAACCTGATAATTTTGCATTTATTTAATTCATAAAATAAATATTAACTGTGAATTACGAACTGGTTTTGGTTAGTCTATGTGGATGGAATTTGCGGATGGACTTAGTATTCAATAGTGCGAACGTTAATCCACAACAGAGAATCTTTTTCTACTCCACAGAGATAGGAGGAGTTTCTTCACCTCCAGAAACGTTGCGTGGTTAAAACACAGGCGCAGTTGAAAGGTCCAATAAAATATATTGAATCAATAATAGCCGACGATATTATAAATTTAAAAAAATACTGTATAGTTTACCAAAAATAACAATTAACGTTAATAAACAATTATTTTATGGACTTAAATATGTACCAAGTGCATAATCGTTCCGTCTAAATGCATACATGAACAATATAA
The DNA here is from genome assembly GCA_023375725.1 of Nephotettix cincticeps. Taxonomy (NCBI): domain Eukaryota; kingdom Metazoa; phylum Arthropoda; class Insecta; order Hemiptera; family Cicadellidae; genus Nephotettix; species Nephotettix cincticeps. The sequence goes on from CM041786.1 coordinate 32,636,289, forward strand.
TAGTAATGAATGAGCCTTACGTTTTGGAAGTAGTTATAGTTCATTAGACTGTAGCTGCAAATATGTTAGTTTAAAATAACAAATAGGTTTAAAACTATAAACAAGGGAAAAATGAAACTAACGTAAACATAAAAAAACTCTATATTTTTGTAGAAAAAATACATGACAAGTCTGGAGAACTGATTGGTAGATTTATCTGCCGGCAATGGGTTTCCTCCCAGGGGCCAAGTCCGCCCTCCCCATCACTTCCTGTGAGGCGGTTGTTATATGAACATTGCCATTACGGCCAGTCAGCAGAAAAGATTACTGCAAGGTGCTGACATTGCAGTTAACTATACACTGTCCAAAATACATTATTGTAATTATTAATGCATAGTATTTTCAATTTGTTTTAATATTCTATGGTGATTTTGATTTTATAAAACATTCGTGGCTGGTAACCCTGGAATAGAATTTTTTTAAATGTGAACCTATAAGTTCCAGCGAGGTACACCAGAGATCGCAGCTACTGGGTTCCAACCAGGCTACCAGGCTCCACTGACTTACTAGGCCAGTGCGATACCCCTGAGTTATCGCGTCGGCTCAACTCAACTAATTGCGCTATTGAATGCGGAACCAGCGTGCTTTTGTTGCACGTAATACTCGGGCTCAACGCAGCGTAATTATTAGACCCTGTAACTGAAATTTTTACTTAATTTACTTTACAAACGATTTATTCAGTTTAAATTCTAAAACTGTGAGATTCGTAGAAAAAGAATAAATGTTCTAAAATAACGTAATACCACTTATAAAATTTAAACAACCGTTCTTAACTAAAAAGCTAACAGTAAACAAACAGTGAAGCTCTCTGATCCACACTATTGATACAGTTGGTTAAAAATAAAAATAACTGTTTAGTAAATAAAATTGTGTCTATAATCATATTATAGACTGTTTTAAACCATAACATAGAGATGTTAAGATTGGGAGAAGAGTGTAAGGAACTGATAGAGAGAATCGATTTCTGGAACGAGCGATAAAAGTCGTAGACTGGTGTGAGCCCTCGATACGATGGCTCCATATACACATGTGCTATCTACATCGGAGCACACTACTGCACTGCACACTACTTTATACATGACGCCTACCACTTACTGCCTTGCTCCTAAGTCCAATATGTAGTTGAACGGAGTGAGGGAGGCCAACATTTTAGATTGAAAGTGAAAACTGGTTCAACACATATTTGGATGAAGTGTATCAGTCTTAAAATAAATACGTATAAGGTTAAAGTAATGAGTACAAGAGTATAAAATCTCAACATAATAACCGATGAGGTAAGAGAGATAAGAGAAGTAGAAGAGGTAGAGAAGTTAACGCTGGAAGTTCTTCTTAGAACCAACCTTCATCTACAGGCTAAAATGTATTTAAGTGTGAACAAATCGCATCAGTCAACATTTTAGCAGAGTAAACCTATCAACCGTTTATCAAAAGTTTGTTTCTTTCTATAATATCTTTACATAATAGAAATTAATAATGGAAATTAAAATAAAAAAGCTTTTTAGTAATTAATTATAAGGTTGCTTTAAAAGTGTTCTTATACTAAAGGTTTGGTAACCACTTACAACACTGCATAAGCTTTTCATACATTTAAGTTTACGGGAGTAAATTTTAAATTATTAAACTAAATTATTCAACCAATTTTTTTTTAATATTTATAAAACAATGTCTTTAACATAAACAGAATATCAACATTGTGGACATGTATAAGGAGAATATATGTGATAAAAGCCATTCGGCCAAACAATAGGGAGTCAAGTGCTGGGTTTGAAGTCAACTGCAGGCCTACACAATAGAAACTGTTAGCTCTCAGAGTAAAACACTACTCTTGTTTCTTTTACGACAACAGCTTCACTGGAAACAAGACACAAGCCAATGTTCAAAACTCTTCACGACAATGTTAACATAACGATTATAATGAACAAATCGAAATAGTATGAAATTTAACGTTTATTGTCTCCATTTCTTATTCTAGTTGAAATAAAATAATAAATTCTTTCATTTCTTGTATTATTGTATGTAACTATTTCATGCAATGTAGACATGTCTACCGTAACTCACGATCAATTTTCGGAGACAATAGATAGGTATACATCGTTTAAGTCGTAAATGTAAATGGATTTTTTGCAATTTGTTTATATTTTGTTTGATACATTCCTGATATTCCTAAAATATAATGTAACTAAGTTATTTCATCGGTAGGACTGAAAGGATTATTCGTATACGATATTCTAATGGCTACAGAAAAGTTTTAATTGAGCTCGTCGAGGCAAATTGTTATATTTCTCTAGCACATCTAGTTGTTATTACTATGCGACAAATTCAATCCTGTTTGTAAAACTATAATGCTAATTGTTGTAGGTATCCTCTGAACGCGTTGTCATTGATATGTGTTGTACAATAATACGCGACTATTTCTTGCTGTTATTATTACTCCAAGGAGCGACAAAAATGAGGCCCAAAATATATTAGTACATGTTAATGCCATACATGCTAATTTGTACAAAAATCCCTCATACACAAAATGAACTGAAAAATCCCTTACACCTGAAATAGTTAATGTTTGATTATTGATAATAAATTAAATAAAACCGTTGCATTATTTAATGTTTATTAAAATAACATTTTACAAATACATTGTTTCATAGATTGAGTCATCTAATTTCAAAATCAGATAAGTCGACATTTTTTCCAAAATTTAGGTCTACTTATTTTCTGGTAGGAAAAATACGGACTATGGCCAAGCAATGTTTTTTATGTTCCAAATCGAATACATCCAATAGTTATTTCATCCAGTATCTCATGTTTGGTTTACAAAACCAAAAGTCCAGTACGTTGTATCCATCCCATTGCAAGCAGATGTATTAGAAAAATAGTTCAGAAGGACGTAAATACGTAAATACGTTAGCTGTAAAACAGAAACATTAAAGATTATATTTGCGAAAACCTATCTTACAAAAGGCCTGAACAAAATTGATAAAATATCTCAAATTGGCCATCAAATTTATTTTAGACACCCTTTGATAAAATTATATCAATTTTTAGGATTCATCTACCCCCACCCTGAAGGTAACAAAAACTTTTGGATGGGTTTTATTGGTTGATGTAACCTTACGTTCCATACCAAGTGAAAGGCTGACAAAAAATAAGTATTATAATGCTTTTGAAATATTATCCTTAAGAATAATATTGGGTCTATAAGAAAACGGTCCATGAACAGTTTTTCACATTTTTATTCACATATAAGAATGTGGATTGTATGAACATATACTCCTAACGTAACGTAACGTGTAGTGTAAGTAACGTATGAAATATACATGGTGTCCATGAAAAACGTTTCAGGACTTCGGTGAGTGATTAAAAGGACAGAAGCAACAGAAGGGCAGAAGGAGTGAACATTAAAAGTAAGAAAAAAAGTTCCAACGGAGGTATGGCCTAAAAAGCTTATTTTCTCAGATATCCACCATTTTGTGAAAAATACTCACAAAATATTTTATTATTTTTAATTTTTTATGTGTTTTACACTAGTAGACCATTTTGTATTTTTCACAAAATATTTTTTATTTAAAACATTTTCTAATGGATTATTTTCAAATTTTGTATTTGTTTTACACTATTAGGCTACTATCATTAAAAAATAACTAGTATGACCCAAGCTAAAAATTCAAAATGGCGGCCATTTAAAATTGTAAAACTAAAATACTTTGTAACTGCCGGCGTTTTGTATTTTGAGCATGAGTCATGCTAGCTATTTTTTTTATAATAGTAGTCTACTAGTGTAAAATACATACCAAATTTGAAAATAATCCCTTAGAAAATGTTTGAAATAAAAAATATTTTATGAAAAATACAAAATGGTGGATATCTGAGAAAATAAGCGTTTTAGGCTATACCTCCACTGTATTTTTTTTCTTTCTTTTGATGTACCTAATCACTCACCGAAGTCATGAAACGTTTCAAGGACACCCTGTATACGTTTTTAATTTGGTTGTTTTTAAGTTGTTTGAAAAAATACCTTTAGTGACTCTCAAAACAGGTACTTCCACTTTTAGTTTAATTTCAAATTTTGTGCGAACGAAATCTTTATTCTTATTTTGTACATGAGGAGAAGGCAAATACACACTAATAATTTTTCTTAGAGCTAACAATATAATGAAACGATCAAGCTAATACAAATAAAAAATATTTACATTTACGTTATCACATGGCATGGGAAATCATTTCTTGTTTCATATTTCATGAGTGGAACTCTTTCACGAATCTTAGTTCATGTGATATTAATAACGCAAGGAACACAGTTCAAGGAGAATAATTGATGAAGTAATAATGTATGCACAAAGACCCGATCGTTTGACTGTGCCACGCCTTGTTGTGTATACAGTAGAAACCTTTTCTCTTTTATATCTTCCATTTATAGATAATTAATAGTAATACATATGTGGTAATTACTTCACACAAAAACGTTAAAGAGGTATTGCATAAGAATTATCAAAGTGCTTTAAACTGTTATTGAATTGGTCTAGAAGGAAACAAGACTTGTTTTCCTTTAGTGTATATCAGGCATGAACCTATTAACGTTGTTACAGTAACTATGCAATGCTAGAATAATAGGCCCGGATCCTCAATATAACCATTATCAACCCTTTCAAATCCCCCCCTCCGGGGGGGATTACTCCCGAATAATTGTTACTAGCATTATTATACTAGTGGTAAAATATTATTTTAGTATAATCATATTTATATATATTTCAACTGATTTATTATTAATTTTAACCATTATAAAATGTTATTTTCAAATTTTATCATTATTCAATTAGTTAACCGAACTGAGGTTTTAAGTTTCAGGAAATAGAATGGCATTAGTTTGGATTCTAAATGGTCCTATATTTGGAGGATAAGTATGTACAGAAACATAATAATTGTTTCTAGTTTCGGTAGAAATAATTCTAAATATACTGACTAATAATATGTTATAAAACTTTCGTCAGTACAATTCATAGTCGTAAGCAAACCAGTTTCGGGGTCGCATTAAAACTATAAAATAAAGGACTCGACGAAAGTATTATACACTACTTAGTCTAGGCTATATTATATGAATTCAGGAGGCAATAATGTTTAGCTAACATACGACAAGACACATTGCATACCAATGATTTTTATAACTTACATTAAACTATTCCTTGGTAAATCGATTAACGATGAACGTTCGATATTTACGATCATTTTACCTTTGTATTGTAGAGGTAGAGGTTTTTATATTGAGGTTTTTTTTATTTAGAAGTTTTTTATTTTATAGAGGTTTTTTCTAAATTAATATTTATTGCTAAATTATATAAATATATATTTATATTTATAAAGCTATTTGTTGTAACAAATGGTAGTTAATGTACATGAGTTTTTATAATTTAATTTTATAACAGCTTAATTTTAACTAATCGCTTTATGATCATCCTTCTTGAATTATGTTCCGTTCTGGATGAACAGTATATCTGAATGTGCAGATAACAGGTACAGTATGTATGAATGAGGACGTTCTATAATGTAACGGATATCTTATTAAATGACTTCGCCGACGTATGAACGGTGTATTTATACATATTATAGTATATAAACCGTTGAAAGCTTCACCTGACCGAATCGCTGCTACATACTGTTACTAATGTTACTAACCATTTCTGAGTTTAATGGATTTTATAATAATACAATTTACAATTATTTACAACGGTTTACTCAATTCTTTTTCCTGATTTATTGAGGATATATTCGACATTTTAATCTTTATTTTATATTGGTGGAACGTTTTGTGACAACGGATGTGAACTTTTAAAATTTAAAACATTAGTAAAATTATTAAGTCCTGAAAAATATAATTTTTATTTGTTTATAATCAATTATAGTTTACAACCTGGTCTAAGTTATAGGCTAGTCTAGGCTCTCATTTTGTCCAATTAGTTTTTTTGTATTATTTTTTTCTTTACCTTATGAAAATATTCATTGGGTTTTGAACAGTTTATAAAATGATTTTTCATATAGATTTACATTTAAAAAGGTACTTTTATTGCAAAAATTAACAAGGTAACTAAATATAATCGTTTCATATTCAACAAAATGAGGTGATTTTTCGTTTACAAATCTCCGTTTTAAAATTACTGGAATTGAAATTTATTTGACACCATCATTTATATATATCACCATAGGAGTCACAATAAAGAATGTGTTGATAAAAGAGCATCATCAAACTGAATGTGGATGTTTGCAGTCCAGACAATGCAGCGCGGGATGTTCTGTAATTGCAGTATTGTTTTGTGTCGATAAAATTCTATAGCTTGCAGCGGACAATTCATGACTGATTGCTTGCCTTGCCTCAACCAATCATTGTTGATATCATGAATCAAAAATATATTTTTGCCTTTCAGGACCTGTTGTGAATAGAAACACACGCTGATGGCAATCATACCTCGGCCTGACAAAAATCACTTTGCCCTTTGCACGCTAGAACTGATTCAACCGTGTATATAGCTATAAATATGTACATCAATACCAAGCTTGAAGTGAATAATAACTCGTTTAATTTTCATCTCACTATTAAGAGCAGCCTCTCAGTTAACAATTGAAATCCATTCACGCTACCGGATCTATAATTTTCCAACCTGTGATGTATTCCCCATTAAGTCTGTAAATACACAATCGTATGTAATTAATACCATTATGCGTAGCTACTACATTACTCTTTTTCTATTTTGTATTATTTCATTTAAAATTTTCATTATGTGTAGTTGGTAAAAGCCACATATATTATTGAACATTTTGTTATTTTTTAACAAATAAAATAAACCGTCCTTAGCTATTGAGACTCACATTAAGTAGGGTAGTAGTTTAATATTTGTTAATTATGTACATGCGAAACATTTTGTCCATCATATCATGTGAAACGTATTGTCCATCACAAATAATGTTTGTAGTAGCAATAGTTTAAAGACTGTTTAAAGTTGATGTTTGTGAATGCTCATTGAGAATATTCTTCACTTTAACAATATTTGTAATATTTCAAATACCATGTGTGAGTGGTAATCAGTATTTTTCCAAGTAAGCAAAACGACATGATGAAGACTCGGAGTGTTAAAATTAATTAGAATTAGCTTCAGGCCTTAAACGTGGTTTAACTGGAGTTTAAATAAACAACGAATGAAGCCAGACGAACAGTTGCTTTTATAAGCATGGTTATGGTTTAAGTGGGACTTCCATCGAGACTTAGAGAAGGGTCTCACACTGTTACCTTTTTTAGGGTTCATACATAAAACATTTTTCCTACTCAAAAATATTTTGATAGTTGTATGAAGCTTATATTTTTAATAGTAAAAAATAAAAAATGTCTACGCTCAACAGAATCTTCGTCACAAAAACGTTAATATTTTAAATACAGCGGTGCAAGTGGCATGAGCCAAGCTAGGCGTGGTATTTTTCCATGTAAGCAGCGAGACGTGCTGAAGACCCGGAATGTTTAATTAGAGTGGCCAGGCTTTATCCGTGGTTTGGCTAAATTAATCTTACACAATCAAACCAACTCCGAATATCGTCCTCTTGAGATTTTATTATAACAAGTTCATTTATGTTTAGAACATTATTCAACACAGTTTTATGTATACTTCGTACTGTACCTTCTTCCCTTTTAAATAAACTATTTATGTGGTTAATCTTAATTGATTGGGTCAAGGTTATAGTATTTCAGTGGTCCAAATGTATAAAAATGTTTAAATGCGATCACCGTTCACAGTAGATAATTTACATTTAAATTCACCACTCTGTGAACGTCACAAAACCACCATATTGTACTTTTTAATCTTGATAGGCAACATGGTTACAGATAAAAATATTAAAAACTATTAACTATTTTTTTTACTGCTTATCTAGTATGCGTTTGGTTTTCCACCTCTTAACCTAGAAAATGTATTGTTTTGAATTAGTTTGCCGATTAAGAATAGTGTATTTTATCAAGTATTAGAAGTAAATATAATCAATGTACATATATCCTCTTTCATTATACATCCTCGGTAAATGCTAAGAAACGATTCTTAGCATTTACCAACCTTCGTTACAGAGCAAATTTTTCGAAATACTAATTAAAATATTAAGTCAGATACGCTCATAGAAACTTTAATAACAGGAGAAAAAAGGAATGTAGGTATTTTTAATTATTTTTATATTAAGAATTTTTATATTCGAGTAATCTTTTTATGTCGAATAAGAAAGGAATTAATTATCTCAGAGGGTCCATGTAGATATTTTGTAAAATAAACTTTGGTTTTGGAGCCCATTAAATTTGTTGAGAGAAAAAAACACAACATGAAACCCCTATACGTTGGACAATATGAACACGCATCGCAGCACACAGAACTGTGGTAACATTTAACCAGGTTCCCGCCAAATCTGTATCGACGGGTGTCAGGCGGTGACGATAACACTATCTGCCGCCCACACTCCCCTCCTGTGATTCATTGTTGTGTTTCTTTAATAGCTTTATACGTTGATAAAAATGAGCCGAGGACTCTTTATCACTGAATTTGAGTTCAGTAGAAAAGTTATATTTGTAAGTCGTTAAACTACTCTCCTCCTACAATTTTACATAATTTAAATTTGTGTTAATAACGTCATTATTTTACTTACATCTTGGCGCCATATTTTTTCAATCCTAAGAATAGTGATAAGTTTATTTTAACTGTAACAAATATGTTTTTTCTTTGAATATATTCATGAAATGACTCAAAATTATCTTCTAAAATCTGCAAAGGTAGACGTACCAACTTTTTTTACTTATTGAGTCGTGTAGTTTTAAAATGGTGGAATACACTAATCCTGAAAATAGTTTTAATTCATAAAGTACATTAGTTTTTATTAAGCTTGTTTTATTCTGATCATATAATTAGGAACAGGTTCAGTTTTAAAATTAAGATAAATATTTTTTACTTACCGGTAAGCAAAAATAATTACTGTCTTTGGAATCAAATTTTAAAAATTCTAAATGTTGTAAAACTATTAAACTTATAGCTAAAATAATATTTAATTATTAATATTTCATATCATAACGTTATTTTAAAACTTATTCCAGTTGAAAATAGCTAACAAAAGTCACTAAACCATGTATCAAAATATAAACATATATCAATAGCTTTCACCGAAATCCCCTGAAAAAAAATTGTTTGCTAACGTGCTGGCACGAAAGGTCCAATGGGCATTGATTGAAATCAGGAACGGGCGCATCCTGTCAGAAATTATTTATTTTATTTTATTTTATATTCTATTTATTTTATATGATTATTTCTGGATCGTATGTGTGACTAATGCTGGTAAGGTACGTTAATGAGTTTTGTTCATTGCACTTACTTTTAATCTTAAATAAAATGTATATAATTATGTTGAAATGCATTAATAAAAAACATGTTAATACACCACAAAATGATTAGAATAGCAGCAACTTTGTACAATGTTTTAAATTGCAAGGAGTTTCAGAACACTCTACTAACCTTTATGTATAGTTCCTGGGTCAGCATAAAATCTAAATCGTCCAGGGCTGAGTACTTCCGGACGATTTAAATGTGATATGTGGATTTCTATATTGAACGATAACGTTTTTTATTTGCTTTAAATCATCTTGGAAACCCGTCTGGGACTGGGAGGAGACTTGAAGTGTTCCTTATTAATACACGCGTATCGACACAGCTTTTGAATAACCGAGGCACCACGATCTCAAACAGAATAATTGACTATCAAGCAATGCATTCACAAAGTGAGAATCGCGAGACTGGCTTCGTTGTTTTTCCGATAGCTTGTGTACGTTAGTAGACGTAAATTTACTGTGCTACCTTTGATTCAAACAATGAGGCTAAACTACTTGCCAACCAACATTTACACCAGATTAAACTAACATCCAAGTCATAATTTCAAACATCACATAGACTTCATAATTTAGTTCTTAATACTACTAAAAATCGACTTAATATATGTTTTGCGAGTTGAAAGTAATCCTATCCCAACCTGGGCAAAGAGACTGGCAATGTAAATTACATAAGTCGCTTCGTATTATATGTGGAACAGATGGAAATACTATAATGTTAATAGTAAGTTAATGATAGCTTCAGAAGCGATAGCTGATTATTATCATGGATCGTAGTTTGTGACTGACAATCAGCTGATGGTTTGCAATTGCGATTTTCACAAAAAAATCTTTAGCTTGTAGCCTAAGTAGCTAAATCTATTACGCAGTGTAATGAAATATGTAGCCTAAAGCGTGAGTCTAAAGTATATTTTCATTACTTGCTCAAATTACAACCTCACCAGGTGGCTTGGTTGACCTTGAGCTCGTAAGAAAACCATCACATTCCCAGTTCAATAAATCTCTTTGTTTAATGGCTTTGTTGTTGTGGTAACACATTTTTTTACGATTAAGCTGCATCCGAATAACTATGATTTACAAAAAAAAAGGTAAACATTTCCTGGTGCAATTATTCCTTAGAACCTCAGAGTGTACATTTTCAAGTCTCAAAACATCAAGCTATCTAGTGTTTTATACCACCAAAGTGTTGGTCTTCCACAAGTGGCACGTGTGCATCGTTCATTAAACTGTGAAAATACTTTATAATATGTGTTTCAAAATGTGTTATGTGATGTTTCATATGAGTGTAATTTGTAAGGTGATAACCTATCCCCATAGGAAGGATAAAGGTAGCTTTCTCTTTTGAGATTCAATAATGAATCTAACGCTCCGAACAGCTGTATTCTAATTACCCACTTACCGTAATAAAATAACATAGTGTCAGCAATAAATCGTTAAATGTATTTAAATCATTTATTATATTTATAATTTACGTACGAATTATCAGAAAGTATGTATTATAATCCAACCAAGGGGAAAGGAACCCTTCATAAAGCCAGAAAATGTTTTAATAATTCAGCATTATCGTATTTCATTATCCTTTGAACAATGTTCGACAATGTTTTGACATCACTAAAGACAAAAGTAGTTTATTTCTGCAGAAAATTGTTTTAATTTAAACAATATTATAAACCGATTTTGTATTACATAACAGTTTTATCCACACGAAAACGTAATATGGATGAAAGAGATAGATTTTATTCAAATACTTTGTCCGACATAGGAGTGTAAGCCGGCTCAAGCGGACAATCCTGTCTGGTCTCATCCTACGTCGGATTAGTTAGAATCAAAGATTACCAGGCCAACCATATTAAACCCCTCCATACCAATGTGAAACATGTTCATGTTCCCTTTGTTACTTTTACAAGGAACTCTCGCTTTTGTTAGTAGTATTGTTAATGAATTTTTCAGTTACAAATCTTCATATTTAATTATTGAAATTCAATTCTTATTACAGGTGAAACGCCTCTTAACCATGAATTTATTTTAAAATTTAGAATTATAAACTCTAATAAGTACTTTTCACTACATATCTATTAAATTTCAGGACAACTATTATTAATGATGACTGAAACTCAGATATGAATACCCAATAATGTTCTTGTAACATTATTAAAAATAACAGATCATATTGGTATTTATGTATATGTTTACTTTATATGAATTTGTTGTTTGTTTATACAAAGTATTATGAAAATATACTTGTAATTCAGGGGAAATAAGAATAATTGGTTATGTAATGCTTTCTTTATAATCTATTGTTTTACCATCATGGATATTGAATGATTCAGTATAAACTAAAATTATTATTATTAATTAAAAATATTAATTATTAAAGTGTTATACTAAATTATAAAACTATAAATTTTGTCATTTCAACTCCGTCTCGACTGGAATCCTGTAAACTAGTCATATAAACTTGAACCGTGAATTGGTGAAGCTATATGTGGTATGGTGAACTGTATTCTAAACTTAATTCTTGAAAAAAAAATTTAAAAAAAGATAAATATTTTATTGATTTTAGAGGCTTAGTAACGTGAATTAAAAAAATGTACTGGCCGATATTCCCAAATATGTCAGTTAATTTATTTTCCTAATGAAACACCAAATATTTTAAGGTGGTTACAAATGGTAAAGATGTTTTTAAGATTTTTTAAATTAGAGCAGGTCTATTAATTCATATAATCAACAGTTTACGAGCTACAAAGAGATTTTTTATTTATATTTTAACGGTCGCAATTGGTATCTATTAAACTTTGAATCTGATAGTAACCCTTAAAAATGTGACATCTTTAGCGTGAAACATTATTGTTAGTAATTTTATATGTAGGCACTAAATCTTTCTATTCATAAACTATATTTTCATATAGGTTAGCTATTGTTAATGTTGCAATTATATTATGGTGTCAATAAACACCTGACAATGGTAATTAGATAATTATATATGTTATATATTCTCTTGTCAACCTAGACCTGCTGAATAACCTTGCGTTCTCTGTGACTCGTTAACGATTAAAAATATTAAAATCTGCTATTGTTTTATTGTATTGTAAAATCCCATAGTCTTGGTTAAATACCAGTTGTATGGATATTATATTAAAATAATAACATAAAAAAATATAAATATATGTCAGTGTTTATTATTTGTGCTATTTTGGCATATGTGCAACCCATAGGCAACCACTCATATGGGACAGTCACCAGATGGACTTGTGCAATGCACTTTGTCAGTATGTCAAGCTCTAGTTGTATATGTCCTTTTTGACTAAACTATAGTGATCATACTTATAAGATTACTAGTTGTTATATTGTTAAACAATTCCCCTCCTTTAAAAATATATTTCGGATTTCACCGTATTTATTTCGAGATAAAATTATTCATTTAAATATTAAGAAATAGGTTTGATTTCGTTTGAATCAACTCAATAGAATATTTAATTTAATGTACGTCTGACTAGGTTCTGATATAAATAATGCACTTTTACTGAGTGATGTTCATGTTATAAACATTATTTTTACAACTTATATGATCAATGTAAATGGAATAAACTTTACTTGGACTTCTTACTTTCATTATCTAAGGTATGCAACTACAAATTATCACTGTAACTTATAAATTATAATATTTTCTTATTATTTAGTGTTATAAGCTTAAAAACTAAATAAAGCTCACCAAAACTCCCAATTAGCCAAAAACAAAGACAGGGAGAAGAAAACAGCACTCGTATAATCCCAACATTTAGACAGCGCTACGAGACAGGGGAGACAGTTGATTGTTGCGCCAGGATTATATCATTATTTAATACCGTTAACACATACTGCATTTATGCCTTTGTAAGAATCAAACCCATAAAATATTCTAATTTTGGGATAATTAGGGTAAACAATAATTTAGACAGTTTTAGAAAATCGTAGTGTTTTTATGCAAGTCTAAATCTTATGCTTTAACTGTAAGGCTAATGCTCTCTATATAGGCTGGCTATTTTTGCTTAAGACTATGCCTGTTATGGTGATCTAATTGGTGGTCTAAATATAAGTATTATTTTATGATATAAGAGATGTAACTAGAGGAGGAATATTTATTTAATACTAATGCGTGTATATTATTTCTGTACACAATAAAGGTACATCGATTTTTATTTTATTTTTAAAGCCAAATCTTAAAAATACATCATTCGTTTTGAAATGCATAGTTTTGTATACTGCTAGTATGTAATCTAATAAAAATACTTTTTTATGGATTGTTTTAATGTTTCTTAACTTAATAAACCAAACATTATTAATTCTTAATAATGGTTGTAATGTTTGGCTACTAGATGTTATTTTTCTTCTTTGACGAGTTATTTTTATACTTTAAATAATGTTTAGAAGTAAGGTTAGTCATTTAAAGAGTAGCTTATTGTTTCTTTCCCTTTACAATTTTTTGTATATACTGGAAATTTATTCCATAATTATGTTACAATATCCCGATAACATTGAATAGCGTTTGTATCTGAAACAGAGTTACAAAAAATACCTTTTCTATTTCGTATTTCTCTAAAAACATTCCTGTGTGTACATTAATCGCTCCTTGGAAAAGATCCAGTAAAACTAATTTAGGGAACTTTTCGTCAATCGCAGCCCCGTGCATTTTTAACGCCTTAATGTATCATTATGTTTAACCCCCGCCTTCTCAATAATTACATTAATAATTCAACAGGAAGTACTTGAAAAACCTAATGCAATTTCAGTGTTAAGATTTAACCCTGCATTTTGGATAATCTGTGAGGAAAGTGATCGCTTTTTATGGGAGGGTCTTCGTGGGCGCCCCCGTGGACCTTATAGAGGGGAGCTTAGAGTGAATAGAATATTGGGGTGTCTACTGGCTTGGGAATAACTGTAATGAACGGAATTCCTAATAAGCTTATCCGACAGATATTTATGGTTAACGTCACATTAGAGTTGGGAAGGATCATGTAAAACCTGGCATTTCTGAAATATTTATTAAATAATTATCATATGTGTTATAACTAAATAAAAAATATCTAGTACGCAAAAGTTGTTTTTTAATTTTATTACTATTGGGGTTGGTGAATGCAAAGTTAATATATAATATTTAATATCAAATCAAACATTCACAGGACCTAAGTCCCTGTGTTTTATTGGTATTTAAAACTAAACGGGACCCAAAACCAGCTTACAGCTCATTACCTCAGGTGGCCATTGAACCACAAAGAAAACTGTTCATTTCTATACAGAGTGCGTTGATATCACTTTTATATGTAATCATTGGCCTTCATTTGCCTATTTATGTTTCCATTATGATTTGCGACAAGTAATAATTCATTCTGTTCAGTTTATTAATTTTGAAAAAGAAAATGTTCTAGAATTAAATAAAAAGCTAGATTAGAAAAAGTAAACTATAATGTATCCGTAATATATTATGTTAGTAGATGGCGTTACCAGGTTAGACCATACCATAAATAAAATAATTGTTTCCTTTGTAATAACTTACTGTTTTTGACCAACGTGTAATGATTTTAATTCAATATAGGTATTCACCTTCGGATCCTTTAAACGGATTTATGTTGATTATTATAAGATATTATAAATTAGTTGCGTTTATAATATAAACGCAACTCGTTTTAATTTAGCTACATAAATGCAAGAATCATTTGGTCGTATTTACGCCTTACCCCCACTGATGTTGCTCAGTTGTTTGATCAAATCCTAAAAGTACGAGACACGGTGCAGTGTCGTAGGAGATCGGCTGTTATCCCATGTCTGTCCTAATCCCTGTCAACCAACGGTGTTGCCGTCGAGATAACCCGAGCTGATTCTCCAGAAAACTCTCTAAGGTTTCCTTTAAACAAATTGATTTAAATGTTAATATTTTCACATTTATTTATGATTACTATCTCTTTTGGTTGATTAACCAATCGATTAAACTTAAGTAAAAATGTTGCAATTCCTTGTTTCAGTCAAAAAGCTGAACAAATTTATACATCAATAGCATTTCATAAAACTATGACTAATGTTGATGATTAGTTAGTTATCCAGAAATTGAGTTGATTAATTTAATAGCAAACATTTCTAGCTAATTTTCTTTTAATATGGTTCACTTGTAAAGTGTATGTAAACACATTAGCTGTGAAAACCGCTTATAGAACACGCGTCTACTCTAATGTACCTTGTAAGTGCCTACGCTCTTTAATTTTATAGTGTTACAGTATTTATTCCTAGTCTTAAGTGACTTTTTTTCTTCCAAGTATATTAAATTATAAAATAACCTTTCTGTGTTGCAATATAATAGGAAATGTTAATTTAAAACTATGAGATTATTCCTGTTATATATTTTAAGCCATACGGTTACACTCCACCATAGTTCCACTCTATTTCAATGAACTTTTAATGCGTGTGTTTAGTTCTTGAGACAGCAATATTTTTGCCTGCTAAACTGCCAAACTATCGGAAAAACATTCTAATGACAGTAATTGGTTGACAGTGTAAACACATACATAGCATCTAAATCTTTAAAACAGTTAGAAATATTTTAAACATCGAAAAACTTTTGCGGAAAGAATAATATTTGTTAGTTTGTTTGATTAGGTAGGGTTGTGTTTACCGGACTTACACCGTACTCAACTTCCTCTTGTCCGATAAACACCTACTTTGTGGTCTAGTTTTGTTGTATACTATTAATAACTAAATATCCTAAACGCATAACTGTTATGGCAAAGAATCTTCAGTTGTATATTGAAAACATTTACCGGAGTATTTTCATGGTACACATAATATGGTAATTGATTTTAGGTTTTTTACAGGTTCATGAAACCAACTGGATGTTCCTTATACTGGAAGATTCTTCATAGGTTCTTATACTGGATAATCATAAGAGAGTTATCTCTTTAAAACTACCTAATTTAACTGTTTTACTATCAGTAAAATGAGATTTTATACATTTATTGTCAAAACCTGTCTTTTTATTGTAGGTTTCTTGAAAATAATGGCTACCATTTTTAACTTAGACTGAAAATAAAATGTATTTAAGATTTTTTATCATTGAAATAACACTGAAATAACAGTAATTGAAATAAATCGAATGGTAATTACAGTTCTAGAGGCATTCCATATTGATTGTTTCATTTCGTTTAATATTGATAAATCAACATCGTGTGACTCAAGCTACATTATGTAAGGAACTCATGCAGAGCCAACTTCCCATCCCTCGTCTAGCTCTAACTTATAATCCCTGTTCCGTAATCCCACGCTCATTCCCTCTGCCATTAACCCAGTGACGCTTATTTATTCAGTTTGCCATTTCTCCATAGTATATTCATTTACTTTCATGAGCAAAAATTTAAATAGCGCAAGGAGCTGCTAGGACCACACAAGGTAAAGTTTGTCTGCCAATAATGTAATAATGATATGGCATTTTTTAATGAATTAATAAAAATAAACCGTGTTCAACAAACAAGTTCTAACATAAATACTTACTCTTAGATAGAGCTCCTTTATATTCTAATTCAATAATATTTTAGTTTTACATTACACAAAACGTATAGTTGTTACTTGACCGTAAATGTAATGT
The DNA here is from genome assembly GCA_023375725.1 of Nephotettix cincticeps. Lineage (NCBI taxonomy): Eukaryota > Metazoa > Arthropoda > Insecta > Hemiptera > Cicadellidae > Nephotettix > Nephotettix cincticeps. The sequence continues at coordinate 32,653,325 of CM041786.1, forward strand.
TACAAGAACTTATCAATGATAACAAACCATGAACTATGAAATGCACAATTCATTTATCTTGCCATGCAATAAACGCAAATTTAGTTGTTGACATTTAATTTGTTTCGTAATCTGATTTATGAGTTTAATCTGACTGCAGGTCATTGGATTGCAATATAACACTGTACCAATCACATTCAGTTGATAAACAGATATTTCCGTATCCGCTGGTGCAGATATTCATATTCATCGACAACTGTTTCGTAACCACGCTCGTTGGTTATTTAGTGTCAGCTAATATTTAAAAATATTAATAGTGTTAAATTAATTAACGTTCTTGTTATAATACCATGAAAGCCTCAATTAATCATTGGTTTTTTGTTTTAGGTAAATCCGAGCACAGGAGTTTACATTGGTAATGTATAAAATGCATATTCAATGCTATCACTGTGGGACATGACTTTAAGCTATTTAAAACTATATAAAAGAGTCCTTAATCGTTTTGTACTTAAATTTGCTACCGATTTATAACGGGACGTATATTTTAAGTTAGCACATGTTATAGCTAATATACTATGTAAGGCTTTAATGGCATTTTTGGTAAATGTATTTCTTTGGTCCAAGGCCAAATAATTGAGTCATAGGGTGTTTTATCATACCTTAAACATTCAAAATTATAAGTACTTTATGCAAAAAATATTATGTCATTAAATTAATAATAAAAACAAGTATGTGAATAAAATAAACAACAAAATAAAAAAAAGAATACAAGTTTATGTTGTAATTTTTTATCAATAATTTCCTAAGTATATTTACCAAAGTGTTGGTTTTAGTGATCAATTTATTATTATTATTATTTTAAACTTGATAATATACTCCATTCATTAAAATATGCATGTGATAACCATTATAATGTTCATATGTTTACATTAAAACACAAATCATTCTTTGATAAAATCACTATACGTAGTACGTAATTTTTTTCTGATAATGAATTGGCATTATTTCACTTCATATCAATAATCAAATAAATTAATAAAGATTGTAAATGATTAACATATGTAAAACTGTCGACTATTGTAAAAATTAAACTTAATTAAAACAGTTATTTAGCAAACACGTGATTACAAACACATTAACACGTAATAAGAGAACTTTTAATTTAAACTGTAAAATAATCTCCATTAGTAAGGTAATAGATCAAATATTAGTTTAAAAAAACGTAACTATACTAAAACTCAACTTTTGTAATGATTCTACTAGTAACTATTATGAAATCATAACAACTAGTAATGGTTAATTATCTTACACTTTTATATAAATAATGTATTAAAGCAATATTTTACAAAAGTGTAAGAAATATGAACAATACCTCGTAAGAAATAACTGAAATAAAATAGCCATGATAGCTCTTGGATTCCAGTTACAAATTGGAAAATGCCTGGGGGATGATGTAGCTACACGCATGGTTAGCCGTGCTCGTGCGCGTGTGCGCGCGTGTGTTTGTGTGAGTGTTCGTTGCTTTCCCAATTACTAGACAGCCATCCTGCACCAATTACTACTTGTAGTTACACCTACAAACGTCCACGCAGTTTCATTTAAAATGAAAAATAACTTATCAGCCAATTTGAAGGTTAAATGACTTTGGGAATCTATTCTAAAAGTCAGCTTACTACGCTAAAATATTGCTTGGTTTATTTTTATTAGAGTTTATTGTATATAGTTCATTAAAATTTTAAATATACATAAAAAGAAATACACATATAAATAAATACAAATATAAAGCAATATTTACATAAATATGATACATACTAGATGTTTATGAGCATTTTTAAATCACCTACAGTTATGTTTTACTCACTAATGAATGAATGAATGAAATGAAAACTGAATGGAAAATACTTTTTCAATCAGGAAAAATGGTAGGACCGTTTGTTCCTTCTCTAAATTTTACATTTTACAGTGTAGTTGGATACAAAGGTATTTTTTTGATAGAAAAAAAATTAATTAATTTTAATCTTAATCTGTAAAACTGTAAAATAAGTAGTATTTACAAATTCGCTGAAAGTCTGTTATAACCATAATGAGTGTTTCAATAACTGAATAAAGATTTAAATTTTCTCTCTAAAATTTCATTTCTATTTTTATGGATCTTAAACTATGTATTACCAACCCTTTGACATTTCGCTGTAGGGTTGGGATCTACTCCTCCCTTTCTGTTAACCAAACTGTTAATTTAAATTCCATTACTAAAAGCGTAAAATCAGTTGAACTAATATATACAATATAAGTAATACGGGTTTAAATTATTAATAATCTGTTAAATCCCATATAACGATTAATATTTAAGTAATTAATTATTCATGAAGTTGGGCTGTAATATTTTTATTATAACAGGCTTTAATATCACACCAAAAACCAGTGAACCTTACTAACTTGTAATTAATTATATTTCATGAAATTATACCAGTGTAAATAGTATTATTGGGGCGTTAAATCATAGAAATCATGACTTGGGACTTTAATTAATTATCATGACAATTAATAATGTGATTGAATATTATCCGATACATAACGGTTTATTTATCGGTCCCATTAAATTAAAGTCTAATTTGCAACCAAAAACCATCCCATGAACTATGTTAGCCACATTTATGTAGGCCATGTAAAAGTATTATTAAAGCAACCTCACTGTTAAAATATCGCATCAGTAAGCGGCCTGGCTGTTCACTGTTCACTGTTCAGTTGATTGGCTACGTGTTCGGCCACCGAGCTACGTTTGCATACAAAATGTTTCAGTTAGACCTATTTCCTATGTAGTTTACATAGAGTGAATTTTATAAAAAAAAATAGAATGGTCGTTCATCCTAATAGGTCTACGTAAGGTAGGCCCGCAGTCTATCAGCGCTTCATCGAAAATGGACTTCCTCTATAGCATACAAAGAAAGAAAATATCCATGATGAGAAACTAACAGGAGAATCGAAATACTTTTAAGCGGTTTTTGTCTTTCAGAAAGATCAATATGAACCGTGCAACATTTATAAATTGCTAAACTTGGGACTGAACTTCATTGTATCTAGAATAATTTATTTTAATTAATCTTTTTGGAACTTTTACTGTTTCATAAACTATTCTAGATGGTTCTAGATAATCTACGAGTAATATGCATTGATTCATAATATTAAGTCCATGTAAAGTCTCGTTTCCATATGGCAAAGTGAAAATAATATACTACCGTAAAGTAGGGGAATGCCTACCTCGTGAGTAAAACTCAAAATGATGGAACTCGAATACAATGGATGGCGATTGTTGAATTCAAAAATAGTCAAAAGTTATTAGTATAATAGTAAAAATGAAACTATCAAGTTAATCAAATTCTCTAAATGAATCTGTGTCAAAGATGATGCAAAGGTCGTTGCACAGTCCAACATTAAATTCTCTGTACGATACATCGTACGACACTACCACAACTACTGTTTTATCACACCTCCTTTGCTTCTTCTCAGGGGTGTTGACTATATAGTAGTGAAAATGATCATATCAGGTTTCATCCGGAGCTGTATTCCCCGTAGAGATTCTTTGGAACCATTGGCCTTCAACACCTCTCCATATCTTGTAATATCTGTGTGACATAATCTCTCTTCTTAATGGGATCTGTGTCTGCCATGTCCCAGATATTCTTCTGAGAAGCCAGGCATTTTGAATTTCGATATTAATAATCTATTTAAATGTTGGCCAGTGCAATTTTTCCTACGAATACTAATTTTTAATTGGATATGTTCTGACTATCGTGTTGGTACCACCCATATTTCATTATATTTACCAACAACATAAGACCTATCTACTATTATAGTTTTTTCTCACTTTTAGAAACTCTCTAGTTTTCTCGAGTGGAGAAAATACTTGTCATTTTGCGTGTATTTTTTAGACTGTAGGGACAACATTTTCCAACATGAGGGAAAAAGATGTTGGAAAGGAGCCTTAGTAAGGAAAGAATTTAAGTACAAACTGTCAATAAGACAAACAAGAGGCATATTTTGTATTATTCTAGGAAATTGACTTTTCATATGTACAAGTAGAGTTGAAGATTTTCTAGAGAATACTTCTTAGTCAATATATGTAAATAATTAGTTTAAGAAACATATCTCGTACACTTTGAGCAGTTGATGCAGTTGTGAATCCTCATAGTATATTTTTCAGGGAATCCCAAGGTAACCAACAAATAGTTAAATTCCAATTAAACGTTTAAAATTCACTTTTGCAATGTTTGGGTGTTGGAGAGTTATATAGGAAGCAAAGACAGGAGTTTCGTTCACTAGCATAATCCGCATGTAATACGTTATTATATGGTAGCGCTAGGCTAAAATGAAGTTTTAGTTGCAATTATACATGGTCAAAGTAGCTATATTTATCTTTATTGACAAAAACTTATTTCCCTTTACTCTTAAACTAAAATAAGTTAACACGTTTATGGAATGTCGATAAGCTATAAGTTTTTACTTTTTGGGGCTAACGCTTATGAAAAACCTAAGTAAGATCTTATTAGTTTTTTAAGGATGGGTTTTTCTTTCCATAATTTTCTTGGATTATTTTATTACAACCAAACTTCAGTAAGTTCAAAATTACTCGGTGTTTCCATACTTTTATTTAAATGGAGTTGATACCAAATACCGGCAGTGCTAATACAAGTATAAGTATTATTTAATGTTATGCCACATTTTACGTATATGTACAATAAATCTATAAACATACCGTAGCTTTTTCCTTAACACATTACTGGAATATTGTCGACTGTAGTAAAAGACTTATGATTTAATATACTTTATAAGGTAATAGTAATAATTGGTTTACCTAGGTGACTCAAATAGAGAACGTAGTGAGGGTAGATGTACTATTGTTAGAAATATTGAGATCTTTAGGTCGGGAGATTCAAATCGTCTTGCATTCAACTCCACCCCAAGTAATACGAAGTATTTTAATCACTGTACGAGAGAGTTAGACCCTCGGATACGACACGAGATTGGACCCATTCCACTGCTTTGCATCCAGCCATGCTCCTCCTCCATCACGTTTATGGGGAGTAAAGAATCTAGACCTTTCACTGGAATGAGGTCTACGCTATCCATCCAAGTAGTGGATTTATGTTACAGTGGACATTTAACGTTACATTAAACATTTATCCCTAAGAATTAAACCCACTTTTTTATACCAATTATATATTCATAATAATATGTTTAACAACAGATGTGTATAGTTATTATTCTATCAGTAAAGCCTATAAGACAAGGAAAAACTAAACTTATAAATACCTGAAATCTGTAGGGAATAAAATATCACCATAACAGCGTACCTGCTTAGAGATTTTTAATTTATTAACATTATTTAAGGAGAAAGAAACTCAGCTTCATCATAGGTCAATTCATGTACAAATTGTTATTACAGTTGGCTCTGTTTATACATGAGGAAGCTATTTCAGTTTACGTATACTTTATAAGAACAACCATGGAAATGAGATGTAGAAATTTCATTGCAGGTGAGAGATTGAAAATGGCGTACATTTGTAGATCTAAAGCTGAACAACAAAGTTTATCACAATATTGCAAAATATTTAGACAGTCATATCAATTCGCTTATTCTCCTGTATAAGATTATTATCATACATTATAAGATATCTACTATACAATATTCATATGTATAAATGAGATATCAGTTTTAACCTTTTCATAGCATTAATATTGAAGCTCCAAAATATAATATACTGTGTTTACCAGTTTCTATAGCTCTGCATTCAAGTAGCTGCATACAGCGTTGATTCAACATATTGAAATGTCCATTTTTTAGAGCTGTTTCCAATGGTGCTAGTTAAACTAAAATTGTATGATATAATGATATGTTAAGCCCCCTTAATCACTATTTCGGCGTAGAAACAACTCCCATTCCCCTAAACACCTTTGTTTGCCATACCTAAAGTATTTGGCAGGATTTCAAACTTATATGTCAAATAATCGTACATATACATGTCTGTACCAAATTTCACTGAGTTTGAAGCTTTATTACGATAGTTTACTTTCACTCGCACGCACACACACACACACTCACACACACACCAATAGCAATAACAGTTTTAACGAACTGTTAGTAGTTTTTTAACATATGTATCGAAATCAAAACCGTTTTGGGTCTTGCTCTTGTCATGACGACAATCGTAGTAGTAATAGTGTAAAATATGAGGGGTAGTGATTTATTATATGGAACCATTATTGATAATACTTTTTGTATTACATATAGTAATGATTTTTAATCAAAATCATAACGGAATTTGTTAATCGCAATTAAAAAGGTTTTACCAAAACCATTACACATTTTTTTCTTTAATTCCTAATGAAAAACTAACTAATCCATCTGACTGTTACACTGCTGTCCGCGTCCAATTTAAAAGAGTAAATTACTTTTGTAACAGTGGCAGTAAGGCAAATTACTCTATTACAGTGGATAGTATGACCTCCGAGCCATTATTGTCCATCGTTACGGCTTTACTGCTGCTTTATTTGCTGTTAGTGTTGCATTTGTCTGTTAATCATTTACTGTTAAAAGTAATATATAGGCTGAGTTATAGCTATGATTTGAATGCCTATTATATTTTATATTGTATTAGTTTAATATGTATTTCACCGTTAAGCTATTTTACCATGTATTAATTCTCAAACTAAACGTAAAACTGTATTAAGTAGCTATAAACAGTTACAGTTAAAAAACTTGTTAAATTAACTTATATTAGGACGTAATGATACTAAAACAGTTTTTATTGTTCAAAAGTATATTTTTATTTTATCTCCTTATACATAGCATAGCGAGAAATTATTGTTTTCGTAACTTTTAATTTAATTTGAGAGTTGATATAATCATTTTGAGGCTCCCTGAATCCAAAAAAGTAGTTTTATATATAATGTCTGTCTGCCTATTGTTGGACAGACCGCGATATTATACCGATCGTCGTTGTTTTTAAATTCGTCGTTAAATTTAAAATTTAAATGGAAATGTATTTCATGCTGGCATAGCACGTTTTTTATGTCTACAAGTTAAAGTGCATTTTTCAACTATTTAAACTTTTCTGTCCATAATACAGCATTAAAACATAACATTTAAACAGAAGTAAGGTTCTTCATTCTCTATGAAATGCTGTCTCCTACGCTTTGATAGTACAGTTAATTAAACGGTGCCTTAAGGAACAGGATTTGCTAGTCTCTGGGCTAGAACGGCGCCTTAGTTTTAAACTGTATTCAAGTTTGGTATTGATTAAAAATTGTATTCCAACTTTTATTTAGTTTTTTTTGTCCTACAGTATTTATAAATGTAATATTGGTTACTTATTAACTCTTAGGAGTATACTGTCTATTCTCTAATCAAATTACCTTTATAATAAATTATATTTAAACTATTGTTACACATTTTTAAAGCTACAAACATTATTTGCATGTATATGTTGTATGCATCTGTATTTACTACATGAAATCAGACTAAGACCTTTCTAATAATAAAAGTTTAAATTTAATGTATAACAATTATATCGTAACATTTTCATTAGTCTAAAATTCTACAAAATAAAAAATGATTCCAACAAACTCCCATCAGTGACAATTGCGTTGATTGCAATTATTCACCGTGCAATATAGCAAACAATGCTTTTAATGTTTGCTGCTGATAATAAACAAACGCGTGTTACGAGCGGATGTCAGACGTACACGTTACCAATGACGTTTCATTTGTTCCGTAAACTGATTTATGTGTTTAATCACGGTTGGAAGACATTAAAACGCAATATAATACAGTCCAATCCTCACAATCGAAAATTGATTCTTCAACTGTCCTCTCAATATCACAAAGTCTAACTTTGAAGGATATGTTTTTAATAATTAAAATGGTTGCATTCAAACAATATTGTTTATTTTATTTGTAATTTATATGATATTTAAATTCGCCACTTTGATTGTTGAGATTTAAAGTTAATTAAAGTTTGTTGAACTTTGTTAAAGTTTGATTCGTTCAAACATTTCTATGTATTTAATAATATAATGTTGTAAAAATATAGGAGTAATGTACTGTGTATTTAACAGAGGCCCCTGTATAAGTAAAACGTGCTTGGTTCGAATCTAGTGGTTGGTTACTCTTGTTGGATTATGAGTGGTCTCACCTCTGACTATCGGGACTCACCATACTCCGACTCTGACTATAGGGCATGTGACTCACCATATACTGACTCTGACTCTAGGATATGTGACCTACCATACTCTGACTCTGACTCTAGGATATGTGACTCACCATACACTGACTCTGACTCTAGGATATGTGACCTACCATACTCTGACTCTGACTCTAGGATATGTGACTCACCATACACTGACTCTGACTCTAGGATATGTGACCTACCATACTCTGACTCTGAGTCTAGGATATGCGACTTACCATACTCTGCTTCTGACTCTAGGATATGTGACGTACCATACTCTGACTCTGAATCTAGGATATATGACGTCTACCTATGACGTCTATGACCTCTACTCTGACTTTAGGGTATGTGAACCTCACTGACCCACACTTCTTGTGTTAAAACTCATAATAATTGCACTATAAGAGTAATCTAAATAAGTAGACCATTATTAGCATATAATACGGATTAAGGTCTTTGGATGCAAAATAATATAGCATATGATTATTATTTATAATCGTTTAAATATAAGACTGAAAAGTTTACTCCCATTTGGAAAAGTGAAAAATGCTGCAGTCAATATTTGATCATTGTTCAAAACGCAAACGCATGAGTTAATATTTGCCTCCGTGAATCTCGTCACTCTTGGTGTAAACTGTCAGGTCTAAATGTTGGGATTACACAAGTTGCCCAGCCTTCCCTTCATTGTGACGTAATCCAGATTATCGTTCAAACAAGATATTGCCGTGTCATTTGTAGCAAATTATACTTTCATAACAACCATACTATCACAACTTTCAAATACAACATGCAAGTATAACTCTGTACAGAGTCCGTATACAAGGTCTGTAACTACTAATAACTATGACTACGTACGTTTTATAATATGAATATACGCTTATAGCATTTGCTATTCACTTAATCTGACCTATTTTACATCCACATAGCGCTAAAAAAACTCCTTTGATAACATTATACGCGTTACAAAATCAGGATAAACCTCATAACGATAACCGAAACAAACATAATTGCCGCAGCACGCTGTTTAAGGGGGATCTCCAGCCAATATGTAAGTACCAATTACTTGTTTATCCTAATAATAATATCATAGCTTATCCGTTTATAATAATAACCTTTAATAGGTCTGATCTATAAATAATTATTGATTCATTAAATAATTGAACAGCTGCCAAATCTCTAAGTAGTGATTATATAAATAATTATGCAATTGAATAGACAGAAACAATTAAATTTTGACTAGGTTATATATTTGTACACTATATAATTCTCAAATATTAATATATAGTATGAATCACTACATAGCATACATAGTATGCTTATTCTTCTTGACTCTTCAATAAATATTTGTTACGTTCTCCTTTGAAATTCTTCATAAATAACCTATGATTTACTTTTTATTTTACTATACGTACAAAATACTTCTGTATAATACTTTCTTAGATTTTGAATATAAATAACATTTTATTAGGTTATAAATTAATATTTAAGTAATACCGACATATCTTTTTTGATATTTATTTTAAGCAAAAGTAAAGGTTTTCTGATTTAATACATACCAGTTTAAAACGTATGCATGTATATTCCAATATATTACCACCATATATCACCTGTCACTACTTGTGATGCTTCACTTAATTAAATATGTGATCTAATGATGCTTCCATTTAAAACAATCCGTTACGATATAAGACGGTGGAGTAGAAGTGACGTATTACCTTGGCCAACACATTGCCTAGTCATGAGACACAGCCAGGATCTAATGATCCTTATGAATATTTACTACACGGTCTAAAAGCACAATTTGGCTGGCAAGATGATGTATGGAGGGGTGCACGGAATGAGCGCGGCTACAGTATTTCCTTACATACTCCGTGGGGGGTTTTATCGTTTGACATTGTCTAATTAAGTGCCAACACTCCTGCAGAGACACCTCAAACCATGAAATCTTTACTTCTACTTTGAAACAAAGAATACATTCATTTTGAATTAAATTGACTCTTAAGAATATATACATATAATAAATGAAATAATTTTGTAACATTAAAAAAATGGTTATAATACTCTTCCAAAAACCCTGGTCCAGAAACCCTGTTATAACCAAATGTAATAGTAAAACAAGCCGACAGTGTCATCATTGATTTAAAGTAAGTAAAATATTATTTTAATACGGATATGTATCAAGTTATACGTTGTATATTTTTCATCATAATTTGTTTAAAACATTATAACAATGATTATAATTCATTATAGTCACTTTAAATTTTAATTACGTTGATCGTGTGGGATCACGAATAAAAAGAAGTTAAAAAATATTTGAACGTTCTCTTATTGTATTACTCGTACTTTCTGATATGTCAGAGTGCAAAGTGTCAAATGTCAAGGGTACTCGATGTATTAACAATATTCTAATATTGCCGTCGAGGAACAGTGAGCACTCCACTTCGTAACAAAGTGCAATTCTGCACGGAATGTTCCACACAAGCTTGTTACTTTCTCTTTAACCACAATTACAGAGTTATAAATTACAAATTAATACGTAATTTAGTTTAATACTGGGTTTAGACACAGTAACAATTTATTAGATTCTGCAATGAAAGACACATTCCCTGACTTCCGTATAAGCTGACAATTTGGAATATTATCCTGCTGGTAAGTTATAATCCCAGCTGCGTAATCAGAGGCGCTCACCCTTTGACATTTAATTGTAAGGTTTATTATGTCACCCTTCCTTGGTTACAGCCTTGATTAAAATGTCAACGCAGTTATTTTAATACCACCTTTAAGGGTAGTTGTCGCTCCCTGTTACGCACAGTGACATGTCTTCCTCTTCTGGGACTTATTAAATGAGATGTATTTTACTAAAAAAAAACAAATGAAAAATTATTTATATTTTCTTTCACTAGAGGTAAATCCTGAGTAAAAACTCCAGGTGATAATATTTTAGATTAATTTATATTAAATAATAAGTTATTCATTTTTAAGTTATTATAACCCTACCGATTAAGTAAACTGTTTAAAATACGTTGTTATTGCTTATTTTTATAATTGTCTTTTGTCATAAACACATGTTTAGTGGTTTCTGTTTGACATGTTTATATTTTTGTGTGTGCAGAAGCAGAAGGTTTCCTTGCAAGTGGTGATTTAACTAATTATAATTCCTTAAGATACATTTTTAGACTCATTTTGTACCAACAATAATTCACCACGGTCTTAGCGTTACTTATTATTTATTATTAGTATTTATTAGGTTTATTTCTACGAGAAACAAAATTACTTATTTTTTATAACTTCCTTTAGCAGTACTTAAGTATATGAAGCTGTATTTAAACAATTTCCAATTAACAATTATTTTCACAAAAACAAATGAAGAAACACTTTAATATCTTGTAAACAAAGGAATGTATGATGCAAGTGCATTTCAATGTTAAATGACGAATAAAAACGAGAACGTCTGTATACCATAAATTATATAGACAACCTTTATTCAATCGTTTTTACCTAATGCAAAATGCACAATTATTCAATTTAAAATTAGTTGTAGTTTCAAAAATTAGTCTACACATTGGTCCAGCTAATCACATTCTATATCCCCTCGCTAGTGTGTTAGTTAACGGTTCTCTCATATCTAAAGTTGTTCACTCGACACCGGCCTCAGCTTCCGTGTGATCAACATGCAAATAAACGTTTCCCATTTGTGCCCCAATAACCGTATCGGCTAATTGGCTACAAGTTGACTTTACATGGAGGCCATTTGGTTTCAGGAAAAATAACCATTGCACTACGGTGATTGGAATAATTTAATGTTTTAATACATGTTTATTTTTCTTTCAAATAGAATACTAATAAGTCACTAAGTTCATCAGAGCAATAGAATAAATATCAATATTTAGATTATGCTAAATATTGAACTTCCGTTGAACACTGTGCACAAGATGCACAATTTGCATTATACAATTGTGTTAACACCCTCAGAGCTTAGACATCCATGTCAAAAAATGTTTGTATTTACTTCCCTGTGGGAAATAGGTTAGATCGTGGATATGTCTATAGGGGATATTTTTAGTGCAGTTATAAAGCTTTTCTTATAACCACACTGTGACGTCACTAACCGTATGACGTCACGATCCAAATTTCGTCTCTGTTTCAAATTTTAGTCTCGTAAATTGCCAACACCCCCCCCCCGAAACTAAGATATTTCCAAGTCAAAAATAATGCTTTGGTAAAATTATCGAAAAATATATTCTATTCGTGATAAAAAAATTACCATTTTATATTTCTAAAGTAAAGATACTATTTAGTTAGATAGTAACAGCTATATTTTATCTAAGGAAATAACACCTAAAAAAAACTTTTTTTACTATTTATATTTTGTTACAGCTTTTTATTTCTTGGTATCGTGGTGAAAATTTCATTTGAATATCTTAAAAACCATATATAAAAACCACCAAGTGATGTGTGTGTGTGTGTTTTGGACTAAATGGACACTGATTTCCCTAAAACAGTGTTTTTACCTACCGTTTCCATACTAAAAACTAGTATACCTACAGCTTTTTAATTTTTTTCACTTGCCCATCTCATCTATAGCTACAATCCGAATCAAAATCAGTAAGTAAAAACCTTAAATATTTTCATAATTTCTTTGATAAAAAATTCAGACGATTATTTTATTTTAATTAATATAATTCTTGTTCAGACTGTTAAACTAATCATAAGAAATAATTAACTTGTTCTGTGTATCTTTCATGGAAAAGTTGTTATGAAGAAAATACAATCTCACTGTTAATATTTTTATTATTTTACAATGAAAAACTTAGGTTATTGTAAAAAATATTGTTTGTATTTTTTATAGCCTACCTATCATGCTGATTTTCCTTAAAATTTTGCAAAAATACCTTTAAAAAGGCCATTGCAAATTACTTTCCGATTGTTTGCAAATTTAACACGACAAGCCGTGCAACCCCTTAAGTGCCACAAAAGTATAAAAAATCAATTCTACAATATTGTAAATATGCCATGAATTACCATACCGTAAAATTAACCTGGATGATTTTTGACATGGATTAAAATTCTTAAAAATATATCTTGAAGCAGAACCGCAATCTTCTGAAGAAGATGCAGGCACAGAAAGTCTCTCAATACCACTTATGAATATTTATCACAGCCCTAAACACGACACCCCCACATAACAGGGAGATATATTGAGGGGTGTCTTAAATGACTCTACAAAGGATTTCACCCTGTATTCTGGGCAAGTTTTATTGTTTTACTGTCTGCTTTAATTAAGACTCAGCCTAAGTGTTGATTTATGACTACATAAAATAATTTTGCCACCAATGTTTTCCTCGCAGAATCCCCTTATGCATCGGGGTGAGCTTAAAATTGTTATTAATTTTTTAGATTTTTAAGATCTTTAAATTTAGTATACGGAAACAAGTAAGTTACAGATATATAAACAATGTTACAATACCATGTATAAATTATTTGTAAACTTCTTTCATAATGTTTTTGGGGTAAATTTTAAAACATGTATTGAAAATAATAACATTTGCTACAGTGTGTTCAGTACATAACTATTTTATTATTGTTTAATGCTATTAAAACAGACTTATAACCAATGTAAGATGTTACGTGATTTAGGATTAACTTTACACGTTATTGACGTTTTGTAACTCTGGATACGAGTGTCGGAGGAGGAGGAGTTGTCTTAGAATAAACAGGCGTAAGAGATGGGAGGGGTGTTTTTGACGTTTTATCGGCCATTTTGTGCAGTCACAAACATGTACAAGAGGTATCTTTTATCCGTAAAATCCAAGATATATGCGTATGTTTTGAACGGAATCTTTGACAATACGAGTTGTAGGTTCCTAAAAATTTATTTACTAATGAAACGTCTGTTAGTAGACACAAGTCTTGGCCTAAAAGGTTAACCATAAAATATGATAATACCAACATATTTTTATGAACAATATTCTCAAAATGTGTATCAATTATTTTTGATTATTTTACAAAAATTTCAACAAATATATATTTTTTGCTATTGGTTCAACTTAGCAAAATTAAATAGCTTTTACTTTTTCTGGGCTAAAATTTAAGTATATTATTCTGAATTTATTTTATTATTATATTTCATTCTTTGCGACTCATTAACCTTAGTAATGTACTGTTAAGTCTCATACCAGTTCTCGCCATTTGTCCTGCTTTAATTCTGGCTAGTTCTACATTCGTCAAGAGTATTGTTTACTATGACTAATAGTTAAAAATCTATTGAAATAATCAACTATAAATTATTTAACCTTTATTCAAATAAAACTTTCATTACATATATTTTTAAGTAGTATTATTTTAAGGCTAACATGTGATGGCCTTAACAATTCTCGTGTGTTTACAGTCATTGGTGTTGGTGTAAAAACCGATGATATTTTGGGGTAGTCTGACTTTACTTTTTATTTTCATTTTTTTGTTTTTTATTACAGATATCCTATTTTAAATGACATATCTTACTATGTTTACGTCAACCTCGAATAGTTTTTTTAAAGTTTGCAACGACTTAATGTTATAATGACTTAAACCTTATAGGGAGCGCGCTGGTCTAGGGGTTAGAGCGCGGGGCTTTGGTGCCAAAGGTCCCGGGTTAACATTATCTGTTATAATGACAAATACATATACATGTATAATGTATACATAACGACTTAATGTATAATGTTGGCACTCAAGTAAGCAGTGAATTTCACTTCATATTGTAACGACATTATATAGATTGATACAATATTAAGTACTCTGATGTTGGTACTATATCTCTTGCACACTTGGGGAATAAAAAGCTTTGTTATAAGTAGAAGAAGAAGTAGTAAGAATAGTAATAAACAAGAGGTAAAGAGAGGAGATATGTTCGTGCCAAGAAACAAGGCGACTTCTGGTAATGATTAAGGATGGATTAAGACTAGGGAAACTATTTTATGATAATTTGAATTTTTTGCGTAGGATGCAATAGTGCGCATGTTAAACCACACAAGAGATTTTCACATCCACCGAGCATCGTCTATAACTAACAATTCAAAGTTTGTGATTTCAAAGTAGTTTGATTACAGGAGACACCACGTCCCAGTCATTAACAGTATAATGTTTAAAAAATTGAATTCGCTTTTTGAGTGTATAAAAATTTCAAATAACATTTTTCTGTTAACGATCGTTTTGTAAAATGAACGGTATCATTCTACTGACACATACTTCCCCCTTAATCATATATAAAAATACAATATTTAAAAAACTACACATACTTCGTTGTTTATTCAAATATCCTTTATTGATTTATTATTTAAAACAAAATCACCCAATTTATTAAATTAATAAAAAGAGAAAACGTGTAATTACAGTTGTTCGCATTTTTTGGGAAAGTAAACCCTTGAGGTGATAACAAACTTTTTAAAGGCTTTTGTTGGGTTATGTGACCGTCTCTACACTGCAAGTTTCATCGAAAAAGCCAAAATCAATAAATAAGAGAAAAAATTATTTTTAATGATCTACACAAGAATAAACTTAGGGTACCATAAGACAACGTGCTGCGTCTACCACAGACAGTAAAATGAACATTTCTCTGGTACCGTTAGTTGTAGACTAATGATTAAAAAATAATAATTTCCTTAGTTTTTAGGCTGGTTTAAATGATAATAGTTAAATTTCTTTATTTTAACAATAATAAAAATACACAAAAAATGGTTTGATATTTAAAATTTTAAATCCTGATGTCTTTAGCAATACAGTTTGTGTCTTTTTGTTTTCCTCATAAAGGACTATCAATCAAACATACTTTACATAAAAACCATTAGGGCCGTCTTTCAAAAATTTAATTTTACGTGATTTTGGGGTGTTAAGGGACAAAATACAAATAAAAATTCAAAAAAGGAAGAATGCTCCGAGATACCATGATCCGATATGCCTTATACCGAATTTTATAAAAATAGGACCTCTAACACAACACATACACTATAGTACACGGACATACAAAACTCTAAAACCACTTTTTTCTATTCAGAAGACTCTTAAGTGGTTATATCTGTCAAAATCTCAAATTTCAAAATACTTACAAAAACAAGCTTAGCTTTCTTCATATACTGTACTATCGTATAAGGGGACAAAGTAAAATTTGTCAAATACATGCGCATAATTTGTCAAAATGGGTTGTGGAATGTTATAATTACCAATGTATAAAGGTAGAGAGAAACATAAGGGAAACAGGAAAGCCGCTTGTGATAGATTGCATGGACGAATAGTTTTAATTAAAACAAATTAAGGGGACGGTTCAGGCCAACACCCGCAGCCGCCGCGTCGAGCCGGTCTTAGAGCCCCTAATGGACTCTTGGACCGTGCAGTTATGCAAAATGCAGCGATAACTCCGCACCATTGTTATAATCGGTTTTATTCAAATTTGTCCGCATCGCGTCTCTTGATAATTAATTAAAAGGGTGACCCGCTCATTGCTCCCCCATTCCTTCCGGTTGGAATCGCAGTTTTCCAAGATGATGAGGGAAAAGAAAAATAAAAATGAAATGAAAGCAATCTCACCGTCTGAGCAACTTCTCGTAATTGTAATTGTGCTTTCGTCTGAAACTTTCAGAAATATCTTTAAGGGAAATTGTTTTCAATTTTTACCTCCGGCATTAAGTTTTCTAGGGAGAAGACTGATAATTAGAAAACATTAATTTTTCAGATGGTTCAAAGTCTATACAAACTATAATAACTTAAACTATAATAAACTATAATATCGCTCAAACACCGTAAATACACTTATAAACTAGCAGTAAGCCCGTCCTATGTACGTGTTGTATGAATTATGTTTGAAAGACAAGGTAAGTATTACTATGACAAAATATGACACGATACGTAGTAAAATAATACAATTAAATAAATCCAGGTCAGAACTATTTGGTACTAAATATATATAGAAGGTAGTAAAAGTGTGTAGTTTTTAGTCCCTTCGGTCTAAAACTAATCCCTTAAATATTATATTGTATAAACCTGACACACCCTGTAATGAGATATTAGAAATGATAGGGACTGACATTAGCAGTTGATTCTTGAATGGTCAGCTGATAGTTTGTATGGAGTGCTTTGAGGCTACGTTAGCCACGTAATTGTTACGTAACGTAAATGTTAGTTAGACTCCTAGATGTTAGTGCTTCAGATTGTTTGATAATGGGTATTGTTTGACTTGTGTTACTTTTATGTGTAGGTGGAGAAAAAATTAGTGTTCCTCATGGGATTAAAGTCCCTTTTTCCTCTCAGAAATTCGTCACCTATAGCCGTTGCCAAGGGTGACTACAAGGACAAAAGTGTCACTGCTCTTGATCCACAAATAGCTATTTCACAGCGTCAAGGATGAGAGTTACAAAAAGGTCTTGTTTTAGCGTTACATAGCTACAAACAGACAGGTATATTGACGGACAGAAATATGATAAGACCCATTTTGGCATATCTGGGGTATAAAACGTGAAAATAAACCAAAATCATCTTAGTCATGCACAGTGTAGCCATGTGCAAAAAAACAGATATTTATATAGTTGTAAAAATGTAAATGTCCCAATGTCATTGGTTGGAAGATTAAACGGTAATTAAATGTACGTAAGAATGTGTTAAGTCATTATTTGATATGATGAATAGATTGCGTTGAATATTGTTGCAATGAATTATACTTATATCGTATAGTTTATTCATATTTGCATATTATTATCATCACCTTCCTTTTAAATGTAAGTAACATTACGTTCTAGTGCCATTCGCAATGACTTGCCTTCATATTTCTTAACTATGAAGTATTCTATGCAAACATGCGATTATAAAGATGAACAGGGTAGGGATATTTATGAGGAAGTGTAATAAACCCTTTCTAAAATATGTTCTATAATATTTTAATAATAATATTACAGTTATAATTTATACTGTATATCAAACATATACTGTAAAAATTAATTCACTGTTAAGCTAGGAATTCAAAAAATATCTTTTGAATTGTAAAAATGAAATAATATATAGTAATTTCATATTTAAATACGATGCATATATTTCAAATCAATATATAATATTCTAAACAGTAATTCGTTAGCCATGCTCTATAATAAATAATGAAAATTTAATTACATCGTTTAAAATGAAAACTCCCTCCCCTCCCCGGCTACTACCCCTATTCATTTCTGCCCCGAAGATTATTAGTCTCCGTAATGTATCACACACCTACTTCGCCCTTCCCCGCGGGGGGGATGAGATTGACAGTGGGGGTTTTGGAAATTGAAACCGGATCTGATTACCGTGTGTTTGCTTTGGGAAGTTTTAATCACAGGATTTCGGGAACCCTCCGAACAGGTACATAACTAATTTGGCTTTGCATCGTTCTTTTAAAACTGATGTTATAGAACTTAAAATATTTTAAGCTGCATTAAATTACAGTATAGGATTTACACACACTATTTTAAAAGTAATTTTACCGAAACATTTTTTAACTTTATTGATCAAATATTATTTAAACAATGGTTGAATCACTCACATTTCTTACTTGTCGTACAGATGAATAAAAAAGTATTTTTGATGTTCATAAACAGTTATTCATAAGTTGAAATGGTAAAAATGATGTAACTTAATATCAATATGTCATCCCGTTTCACATTTTTACAACGAAACTACGACTTTTAAATGTTTGTACATGGAGCATATTTCACCTACTAATTCCTTAACATCCAATACTATAATACGAGCAAGGTTTGTATATATATATATATATATATATATATATATATATATATATTTGCACACGGATCTCGAAAACGGCTCTAAGGAATTTCTTTAAATTTTGGAAATAACTAATTTCCTAGTAGAAAATAAGTTATACATAGGTCTAATTTCCAGGAAAATTCTGGTTTTCTTGTAAAATTAAGTTTAAAATCGAAAAATTTAACATTACGCTTATGGAGAATCAAATGTAAACAATACACATCAAAACATCTGTTTATAGCTGTTTGACAGTTCTTGATTGAAGATGGTGGGGAACAGTATGTGAATAGAGGTTTTTCATAAATATTTATCTATAATATTATAAAGAAGAGGTGGTTTCTGTATGTTTGTTTGTGGGTTGTTTCTCTTTTGCTTTTGAAAATTGTACAAAATTAGTCACAACCAATAATAATTATAACATAATTATGTTTAAGTATGGATAATTAAACAGTAAATGAATGAAAAAACTTGATGCAAAACACTTAAACATTTTTTGCAGAGAAGCTAGTGGCCTCATGAATCATAGGTCCCGAGTTCCATCCCCACTAGTGGCAATACTTTTTGTTCAGTGCTTTATTAATGTGTACAAAATCGGTTTTATTTCAACAAAATAATGTTGTCATTGAGTAATAAATATTAATTTTTCTAATTAACTTGTATAATACATGTCTTTTTCTATACGAGCAAAGCTCGGTCACCAGGTACTTAGTATGAACCACATTATATGTTGTATGGACCATTGTCTATTTTTTACGAGCGAACTATATCTGATTTATTCATTCTCATAACCAAGTCATTAAACATGATGATGTCGTGAAAGTATCGCAGGACCAGTATGTGAAGAGCCTCCAGTATCCTGTGGTGTTTATCCAGGACAAGGCAGGACGCGCAGGATGGCAAGCAGCCAGGATCGCTGAGCCTGACCTGTTGACGCTCCCCAACCTACAGCCTGATTAATATGTTACTACCAACACCTATTTAACACTGTAAACACCTGCTTTAGTGCTTACTCAACAGTTTACAAAATTTGCCGTGATACATTAGATACATAATTCGCAAAACATGGGTTTTTACGCCAACCTCGTCTTTGTAAGGTCTAGACATTCTATTTTCTTTTATTTTCTTCCTACTGCGTTTTAGTGGTGTTTGAATAATTATATGATTAATAGTTAATATCATTAATATAAATTATTATTATTTTCATAAATTACTATAAAACAATTAAAAGTCAGGTCGAATATTGATTGATTATGAGATACCCTTTGGGGTGAAATACAATAAACAAATTTTAACTAGTTTAAATGTGTAAAAATGTGCTACGGAAGCTGAGTGAATCAACATAACTGTGATCATTGGAGATTACAGATATTACAGATCTGAATTTACAACTACAAAAGCAATACTTATGGTTTTATCAATTCCACTGTAGCTGAATGAACTTATGAGCGAACTACTCATATTATTTTAAAAGTATGATTCATACTTTTAAAATAATATGAGTAAAAATGATAAAAATAGTACATTCATACTGTATGAATGTACTATTTTTGTATTTATGAACTGTTTAAACGTTAGAAAAGAACATTAGAAAGGCTAGTATTAAGAATTAATCTTAAACATCAATTAATAACTGGAAAAACTACATTTACCCAAGGTTTTAGTTTAAACCTATAATTTATTTTAATCAATTTTAATATTAGTGTTCAATGTATCTTAAGTCAGATATTTTTTTATTATCGCAATAATTCCGAACAATTTATACACAGATTACTTTATATTAGTATATTTAATACACAAATAAACATATTCATGTCTAGATATACGTTAAATTTTTAAAATTCCTCAATCAACTTAACAACAACCTGGTATAAATGTATTATATATACATCAGACATTTGCATACCTTTTGGTTATATTTGCATGATAAAAATATCAGATTTCCATGAGATGAGAATTACTTAACTTTTTTTATATTATTGCTATCACTCAAAATCACTTTTATTCCTAAATTTGAAAGGCAATATGCTGAGCTTTAGTTTGTCAAGCAAAATGTGATTATAAGTATATAATTTAAATATTAAATAGTTTATAACATTAAAATTAACATGTGTTTACAATCACTGGACGAAAAATAATATTTTTGTACTTGGCTATACATAAACAAATAAAATATATTTAAATATAAATATATATAAAATTGTGTCAGTCTCTGACAGGAGGATATTGTCATGCTCTTTGCTTGGATTACAGACTATTAATATTGTGCATTATAACTCTTCGTTATTTTGTTTCTTGAGCAAACATTTTTTATCAAAAACTGTAAATATAACTACTAGTGCTGTTTTATTTATTTAAAAAAAAAACTTGAAAAATTCATTTAAATATATCACTTTAATGGTAAGTCATCATACTAAGCTTTATGTTAGTTACTTTAGTTATGTTTGTTTGGCAATTAAAGTAATGTGATCCTGATAAATAATGCTGTTATATAGACACAAAATACGTATTTTATTGGTTAAAACTGCTTATTGGTTAAACATGGTTTGTTTGGGAAATATATTAAGTTTGATTTCATAACCTTAATAGAAGCATGTACAAAGTAGATATATACAATTTGTTAGATGCAATATTTACCTATGTACAACAAACAACAACAGATAATTACTTTTAGATAAGGAATTACACTTTTTTTGTTAGATGAAAAAATTTTTTTAAAGAATATTAAATATAACCATGGTAAGAAATATTAACATTTAAACATAAATGACAATTAACACTTTATTTATAATGAAAAGTACTATAATAAGATATTGATAAATTAATTAATTTTTATTTATTTGATATAAATATAATGTATTTTAAAAATATAAAACTTTAGTAGTTATGTGAGTATATGACCTTTATTTTTTTTTTTATAAAACAATATGTTAAAATATTTATATAATATATATATATATATAAATATATATATTATAAATTATAAATGTAAATATATTTGCCTGTCAGTAACTCTTTGGACAGCAAAATTGTGCAGCGTTATCCTTTATTGTGAAAACATTAGCAAAAATTATTGTTTTGCTGTTTTATTTTTTGTTTTTATAAAAAACTTTTAAAAAATTAAATATATCACTAAAATATAAAAAACTAAAATTATTTAGTTTATTTTCAACTTAAAGGTAAAAATCATAAACACAAGCTTTTTGTTTTTATGTTAATTATTGGTTGGCAATTAATATTTTGATATAATGTTTTTTGATAAACTAATTTTATTGGTTAATACTTATGTAAAAATATAGTTTTGTACATGTACAAACCAGAAGTTTTTTCAAATAAACAATAGGAATCAATTTTAACCACTGCAATGTTTAATTGTTAAGAAGTAAATAATTAGTAACCTAAGTGGTGACAGTAAATATTGAACAGTCTTGCCCAAACATAAATGACAATTAAATTCCCCATTGATTTATAATGAAAGGTTTAGACTAAACTAAGCAACTATTCGACTAATTAATTAATTTTTCATTTTATTTAATATAATTATAATGTATTCATTTAAACTCCCATTAGCTTAGTTAGTTTTCTGTAAACGGAAGTTCAAAGTGTAAGACCAAGTAGCTACTTACTTCCACCCTTAGCCCTAAGGGACATTTACTTAAAACTTCACTAAAGAAGCAGTTCACGTACTCAGGTGATTCCGGATAACCTTGAGACAAATGGAGTGCCAGTAGCCAGAGACAGGACAATAACTAGGATCAGCGCCAATAAGATCCCGGCGTCCCTGTTGTAAGCCGGAGCTCACCTTCCACCCCCCCCCCATAACACGTGAACACCCTTCGTGAGCTGGGAGCTAATACACTTCGTTTATCTGATCGAGAGTGCTTCAGAATGTGTGGTAATATACGTGGTATAATGTATGTATTTCCACTTATTGCATTAGACACTTTACACACTGAGCCACAGTTGAAGTGCAGTCTCAACTCCATAAACAACGATGTCGGCCACGAACGCCACCGTTAAAAGCAGACACTAAAACGGCCATACCTCGTCCTGTGCTGGATACTAAAGTGTTAGCTATACATGCGTTAGTAAAAACATCAATTGAGAAGAACTAATTTGAGACATTGAGTGTATCTTTCATAAAAAAACATACTTTTACTCGTGCAATATTTATTGAATATGTCAAACTAAGTAAAATCTTTATTAACTATACATTTTATAAAATATTTAAAACTATGTAGCAACTATTAAATAAATGGTACAATACCAAAAATATATTTTTATAACCATCTCTGAGAGAATTATCTAAAATCTTCCGTCCAATAGTTCCAATAGCATGGATTAGAAAAGTGTAAAAATCTCTGGCTCCAAAGATAATTCAGGAGTTCCGGCTCTTATAAATATTATAATTATTGTACTACCTTATTGCTACATAAGTAACCTTTTTCTATCAAATATGTAGCTGGTTACTAAATATACTAAAACTGAATCCATATAAAACATAAAAACCAAGTTATGTTTTATCATCGCATTACAGTTTTAATTAAAAATTCTTAAATAACATATGTATAGGGCCTATTCGCCAAAGAGTAGAAAAACAAAAACATGACATCTATTAATTTGTGTATCTTTTTAACATCAAACTATACGAATGATGTAAGTAATTATATCACATTATGGATTGTAGAATAGTTAATCGTTATTCGAATCTACACTCTCGAATGTGGTAGTTATTAAAGTACCTAAGTAAACGGCGTATAGTCGTGTTTAGAGTAGTTCGCCAGGACCTGGCGCCACCCCTCCTCGGACCCCGTTGAGCAATGATTGAGCTCCGAGTCAAGATCCCTTGCCAGGATGTTTAAAGCTTAGTTCTCGGAGGCTTTGGGACTCTAATTCCGTCTCACCTTCCATGTTAATCAATCTCCAAGACTGGCAAAGCTTCTAATACATGTAAGCAGCTTACAAATTCCATTATAACGTATAAACACGTTTATGTGACGTTTCGGTGCTCTTTATCAATGTCGCTTAGTTCTGCGGAACGTTCCAATTACCAACCGTTTCATCTTGGGTGTAAACTTGAATTGGCACATTTACCACAAGCTGTATATTCAAGTTAAGAGGTAATAATACGTGGCCATGTCTACATTCTCTTTCAAATCGATACATTGCACAATGCATTATTTCAAATTTATTCATTATGCTTAGTGTGACGTAGATTTGGCCACATTGCTCCTGTTATTAATAAATTTAGTTGCTTATTATGGGAAGTATGTTTATGAGTAGCCTGTTCTAAGGTCATTTTTATTGTTGTGATTACAGCTATAGATCTTCCTTTTTCCTAAATAACTAATATTTTGTAATTGATTCTTAATTTAATTTGTGGGGTCTACAAAATGTTCATCATGGGTTTCCCATAAATATTGCATGTTCGTAAAAATAGTTTAAAATTTCTTGGACGATTTTTTAAATTCAGACAAGTTATCGAAGTTTATGCTGGCAGGAAATAAGATTATTTTTTCCTTTCACTCAATTTAATTGGATTCAAAGTCTTAAACTAAGTAACTAGAACGTTGGGCTCACATACCTTATGTCATTAACATTACAAACCTTACTTTGTAAATATCAGCTGAGAGGAAGGAAGGCGGGAGTGCGCGCGCGCGCGTGTGTGAGCGTGTGGGAACGGCAAGGCGCTATCTGCCGGTAGTCGACGCGGGATCAACTCCTTCTGATGGCGCGATTACTGCAGTAAATTATTACGGTGATACGTGACCGGCGAACAAAAGGCAGTTTCTTGTGAAACAAAGCATCAAGATTCGTTTTTATCATGGCTGATTTCTTTGAAACATTGTATCTTATGAGATTACTTCTCTTCTTTATATCGGTACCAATTTCATGAGTTCCCAGGGAATGGCTGGCCTGTATCGGTTACCGACGGTAAATACATCCCTGTAAATAAACTGCAGACTCCATACAAATATTTTACAATGTCATTTATGTTAGTTATGACACGATAATAAATAGCTTTGTATGCAATGTTAGGGTCATTTTTATGTAATACGTTACGGGTGATAAATATACCCATTAAATATTTAAATTAATTCAAACAACCTGGTCGTGAAAATATTATTTACATTCCAAGTAAGAAAATTTCTCTACAATATAATTCCACCTGTAATTAAAAGGTAGTATATTATTAATAAGATTACCGTTAAAAATTATCCATTAAATCAATTTATTATTGTCTAACAAAAAACATAAAATATCTTTAAAAGCTGACAAATTCTTTAAGCATGATTCATATACAGCTTTAGAATTCTTCAGATATCCTCAATTGCATACAATTAAATGTTAATATATCAGTACATTTTGTTACCTTTAAGATTGTTTAGGGACATGTAAAGTATAATACTTTAGGTTTGGGCAACACAGCAGTGCAATTTTCGTCTGATGATTCCTCAGTAGAAACTTTATGATTTATAGGAATATATTCACCGCAACAGGTGTAGCTTTAATTTTTTACCTTCAATCAAAAATATTTTTACTTCTGAAGTGGTTTTTATCTCCATTTATCCTGTTTCTAAAATTATTTTCTATATGAATAAAATTATCCAGTACAAATGATTTAAGTCTAAGCTACGGGTTTTCTAAGATGCTGGAAAACGCTTTAAAAAGATCGTCAGAAGATATCAGAATCGAGAAGGATCAACTCCTATTAGTGTCCCAAACACGTAGTCTGTACGACTTAGTTCTCACCACATTACGTCCAAACAAATATCCTACGTGCTCTTTGTTCTAACTCGTAAGTGTAGTTTTAATTCACATTTTATATCTTAAAAATATCATAGAGGTCATTAATTGGTAATAATTACATTACGTTTCATTTTAATTAACCGATTGTATATTTTAATGATGAGAAGCACAATTAACTCTATAATCTACAAAAAAATTCTAATTAGGTATAAAAACGAATATTAACAACTTAGATTATTGCTAAAAGTTATTTGAATAAATTATTAAAAAATAACTGTACACAAGATATTAATATTCAGGTCTCCCTCTGTAATAAAGTTGTGAGAGTCATACTTGTGAGTAAGGGACACTTTTTTGGAAAAAAACCATAAAAAATCAGATGCTTTCAATGTTCTGGGTTGTAAATTATAGTGTTGAAAACACACATTTTCAACGTGTTTTCATTGTAAATGACCAAGTGAAAAACTGCTTGTGAAACTCATTCATAATCTTGGGCAAATTACATTTGTCTTTTTCCTATTCAAAGGGATTTTGTTAACCTAATATTCAAATGCCATATTGGTAACTGTAATTTGAAAAGAGGAACCAATTAAATTAAGGAACTGGTGCTCACACACCTGATCGGTTCGAGATCTGTTTGTTTTCATCGAGGGCGATCAGGTTTTACCCGACGCTCCAGTGGCTTTAATAAACCAAAAGCTCTGTCATGCAGAAGTGAATATCTGCCAGTTTACATTTAACGTTACGCTGAAAACATCTTCCAATCAGAAGTCAATTAAAATCATATGTAAACAAAACGTTTGTAAAATTGATCTTTAATTAATGGTGATTTACTTTATAGTTTTTATTAAGGTAAATTTTAATTTTCAGTGCACAATTTTATCATTTAATTCTTTTTGTTTATACAAAGGTAATAGATAGCTTTATTACCTTAATGATACTAAAACATTTTAAAGGAGCGTTTGAGTTTTCAATTTATAAAGATATTTTGTAGGTTCTTTTAGCGTAAATATGCACTAGACGTTATATTGAGGTAAATAGATTTTACCTTTACATAAAACTTACATGATTGTGATTTATACGTAGGATAAAACTGTGATATCTGAAACCTCAAACCGTGATAGTACCGTTATAGGGGCTGTGCTCCTATAACGGTACTATCGCCATTAACGAACAAGATACAGAATAAACTTCTATTTTGAACCCCCTTGAAATAAAAATCTTTCATATAAACCTTCTCCTACATACAACCATCGGTACTATATGTTATTTTTACCAGTGTTTTAAGCAGGTTTTAATGGTGAAAGTCAAACTATCTTATGATTTTTTTGGGTAGCCGCACAAAAGAAAAGATTTTTAAAGTTATGCGGGTAGTATCATATTATTCGGGACGTTAAAAGCTATAAATCATGAAATTGGAATCAAAATTATTACAGCCGTTTTAAATCAATTTTGAGTTTCAAGTTTCTTTGAGGTTAAACTACTCCTAAAAATCTAAATTTTTAAAGATGCCTGGAAAAATAGTGGATATATTATACATAACGACACAAACACACACACACACACACACATACAAATAAAAAAACACTTTTTGATGTATCGAGCATCTAACTGCATCAGAATCTAATGAGGTTTTTATTCTCCTAAAGCGGGCTTTGCGATTGATTGTAGGAATACAAACCAACATATCTTGTAAGCCTTATTTTATTAAGTTCGAAATCATGACTTTAAAGAGGCTTTATATTTGATATAATCTTTTGTATTTTAAAATAAACATTGGAAATTATGAACTTAGGAACAATGTTTACATGTATCACATTATGTATGTAAGATGCACTGACCTTAGCTTACTCAAAAAAAGAATTAAGAAAACATTAAGAAAAAATAGTCATTCTGTACAAGTAAGACTATTTTATAAGCTGCCAACCCATATAAAGGAATTGCATTTAAATTCATTGAAAAAAACTGTGACGATTTTTTTTAAGAAATGCCCCTTATACTCTAGAAGAGTTTTTTGGCCTAAAGCTTAAAAATTTCCATGTACGTATATTTTCCACGTATTCTTCTACGTAAACTTAGTCTGTGATTTATTTATTAATATTGTATTTTAGTGTTATTGTTGTAGTATGTTATATTATTGTTTTGACGAAACATATTGTCCATGTAGACTTAATGGCAAATAAATGAATTAAATTGAATTGAAATACAATTTTTTTCCTGAAACTTATGAATACGTCAATTAAGTAAATTTAATCTTTTGTCTGCATCTACATTTTTAATAACTCAACAGAAGCTTTTAAAACCAAAAGTTAATTTATTTAAATTTTTTTGTAGTCTATACTCAAACGTTCGTTTATATTAAATATGGAACGTAGTTAGATATTCGCTAGAGAGAGACACTGCGGTCTATAGCGACTGGGCCAGAGTTTGCAGCTAGTCGTGAGTCTCGAGGAGTTCCACCTGCAGCCTACCGTAGTAATCAATTCCTCAGAACGCAGAACGAGATACTCCCAATACCTGTAAGAGGCTTACACATCCACAAGTTTAGACAACCACAGATAAGACCTCGTCCAATCAGTACCCTAGTTTCGGTTCGGGTTTCTGAGTTCAATGTAACTGTATTTCTAGTTATAAATACAAACTGTATTACAATATAATTTATACTAGTACTAATATATTATAGTCAAACATTTAACAAATGAAAATTATATTTTATATGTAAAATTTTAAGTTTAATATCAATTTTGTATTCATTTATCTATTTTTTATCTTAATAAGATCATGAGGTTACAGAGAGTTTGAGGTGAAACAAATCTCGAATGCGCATTGAAAAAAACAATTATTACTCTATTGAAACCTTTTATAAAAATTCAACTTGTTTAGGTTTTATAATAAAGAAAGTTTAGTTTGACGGTCTAAAGATATTTTGAAGGAGGTGTTTCTGTGAATTTTGTGCCGCCCTTGGTTCATGCAGCATTAAACTCGATCCTATCAACATTGTTACACACTTTGATCACTCTTACGCCTTGTACCTGGTGAATTATATCAGGTTTGTATAAGCTAAATTTCTTTGAACTTTTATAACAAAGGAATATTTTAACAGTACAACCTACAGTATATCAACAATATAATACTAATTGTGAAACCGTTTGGGTGGTTAGACCAACGATTGCATTCTCTTTCGTTATGAACGTCCTCGTTCAGAAAAATACTTGAAATTATTGTTTACTTAAAATTGGGATAGAAATTGTCTCCAATAAAAATTTAAATAACATAAATTCACCATCACAATTGATGAATCTCAAACAAGGAATTTCAAAAATAGTTACCATAATAAATCAGATGTTTCCGATTACACCAATGAATATAACAAGTTATTGTTTTATTGGATGTTACCTAATCAGTTGATGTTTTACTGGTGGTTATCTTTCGTCAAAATAACCTTTTATTCTGCAGAAATATATATTTAGACAGCTAGAACCGTTTTTGCAACTCCCTGTAGGTTATGTTTTAATGGTCCTGCAGTTTATTTCCTATACTCCATCAATACATTGCAAACTGTTTCTGTTTTTTATGTATATAGAGTAATCAAATTTAATTGGGGCAAACACCATTATTACCCACGATTTTGTCAAAGGGCAGGTCTAGCCTAGCTGAAATAACGTAATACAGCGCGCATTAAAAAGAAAAATAATAGAGAAAATATTTCAACTACACCGGCATATTTTATAACTTTAAGCTGTAATACAATCTTATATTACAGACGAAGTATATTTAAATACTAGGTTGAAGTTAACAAACAAATGTTTATTTATTTTAACTCACAGGCCTAATAAAATTTGTTTATTCAACCAGGACAGAACAGCACAGGTAAGATATCAAACTTTCAACAAATCACGTTTACTTCACATTCCTAAGTGCTAACCCATATAACTCATTTCCATGGAGTAACCCAAATTATTTATAAATTCCAAATGCTAGGTTATGAAACGAATGAAGGAGCCATGTGCAATTGGTACTAGATTTATAAAAGCTATTTCTTGTTGTGGTATGTTTAAATTCAAATCAGTTTAAACCTACAGTGACAAGTTTTTTTGACCAACACAAAAGCATTGACTTTGTACATTATGTACTCTGTACTTGATGTATTTTGTTTTCTTCACACAACAGCACGGCACAAACCAGAGGAATCTAACCTGTAGACTCAATCTCTTAAGTCTCGCAGGGGCTTAAGCCTGATTAATAGCTTTCTCGGATCACAGCGTCACCTATAAAAACGATTCCCTCTTCTTTCTCCGTAACAGTATTTAAATTAATAAACATCAAATGTCCTGACAATATTTTATTAAGTGAATCACCAGGAAAGGAGTCAGTTGATTCAAATGAAATAATCGTCAATAATAAAATAACATTTATTTGTCAGATAACGTGTAGTAAATAAAGGGAGATAGTATATATAAAACATATCTTGATTGTTATATTGATCTACAGCAATGCTCAGCGCATCCAAGAGGGAAGGAAACTCTGGTTTAGCTGAAACCCTCTTCCAGAAGTTAACTTAGGTAATATCACGCTTCAACTATTTTTATCAAGGGCTTTGATCATACTGTGTATAACATGTAACCGTTCCTGAGACCTACACTCATGTTAATATGTTTTCTTGATTTATGACTTGAAAACATATATATTTCCATCTAAATTGCACGTAATTTATTGTACTATAACTTTGTTTACTTTACATCGTATTATCACTACAGACCTACTGAAAATACTCGTAAAATTTAAATTTACCAATTGTTTTTATTAGAATAATTTTTTGGTACAGGTTGAAACTATGCAAGCCCGGCTATATGGCTATGCTTTGTTTTAAACATAATTGAACAATTCTCCATTGAAATACAAGTCGTGCAAGTTTTACGTAAGACTAAACTATTTAGTTACATAATTATAAGTTATGATGATTTTTTTAAACCCTCTGTCAGATATCACGTAAGTAATTTAATCTTACTAAAAACTTTGTAATATAGGGTCCAAACCACCAACTTTAATGAAATCTTTCAAACAATATGTAGAGATTAAATAGGTTAACCATGATTCCTGAGGAATGAATATAAGAAAATTCAGCCACGTCTGAATGAGGAATTAGATAAGCGATACAACAATTAATATTTACACGGCCTATGTTCTGTTTGACACTGTTTGTCATAAAATAATATTCCGAAAGTGACAAAGTGAATTTCGTAGTTAATTCGAATTCAATAATTAATTTGTTTGAAGCCCTGGACAACAAAGGGGCATTGAGTGTTGATTAATGATTTGGGTTTATGCACATTAATTAATCACAGCTCATAATGAAAATCATATTATTAGAGTTAAAGGAAGGGGGTTTCAGCACGAATAGTTATGAACCCATTATTAAGTAGGTAATGTAGCGGTGGATTTTATAAATATTATTGTACCCATGATTAGGTTTTAATACTTTATCAGTACATTATCACCAAAATAATATTTAGGAACACTAGATTAGGAAATTAGAACACTCTGCTTTGCACTCTTGCACATTTGCATAGTAATGGATTAACCACTCCTCGATATTTTTCATATTTACTATTACGTAGGTAAGCTACTGTCTGAAATTAATTTCTAAATAAAGCAAAAAAATCGAGTAAATTATTTAAAACGAGATCACACACAGCTGACAGGCGTCAACAGAGCGAATTTCATAGAATTTATATTATTCCCATATATTATTCCCATCATAGTGATCGAATGGAACTGAGTATTTAGATTTGCTGCAATAAGGGAAGTTTTACATTGTATATATATAAAGTTCGTTAAATAGGGAAAAAACTCATACTATTTTTAATTATGACGATGATAAGCGAGCTATACCAGTTTATCAATTGTCCATAACCATTACATGGGCAATGAGTACGTAGGATTGTTGCCGCATGAACATTACATTTAGGGTTTTATGAAGATAAAGCATAACTAGTTGGACCATTTACCATTTTATGTTTACCATTTTGAATATCTTACTAATCTATTGACTAAATGACCAACTGACTATTGATTAGTCATGATTCAAAATACTAAATTGTGTGTTTCTATTAACTAAATCCAATGGCAAAATGAAAAATTTGATATTTTTAATGTTTATTCTTAAATATATTAATAACCCCATTTTAGGGTACAACCTCCCCTCCCGTGTAGTTAATGTAGTCTGATTTCGTTGCCCAACTAACTCAACCAAGATATTACAGAAATGAATAACTCACTCAAATGTTATAATAATCAGACAGTAATTGCGGCCGTTAGCTCTTTTTTCCATTGGAAATTCGCTAATAACATTGGTTTGATAAGGAAAAAAACGTGTGTATGCCTAAACAAACATAATACCCATGACGTGCAAAGCTCAAAATTATTGTCTTCTAATAATAGAAACTGCGTTTCTTAAACAATGATACCGTAATCTTCACGATAGAAGATAAAGTATCAAATTGAAGGGAATCGGAGATGAACCAATGAGCTCGATCGTCCGCATCATTGGCCTTTTAGATGTTTGTTTTCATTTAGAAGGACGGGATCCGTGCCTGCAATAACCTGCTGGGGCGGCCTCGCCAACTGGAACTCGACTCCGAATTAACCATCAAATTGCCGTCTTCCCAGATCAATAGACTTTGAGATGCAGATGTGGGCTCCGGGTCTCTCTTTGTCATCGGTTATCCACTCGCTCCGGTTACCTTCTCAATCCCATCCATTTCGAAAGTATACATTACATTGTAGTTTGGTTGAACCGATCCGTTCATTTATGGCTTTTTATTTAATAGGTTATACGTTCGGAAAGTAAGTTCCACTTTAATGTCGTAGTAGTTCGTGGGTTTGCCGCAATTATGGTGTGACCAACATACATCGCTCAATTTCATCTACTTAGCAAACCTGTAAGTATCTGCTATGTGCTTCAAAATGTTTAAGATTTTCAACTCACCTCCAAAATGTAAGGTTTGGTCAAATATAGGAAGAAATATAGGACGTCTGATGACGACCGTGACGACGCACATAATGACGACCGTGACAACATCTATGATGACGACCGTGACAACGCACATAATGACGATCGTGACAACATCTATGATGACGACCGTGACAACGCACATAATGACGATCGTGACAACATCTATGATGACGACCGTGACAACGCACATAATGACGATCGTGACAACATCTATGATGACGACCGTGACAACGCACATAATGACGACCGTGACAATATCTATGATGACGACCGTGACAACGCACATAATGACGACCGTGACAGCATCTATGATGACGACCGTGACAACGCCCATGTTGACGACCGTGACAATGCCCATAATGACGGTCGCTCCAGGCAGCGCTTTTTCGGTTGAGGATGATATGGTGTCTTTGGTTGAAGGCAGGATTCGTAACGGATCCCTCTTCCCGAACGTACATAGGAAAAATAAATTATACAACGAAAAAATGTTTTGCAATTTAAAAATAGTACATACTTTCAATAGTGGTATTATAATTTTAACTACTTAGTAATCGTTCAACCTATTTGAAGCTTATTTTGAGACGATATAATATTTGTGAATATGGATTGATTATTTTTCCCTGAGTATAAGACAGTCACAATAATAGTCTATAGTGGTGGTGACCTTCCACAAGGAGGTAGGTATCGACGACAATGCTGAATATTTCAGCTAGGTTTGTGTGACGGTTGCCTTTAACATTCTGTTTCCCAAGTGTACAGCCAATATATTTTTCTGGTAATAGTAATAACTTCCTTTTATTCCATAGTAATACAACGTAAATAAATCAATTGTATGTTAATAACGTATAATAATTTTTGAGTTTGATTCAGTAAGTAATTTAAGGCTATACGTAAATATACAGTATTCAAACGAATATGCCCATTTGTTTACAAAACGCTGCCTTAGACTTTCAAATCTATGGAAAACAGACAGTGAAGCTTGTAGTTGTAATACTCAACCCTTGGGGGAGCTTATACCTTATATGTGTGAATAATAAACATATTTTTAATCCGTTCAATGATAAAAAATACTTTTTACTAACAAAAATATTATTATTCGTGTAGTTTGATTCAACATAAATGTTGAATTGTACACGTTATATACGATAGTGTTGATTTGAACATGTAACTTAACTCAGAACATCAAATATATATTTTCTTTTTAATTATATATACGCAGGTCAAATAAAAAAATATAATTAAAGAAAGGAATCCCTGTTTTAGAATGGTGGCCACTATGACACAAGAAGAGGTCGTAATGTTTGTTGTTTCAGAAGTGCTTGAAGCGAAATTGCCACAAAAACGGATCCACGTTAACAAGTATCCTCTGACCTGTAGAATGACTTGTTGATGTTACTTCAGCTACTGTTTTAATTACATGGTTTTTAGGAAAACATTTTACCAACTCCAACTATATAATGTCGTTTGTACAGTACGTGGATACAGTACTAAGGAAACTTTTGATATGGTTTCATACAATTATTAGCTCTTCTTTGTTAAATTGTTTTA
This sequence comes from Nephotettix cincticeps, assembly GCA_023375725.1. NCBI lineage: Eukaryota > Metazoa > Arthropoda > Insecta > Hemiptera > Cicadellidae > Nephotettix > Nephotettix cincticeps. The sequence goes on from CM041786.1 coordinate 32,687,603, forward strand.
TTGAATCTTGTAGTCTATCTTGTTCTGTAGTAATATTTCTCACAACTGAGGTTTTAGTTGTTAACTATTTTAAATTATAATGTAAGAACAGGATCTCGAATAATTACTATTAAATAGTATATCAATATTATTAACATGTACATGAAATCATACTTGCTGGCATTACTGGTCTCGACGTAGGGGTTTGTAACATAATTATTTTGATTTAGTATCATAATCGTAGTTATGATCAAAAATAAACTTGTTAAATAAAACTATCCATGAATGTAATAATTCCCATGGGTATAGTATAATACTCTTATTATACTATAAGAGGTAGTAAAGTTAAAATACTAAATTACACCCCATTGGGAAAGGTTGCACAAACCTTGTAACGATGCTTTTCCAATTTACTTTCACAGCTAAGCAATATATTAAAGGTCAGAACTGGCATATACTCGTAACCTATTATTAGTAGAAAATATGTGGGTTTGGGCGTTAAAGAGATGAATATTTACCATGGTTGTTATTATATAAATAATCCATGCAGTGTGTATTAAGCTACTAATTATTCAGAAAGTCGAAACAATTTAATTATTTGAGTTATTTCGTACATATTTCACTTACTTACTTTACTTCTGCTTTGCCATAATGTTTCTTTGTAGTGGTAAGCATACCTGTATTTAGTGAAAAGTTGAACGGGTCAGTTTCCTAGGCAGTTTGTACACATCCCATCAAATTCGTGTTAAAAATTATTTTAGACTAATAATATTGAATGATATTGATTTTCCATTGTAATGAAAACGAGTAACGATAGTGCTTGTGAGTAATTTGCCGATGCTAATTATACCATTCTTTCATAATACAACCATGTAAATTAGTGCTCCAGTAGTTTTACTAACTTTAAAATATGACATATGGTTTTTATTAGTTATTAATACCTGTGAATGGATACTAAAATGTGGTGAATCTTAAAATAAATCTTAATAGACGTAAAAATCGACTTACCTTAGCGGCGTGAGCCACATAGGCTAGCCAGAGGTGACCGCTCGTGATCTGACAGGAGTAGCCGGCCAGCTGTTTAGTTCTAGCTATCTTTGATATACAGTGCATTACCAGTGCATACCAGTGCGTTACCTCTGAGTAAACATGCCGCTACTGATTGCATTAGGAAACAGTGAATGAAAAATCTGAGTTAATGAGCTTCAACTTTCCCATCCTGTTATAGCTGCAGCATAAGGGGTCAAATCAGTGTCATTTTTCAAAGATGAAATAGGAAAACACAAATCACTAGTGACTGAGCTTTGAGGGGGAGCTACACAACACCTCATAGCCGTAGTGATATCATGGAAAGGTTTGCTTAGGCTTACCAATATGGTCGGCCTTGAAGTCATGTGTATGTTCATTGTTAAAGTGATAGACCTTTCCATATTTGGAGAGAGTAGAATTATGTTGATTTTAGTTTAATACTATACTTTATATTTTCAATACGTTGCAAGGTGTTTTAAAGACTCCTTGGAATTTAAGCATGAAAAACATTTAAGTTCAAGCGATAAACTGGAATGAAAAATAATGCAGATTTCTTGAACAACCTTAAAATTTCGGAGGGGTTTCCAAATAACAAATGGATGCCAATGTAAGCCGAGAAACAAATGGAGTGGGATTAGTGGGACAAACTCCCGCTTGTCGCGATTGATTCACTCGGAGAACGCTGTGAATTCTTGAGACAGAGCAACCGATATTGTGTCAAACCCTCATTTATTGATATTTAATGTAAAAAAGCTCTTGAGTAGGATAGAAATATGCTTGTAATGGAAAATTTGGAGTGTTTCTTATACGTATAGTTTATAATTTAGACTTAAAGTCTATACATACAAAGTCAAAAACAAATTAAACTTATGTAACTTTCAGAATTATTTTAAATTTAAGTGTTTTACTCTTTATACATTAAATTATTATGAAATCTGCAATATGAATGATCGTAACAAAGAAAAATTGCGTGAGTAATCATTTTTGAATATTTTAAGTAATTTCTTATTCTCGTTTTAATATACTGTACTTGTATTGATGTTACACTCTTATTATTCAATTGAATAGGTTTCATATTTATTCTTCTAAACGTTTCTATAACGGTTCATATTTGATTTTTAAACTATAAACTTTCTTTAATGATTCTGAATAATCATTATATGCTAATCTGTAAAGACATTATGAGTGACAATAGTTGTGAACTTGCTGAAATATTTTTATACCCCGCTTTTCTACGACTTGAGTAGCATACCGATACATTATTGCACCGATCAGTTCGCTTATAGTGATATTTTATAATACTGTTTACATTAAAATTTGTAAAGTCCTAAATAACCTACACTATTAAATTAATAGTTGAGAAAAACAGATGTAAAGTTTTAAAGAAACAATAATTTATTAAACTATTTCTAAATACCCAAGGTTAATGTAATTTGTTATTATTTTCCACTATTTATTTGCACTTGTACAATCGAAAATCGTGCATTCTCTACAAAAAATATTTGACGGTAAGTAAATGAATAAATCAAATATACAATTAGATTATCGCAACCCCTATCAGAATGGATATAATAGAACCACAGGTGAAATACCGAAGGAAACTGACATAATCTGTGTGTTTAGAGTATTAACGCCAGGTTGTAGGTCCAATTTGAATATCGCAGGCCATAAATCGTGCACTTGCGATAAATTATGCATCCGTGTGGAGTGGCAGAGGTAGCGGGGGGCGGGCTATCAAAAGTTACTTGATATTTATTTCAGAACTAATAGGTATTTTGATATAGAATACTAGATGAGGCCTTATTCTAAATATGTAACAATGAAATTGGTTCCAGATAGCATCTTTGCACTCAACGTTCAACCTATTCATTCGGCTCATAAAATAAGTATATATAAGTCATGTCATGACACGACATGATTGTTAATCTACATGTAGTAATTAACAATTTACTTAATTTACATTCTCATTACTAGATGTGGAATTAGCGGATTATTATGTCAGCTATGAGTAGTATAGTTAAGATAAAAACTTGTCCCTTAAAATTAATACCAATAAGAGGAAAAAATTTTGGTTAAAGTGTTCTTCAGGAAGTTAAAATATCACTTGATTATAAAAATTTAAAATATAGTCATACCAACTCTGCCTCCAAGGTTAAGCTACGTGAAATGTTCCAGAAGACCGAATAGTATGTTTTAATCAGAACATTATATTCTTATTGAGAATTCTATTTGATTTGTATTGTTCTTTTAAATTTTAAATATCAAGGATCAAATAAAGGTACTTCAAAAAATGTATTCTGAGACTTCACGGACGATTAGATGAAAGGAACTAGCTGACATACCTGTCAATATACTATCAAAACTTAGTTACAGAATTCCTGATACAACCAGCTAGTTTAATTGAGTAAAGGAAATATTGACAACTACTAATAAAGGTTTTGTTAGTAATTACTAGCACAAAGCAATGGCGATCAGTTGTCCATTGTCAAACTATTGACGCCGCGCCGTCGGGAACTTTCCCAATTTGCCGTCAGATGGCGTTGCTGACGTTTACTCGGCAGTGAACAACATAACCGAGTCAATTTTCCTGTTGCAAAACTGTATGGTGTTTTAATAAATAACATAAATAATATAGTCTTGGCATAGATTTTTAACCAAAAACATACATTATGTTACTATAACACATTCCATCTTTAAATTTTAAAATTGTATAGTATCTATTTCAAGTTATATTTAGATGAAGTAAGAGATAGTTTATGTGTGGGTCTGATTTCACAAGATAAAAAAATAATTACATAAAGACATTAGAAAATATTTGATTTTTTACAAGAACTCAAGCTCCAGCAATCAATTTCCTTTTATAACCATAGCTATTTTTACAATTAACAGCATTTTTAATAGAGTATGATCGTCTCGCACTTAAATCTCACGAAAAACTCTTAAATTACTTGAATTATACTTAAGTATATTGAATAAACTACTCTAAATTACTTGGTCGCCTAAATAACGATGTATATGATATTCTATTGATTAAAGCTAAGATAAGTTCGTTTGGTGAAAATACGTATCATTAAAAGTAAATACATCCATGATATCAGTAGAAAAACTATATAGTTTATTTAAAACTTTTATTAGACATCAAATAAATTAATTTGTACTCTAGTAGGTAGTGGAATGTTAGCAAAAATATGTTTTCAACACAGCCAGTAAGGCTCGTCTAACAAGCAGTTTTGATTGAAGATTAATGGCAATGGCGATGCCTCTTCAACCTGTCCGAATCAAATTAATTATACCTCCAGGCCTAATGAAGGCAGACCTTGATTACAATACGCTTCCCTGTCGCACAGTTTCATTGCTTCCCCGTGTCTGTCTAAGCTTGCACGAAAACATTTTTGTAAATTAATGTAGAATATAGGCCTATACATGTATATTATTAATAAAACATATAATTTAAACTGATTACGTTTTAAAATTCATTTGTTAGTTCATATCACACACAGTTCCTTCACACAGTTACATTAAAAGAGTATTTTTTTAAATTATTTATTATGAGTGTAGTACCAGGCTAGTTTAAGTAACTCTTATTATTGCTAATAAATCACTCTATTATTCAATGGATTTTTCATGTAATAAATAAACAAAAAATGCAGAAATACATAAATAATAAGTAACTTATTGCGTCACACCTAGTCAGTTTTTTAAGAAGGTGATGTAAACATAAGGGGCCATTTTAAAAGAACAATTAATAAATTATAGTTTAAGTTTAAATACCTCACACAATTAGTTATTAAATTTACTTGAATTTACTTGAAACTGAAGAAATACAGCTTATGTAATTTTACTAACAACACACACGTTATTTGTCAAAATCAAGTTACTGTATTTGTCAATAGTAAAGTCAATAATAGTCAAGTATGTGCGTGTATAATTAGTTGTCATATTGAAACAATGACACGTTTATAAAGCACTACGTTATTATCCTTCAAATTGCAGGAGCATCCCTTTGAATTATAAAGTATATTTACATTCCTCGTATTTTACAAGAGCCGATATACTTTGAGATGCAGATTCCTAGCCCTCAGGGCGGCTTTGTCTTGGGGCTTCGAACGTTCCTCTCTCTATCTCTCTCTCTCTCATAATGAATATTTCTCTTTAAGCCTCAATCCTACGAGAAAGTAAGTATTCCATTTACGAGGGGGTCTATTTGTTTTTGGGGATAAAATCGGTTGAACTGATGATATTGTTTAGGCTATTTACATTTGATTTGAATTTTCATGTAAATAAAATGGGTGATTGAACTTTACTCAACTAAATTGAGAACGTTGAATCATTTTACAGATTTAAAAATTTATATTTAGCAAGAAACATTATTCTAGAGAGTAAACACAAAATATCTTTGTAAAATATTAAATTATCACATAGCCCGAGGTTCTATTGTTATAACAGTGCGAGGGGGAGGATTGATATTTCGAGACGTATTTTGATTCCTTGCAGCGGCCGAGGCAGCTGGATCTACTTAATGGCGGAACATCATTACAGTTTCCAACGCCATTAGTCTTGCCATTCACATTAACACTGACACCTCTTTGAATTTCGTTGTTTGTAAACAGTTTACATCACTATTCCATTGTTGAAAATATATATAAGTAATAGTTATTTACACCGATTTTAATGTATTAGTTGGTCTCATAGAATATTGCATGTTCGCAATTATTTGAAAATAACAAATTAATATTTCCAGAGCAAACTAAAAATATAATAAGCATAAAGTAAATAATTATGACGACCGGGTTTTTAACTTATCACTTGTAGTGAATTTAATCATCCTATGTCAGAATAAAAACACGATTCATTGATAACAAAACGCTATTTTCCCCTAAGATTTGCGAAGTACCGTTACTGTTCAAAAAAGTTCAAACAATGGCGAATATGTTTCTAACAGTGCATATACAGGGTGTTTCAGAATTCATTTTCAACACTTTCGGACATTGATCCTGATTCAATTTAAAATCTAAATATCACATTTAAATCGTCCAGAAGTCCTTGATTACCCGGAGTGCCACCATTTTTTTTTTAAACTTTGTTTCGTGAAAATATTATAAAGTAACCATTTTACATTTAGCAAACTTTCTTTCTAGAAACAGTAAGGTTTACTTAACAAATTTAAATTTTTCAACATAAATAATCAAAATTGTAAAAAATAAAAATTTTGAATATGAATAATTTTTACAAGAATAAATGGTTATTGATAATTTTAAAACAAATCTAATAATACCTCATTTTTTAATTGAAAGAAAACCATGAAAGCATGACACGTGCTGTGAGTCGAGGCTTTTGGAGCCAGTTCGTCCAAAAATATGTGATTTTTCTGGCAATACATTTTACATTGGTAAAACCACCTATAGTCCTTTGTATGCACCCCATCATCCTCGTGCCACAAAATATGGCAAATCTTGTTTATTTCTATTAAATCTTAATAAGTGAAGAATCATTATATTTTCCGTAAAAGTATCAACACCTCAAAAGTTTTATACAGAGTGTAGTTATTCGGCTCGTATGTAATAGCTCATCCTAATTAAGGTGTAACGTACCTAAAGGTTGATACTTGTATATATCTAATTGAAGTGGTCCCATTGAGTAGTGACGTCCTGTAATACAGCTACTTGGAGGTCACGAATTGTGGATAGTTGTGAGCGATGGTCGGTGGTGTGGTTTTCTCTTGTGTGGATTAACGTACGCACTATTGAATACTACGTTAATCCACAGACCATCCTCATAATTAGACCAACTCATAATTCAGAGGCCGTGGTTCGGACTCCACGTTAAACTGTAGGTCCCTTAGCTGCCATCGGTTGTTGGGCTATTAATTAACAGTCCTGTCTAAGGAACATATCAGCCTTAGTCAATAACAAGACTACAAGATCGCGCCACAATTTCTAAACTCATCTCTTATTCATACTTGACTTAAAATACCTACCTGGGTAGGTTGCTATTTCAATAACCTAGTCTAATCTAATATAATCTAGAGTTTTGACTTAAGTCCTAGTTGGAGACTCCAAACTCATTATAAGTAAAGACCCTGTCAGTGGGACCTGCCTCTCGTTATTGCATGGACAGCCGACCCAGCCGGTCACCACTATCCTAACCCATCCTAATATTTCTCCCTCACTCCTATTATCGTACGCACTGTAGAAACCGAATTCTAAATCGAAATAACAACAACCTTTCAGTTTGCAATACATAATCTCATACTTTTAAATTTCATTTAAAATTTAATATATCTTTGTTTGGCGTAGCTTTAATTTTTTAAGAGAATCTATAAAAGGAAGTTATTTTGGTTAAATGATTTCCAAAAGTTTAATCAAAACATGGGATCAAGCTTGAACTATTATATATTTACGTAGCTAAAATGGCCCAGATACGGACTAAATGACTTTACAGAATGGGTGGATCCCTAGTATGAGCTTCATATGTTTGGCACTGACTGATATCAAGCCAAGTGTTTACTGAAAGCCTCGGGCGCACCGCTTCATGCAAGGTATCATATTGACAAGTGGCGCAGGATGCTCCGGCTATATTAATTTAGTCTGTAATATACAATACTGAACATTCAAGAAGCTATTCCATTTAATAGTTTAGTTGTTTTTAAAGTTTGTCTTAAAAGGCACCGAACAATATTTTCAACATATCTCAAACTATGAACACATTCAACTTATTGTTTCGAACATATATCAATTGTACATATATCACAACGATAGAGATGGGATACGAAAAATATAAAAAAATATATAAATAAATATAATACTAAGACATAAACATGATTATAAAAATAAATAATATGAAAAATAAAGAAGTTTTAATCGTAGTCGTGGATGATTCCAATAACAAAAAACGCTGTAGAATGGGTTGTGGGGGGCGGGGAGGGCGGGGAGGGCGTATAACAGTTACAGGTCGGTATTGTCGAATTAGCGCGATCGCCTCTCCAGTCACGTACTTCTGAAACTTACTTTTGTCAGTCGGCCATCGGTTCATCAAGCACACTTTCGATACTTTAAAAGCCACCGTGATAACCGCTTTACACTGACAGATCTAAATATCCTCGTATACAGGTTGTCCATGAAAAACGTTTCAGGACTTCGGTGAGTGATTAGGTACATTAAAAGGAAGAAAAAAGTTCGAATAAAGGTACGGCCTAATACGTTAATTTTCTCAGATATCCGCCATTTTGTATTGAAAAAAGATTTATTTCAAACATTATTGAACGGACTATTTTAAAATTTGGTATGTGTTTTACACTATTACACTACTATTATTTAAAAAAATAACTAGCATAATCGAAGTTCAAAATTTAAAATGGCGGCCATTTAAAGTTTTAAAACTAAAATACTTTGAAAACGCTAAAAAATAAAATGGCCGCTGTTTTGGATTTTAAGCTTGGATCATCATAGTTTTTTTAGAACAGTAGTCCACTAGTGTAAAACACATACCAAATTTGAAAATAATGTGTAAAAAATTTTTGAAATAAAAAATACAAAATGGTGGATATTTGAGAAAATAAGCGTATTAGGCCATACTACATTGGAACTTTTTTCTTCCTTTTATGACCTAACACTCTGAGTCCTGAAAATTTTTCGCGGACTCCTGAAACTCATCATTCATGTTTACATTCAAGTAATTTTATTTTTTTACTCTTTGAAAATGTAAACTTTAAAACCTAGTGCTTTCACGGGGCATAGCCAGAGGAGATTTTAAGGAAATAAATATGTCTATGAGCTACAAGAGGTTAAGATCTACCTTTGTGTAAAATCTCAAACCGGTCGGTTCAGCATTTTTCGCGTTTACTTGCCGCAACAAACCCACAAACAAACAAAGAGAAACACCTCTTCTATATAATACTATAGAAAAATACATAATTTTACTGCTTAACATATTGTGGTTAAATTTATTTCTAATAAATAAGGCCAGAGTTTGTTATTGACATTTTAAAAACGTTGATATGATATTCAAAACGGGGTTCGCTCAACATTTACGCACAGTGACAGATGTCAATGAAGTGCTCGTGGAAAAAATTAATTTTCTGTCCACCGCAGATTTTCTCACCCTCCGCAGCTGTTTTATAAAAATGGACATGACGATGGAATTAGGCTTTGAAATAGTTTTCCTAAACCAGTTTTAACATTGGATAAACTGAATCCTGTCACAAAATAAATTGCATTTTTAATATTTCCTAAATAGCGTAGTAATATTTCTTATAACATAATGTAAATATTGGTAAGAGCTTTAAGGAGAGCGGGGAGGTCCTATGCTGCTGCGAATGTTAATATTGACTACTTTAGGTAAATCTTTTTTAAATAGCATTGTAGCTACATACAGTACTTCATATTTAAACGCCATTTCATAGTAAAAAGTTAAAAAATAATGTTTTTGGGAAATTTTTTAAATTGTTTAACCTAATAAGCCCTGTTTTTTAATAATATTATTATATTTTTTATTAGAAATATGAGAATTCAGTTACAGCTTTGCATGTATATCTTGATTACTATGTTACACATAAACAAAAAATACAAGCCTCTAACCTTAATACTTTTTGAGAAAAGTGTACCTTTATGTAAAAACCGAAGATTCAGAATATGAGCGGGATCGTCAACCTTGCCATTTGATATGGTTTTATGGTTCCTCGTTTATATATTATTTTTTGTTACACATTTAAATGTTGTTTTTGGAAAAACTACTCATGTTTTCTTAAAGGGGGCCCTACAATGAACCATAATGTGCAAAAAATATTTTGAAAAAGCAAACTGTTTTATGAGTGTAAAATTGTAGATAAAAAACAAATTTAAAATTTAAATGTCATTTTACATTTCTTATTCATTTTGATGTACTATACGATACAAAATCGATATCTCTTTACATCAATATTTCATTCAAAAGAGATTCACTAATTATTCATGTTCGGTCAGAATTAACGGTTCTCCCTTTCCATTGAAAAGTTTAATAGAATCGCTTTGAAAGTTTTATGAAAAGAAAATTCCTTAAGCCAATATCTTTTGCACCGCTGAATAGCCAAATTAAATACTGCTTTAATAAGTTTCAAATGACAGTTGAAGACTGCTGCGCCAGCAGTCGAAAGTCCTCAACTATGTGGGAGCTATGTTAAACAATTTCTTAACTTATATTGCATAATACCTCTTTTGTAGAACTTTCCCAGACTTTGGATTCTTGGTAGATTGTTTCGCTAACCAATAGCGGCCGTAACAGCTGAGCTGTATTACCTGGTTCACTATAACAATGAAGAGCTCTAGGACAAGGTATTCCACGTGATTTCTGGGTTTTAAACTATGTGGGCCTTCCTAAGACACATTTTTGCAGTGATAAAAATAAACAGATATTTAAAAATGTGTTTATTCTTTATTCTTATACTACTTTTGGTGATAAGGTATTAATTGGATCTAAAATATTGTTATATTAACTTTTGTAATTTAATCAATTCATTTTTTGTATCTATTTTCATCAGTGTGCTATGAACGATTCGCTATGAAACAATCCAAATCTGGTCTAGATCAAATTACTACCTCACATAACTCAGTTTTGGATCGGTAATTAATTAGAAATGAAACATGGTCTGAAATTTAACTGGTGTTCTTCGATTTACGAGGCGAGTTCGTCAGTTAACTCTGGACACCAAAACGGTTTACACTTATGTTAATGAATAAATTAGAGTATTATTTATTTAGGTATACACTAGCATTGCTAAATTTTGGAGATATATTTTACAATGTTGAATCCCTTTTTATGGTTTTTGATAACATCTTTTGTGAATACACACAATCCTCAAAGCTACAAACATTCCTCAATGTGTATCAATGAGTAATCTGTGCTTTCTTCTTTTCTGACGCAGTTTAAAGTGAAGGTTAATTAAAGTTTAAAATGTCCTTAGTGGAACATATACAGGCCGCGTTCTTTTTCGTAGCAAATTCATGTACTCTTATGCGATTTTCTCCAGCAATCACAAAAATAAGACACACAACCTCGCATTAACAATATGTAAGTATTCCTTTGTAATGCTTTAAACATAAATAATGTATAGGATGTAAAGGGTAATGTGGAACAAACCGCTTGACGTATTGTTATAGATGGCCTTTATAAATTCCCAATAACGACACGTTTACCACGATATGTTGTGTATTGGCTTAGATATCGTGAGTTATTTTTATTATCATTATCCCTCCTTTCACACTAGTTCGATAAAGTTATTTTAAACAATTTGGGGGAGGGGCTGAAAACATGACATTTCGAACTAAACTTTTACGAACAAAAAAGCTATTTAAACCTAAAACGTACAATCGTATCACTGTGATGTGTAATATCTAATAGGCTACTGAATTTGAACCTATAAAGCTATATAGTAAATATAATTTTCGATCACCACTAACCACCTAGCTTCAACTTGCTCATAACGTTACATAATGATCCTGTATTATGTAATTAAATTACCAACTCAATCAACCAGATAAACGTGTTACTGAACACCATTGTGGTGAATTGGGTGACTAAATTATATCCCTAATTACGTCAGATCTCTATTTCCGTATAATAGTGTGGGTATAATGCTTTCATTACAAATTTGTAGGCTTAACCCAATTAATATTTACGATTTGTTCTGTTATATTGTTGGAAATATATAGTATGTGTAGTTGTAGCAGTCCAGATACAGACTAGAGGACTCTGGCTTGTATTGCGCGGAAGACTTGCCGGCCCACGCTGTGATAGCTGGACTCGTTATCATCATCAACGGATGGCATTAGATGGCAACAATCACATCCTATCGCAAATTCAGTGATTACTAATGTGATAGGCCATGATTGAACCATCCGGGATGAAATATTTGCAAAATAATTGTTTCTGAATAAACTTAATATTAAATTAAGAAATTATCCTATATTTCCGCTTAAAAATAGTTAAGAATTATCCTTTGAATTCCTATGTTTTGTAAATAATCATTTATAGTTATTGTAAACAATAGTAAGATTTGTCTCAACTATTTTCTCGATTCTTTTTACCAAGTGTAACACAGAATCATTCAACGAATACCTCGGAATACTATTCACGTTCAGCTCTGCTTCCTATGACCAAATTGATTTGGTTTCTAAAATACACGCACTGAAAAAAACTAGCTAGAAAATGTATACAGCAAATAATTTTTTTAGAAAGAAGTGTAGAACCTGTTTCAATTACTATAATAGAATTTAATTGTGAATCATTATACTCATGATTTTGTTTTGAAGGTAAAATTGTATTGCATAATTTAAAGTCATGTGCGACGTAATAAAATAACGGTTGTGTCCATAGTATGTATCGTGAGAGAAAATTGTATGTGCATTTATATAAAAACCGAAATAGTAATGATCATAGATGTGCGATGATGTGAGAATGACTGCATTAATATAGAGAGAAGGGATTTTCACAATAGAGGAATGTTCACGATGACGAACTAATTGTTCAGTACTAAAGCCCATGAATACTAGCTACAGTCACAGTGCAGAAATCTGTTGAACATTGTTGGAGAAACTACTGGAATCCAAGGCTGTGAGCGTAGCAGTCACGCTGACAGAGAGACGCGGCGGGAGATGCGTTGTTCTTTGAATGTGAATAATGTTATTCAGGCGCCATGAAAGGAACATTCAAAAGGAGTGTGATTGGAATTAATGTTGGGCTCTTCAAGTATGGAATTAATTACTGTTATGTGCAGGTCTATGAAGGTGGACCGTGGTGAGGGCTTGAGTGTGATGTTCGATGAGCGTGTGGACGGGTTTGTAGGCACTGTCTGGTGCAAATGTATGGGCAATAGAAATGATAAGTGTAATAAATATGTGCATCATGTGAAATGAAACAATTACCCAAAGGAATTAACACAATAGTCACAAATTCCTGAGATCCGAATTTGTGACATCGAATTACAATGTTTTATTTTGATTAAACATACTAAAACGTTAGACCAGAGATCACAGAAGTTATGTTTATAAGTGTATAATTTACCACAAATTGGATATATGTGTATGCAAAAATTTAAATACTTTAAATAATTTACAATATTTAGGCATTTTGTTAATATAAGTAGTTTACTACAAAATTTTAACATATTTTATTTAAGTCAACCAAAATTTGAAACGGTGTCATAATATGGTGATTATATTTTATACATACAGCTATTTACTAAGATACTTATAAGTGTTAAGTAACGAAAAACATGTTACTTTAGACATATACATGATCTAAGGTGTTTCCCAAAGCGAAATAAGTACAATGTATTTTGTGTTAATCTTTTCCAACAAATATAATAATAATTGTATTTTTAATTAAACTACTCTGGTCGATCATGTATACAACGCGATGTACAACCGCCTTGCTTACCAGATACGAAAAACAGCTGTTTGTGTGTACTTTGAATGTACAATGTGTAATTGTAATTAAATCTCGTGGTTTAGCAACAACACTGCTCATGTGTTGTTGTGTTGTTGACCGGTCGTCTTCGGTCACTCGATACTGCCTCACTTAATGAGCTCGCTCTCTTCGGTTCGCTGCGAATCACGCTTTACTAGCTCCGAGAGATTCTTTCTGGTTCAAAGTGATATCGTACAATGCAACAAAAGATGAAATGGAAGCCTTTTATAAATCGACCGAGCTCCGTAGTTCCTGCGCCGCTCTTCGCTTCACTTGCTTCTTTTTGTCAGACCACTTTGTGATAGCAACCAGCCTCCTTCCATCGTTTCATAAAAACCTAATATGATCTGTAAATATATGGAACTATAAAGTAAATATATTTTTTGATCTTATTGGTAAGTTTTTTAAATCACTAAAATATTTATGATTTTACATTCATTCCCTTAGGGGACTGTTTGATAGCCACATAATAACTCACAAGGTTTTTATAATCGTTAATTAGGACACAAAACCCTATACAAAACGAACAATTAACTCATATATGTTTTTGAATTTCTGTCCTAAGAATGTGGATGACCATTTTTTGTAATATTTAGAAAACATAAATAAATTTTCAGTATTGATATTGTATTCTAATTAATTAATGGGGTTCTTTTTAATGTTCCTCTCTAGACTCTATGTAGCCTCTATTGTATTCTAGAATCGACAACATCAAAGGATATAATCTAATTATTAATACATGGCTCAGAGGCAAGCAGGCTCTGTGACAGTCCGCTATGAATTTAACGTTACCGTTAATATTGTTTAGGTTTTCATTTTATTAAAACTAATTAAAATTGTTTTAACCTGGTTCTATATAATTTTAACAAGTTTATTTATGTAGTTTATAGACAGCCTTCAAATACTTTATCATTATTACATAAAAACGATATTCGAATTACATACGTATTAATTGTAAACCTCATGCACGATTTTCCACTATAAAACTAGATGAAAACCTAATGACATAAATTTTAAATATTTATTTATGTTCTTTTAAGTGTTGTTTGTATGCAATTTTTTAATAGATTGAAGTAGTATTTAAGTTTGAAATAATACGACGGACCTGTCATTGTATTTATTTAGTTTTAAGCTAACTGGTTTATGTTATATCAATGCTGTTGTTGGGGTTAGGATTCATTGTAATTACGTCTATGGAAGACATAAAAGGTGTGGGAAATTCTTATAAAATTGTACATACTGATTCAAAATCCTAACATTAGAACTTTGAGGTTGAATATGAACAATTTCAAAATTTGGAATAAGTTATTCCCTTGGTCTAGTAGAAAAAGTGTACATTATAAAAAGCCTATAACTTTGTGTACCATTTTTTCTAAGCTTCTCAAAGGCAGAAAAATATTTCCAAAAAATTCACTAAATACAGATTGGCATTTTATAATCAAACTATTGCAAATAACATGATTTAATTAAATTATGGTTCCTTATATAGTTAGGAAGGTAAAACAAAAATAGCTTGGCAATATTTTTTTCACCTCTTGATGTATCTATATTTTACTGAATAGATATACCGTGTATTACCATTGAATAATAAATAAAGAATATTGACTTATTACTAAATAAAACATTCTAAATGCAACACAACCTTTCTTTTTTAGCAATATGTTTGAATAAAGAAAGCTACCGAGCATAAAACTGGTTTATATATCATGACTAAAATCCTCAACTGTGAAAACAGAGGTAGTAACGATATCGTGGAACCATAACCCGGCCTCTAACGACATTCACCACGAATTGTGTACAATATTTTCTCATATTTCATGCAGATAGATTAAAGTGCATGAGCCTCCAGAACGGGAGACCTCTTGATGTAAAGATATTACCTACAAAGTCCCACCACCTGTTTTCCATACATTTGAAAGTCAAAGGCAACTCCTTGCTAAGAAATGGGCATATTCACTTCTGGCTTCCAAATTATAATCGTCTAGGGCCTTAACTTATCATATGATATTTTATTAGACGATTCTAGAATTTAATTTGTACGGAAATGAGTTAAACATAAAAACTAAATATATAAGAGTTGTTTTTGGCGGATGTGTCTGTCTGTCTTCTGTCTACAAACCCTGAGACTGTATTGATCTAATATTACAAAATCTATTTCGTCCTTTTTCTCAATTGTTTTCTACGAAACTTTGTATTTAGTGTAGGGTTACATTACAAAAAAACCTACTCAATAAAGTTTGGTGTAATTGAGGGAGGGAGGTTATGTCCCTAAAAAATTCGAACAATTATTTTCACGTGTTTTCTCTTGTCATTAGTTTAAGAAACTATATGATTATTTTGAAATATTACATGTTTCATAAATATATTATATATTAATATGTTATATATTTATTAAATATATAACAATAAATACACTTAAATGGACATAGAATATGATATTTCTTTAATGCTTATTTAATTTACTTAAAGTAGAGTTTATGTGTCGTTATGCAAAGTTTTTTCAACCTTTGATATTTAAAACTTATCCAACCACTAATACTTCACATTTTGACTTACTTCAATACATTTTAAGCAAGCGTGAATGTCAAGCCCCTCGCAGTTTTTTTCTCTCTTAGTTTGTCGACTTCCAGGACCAGATCCCACGGCCATCGACCTCGATTGTCCTGCTACTCCGCAGGAGCAAGCTCGTGATCTTCAAAGCATTTCGGCTGTCGGTCAATCATCTTAGATTAAATGACAACTATTTTCATGAAGTTCACCTCGTTCTTTTACGTCATCCAATTATTTATACATGCCTGATCTTTCTGATAGATTACAGTATTGGGGTTTTAATGAATAAGAACTAGTGTTTAGTCTTAAATCAAATTAGTCTCATTATCAGTGAATATAAAAACGTAGTATGCGTAGAATTTTATATAATAATATATCAAATGATGTATTAATTAATTGATGAGCTGTTTAGATCAAATGAAGTGATAGAAACAGAGTATAGTTTACACACATATTCGTTTACGTATAGTAAGTCATAAACCGCATAGGTAATAATTGTGAAAGAAGATAATGGTGATAAAACAATGATACAAAATAATATATTGAAATCGTATATTTTTGTTGCAGGTAAGCACCAAGGGAGCTGACTAACAAAATTGTGTAAGCTATTTTTTTATATTTAATAGTTGTAAAATGTTTTAAATATTGAAGTAAAGTGTAGTGTTGTAGTAAAATTAGGATTACATTCAATATAAAATAAATAGGTTTATATAATTAAAGACTTTAAATGTATTTTGACTGATTTTCATCAACACCAGTTTATTTTAATTTCTTATTACATTATATAAAAACTATTTAAACTTCCTATTAAGTCATTATGATATTACCTTACTTTATAACATACCAGAAAAAAATCAAGCACGAACACTGCTTTAAACCTTTGCTCTAGATAAGATTGGTTTCTCATTTCATTACTGGGACCTGGAGAGAAGCTAATTCAATTTACCAGAAAGGGGAGCCTTATCTGAATCGAAGTCATCATTTTTCTTATCAATACGAAGCTCTACGAATGAAAATCAGGAAGTGGTATATTGAAGGACAACTGTAATAAATAACTTTATATATCATCTCTCCATATGTATATGTATGTGGTTATCGTATTTGACGTATTATGTAGTTGGACGCATCAAGAGCATTAAGATTAAGATAAACAATCTAAGGTGATAAATGAAAATGTCACCAGATATTGTCCTAAGTAAACTAAAATAGTATTTCCTATTTCCATTTGTAGAATCAAATAGTAATACATGAGGTAGCTTTGTAACATCAAGGAAAAGATTAACACATGTTGATTTTTGTATTTTTCAATGTACATATTTTATAGTACAGTTTTAATTGAAAAAAACACATGCAAGTCATATTGGGACAAATAAACAAATATAAATATTGTATAAGCCACTGGCCTCTGATGCAATGGTTGGAACGGTTGGACTTAATGTAACGATGGCAGTGGTATTTGATTTTAAATCATACTTTCTTGAGGCCTTGTGATGCAAATTTCTACAAATATAAATCAAATATTTGTTCTTATTTCCTTTTTATTTCTCACTCCTTGTTTACAAATCTTAGAAAGTATTTAAATTCTTAAATCATTAAATTTATTGTAAGACTATATAAAGTTTTTTAGATTTGTAAAAAGTGATCGTTATGCGTCATTGTTTAACTGTCCTCTTATTAGTATAATACACAGTTTTAAGCCCGGTTTTACAATAGTGCACTTATTTATTTTAGTTTATTTGTGCCTTACATGAGTGTTTAGTCGCATTATATACTGTATATCTGGTGCGTCAGTGCCCGTTAATTCGGCAAGATGACATTCCCCGACACGTAGTTGCCAACTGAGTCGTGTCAGTTTGTTCCTTCCACAAATCCCTCTCTCCTCTTTCTATTCTTGACTTAAATATTACCAAACCTTTTTAAGATAATATAACGATTGATACCTTGTTTTTCAACTAATAAAGTGTTTGAAAAAATAGATGTGTTAGTAGTTAGGATGTAGTTGTTCGTTAATACATTCAACATTAATGTTTAACAAATAATATTGTAAATCGTTTTTTCAAAACATATTAAATGGAATAAAGTTTACAAGAACCTTAGAGAAATGGAGCTCGGAGAAGCTGTTTAGCAAGGGTTAGGCGCTTTGGCGCATGGGCCCTGTATTCTAACAGTAAACCTGCATTTTTCCGCTTATCCGTGGATGGATTTCGTTCATCAAAAAATCGTTTGATTTGAAATTAAAATTGCAATCCTTTTTATCTCAAGTAAATATTTTATAAGGTTAACGGTTTTTTGTTATTCTAATTAAAAGATTTTTAACCATCGCAATTTTTTAAATATAAAAGCAAACTAAATGATACTTAGAAAGTATTTCTCTCTCTGGCCTATAAATATGAGTGCAAAGTTTGGGTTTTTGTATCTTAAATAGTTCTAGATATATAAAGTTTTTTTGTTTTAATACAAAATGGCGGCTAGTGGCTAAACGATTGATTTTTTTATATATGTTTATAGGAAATTTTTTGTTTATTTACATGAGTACTATCACGCCTCGAATTTTGTCCCCGACTTTAATGAACACTCTGTATATTCAGTTACAATGATTTATACCGTAGAGCGTAGCGAGAGAGAGAGAGAGAGAGAGAGAGAGAGAGAGAGAGAGAGAGAGAGAGAGAGAGAGAGAGAGAGCACTAATAGGGCCTGAGAGCTCAGGTGGACGGTGGCTATCGACACGCATCTGGCCTCCATCTTGACTAATGACAGATCATTCCCATTGTTCCCCTTTCGCACAAATATCCTACAAATTGGCGATTGTTCACCACAAAGGCGATGCGCCGAGTGATAAGCAGGAATTACATTAGTCCCGTTCCATCGCCCCTAATCAGCACCATCTTACAAAGATTTACTGTTTATTTGAGACTGAACCGGTTCATCGGAAATCGTCCATAGGGGAAAATAAAACACACCAACTACCATCCATTCTGTATTCATTACTTAAGAAGCTAATATACTGCGGTTAAATTTAATAAAATATTAAATTTTAATAGATACCATTAGACAAACTAATTAGACTCATATAAATATTAATGGTTTTTAATTGTAGGACAGTTAAAAACATAAAATATATATTTGTTTTAGTGGATTTTATCAATATCATACTGCCCAATATAAAATTATGAGATTAAAAATGCCAATAACACAGTGAGGTAATGTTTTTGTATCAGTCATTGTTCCTGGATGAACTAAAGGACAAATAAAAATGTGCTTCCGTTCAATCATTATTGACAATAATATTTAATTTTTATATATAGATTGGAACAATATTCATGAATCCATTCGTTATCTTTCAAAGGTTGTAGAATAATGAACTATAAAATATAACTGATGTTGACAGTGTATTAATAAATTTTAAGATCGAAAATCGTTCTTCAAAATCATTTTGCAGATTTATTCTTCTGGATGGAACAGGTCACAATTTAGCGGAGATGCAACCATTCCTGATTCCCTTTGAAATGTGATTGCTGATCCCGAATTCATCTCCTGTTTGAATTTTCCGCCTCAAAACCACATAATGTCATTTTATTTTGGATTGTTTCAGAGAACAATCTACTATAAGCATATATAGTAAAAAATATTAAATAATCATAATGAATTGAATATTGCTTATTTTCTGCATTTTTTCATTTTTCTTTTAATAGACACTAAGTAAATATAAAAGTGAATATATATTAATCCTAATATTCCCCTCTTATCATAATAAGTTTAAACTGTTGGGATTGTAAGATTATTCAAGGATGTCGTAATCTTCAAAAGATTTGCTTTAAATGTTTTAAATGTTACATATTGAACGTAGTATGCGGTTCATTGTCATAAAAACTTATTATATCTTGTATTGAAACGTAATAAAAGCTTATCATATTTTGTCTAATATTTCCCTCTTATCATAATAAGTTTAAACTGTTGGGATTGTAAGATTATTCAAGGATGTCGTAATCTTCAATAGATTTGCTTTAAATGTTTTAAATGTTACATATTGAACGTAGTATGCGGTTCATTGCCATAAAAACTTATTATATCTTGTATTGAAACGTAATAAAAGCTTATCATATTTTGTATTGAAACGTAAAACCATGTTAAAGTCCAAAACAAAGACTGCGATATTAAAATTCTGAATTCAATAAGGCGAAGCCTTTAGGCTTAATACCCGGCACCCTCTTAAAAATTTTTAGTATTATGTTTTCTAAATAAAATGATTACATAAAACTCCTACAGTTCTTAAATATAAATTATATAATGTATCTCAGTTTAAAATTATTTAATCTACCGATTTATTTATTTAAAGATTTATTTAACAATATTAATAGTGAATAGTGAGATGAAATATTTTCTATTTGTTAGAAAGTTTCAACCAAATGTTTTGAATTAGTATAGAAACGCTATACTAATATAGGAATGTTCTAATGAGAATATTATATTTTTTAGTTATTATTAGGCCTATACTGTAATGTCTAATACAAATTAATTCATGTGGTGACCAACCTTATGATGAAATCAAATTGAACGTTTTCATAGTGAAATTAATTTCCCTGAATACCACGTTTATATTTGTAATTAAATTTGTTGACCTGCTATTATTCAGTCTAAACTATATTTGTAATTGTTACCAAACTAATGCTTAACATAGTTATTAGGTTATCATAGATATTGTCTGATATTGATAAGCTAGTGGGTAGATTAAATTAAAGAAAACTAATTGTATTAGTAAAATGTTTTTTATTAATTTAAGGTTATTCATTATTAAACTGTACAGTTTAATTTATTAATTTGTAGTCTGTATTCAAGTTGATTTAAATGATATGTCCTTTAAATACACCAACAATGTATTTAAGTTTTTAACTTTTTTGTAACCATGTAATAAATGAACGCCGTAAATGTATTTTTTTACACTTTGTGCTGTTAAGTATGATGAACGCTATACTAACTAAGCATCAAAATTAAATCGTAATGTGACTAAGAATCTGAAACCTGAAGGCAGAAAGGTATTATTTCGGTTGCCTGCTCTCCGATGTAATTGAGTTAAGCGCCAAAACACATGGTTCGCCCCCGGATAACATCAGCTGGCAATAACGGCGTCACCTGACTCTGCTCAATTATTTATTGCTCACAGCTGATGTGCGTATTATCAGATTAAATAAGGGAATATTTTTATTTATTTCAAATATAATAATTTGTAACTAATTTTCATTATCTATTAAAGAGGGTGGTAGCTTCTTTTAACAATTCTTTGTCCACCAACATACTTTTTATATAGATCTGAACGGTAGGGGTGAGCCAACGAAATGTGGACAATGCAGTGGATGATGAAAATGCATTGTAAACTGGACCAGAGCAACTGACACAGACTACCGTACGTGACGCTGTCAACTCAACTAAATACTCGCAGAAAACAAACAAATATTGAATAAAAATTATAAATTTAGTATAATTGGATTTATTTTCCTATTATCCTGGTGTTTTCGCACCCATTGACATTTTATGTATGTTTTTGTCAGTTGTAAGAGGTAGAAAAAACCGAGTCCAACCGTGCGAAACTAACCATTGGTGACTCGACCCAGAAACCAGTAAGCCTTCCTCCGATAAACACGTGCTAGACGACAGTCTGTCGCTACGAGTCGCCCACGACCGACACAGTAAACTCAGTATTGGTCTATGATAGTTGTTTATACATTATTTGCAGTTTTATAAGTAGTTACCAAGCTTTAACTAAATATTTATTAAAAGTGGAAAACTTCTAGGTTGAGTACATTAGTGAATTAATGGTTGTATTGATGCATAGGGATATTTTAAATAGAACATTAAATGTTTTACTAACATACTCGTATTAGTAATGCTTTGGTATACACAACATTGTTATCTCATAGTCTCACTTTAAAAAATACCAATAACCGAAGACTATTCATATAAAAATAAGGGTAGTTTTGTTATATTTTAAAGTAAATATCCCGCGACTGCTTATAAATGGGGTGGGATTCTAATTGTCTCGTGATTCAATCGTGGGGTGGAAAGACTGTCACGTTAATCTTCTAAAATTTGTTCAGGGTTTAAATTGACATTCATTTATTATCTAGCTGACATCGGGGTAAGAATTTCTTTTTACAGCTTTCCTTCTAAGAGACCATATTGCTTTTGTACTTATGCATAGTATTGATTCAATTAAGATATAAGCTTAGGTAGTGAACTAACAGGGCTACGTTTCCGGTCCATATAGCAGTATAATACTGAATCATTTAACAAAGAGTCACCACGCTTAATTACTTTTATAATATCTGTGTGCAATAATTGGAAATTATACGTTTAATCCGTTCAATTTGTGTAATCTCTTTTTGTTTAATTGTACTATTAATATTGCACTATATTGTTATGAATACTTTTCGTACGTCATATTTGCTTGTTATTTTATAAGTATTTATTTAATACTGTTTAATGAAACAACATTTTGGTCTATTCCAGAATCACATATGGTAAAATACAGATTAAGTCTAGCCGACTAATTTACCATGATCATTAGGTTGGGCAGTTATATACCTGATAAAAAATTTCACCTATTCAAAAACTATGGTTAGAAGATATTAAAAATATTTATTTTTATTTACCTGCAGTAAACAGGTTTGATCATGGATATGTCTATAGGAAATTTTATCAGTTCAACTAAACAACTGTTCTTATGTTTCAAATTTTGGTAGTTCAAATTGCTAACACCCCTCCCCTCCAAAGCTAAGACTTATCCAAGTCAATAATTGAATAAAACATTTTTGTTCATTTTAAACAGACCACATGTTTTTAATGTCAACAGACTATAAAACTATAGTTAGAAAATACTTAATTTTATTTCTTTGCTTAACGAAACAGTAGTAAAAATATAAAATTCTGATATAAAATAGCCGTCAATATATTTTTTCAGGGCGTTTGAAACGGGCGAAACGTTTTAATTAAAAACATTGTTTGTGCATATTAAAGATATAGGTTAAGCAATATAGGCTATCAAACTAATTGTTTTTTTAATGCTTCTACAACCAAAACGAGCTTCAAAATAAAAACCGCACTCTTTAAAGTGCAATCATGAGCTTTAACAAGGTTAACCTTAATGGAAGCTTATGCAAGTGCGCTTCGCCTTGAAATGTTCTCGAGGTAAAGCTGTGTGCAACAGCTATTAACGAGTCATTCCACAGGTCAGAGGATGAATTGACTTGTTAAAGCGGTCCGGTTTTTGCCACAATATCTCTCAAAGCACCTCTGAAACAACAAACATTACGGCCGTTTCTTGCGATCTCTGCTCCCCAGATCTGGGGTCGAGATTGCTTTGTTTAATGAAAGATAATTTATCCTCAGCTCGCAATAACTCTCACCAGGCCCTTGACCCTGCAACTGCTTTTGATAACTGGGTAAGTGTCTAAGAAGCCCGAGCATAATGGATACAAATATAGAACTGGTTATGAAGAGAAAATTCAGTTAGACCTAGTAATCAAAGCATTTATGTAACATAAACAATATCGACACAAATTTAAACAGTACAATACAGGATTCAGTTGTCTTTGTTCACTGGACTGATAAGTATGGTAATCCTAGCAAATATTCAGCTGATCCTAACCAATAACATGAAACCCTTTACATTCATTTATCTCACCTTACGCTCATATTAAACCACCTAGTTAGTTTGGTTGATGCCTAAGAGTTAGGATGTAGAAAATGTCAAAAAAGGTTTTAAATAGTTAAACTTTAAAGTTCTTTGGTATTATATTGTATAAAGGTGTTAGTAATGCAACAGTTCAGTCTATGTGGTTATCTTCCATGGTTTGAATGAGGGTTCTCAGTCCGAGTGTTTGTGTTTTAGAGCCAAAAGTACACTTTATTAATGAGAAACATCTCCATATTTAAAGCCAATTATGTCATATTATGTAACCTACCAAAGGTTACAAAGCACAGGTCTGGTATGTTTGCATAAAAGCTGATAAAACCGGCTGTTAATGATAATAACATCCGTAATTTCAGACAAATACATTTTTTTATCTACATAATTAGCAACATACATATTAATAAATAGTTACAAATCTTCCGTCCTATTGGTCAACATGTCTTTCAATACCCGATAAGGAGATAAATATTGCTTATCTGGAAATTTGGAGGTTCACCTGAAAGAAGCTACTGTAGTTGGTTACTGGATACAAATAAAAAAGGGGATTTATCCACTAGAACTTGGAGGTTTCTTTAGTAATTTATGAATCAATATATCGATATGTTTTTTCTTTTCCCTATTACCTTATTATTTTACTTGAGTAATCTTTTAAATGTAAATAATGTATTTTTTTAAATCAAATTCCGTAAAGTTGATAATTACAATACAACTTTTTTTTAATTTGTAATATCGCATAAAAATTATTATAACACTGTTGCAATGGTTTTATTCATAACGATATCAAATCAATAATACCTTATTTGAAGGTTTCATGTACCAAAATAATACACAACAGTCTTCGGTAAGTGATATATCGAAAAATGAAAACGTTGAATCTTGTTCTGCAGAGTACAAAGAATACATTTTGTGCTACACACTATGCAATTATCCATATAAACAAACTGCACAGTATTTAATAAGGTCAAGAGTTGCTATTCAACGTTTATTGCTGATTACAACTACTTCGTTAATATTAAATTAATCGCTTATTGCACAGCCAACATTGGTAACTGTGTTATTTGTGGACGAGGGCTATATTAATATGACTTGGCAGCAATTACGTTTTCATTCCAGCAAAATAGTGAGTAATTGGTTTAAGTACCAAATAGAACTATGCCAAAATAATGCATATTATGTTGAATGAAACTTAGTGGCAATAATACTTTACCAATTAGATTTATTTACCATATGCTTAAACTACATATTTGCAATGATTGTCATGTACTCGGAAATTAGTTATTTCCAAAATTTAAAGAAATTCCTCGGTGCCGTTTTCGAGATCCGTGTGCAAATATATATATATACAAACCTTGCTCGTATTATAGTATTGGATTTCTTCTATTTCAGAGGAAAAAATTCCCCGGAAATATGCAATCTATGTAAAATAATCTCGAGTTTGGGTGAAACTGATCATTGGGAAGGGTAGAAGATAAAACTAAATGAATGAGGTTCAACTTTCCCACCCTGATAAATCCGGAAGGATAAGCGGTCAAAATGGTAATGATTTCCGGAGAAGGGAAGGGGTAATATCAACGACAAGAGATTGGGCTTTGAGGGCGAGTTTTAGAGAAGCCTTTGGTTGGACGAAAAAACGGAAGTAAATGAGATTACAAGGTTTTGAGTCTCCTAACATATGAGTTTCTAAGGATCTTATTAATATACCTCTTGTAATCAGTCTTGAATAAATCTATGGTTATAATTTTCATTAGAATTATGCTTATAACTTTTTTTGTTTAAAAAATATTATGAAAACAACTTAACTCAAAGTATGTTTACACATTCTTTCTCCCCTTCAAATAGTATATACAGTAATATTATTGCTTCGTTTAAAATATTAGTAATAGGTGTGAGCTGTGAGAGGAAATATATGTTCAGACCTTTTGAACACTAAAAGAGGTTTTGGAACTGGTGCCTGGCTATCTGTAACGATCCATCGATACACTGATGGCTGGACTTTCATTGTAGTGTTCCTTTTTTCATTTTTAGCTATTATGGTTTTATTTTAAGTCTTAAAATCCCCTGAATAATTAAATAGTGAAATCTCTAAAAAAACTACTAAAAACTATTTTTATTACATTTTTATATTTTACTGTGCTTAGCATGCTAAACTTTCCCGGGCATATAAAAAGTTTTAAATGTCCACATATTAGTAAATATAATGGTTTGATGTATAATAAGCTTTTATTTTATAAAAAAAATTATTAATACTTCTATTATTTTTTCAACTTGTTGTGAGACAGTATAAAATAGATCATACGAGTAGTTCCGAAAAAAGTGTGGTCATAAACATTTAAGAACACGATACTTTTATTAAATCTGTCAGTTTTTTCCAGTGTTCAAATTAATTGATATCGTTTTTAGAACAGAACATTAAAAATAATATTTTGTTGTAATGATTGAATGAATGCGCCTGATGCGTTTAGAAAATAAATAAAATATTCATTGCTATTGACTAGGGTTAGCATTTAATCAATATTTGTGTAGCTGTGCTCATAATCATGGCTCTATCACATTTCGTTAAAAAGACACACAACTAGTATAGTAAAATAATTTGAAACCATAATGTTTTGGTTTAGCTCATTGATAACAATGAACCAAGATTGATTGGTATAAACCTATATGGAAGACTTGACAATGTTTAGTTGTCGTTCGAGCAAGTGGAACTCCACAACGTGAGTGGCCCAACTAGATGCGTGGCTTTGATATTAGTTTAGGGATCACTACAACCCGCGAGCATCCATCATCCCACAGAATGTCTCTTATGGTTGGTGTATTTTGTAGAGTTTTTATATCCTATATAAATCGTGCATAAAATTGCAACACGTCCGTTATTATTGTACGATATGTTGTTTACTACAACTATTGTGTAAGGTTGATAAATCGGAAGGGATTCTCACTATAATTAGGCTCAATTTAGTCATATTTAATGAACGTAAGTCATAGCAATGTAGGCATAACGGAACGCAGCCGTAACAATATTACCTTTTTAGCCTTGCTGGCTCAAGGATAGAATATGTTTGAAAATTTTTGGATTAAAGTTATGCTGATCTGTTTGTACATGGAGATTAAAGAATCATAGAACAAAATGCGTTGTCATTTATCTGTTGGAAAAACTTTCATAAACAAGCCTTGAATTGTTTTGTATAAAACGATTAGTTTTAAATCATAGTTACTCTTCAATAGTTTTTTGTTTCGCTAATATAACGCAAAACACACAATTCTTGAAATCAATGTAGATTGTAAACCACCAACAAAACTAAATAACAATAATTGTTATATAGTAAACAGTTGTTTAGTAAACATTGTTTTAGTAAACAGTATTTTAATTATTACAATACTGTTTTTGGCTGACAGGACAAGAGAGTGTACTATTTTAGTTTCATAAAAGTAACAAAAACTTAAAGTTCTTTAAATGAACAATGAAAATAAAATTGTGTTCCCCTGTATGTAACATATCGGCCATTTTGGGCTATACCCATGAAATAATTTAACAGTTAAAAAATTATCTTCCTATCAAATTTTCTAACGGTTAAAAATCAATCACTTCATATATAAATGATTTTACTAGTTTCAAGCAATGTACTCATCAAATATAGGCTAATATATCGGTATGAAGGAAGTATTTGCCATCAGCAGACGCAGCGCAGGTATCAGTGTTGCGAATTTATATTGCAACCGCAACGGAGTCAGTTGCCGTGAGCTACGCCACGAAATTGCGAATATGTAAACACTGACGAATGCACCGTCACTGATCATATTTTATTTTTGGCTCTATGAAGAATCTAATATCATTTCAAACCTTTTTTGTAATATTTAATGCACTAGTATTAATTATTCATTTCATCTTATTAAGTTTTGACATAAGTTTGTCTTAGCTCTGTGGGTATTAGCAATGCGTCAGACCAAAATTTTGAAACTGAAGTGAAGTCATATTATGTATGGCTTTAAGGACAGATGTTAGAGGATCTGAAAAAAATTCTTTTAAAAATATTCATGATCTAAGCTATTTCCCAACGGGAAGTAAATACATTTAATTTTCCATATTAGTTTTAAAAGGAACATATAATATATATTTTTCAGAAAAACTGTTTCAAATTATCACTAACAATGGAACATTTCAGGGGGAAGGTTCAGTATTTTTACTGTTTTATATCAAATATGTCGTTTTGCTTTTATTTGATTTTAGCCTGAACTTGACCTAAACTTGGTGTTTCTAATCAATTGGTTATGGAAAGATGAAAATTGTAGTGAACGCGGTAGTTCAGAATGTCATAGATCACTATTGAATTAATTTTGGAAAGAATATACAAAATACAAAAATGTTACAAACCCCAGTTGAGCAATGAAATATTTTAGGTTCTGAGTGCAGACTTTAAACGACGATTTATTAGTTTTGGGGCCAAAAATGAGTTGTCCATAACATCAAGAACTCTGTGAAGTGTACTCTGGTTAACTACCATATAGCTTTGTTATCACTCGACGCGTGAGTAATCTTGTCTCATTATAGGTCCACGTAAAAGGGATGGTTCAAACAATACATTTTCGATTGTACAATAAATAAGTAAATGTCGTTAATGCGTGTTAATTATAAGTATATTCAGGTACAATAGCATACTTTGTCATTATAGAAAAGATGCCAGTGTGAAAAAATCATTCAAGTATATACGTAATAATTTTTATTCAATAAAGCCAAAACACTTAACACAAATAATATGTCTACCATACAAAAAAACTAGTGTTTTATTCTTTATGTGACTGTGTACAGCCACTTTTTGTTAGTTTAAATAAAGCATATAGACTACATAATCAAATTTAGACGTCTGTAATTTACAAAAAAATGTAGAAAGAAATTTAATACGGGCAATAGGCGAGTACGACCATAAATAAAGAGTGGCAAACGGGCGTGTTTATGGTCAAAGTTAAGTCCATTTGTGGCGCAATGGGACACAAAAGACTATCTCGGTAGGAGACTGGCCGGGCTGTAAAAGCTGTTAAGGCGTACCTCCAAACACTTTAGAAGTAAAAACACTCACGCTGCCGTTTACACAGGAATGCTATCACATTTCCCAAGCGATAACTTGTACAAGTTTTAACATTTGTATAGTATATAGTTTAAAGTTTTAATACAATCGACCACTAGATGTAATCAATATATATTTTGAAAAAGGCAACTTTAATAGGTATATACAATAACATAGATCACTCATTGTAGACGAAATATAAAAACCTAAAGACATTCTATATATTATAAAATAACTCAGATTTGAAATTAATTTTGGTCAATTACTTTCCACCTATTTCAGCATGCCATATACATCGAAAATAAAATTAAGACTACTTTATTTATATCTTTAAAACATTTTTAAAACTCGTAACAGTTACATAAACATATATATATATTTAAAGTATGTTTAGGCCACATTATTTGTTTTTCACAAATCCGTATACTTATAAGTGTGTATTCCTGGAGTTTTCAAGAAAATTTAAGGCTTCCAATTAGTTATAAACACCATGCTCCTTCCAGTCTATGATGTTTCATTTTAGTTTAATCTGCAAGTATAAAGTTTTATATTTTTAATGTTAACATGAATTCTAGGAAACAACAATTAGCATGTCGCAGCAAACATGTTTCGAGGGTTTGATAGGTAAACATCGTGATTAGGCTGATACAAACAATCAATTCGTGGTCCGCTGGATGAACAAACAATTGCATTTCAGTATTGTCAGTCAGCTGTTTTTACCATTTTCTGACGACACAGTACATGTGTCTTCAATCTATAGGTTTCATGCAAACATGGCAACTACCTAAATGGGGTTTACCTAAATATAAGTTATCGTAAAAAATAAAATTTTGACGGGTTTTGAAAAAGTGTTTGGTTATTCTCCTATAATATTTTATAGGCGTTGGCACGAAAAAACAACAAAAAATGTATTTTTTGTTTTACTCTAAATTGGTGAAAAGTTAAAAAGACATTCCTGTTGTTTGTTGAAGTATATCGACAGATTTATTATGGACTGTGTAGCGAGTTCATAAAATTATCAAAAGAGTAATAGGATTTACATTGGATTAAAATAGGTATTTTAGGAAGGCATGGTATGTAAAGGATAACTCTACCTTTATTTGTGCCATTTACGTTTATATATTTCTACATTGTAATTTTTATATAATTTACAGATAACGTCGATATTTAAAAAGGAAAAATTTCATCCGTAGACGTATATTACAATTATATCGTTAAATGGTCAAACTGAACTGGTACAATTTGTTACACATACTTTCTCCCGTAAGTAAATTTAAAAAAGACAATTTGTAATGAAACTATCATATTCTTCTAAATTTATCTATCATTTAATAAGTTATTGTTTCAAAAATAATCATTTAATTTCTGAAAATAACAACAAGAGAAACAAAGTTAAATTAATTGTTAGAAACTTATGGGGGAAACCCCCCGCCCCCTTGGTAATAACAAGCTTTTTGAGTTGGTTTTATTAGGCGATTTGACCTTACGCTTCATACCAAGTTTCATGGAAAATGGTAGGAAAATGAGGAAGAAATTTATTTTTTTAATATTCTCCTTAAGAATAACATTGGGCGCTTTCAGAAAACCTACTGCGTTTATCATGGACAGTCAATTTAACGTTTCTCTGGAACATTAGTCACAGACAAATAATTCACGGCACTAATTTGTTTAGCTTTTTAATCTGGTTACAATGGTAATAGTAAAGTTATACATTAGTTCTATTGTTTTCGCTGAAAATTAAAAAAGTTCTGATTGAAATTGATTTTTTTACATTTAAAAGCCCATAACCTTTGTACCGTAATTTTTACAGACACGTGGGTGGCGTCACATTACTTAGTACTCCTTGTACTATGCACTATCAAATTTACCAACCAAAATCGTTAGAGCAGTTATGAGAAA
The DNA here is from genome assembly GCA_023375725.1 of Nephotettix cincticeps. Classification (NCBI taxonomy): domain Eukaryota; kingdom Metazoa; phylum Arthropoda; class Insecta; order Hemiptera; family Cicadellidae; genus Nephotettix; species Nephotettix cincticeps. The sequence continues at coordinate 32,718,248 of CM041786.1, forward strand.
TTTTAATTTTTCACTTTTTTTAAAGGGTTTTTAGGGGTAAACTACCCTTAAAAATCAAAAATTAAAAAATCATGGAGATACGGTAAATATTTCGGACCGATAGGGTACACTGTGTCTCTGTACAGATCCATACATACACACGCACTGACAGACACACGGGCGGACAGACATCACGTCGAAACCCACTTTTTGGATTCAGGGGACCCCAAAACGGATATATCCACTCTCAACTCAAATTCGTAAATTTTGACGAAAACAATACTTTATCCATATACTATGTATAAGGGGAGAAGGTAAAAAGCCAAAGTAAGCCTACATTTGCTTTACCAAGCAAACGTAAAACCTCGATGAGCTAATGGAGAATGGAGCCGTGAGGCCATAGTTATACAGGCTGGAGGGTTGGCTTGGATATTAGTTTGACGATCAAACATGCAGCGGCATCCATCTTCTCGGAGAATATCCTGGCTTAGACCCCACTGTGTACTTAACACAAAATATACCACTCTATTTTTGTTGAGACAATAAGTAAAAAAATATTTATTGAGATTTTGTATTATTAAAGTAGTTTTGTTTATGATTTTCTTCAATAGATATAAATGACTACGTTTTTAACAAGCATATGTACAGTAAAAAAATTATATTAACCAGTATGATTTAACAATCACACATACACCTACATATAAAACCAGTACATTCACCTTGGATAAAAATGATAAATGTATAGTTCTGGTTAAACCAATCCCATGAATAGGAACTTTGTTGTGAAATGGTTTCAGACATAGCAAATATTTTATCGCAGAACTGTTGACACGATGTTTATACTGTAACAAATCACGCTACAGCAAGTTTATTGTTATCAGGAATCGAAGTTTTGTTTAACGTTTTTAGTAAATACATTCAGTTTTGTATATTTAAACTACATAACATGTCAGGTTGATCTATGTTTTCAGAATGATTACGTTTGGAGAACATATTTTACATAAACGCACTTCGAGCTGAACAACTGCACTTAGGTTATATATTCAACAGCATTACACTTAAGTATATGAAGGTCATCAAGGGAATAGTTAATCAGACATTAACGTTTATGTATCCAAACAGTGTCGTCGATTTATATATTACTAAATTACATATATTGGTGTACATGAGTAGTGCTTGGTCATCAAAAATTATCGACGAATTTATGAGTTTACAAGGTCATGCATGCATGGATAAGTGGCCCCAAACATAAAAAATACTTATAGCTTGATGAGAAACCTAATCTGTTTATATACTCAGAGTATATTCAGTGTTTATGCTTACCCAAAAAACCTTCTCTAAGTACAACTAGATAATTTAACTTCAATCTTTAAGCTTTTTTGAGTTGAGGACAAAGCGTGTATTGTTAATTTATTTTAATATATTTAATTTTACATATATTCATATAAAATGTTACACATTTGTCAAAAACTAACTAGTTGGTTTTACTTGGAATAAACCATGAAAGTCTCGAGTTGAGCAACACGATTACTTTACATTGTTATATAAATTGGCTGTAACAATAATTGCAGCAATTACAACAATCGCAGTATTTTTAATTAACAACATGGGCTTGTATCCATTAACAGTGAATGTACAAGCGTTAACAACACCCGTGTCTGTATGTACGTACATGCGAGCAACGTCCATTATAATGGACTGTCCATTAAGGCACAACTGTTATGGCCGTGTACTCGTTTAAATTGGCTTTCATAATCTGCATTCACAAAATGGTCAGTGCGACTGGCTCTTTGTCGTCCTTTGAGTATCATTATTGAGTAGTAGCCATATTTATACTAAAATGGCATACATTGTAGCACTCCTGCAATGCTTTTTTCATGGTAGTGAGATTATTTAATTTATGGAATTTTTAGGATTCAAACCTATTTAGTTCAAGAAATCAAATAGTTTAAAATGTTTGGGTTTGATTCCTTTTGAAAATAGCTTTAATATTTGTTGGAGAGCTATAATTTGTTTGCTTGGTTATATAAAATAATGTAAGTAAATAATAATAAGTAATAAATAAGTTATATGTGTAAAAAGTTAAAAATTTTTTATAAAAAACAACAAAGACTTACCTTTTTCGAATAAAAACAATCACGAACTTGAATGGCAAAGAAAATAAATTATGATATCAAAGATTATACGTATTAAAGTTATATTTACTCGTATAACAGAGAAAGGCAGTTTCAAATTAATCACTGATATGCGATAAACAGTCCGAATATGTGCTCAGTTCTGGGACAGGGTGAAAAATGCTGGAACGAGTTAATGGCGGTCGTCATGCGAGCGGAGTGAAATATTCCACCGCTGATACGCGACACGCCCCGCCTCGACACGTAGGCCACCTACAGGTACTTCTGGCGTTACACTTGTCTCTGGCCCTCGTAAACTACGAACTGTCTTTAATGTTTTCAATTTTGAACCAGAAACGTCTACAATGCTATATTTTTATATCTATGTTCCTCGTTTTATTAAAAAAAAATACAACATACATACATCTTGCTTTGTTTAATGTCAGGGAGCTGATTTAATTTGTTTATTAATTAAATAAATATATCTTTAGAAATATTTATATGGTTAACTTGATATTTTCAAAATAAAATATGTAGACGAGATGGTTTGTGATAGAATATCATTTTATAATTTGTAAATGTTTAAAACGTACCATTTTTAGCGCATATTTTTTAAAGTTACATAATTTAGAATAATAATATTCAAGAGAACCTATATGACGAATATAAATTGCATGGCAGCGTAATTTGATGAACAGATAGTTAACCAAAGACTGGACGTACCGTGTAACAATCACGAGGTATTTAAAGAGGAAGAAACTGTTTGGGTCATCAACCCATGGACAGGGTTTTAACGAAGGAAACTACCAAAGTAGCTGTATTCTTATATGGTTGGAGTAAATGGAGTTGACAGACACTGATATGCAGACCAGCTTCGACGGGGGTATTTTACTATGTTATTACACGAATAAAACTAAAACCAGGTTCTATTATTTTGACGTTGTATACTAAAGTGACATAGCTACGGATATCATCAGATCCAACACATTTATCACACTCCCCTTCACTAATATTCACCTTAATGAACCCACGAGATTGGGTTAGCTGTTTTACGTATAATAATATGTATAACTAAGCCACCTTTACAGCCACTTTTAAAAACTCACCAAATTGTTTTCACATTACCGCTAGTTATTCTACATGTTGCTTCGGCACAGTCGTGACTCCACAGCTTATTATAAAACTATCTGTTGAAACCATTTATAAAATAAAACCAACTCTGTGTCGAATCTTAAAATACATTGATAATTACCTCCCGAGCCCTGCCGTATTGAAGAGTGCGTTTGTAATTTCCCCAGGTCGAATTGCAAGTCACGCGTTTCTGAGGGTCGGACCGTTGCGATAGCATTCCTTTCTGCTTGCTGCGATGTGTCTACACGTCTTTCCAATCCACGGACATTATTGAAACGTATCATTATTTAAAAACTAAAATTTAGCGTGTAAATCAGGTTATACAGTTGTTATAAAATATTTTTTGATATAAGTTTATAAAGTACAACAAAAATAATGCTAGGACGAGGTGGTTGGAATAGTACTCTAAATTGTCCAGTACTTCAAACGCTCCTATCGCAACCAGAGACAGGCGACTCTCCGATCACGAGGAAGTCACCGTCGGCTAACCTAGTAACTTAAGTATAAAATTCAGTTTAAACCCTCATGCTTAATCAACAATTTCAAAAGCTTTCTATCCAAGTGCCTTTGACTTTATTTCATTTTCATTGGTCATACAAGGTGTCCATGAAAAACGTTTCAGGACTTTGGTGAGTGATTGGGTACATATAAAAGAAGAAAAAAGGTCCAATGGAGGTATGGCCTAAAACGCTTATTTTCTCAGAGATATCCGCCATTTTGTGTTTTTCAAAAAAATATTTTTAATTTAATATTTTTAACGGAATGTTTTTAAAATTTGGTATGTATTTTTCAATAGTAGATTAGTGTTATTAAAATGATAACTAGCACGATCCAAACTCAAAATCCAAAATGGCGGCCTTTTAAATTTTACCGTTAACAAAGTATTATAGTTTTAAAATTTTAAATGGCTGCCGTTTTGGATTTTGAACATAAATCATGATAGTTATTTTTTAATAATAGTCTACTAGTGTAAAACACATTCCAAGTTTGAAAATAATCCGTTGGAAAACGTTTGAAATAAAAATATTTTGTGAAAAATACAAAATGGCGGATATCTGAGAAAATAAGCGGTTTAGGCCATACCTCCATTGGAACCTTTAAATTCCTGTTAATGCACCTAATTACACCCTGAAGTCCTGAAACGTTTTACATTTTTTCCCTGTGTCCATGAAGAAGTCCATAAAGTGTTTCTTATTTAACTTAACAAAAGGAAATAGTTATTATTTATTTATAGAGGGATGGAAGTAAAAACATTTAGGCAAGAAATATTATTAGATATATTATAAACATCGTTAAACTGTCTTACAACATTACACAACAAATTGGCCTATCTAAAAAGAGCAAATAAAATTGGCATAAAACAGTCAATCTTTTTAACTATAGATTCTAGATTAAACAGATTCATTCTATACATTTTATTTACTTTTTAGTATCAAAAGTGTTGGAAATTAATAGAAAAAGCAAAATAGTATATACACTGCTATGTTCCTGTAAAATACAACAAAAATTAGAAAGGGAATATAGTAACAATGATTTTGCTTCCCGCGTCACTTTTAATTAGACACGTCATATAAGTTTTAAATAGGACATGAAGGAATATGTTGTAATCGTGCGTTGTTTTGCCATTGCTAATGAGTTTGCTGTTGGGTCCAGTAATGAAACACGCTCATTCCACAAATGCCTGTTTTTCCAGATGTGACCAGGGCTGAACCGTCACAAAAACACCCCCACCCTTCATAGCTTTAGCTAAAAGCTCAAACTAAATGTTGTTTGCCCTTTGTCACATTAGTATTTCGTTTCGAAATGATTTAACCTTCAAAAACTGTTTTAAAAATTTAAATTTGTCTGAACAGTTGCACGTAAAATATCTACATTTCAAATGACCTTATAATATGTTTTGTACCGGTATTTTAAATATTTTTAAAAACTTTTGTTCAATTGTATCTGTTTTATAACATTCAGTGAGTCACACAAAATATATATTTTTTCCAAATAAGGTGATCAACCGAAACAGAATATGATTTTTTTTCCTGCGTGAACCATGATACAAACATTTTATAATATTGTTTAGTTTGAAAAAAATTGTTGTACGTTATTTATTAACATCCTAATAATAATATACAAATATTCCAAAACCCTGTAGGTACACACGACTTCAAAAAACATAAAAATAACAACTACCTTTGACCTTCATGCCAGTAGTTTTCAACTAGATAAACAATGTATCTTCAAAATTGTATCGTTTAATAACAAGCCGTTAGACCCACAAAGACAATGTAAAATGGCAAAATAATAATAGTCAGTTATGTAGAGCTTTGTCAATAAATGGTGGGTGGCATTACCATTCTGCATTGATGGTGCCTCGAAGCAGCTCGCTGCCTTCATCAATGCAGACACTACCATATGTACAATACATACACAAACTTAAAAAAATTTTTACGAAGAAAAACTATGTGCGTATCCTTCTTGCTCAGTTGAATGATATAGCTCTGTCAAACACTTAGTGTATTTGATTACGATACAAATTAAGAGACTGTTACACTCCTTAAATAAAAATATCCTTGTACAGCGGACCTACGTACTCAGCGGATTTCCAAATCACTAATATGTCAACAGTGATATATGACTTTTAGTAGGTTTATACAAAATCTATCAATAAATAAGAGAGTTTTATTATTTTCCATAAGATTAACATGGGAAAGTGTATGCAGGTTTGCCACTGTGGGGAACACTGAAAGTAGGCATTTTTACCATAAACCATTTTTATTTTGACAATATACCAGGTATCATAAACATCTGTCCATAAATAAAGGATTTGCCTATTCTCTATATGATTAAAATGAGACAAGAGTATGCATGTTAGCTGCTATAATAAACATGAAATTTATAATTTATAGCATAATTGTATGGATCTCAACCACATGAAGGTAAACACTAAGTTTCATTAAAAAAGATAGATGATAAATTAAATATATTTTTTATTATTCTTCAGATTAACAGATGAACCCCATAAAACAACGTACTATATTTAGTGTTGTTAACAACTCAGTAAACATTGGAAACAGAGTAAAACTTTAAAGTAAACAATTGTTTTCAGCTAATTTTAATAGTAAAAAATGTAAAATTATTTTAAAACTATACATAAGAACGTACAAGCCCCAATGTTGGGTTAAAACCCCCGAAACGCCCCCCCTCCCACCACTACCCGTTTCGATTGACCAATACGTCGTCTATATCTGGATTAAAAATCCGTCCGAGTAAATGTAGGAATACACATCTCTACAAAATTTTCTCGACCGGGTAATTTTTACAAGAGATATCGTGTTCACCGACACACAAACACACACACACAAACATATCACTCTTTGTCCTTTGGTAATAGCTTATTCCCTATTGGAAATTCGTTAAAATGTTGATTTCACAATTAATATTTATTAACACTATTGTTACAATAGAAAAATTAAATAGATTTTCGTCTAAACCTAACTAAACCTCTATAGCTCCTTAACTAACCTACTTTTTACATATTTAATTACACACAACTATTTAAACTATTCAATCTATTCAATATTAAACTCTGTAGTAGCTATTTGTGTAACAAGAGTGCAAACGATGTCATATCACGTGATAGGTTAAGAACTCCGAGGGCGGCCATGACAGTTTGCACTCGTATTACACACAAAATTTTTCCTACAATACTAAAGTAATTTAGGTTAAGTATGATTTTTCCGTTGGTAAAACTGTAAACATGACCTTTAGGTCTATCAGCAGACTGAGGGCTTAGCGCATACTATTGGGCTATTGGTTAGTTTCATACAGATTTGGAGCGATTCTGATGCTATTGACGACCTAACATGACGAAACTGAAACCTTATACAATTACAAAACTATGTTTATCTAGATTTTTAGAGTCATATAAGATCAGTTGTATAAAATTAAAATCACCTTGTAGAAATAAATCGAGGACTTTTATTTTACGCACTAATCTAACTACTCGTTTTGGTCGACTGAGTTAGATTTAAAAACTTATAGTATAGTACAGTATAGTAAAAGGTTAATTAATTGCTTTAACTACAAAATTTAAATTTATTCATGAACGGATGAAGTTGTGACTATAGTTTATCAGACAGTTTAAACAACATGGTGTATGCAGAAATTACAAACAATATTCAACAGTGATCATTAGTAATAATTTCCTCAGATAAAACAACAAGCCGGACCCGCACCGCACAGCATTGGAGTCACGGTAATAAAGAAGCTGATAACTGGAACGTTGTTTGGTTTGTTTACTCGGGGTTGCAGTCCATCATCGTACCGTGTCCATTATATTGTTTATCTTAAACTCTGTGTCTAAATCATGGATATAGTCAATAAATTTTATAATATTATTATTATATTAAAGTTATATTTGTCAAATAAAAGTCACTCATCATATGAATTGTCAATACACTTGTGGCCTCAAACTAATCAAGCTTTACCTACTTATTAGTTTACCTTCTTTTCAAAGTTTCAATAATCATAAAAGATTCGTTATCTTTAAAGTCTCCCTCATTACTTTGTTAAATATTGTTTTCATATATAGTTTTGGGCCAAACTCTCACACACAAACTACGATAGTGAAATAGTATAATAATAATCAAAACAATAAATATTTATAAACACTTATTTCATAATTATTTAAGAAAGTTGGTACAGCAGCGTATTTTAAGTGTGATTTAATGCCAATGACTTTAATCTACCTTAACCACAAATCATGTCACGGTAATAGCATTTTGCGTAAACTTTTGAGGTTTTAATTAAGGCTTTTCACAACTTTCAAAACTTTGGTATATTCCTGTCATTAAGATATTATAATTCTTCTCAGAGATTATTAAAACCTGAAGTTAATTCTAAGGTATCAAATATAAGCTATTTTACATCAAACTTAGTTAGTTTCAACATTCTATCAGTTTCAGTAATATCTACGACGTGACCACATGATATTGCATATTTACTTGCAGACGTACGTGTAAATATAATATAAAATGACTAGATATAATAGTTATTAAAAATTGTAACACAAGAAATGTAACGTTCACTTAAAAATAAAATTTACCGTATTTTTTTACATTAAAATAATACTAAACAAATAATTTAGAATTAAAAAAATTCTTATTCTATTGAAGAGCTTTCATTAGTAATAACAGTTAAACTATTTTATAGTTGAATACTTGTTTATTTTTATTTCTACACAAAACAACCAAACTGCTTGACAAATAAAAACAATATTAAAAGCCAAAAACGTCAACAGGTGGCCCATTTTACAGTGATTTTATTTTTTACTTTAGTTCAGTTGTAGCCAAATTAAAACCGGTTGTTAAGAAGAAATGAATTAAAGTAGAATATTAACTAGAGATTACTGGAGGGTTACCGCAGGCGGGTGACGGAGTGCAGACTACTGAGGGTCGGATATCCTACCCTCAGGGTGACGGTCACAGCGGTAATGATATCCTGGAATTGGAAGGATAATCTAAATAACAAGAGAACAGGCCCTGGGGGAGTCTCCCCTGGATGCAGACAAATAGGCGAGTGACGCTCGATAAGATAAGAGGGGAGGCAGGAGGATCACAGGATCAGGCGGGAGCTCGTGTGGAGTGTCGTGACGACAGACCAGCTCGCCACCAGGAGGAAACATAGCATTTCATATTTAGTATTAATATATCATAAGGTGACAACAATTTGGTTCAGATATATCTGATGAAACACGTAGTCCGAATTGAATAACACACAGATTAATAAATATTTTAGAAACTGTTTACCATTACAAAATTTAAAAATCCCAACTTAACAACGCTTATCTTACATTTGATGCACATATATACGTAAAGTGATTACTTTTTTCATTCTTAATCGTTGTATTATATAAAATTATAACTTGGATACTTAACTAAATGCATTAACTTAAGAAAAAAACTGTACTGAAATATTCAGTAATGTTAAAAACATAATATTTTCATACATTTTACTTACTATTGTTTTGATTATGATGTACGACGAATTACTACTTACTTTAATAACCTTTTTTATTGAACGATAACTATACCTTTATATTGTTGCAGTACTGGCATGTTTCAAAGAACAAAACTCAATAATGTTCATTGTCCAATCATATTTTAAAATGAATAGACAGTAAATATAATGAATAACACCTTTCAGGCTACCATTCATTAGGTATAGAACAGTTTAATCCAATAAAGCGATTTATATATCAGTATCCTACCTATAAACCAGCCATTCGTGACCTAGCCCATTCTGGCCGGCACGGGTAAACGCACTGATAACAGGGACACGGACTGTGTTTTGTTTTTGTTTACTCTATGGCCCTCTTCATCATTGTTTATCACACGCGCATCTCGTCCGTCTCGTTGTTTGTGTCACCTATTGATGTCTGCATGGATGTATATCTCAATTTACACTGTTTGAGTCCTAATGCCATAATACTTCCATCAAATCATATAATTTTAATTGATAATAATTAATTGTAAAGCAGGTATTAAATTAACCTGAACCAAGTTATTGTAGTACTCACTATTGCCGCTTCGGCGTCAACAGCCACCCTCCATGGGAAGTGGTGCGGTCGCTGAGGTTTCGCTAATTTTGGACGTTCTCACACCCTGATGCGGTTTTTCGCCAGTGTTAGCCCGATTAAATATAGACTAAACCGCCACTTGTAATGGTGAAAATTGAAAGTTGCATTAATGCTATTACTCTGAATCTATTTAATATTACTTTGTATTTTTTAGGATATTTCACTTTTAATTAAAATAAAGAAAAGTAATATCGTACATTTATAAAGAAATGCTTATTGACAATTAGTTATTTCATTAAACTTTATATAAACACAAACTGTTTTAAATTGATTCCCTAATATTATATGATAATAGCAACATAAATTTGTATACAGCAGTTTTGTAAAAAAATCACAAACATAGACCTGGTTCTTCATATTCTTGTAATGGTACAAAAACTATTTAGTATAATGTAGAAATGTTTATATTATTTATAGTATTGTTTTTAGTTCGAAACCGGCTAAGTTTTTTCATTGGCAGTATCAGTGGCAGTAGTAATTGTTTAAATTACTGTCTTCCCTTCACAAAACAGTATATCTTGCGTGGGATAAATAGATAATTAGCCAGAACCGTGTTGAGTCTTGGAAGGAGAATTTCCATCTAAATAATTTCCTCAGAATCTTTTCCTTATCTATTCATCCTAACTATGTCACAAGCTTTTTCGTTCTTAAATATTATTTTTGATAGATTCATTTTCACAGAACATTAAACATTAGTCTAAATTGTTATTAAAACAAATATTATTATAATAATTTCTTTTCTTCCAATCTTAGATTTTATGGTTGGTAAAACGTATAATTGATCACAGAGCATATTACCGGTTATGTAACATAGTTTATTTTGAAATATAAGCTTTTCCTATGTCATAGCTTAGGCATAACTTTCAATAAGTATAAGTATAGGTAAAAGAATCTACAACACTAATGACAAATATTTTAAAATTTAATTCGTCTTCCATTTTGTTTCAAATGTTTAATTATATAGGTCTACTGTTCAATACCAGGGAAAAAGTAGTATAAGAATACTATTTTTCGTTCATATTATAAATTATTTGAAGAATGAAAATTGGAATACAAAACGAATGAACAAATACTCAATGCACTACGTAAATTTTGACGTATGATTTTAGACAACAATTTTCATTATAGAACGTGATGTATAATACATAAAGTGCATTCTAAAAATTTAAGCTTATCGTCTTTTTTATATTTAGCTGAGGTAATTAAAAATTTATAACAATTCTAATAGTTACTTTTTGGATTCTCGCGTGGTTTAAATTTGTCATGGGATACCAGCTCGTTGCATAATAATTAATATTTTAACTATATAAGTTTTTTCATTGGCAGTATCAGTGGCTAATTAATTATTCTAAAAAGATATAAAAACAAGAATTAAAACTTAAAATTAGGCCTGTAAACTTCAGTTGTATAACGCTTAATGAAATGGATCAAAACAGCTCCACCGTTAGAGGTCCGAGTTAATTATATTAAAAATATCCTATTTAACTAATATATTAATATTTGACTATTTATGTAAGTTGGCTATTTCACTACATAGTTTAACGGCATTGTAGAGCAACGACAGATTTATCCCGGTATCCCGGTAGCCGTAGAGGCAGGTCGCCTTTGTGTAGACAGGACTGAGGGCTGCAAATGGACTTAACTTTGGCCGTAAACATGCTCATTACTTATCAACCCCGGTGTAATGGCACTCGGTTTCTTTTAGAACTCTTCCCTATAAATACCTAACTCGATACCACGTTGGAACATTAAACTAAATATCCAAATAATTGTTTTCAAATAAAACAAATTGTTATGTTTACAACAAATAAAAAAGTACAATTATTCATATTAACCCACTATATCAAACCGGTGTTTAATTAAAGTAAATAGGCTTCGAGTAAAGGGCGATTGTGATAAGTTTATAGTATATGATAGCGTATATTTTCTCTTGTAAAATAGCTTTAAAAAGCGTATTTTAACTATGTTATAACTGCAATGATTATTGATTTATTACTAAGGCTTGCTTTCATTTTTAAATTCTAAGCAATTCGTTATTCTTTTGAGGACAATTAGATTGGGATGAAGATTTAAAAATCAGTATCGGTTATGTAGTTGATTTGGGGAGATATACGTCCAAAAGAGTTTGTTGAATAGTGTTTTTATAAAGTGTTTAATGATGAAATATATGTATAGCTCATGTGGCATGTTACTAAATTATTGAAACAAGTGTGCACAGATTTTGAGTCTTTAAAGGAATGTGTAGGTAACAACTAGTGCAAAACGCTTGTACTGATATACATACGTACGTACGTACATACGTATATCACCTTAATTTAATGTTTTTTTATACTGATTAACCACTTTAATATGTCACTTTCAACAGCTGGCCGGTTTTTTGTAATAGGATTTTTACATTGTATTTGAGAGCGAATTGGTTTTTCTAAATTGACTAACATATTTGTATAGCCACCGTCTTATCGAAACAAAACGTCTATAAAAGTAGTTTGGCAGTTCTAGGATTAATAACATTAATAAATTTTTATCATATAGCCGAAAACTAAAGTTGAACTTTCAAAATAAATAAAAAAAATATTTAATTTTTTCATTAAATATTTTTGCATTAGTAAGGAGTTACTACGAGACAACATTTTAGGTGCAGAACAATTTTGTTTTTGTATTTTAAATACTTTTTGAGATAAGGGAATTTCAATTGTATGTATTGTTATATGCGTACATCTCTTCTTTTAATGTGAATCCACAATATAATTTATTGATATATTAAACCCGAACTGCCTATAATTTTTGACCTATAGCTGTAGAGTGATTTTAGGGCAGCTAGGTACCATAGCAGCCTGTTATATTGAATACTCGATATTAAATAGCCCAGGTGTCTGCTGAACATCTGACAAGAGTCGTCCGACCTGGTGTTGAACCAGGCGTTGCACTCACCAGGCTAGCGCGTTAACTTACCAATACCCCGTCGGTATTGGGTTTGGATATAAACCCTTAGCTTGGCGTCCATTGATTTGGCGTCTGAAACATGAACTTTGTGGTCATCTAATACATTAGATACTCTAGTTTTAATGTTTGAGGCAAATATTTTATATTTATTTTAACATTTAAAGTAAATAAATTTCATTAAAAGATTTCCTTATCAAAAAATATATAGGCTATGATAAGAGAAATTAGTTTTATTATTATTATGATAATACAATACAAGTACTTTAAGTTTTTAAATTCATGTAGGAAACATTTTTTCGTTATTGAATTTAAATACTCATCACCTACACCTCTAGATTGCAGTATTGATTCTAAACAATAGTTTTAGTTATTACCTAATGTTTACTTAATCTTTTATGTGTGCGTTTTTGCTTCCTTCACTCTACATGATTGTCACGTATAAACCTGTTTTTAAGAACTACTGGTATATATGTCCGTTAAAAAAGAAAATGTTATCTTTACAAAATGAAAAGAACCAACGTCTTCCACCCTCCTTGAGAGTAAGGGAGCTTGAAAGAGGAGGAGGGGGTTAGGACTGTTGAGGATAATAGTGTCCGAGTATGTTTCGAGGTGCTTGACGCTTCGCGAGGGGAAAATAATGATACACTGCGACTGCCTCAGCCTGCGGAGAAGACGAACTCAGTCCGACTAATGACGTAACTTACAATTTGTTTACCACTCGTTCATTATATTTATAAATATATTTGTATAATAATGTGAATTGGACGGAACCTTTCTTCGTAAAACTATGAGTAAACTAAGAGTGGTATGAAATAATAGTTAAATTTCTTAAAGATATCAAATCTTATTTTTGTTGGTACAAATACATCATTTGAAAAATAAAAAAAGGAAATTTAGACTTTGTTGTAGAGTTTTAGTGATGTAGCAGTAAAACTCTATACAAACCAATTAAAATATACATTACTTCCCAAATATGTAAATGTAATATAATTAATTGTAGTCTAATTATTTTGCAGTAACAATAAATTTGCCTTTTTTGTTATATCTGCGTCAGGCATCTGGAGACTGATTTTACATGAACGCTTTTAGGGAAATGTCCCAACCCAAATGGGTATCATGGGATTCGTACCGTGAGATTTATTGGAGGATAAAAAACTTAATTTACGCTGTTTAGTTAACTATTTATAGTATAGACAAAAATGTAATAACTTTAGGTTGAAATTGACCAAAAGTTTTTTTTTAAGTTGTAGGGATAACTTAATTTTTAATTAAATGAAATATACCAATATGAAGGTCATAAGGGTATCTTTAATTTTCCTTAGTCTATCAAATCAAGTCCTTTTTTTGCACATTATTAACATAACTACTTATTTCTAAATTATGATTCTTTTAAACCTTTCCAATGTTCATTTCCTCTTACTTACCAATGCCATTTCTTTGAGTCGCTGCGGATCTTTCCATTAAATAGACCATCGCCCCTGGTAAGGAATCGGTTATAAAATACATAAAAGTATTGCATTTACTACTAGTAAATCATGTCACTGTTATAAGTTAAGCAATACCGTTAAAATAATTATCCAAAATCGTGATATCATCTTTCTAAGCTTCACTACATCAACACACGAACTTACTACTAGAGTTGTAAAATTACCAAAGTGCAATATAGAACTACAATTTTGGGAAAATAATCCAAAATATTTTGTGTCAAATAATTGTATTTATCGTTAAAAATACTATTTTACTGTAACAGAATTCTATTCATCTTTATTTATATTATGAGTCACTAATATTATGGTAACTAGTACTCGTTTATCAGTCATATATAATATATAAAATATATATGTAATATATAAAAATATATAATATATAAAAAATATATATAAAATATATCATATTCATATAAAAAAAATATATAAAGTCATATATAATATATAAAAAATACATTTAAATTCATAATCAGTTCATCTGAATTACCAAACACATAAAACTTTAAACTACATTAAACAATATTTACATTTGATACCTAATACCTACTTGATTATCTTAAAAGTAAGTAATAATTAAGAAGACAATGAGTTATTATAACCTTTCTAACCGTTTCAACTATTTCTTAAGTTTAGCATATTCCATAGATAAATATATCTATTGTACAAATTATGGTACAAATAATATGAAAAATCCACAAGTATGAAAGGAAGGTAGTAATCGCAAAATATTTTGAATCATATTTGTAAATACATGGACGATTTCTCTAAGTTTAAGGTTTACAAATTGTTCGTCCGATGGCGCTATACATTTTCTAAACAGTTTAATAACGAACAGTTTAACTGACGAATATTCAATAAGATATAAATATTTGAGTACAGTTAACGGGACATTATCTGATGAGGTCGGTGGGTGGATGTTGAGAGGAGGCTAATTTGATTCACAAGCACGGACGAGTGCTTATTGACCTCATCAGCTGCGATCCGTTGCGTTGGCGCAATCATTCTGGGACGCGCGTCACGCGTCGCTATTGCGTTAAGTGTTTTGAGAATTCAAGATGTATGGAGTATTGAAACACATAGCCGATTTATCATCTGTAGTTTATTCATGAAAGAGAACAGAAGTGATTAAAACACTATTCGTTCTTATGTAATTACCTGTAGATCACATAAAATTAAAGATTATCCTGCTCGATGGACGTTTTCCATGAAACAGTTTTTGACCCTTTAAGATCTAAAGTGTGTCTACATATAGGGATAGTCTATAACTTCTAACATAAAAGTAACAAAAAGACTGACTTAAGTGCACGTAGATGGTTCATTGCCATTGTAAGAACTGAACGTTATTTCTTGTAACTCCACTTGACTGGGTTGGACCATATATCACAGACTATGTCACAAAGACACAAGATGACACTGTAATCCAAGGTAATTTCCGAGAAAGGCAGCGGAAGACACAAAATATGCAAATAAAACTAGTTAATTGGTCCCATAAATCGTGTTACTGGCCACATAGGATGCTATAGACAGTTATATGTTATATTTATAGTAAAATAACATCCATGTTTACTATGGATAATCTGACGTATTTATCTGTTTGCCATAATTACAATCTGGATTTATATCGGAAATACCTGTACTAATTTTTTCTCGTGCAATTATGTTTTTGTCATATACTATCATAATATGTTAATTTACATTATTTAAGTGCAATTGGGTAAATTTAATTCAAAAATGTCCCTAATATAGAATGTCTAATAACAATAGTTTCACACTTGTTTTTTTTCTAGGTTTGTGCAGTGATCGTAGACAAATTATGAAGTACATGCAGCATGGTACTGTACGAGTATGTATGTATGATTTATCAAACAAATACATAAATATTTAATAGCATAATTATTTGTGCTGCAAAATAATTTCGTAGTAAACTAGTTTAAATTATATTATATTTCATACAGGTAGAATAGTTATGACTCATTGATACTTTCTTACTACAAACGACTAGCCATCAATTAATTTATTTAATAGTAATCATAAAAACCACTTAAACCACATTTTTGCCTGACTGTTCTCAGAAATTTAAATTAGTGATATTGTACAAATTTTAAACAAGTTTTTTATTGATAGACACAACGTTTGTCTTTAATATGTATTCTTATTAATTCAAGTTGTTAGGTATTTCGATAAAAAAATATGAAAATAAAAATATTCACTTTATTAATAAACTACTTTTACCACAACACGATTGAGGAGGTATTACAGTAGAAGCAATATAAAATTGTTTTATGCGTTACTTTCCTTATTTACAGTGTTTCAGGGAAGTTTAGTCTGCATTTACAGGGAATAGATACGTGGCTATATTATTCCACCATTCGAAACTATTACAGTAAATGTTTTTCTTTGTGAAGTATTCTGTACCTCAAATTTTGAATTATATTACTATCAATGTGGGATGTATATTTATTTCGTAGAAATACTTCAAAAATGGTAAATAGCATCTGAAATTAAACATAGACTCCGTGAATACAAAATGACTACTTCTCTTACTATGATATAAACCATTATAATAGGTTATTTCCTACGAATATTAACTAAAAAAGTTTTCGTAGCATTTACAAATAATATTTACGGTTGAATTAATATCCTAGTTTTTATTGCTATGGACAGAATGCTGTTTTTTCTCCATGGAAGTTTTTATACAGTAAAATAAAACCCTTTTCAATGCTGTGATTATGTCTTCTTTTCCTGAATGAAAATAGCCATTTAAGCAATAAAGATTTGCTAAACAACACACCCACTGTTAAGTAATACTATTTACGTACACTCATACCTTTTATTTCATTTTGACACTTTATTTTTCTTAATAAATATATAATAATGATTTACTCTAATGCCTTAAAATATTTGTATTAATATATGAGTATTTGCTGTTTCAAAATAAAAAGCCTGGAAGAGTTTCCCTAAAGTTTCAAACGTTCATTGGTTTTTATTTACAACATTGGACACAAAAATGTTGTTTTAAACTAATATATTATTTACTTTAAGTTATTGATTAATATTCACACTAACCGTTGAGTAATGCTGTCATATTATTAAAACTAATTTCCATGGAAGTAAATATTTTCTTTAATTTACAGTATAAATAAATAATAGTTATTTATACTTTACCTATTTATTAAGTATGTCTAAAAAAATATAAATTAATCAAGCAATGTACTCGTACTTTGGGTGATTATTGTGTCCCGGTTTCATTAGATTTGGTTAGAAAATTTGAAACAGCTTGATTATGAAACTTAAAATCCAGAGCTTAATTTTGTGAGAATTAAATCATCTCAAAGTATCGAAATAAAACGATGCAATTTATTAAAAAATCAATGGTTGCTTTTAAATCCGCAACCGTGACATTGAGTGAAACTGAAGCAAAACTTGCCTAGGGTTTCCTCCATATTTAATTTTACGACGTATTTTCCCAGTAGATAAAAAATATTTCTTGAAAAATTGAGGTTTTGCAAAAAGATAAGTAACGATAGTAAAGCCTGAGGCTTAATGGCACAGAGCTCCTCGGGGCCGAGCCTGCTAATATGGTCGTGAAATTGGTGAGGGTTCTCGAAATAATAACCAAGAGCCGCCTGGGGCAATTTTCAGCACCGAGGCTCGCAGGCTGTTTGCTCTTCATTTATACGGCAGAGGGGGTCAACACCGATAATGAGCCGTGGATTTAAATTTGGATCTGGGGAACCACTTTTCAAACAAAAATATACTCGTTTACCAATTTATGCAGTTTTTTATGGAGTTTTATATTCCATGTCATAGGGATCAAATTTCTACGACTGCCGTATTTGGCATGCACACATATAAGCTACCTGTTTAAGTAATACATAATGTTGGAATTATGAACAATGCTCAAATTTTTTGGCACTTCATCGTGTAACTAACCGATCATAATGTCAATAAATGTTTGGAAACCAACTTAGGAACCACTACGTGATTAGCTATAATTAACAAACTGATTGTATGTTTTTTCTTTACTGTGGGAAATAGTTTAGATCATGGATATGTCTAAGGGGATTATTTTCGGTTCATCTAAACAGCTGTTCTTATAATCATATGACGGCACTTCCGTTAAACATTTTTGCTGCAATTTTTGCGTTCCACAAATCTGCTAACACCCCCCCCCCAGGGCTAAGACATATCCATGTCAAAATTCTATAATCTAAAATGAAAGCTAATAAATGAATACTAGTGCAACGCAATATATACTTCAACTCTAAAGATCCCTCCTTGCCACAACCCTTTGGGAAAGATAAAATTGAAAACCCACTCTTAAACTTCGAGAGTAAATTTAAATCACGGGAAAAGTATTAACTACTAATATTTATTACTTTACTTGTTATCATACTTTTTCGTAAAAATTTATAAGAGCATTCCACGTTTAGTGGTCAAGAAATGTTTTGTATTAACATTAATTACTATATGAAATGCTTGTACTTGAAATAACCTCTCTGAATTTTTTCTCTAAGATGATAGCGCAATCGTAAAGAAATGTATTCTATAACAAGATTTCTCTGACAGTAACAACATCACTGGGGAAGTCCACGTAAAGTAGGTTTGTGTCAACACGATGCATGTAAGCGAGTGGGGAGTTGCCCCGCTCGCCCCGTGTGTATAGTAATGCCGCCACAACTCCTGCCGTAATGCATGAGGCATATGCGCCGTGTCCGGTCCACTTATCTATGCATCGCTACAGAGCCGTGTACCATACTGTGCTACTGCTTATACCTTATACCATATGCCTTGTGGCCTGTCACCCCTGTTGAACTATGCGTTGCCACAAGAGCATAGATAGAATCTTACCTTTACCTTTCAAAACTGAGAATTTATGAGTAAAGCCTATCCCTACTCTCAAAACCAATCTCAAGTGGGTTGATTTTAAAGTAAAATACAAGTATGATATAGGGTTTTAATTAAAATACTGCTGTACATAACAAAGACATGTATTTGTAAATATCCCGCGCGAAGCAAGAGCGAGTGACGCCTGTAGCCTCCATCAGGCGGAAGGCCCCGTTTAGTTGAATCTCCTCGCATAAAGCAGGCGCTTGCTTCAATTACTTTACTAAAGTACCATATTTTTTTCTCTCACGTTATTACACTTTTAGCATAATGTGAAAAGTTCGTCTGCAGTTCTTTATACTGTTTAATATTTATAATTTCATTAGACTGTTCCCTTTTGTTGTGGAAATAGCATCTTCTAAGCCACATTTAGTTTGCTTATTGGTTCCTTGATTATTTTTTTAATCAACATTTTCTCAAATATGAAAGATTTTATTCATTAAATCGTGATTCACAAATTCACTAGTTAAATTACTGTGTTTTAATAGAGTTGCAGCCATATGCATGAAACATTCTTTCTTTGCTTTTTTTATACTTTTACTTTGAATAATATCTAATTAGTTGTAAAAAATATCATGGTAACAAATATTGTAAAAGAAAAATATATTTAAGAATATTTATAGGATGTATTCATTGGTTCTATTTTCATAAATTACATTGTATAGACGAGTGTACAGTTTACTTATACAAATTGGATTATAAATATGATTTTCCTTTCCTTCGTGGAAATATATAAAGGTTTTCAAAAACATGCATCGCAGTACTTTATGCGGGCTATTACTGCAAAAGGTATCGTGCGTTATTCTTGCGTTATTACACTTTTAGCATAATGTTCAAAGTTTGCCTGGAAACTGCTTGCTCAAGGTGAATTTAAAGTTTTACCTTCATCAGCTCGTACTAAAATAGCTTTAGTTAGCGTAGATTCTTTATTTCGTCATCCCATACTATTTCATTATTTAACTGGTTACACAGCTTAGTGATGTAAATAAAACACCTTTAAAGATCATGTGATCAAAATACCCCCGTCGCAGCAAACCTGCGTACTCAGCGAATTTCCAAATCAACAATATAATAATAATAATATTTACAAGTTTTATAAAAATCTGTCCATAAACATGAAAATTATTTGCCTATTCTCCATAAGATTAACATGGGAAAGAGTGTGCAGGTTTGCTGCTGTGAGCTACACTGAATGTAGGGATTTCTACCATAAACAATTTTTATTTTTAACATTTAAACCAACTTTCATCAACATCTGTCCATAAATATAGGAGTTTGCCTATTCCCTATATGATTAACATGGGAAAAGAGTATGCAGGTTTGCTGCCATGATAAACACATAAACTATGATTTTTAAGCATAAATGGATAGATCTCAACCAGATGAAGCTAAATATCAAGTTTTATCCAAAAATATTCAATAATATGGGAAATATTAATTTTTCCCTATCCTCCATAAGATTAACATTGGAGCCCCACAATACAACGTACTGTGTTTAGATTTTTTAATATCTCGGTAACCGTTGGAGATAGAGAAAAACTTTAAGGAACTTAATTGTGTAGTTTTTTAAGGTGATTCTAATGGTGAAATATAAAATTAGAAATTTTAAAAAATTACATGTGAAAAATGCAAAAAACCCCATTTTGGGGTACAAAACCCCCCCAAACTACCCGTTCCCATTGACCGATATGTCTGGTTTACGAACTCGTCCGAACATTAGCAGGAATACATGTATCTACCAAATTTGGTCTTGATCGGACCATTTTTACGCGAGTTATCGTGTTAACAGACACATATATATATATACATATATACATATATACATATATACATATACATATATATATATATATATATATATATAAATTTTAACGACTATTGTTTTTGGTCTCTGGGCACCTGAAGAAGAAAAAATAACATGGTCCCGGGCTTAACTCTTGCCATGAGACCTACGGTAATAGCTACTTCCCTATGGGAAATTCGCTAAAAGTAATACAACAACATTAAGGTTAATAAAACACTTCAAATCCATTAAACATTCACGAATTAAAATGTTACAAAAAACAATACATTATAGCTCATAAACATAAATGAGCTTCATGATTACACGTGAGAGAGTATGCTTCAGTGGCTGGACCCATATAGTAATTAACTACGTTGAACCTTTTAGATTTAGATTTACAGCTCAAGAGACACCACTTCATTCACACAATTTACAACAAACAACTTGTAGACAATTGAAACAAAGTAAACAATTTGAGAACTATATTATTTCAATATATAAGAACATGACCTAGTACTTAATTGTTTTCTTAAATTTTGTTGTATCAGATACAAAGCAAGGCTATAAACTGTATGATTGCTCAACGAATAATCTGAGGTCTCATATTCAACTGAAGATCCACAACAGGTTAATTGCTCAAAATTGAATTTGTAGTGTCAGATGTAATATAAGACCTACGACTGTTAGCCTGCTACCAAAGACAAAGAAAGAGGATGTAATACTAGATATAGGACAAGACCCCGGACTGTGTGACCACTGTAGGCCCGTATACCAAACAAGACCCAGAACGACTCAGCTGGTCAACATAGTCTCAGATACAACGCAGTCCCACGGCTCAGTAGCGTCAGCTGATCCTCTGGTGAGGTCCAAGGCCCTGAGGCTGTTTAATCTACAGCTACTGTAGACCGCACCGTTGAATCAGCTTCGTGATTATCTCACCACATACATCGCCGGCAGCTATGTCATTTCTGATAGAATGAACTCAATTATTTATATGTGCCTTTCATTCTGATTGCTACAGCCAGGTGTTTTTATGAAGGATGAAAGAAGAAAAGATGGTGTTTTAGGCTTAGCAGAAGTTTATCGACAAAATTTAACTCCTTCAAGATAATTTATGCACGCAGACACTTCCCTTAGAATTACCAAAATTTTCCTTAGTTCTTGATTAGCTATCCGAATTAAAGAATTAGATTAGATTGGGTTAGATTATTGAAATGGCGACCATACCACAAGGTAGGTATTTTAAACCAAATATAAATGAGGATTGAGTGAATGATGATTATTCGTTACGCATATACAATTGTTTCATACAAGCTTCCTGAGTGACCTGTTTAAGCTAGAAATTCTGCTTTTGACATGGATATGTCTTAGCTCTAGGGGGGGATGTTGGTAATTTATAAGATGAAAATTTTAAACCGGTTTCTATAGAAACTACCAGAGCTATCGTATTGAATAATATATAAGAATAAGAACAGCTGTTTACGAGAACTGAAAACGTTCCCTTGAGACATTTTGTAATTTTTTTGTTTGCAGACCTCGAAAACTGCATATTTCATAAAATTATTTGATAAAAATGTTTATTTTAAAAATAATCTTCTGTTGTATTCGAGGCGTTCTTATCTTATTTCAAACTTTCACATACCCTAGGATTTGTGAAAAAAGGTCTGTAATTCATACACAGTCCAAAAATTTCAGCTCAAAAGCATTAATAGCCTTCCCACACTCCTTTCGTGAAAACCGTAATATTTCCAATTAATTACCCTGAAGCTCGAAAGGTGTTCACTAAAAAACATAAAAAAGTTATGCAAAAGCATATTTATGATACAATCAACAGGTTAACGTTAAAATTATGTTTTTTTCACTCGGACCACCTTAATGGGCTAACGTGTTACGATTTTAGCCATTCGATGTATTTCCGACCTAAATTTTGTCTATCAATTTAACAAAAAATAAAATATGAAGCAAAATAAAAAATTAAATTAAATTGCTTTGTTACAAATATAACAAAAGAATAAATAGCCGTGTAATAATTTACAAATACAAATTATATATTCCGATATAATTTAAAATGAAAAAAATACTTCACAAATTGGTTCGACAGTGTTTCAGTATAGTGCAATTGAGCTAACGGCAATTTATTTACTTTTATGTACGTGTATTTAAAACGAAATGTGTTTTTGACATGGATATGTCTTATCTTTGGGGGGGTGTTGGTGATTTTTAAGATGAAAAATATGTAACAGGTTTCTATAGAAACTACCAGTAATATTGTATTGAATTTTTAATGTAAAAGAATAAGAACAGCTGTTTAGATGAACTGCATACATTCCCTTTAGACATATCCATGATCTAACCTATTTTCCACTGGGAAGTAAATTCAACGATTTTTATTTCTGGTATTTCATTGTTCTTTTAGAAAAAAATCTGTGATAATTGTAGGGGTTTTAGCGATGCTCTGTACATATTGAACGTAAGACGAAGTAGATTTTATTAAATTGAGTTTGCCTAAATAACGACAAGGAAAATATCTTACTGTGACCAACAGGTAATTTAAAATTGTTGTAAAACTAGTTAGGCGTTGTGACAGTTGATAATATTTCTCACTGGTAGTGCACAATATGAAAGGGCAAGTATATTAACCGGTCCAGAGGCGGTAGCTAATGTAGATGCGGTCGCGGCCCTCCTTCTCATGTATATTTCACTGTCACTTACACGCGGGTGCTGCCCTGATTTAGCCCCCCCCGACCCACTGCCGACTCCATAACTTTATCCGCTACGTCTTCATCGTCTTGGACGGACGCCTTACATATTCTGAATAAGCTCATCATCCTGTCATGTCTATTCAGACTCATATAATACACCATGGTTTTTATATATCTCTTACCAATTTTCTCTTTGGAATATATTTTATGCAAGTTTTTGTTTATAATGTGCATTTCGTGGTATATATTATTGTACGGATTATATAGGCCACTGCATATTAACCGGTTCAGAGTCAGTCGCAAGCTATGGGGGAATATATAAGAATTTTACTGTAAACTGAATAGTACTATATAATACTTGTACTACGAGTATATATTATGAATAAAATTTGACAAAGGATTCTAGAGAATTTTTTTACCTCTGAGGTTTCTCTAAAGTGTAACAAAATTCTATAAGGACATACTTAGATGGATTTTACCAATCATGTAAATTATTGGTTTTACTTTTCATCAGACTATGTGGTATAAATTTTAAAGTAAACTATAGTAGCGCTAGTAAAATTAACGGAAACAATAAATTGACGTAATTTGGATTTTTTGAATCGAAATGGATTGTGGAAATCGTCCTAAGTGCAACAACCAATTTTTGCAAACTTCAGAATATACTTTTTATATCCTTAGTAGAACAAATTATAAAAAATAGACTAATTTGAGTTTCCTGAATACAGTTAAACAGCCATATGATTTACATAGTAGTGCAATTGTAGAGGTGTGTCTGTATACAGTCAGTGTTCTACACAGTCAGAGAGACATCGTATCGTTGTCACCGGTCCTGTGTTCTGACCGCCTCGCGGACAGCTGCCGCCTCCCACCGCTTTGATTTCCCCAGAGATCCAACTTCACCCTTACACACCTCCTTTTTATATGCTGTTCCATTTGTCACCTTTTTATTTTGCATATGTGTAGGCTGAATCACGTAATACATTTATATAACTATTATGAATTCTATATCGCATTTAAAAAGTTTAATCAAATAGTTGTGAATGTTTCGGTAGATTCTTTCCTTTACAAAAATATTTGAATTAACTTAAATGTGTCACTAAAATATTATGGATGTGTTAGTCACAAGTAAGTTGTTAAAATTTTAGCTAAAACATCTAAAAAAAAGATATGTTGTATTTAAAAAATATTCACACTTTATAAACTAATGAGTATTATATAAATGTCATCTGAAAATTCAAAAAATTGACAAAAATGTATTTTTGTATTATACCTCTTATTTGTCTTTATTAATTAATGGTCAACGATTCACGGACGATACAGCAAGCTAAGTCGAATATATAAAATCACTATTTTAAACCATGTACAGTTTGTTTTATTATAATAATATCTGCTTGTTCTGTATATAAATTCATAAGTCTAAACAATTTATTAGTGCTTAAAAGGTTGTTTTAAATAATACTAGATCAATACTGTTACTTTTCCACAGGCTGGGACCGTAGCAAGTCCTGTAATCCTACTTGAAAGTCACGAATTGTGGATAGTTGTGATCAATAGTCGGTGGGTGTAGTGTAACCTTCGCATTATTGAATACTACGTTACTCTGAAAAGTCTATCCTCATAATTAGGATTCCAGTTCGTCCATCATCCATTTCGTAATTTAGAGGTAGTGGTTCGGACTCCATGTCAAACTTTAGGTCCCTTAGATATGCCATTGACTGTAGGACTATTACACGTTGCCATTTTAGTTAAAAGTATAAAGCACAATATAACCATTAAACCTTAATAATTGTATAAGTTTAAAAAAAATTCTTACCGACACCTTTTTTAATTATAAGATAGATATTAATCCACTTGATAATAAAGAGTGAAAGAGAGCACTGAGTGAACTACGCATTGTTCGATTTATGTTGGTGTAGGTTGTGTCATGTAAGGAAGGGCCAATGCACGAGCCTCGTGTGTAAGTGTCCCTAGCGGCACAGTAGCGACTCTAGTGTGGTGTGATGTGGATTCTCCGACGTTGACCGCGGACTTGACATTCCATTAGTAATCGCACCCAGCCAAAGCACTGACGGCTAAGGCTTATTAAGCCTGTTGTTCAAATTCACGGCTGGGATGCGGTCTGGGCTGTGGTCTGGTGGTAATTATGGTTTGTTTTCCGCCGGGTTTGTGGTCTGGCTTTCGCTAGCCTTGGCTAAAACCAACACAGATTCCTGCGCAGACAATCCCGTCCAGAATTGTTGACTTTAGAGACAGGATGATTGATTTGAAACCGCAATATTTGTTCCCCGACGAAACACTGGTTTGACCGGATGTTTATGAACGTTATTTAACAATTTAAAATACTTTGCCTCTGAAGAAAAATAAACCCTGATTGACCGTGGTGTTATGTAGGATGTTTTCAATTTCATTCACAACGTCACATTTGTTGTCAACCATTATATCTCAGTAATTAATTAATAACATTTCAATAAATTTGAAAATCTTAATAGTTGCTAAAACAAATATGTCGATTAAGGTAAAAACAGAATATCTGTCCGTGGTATTTGTACTTTGCGTTAATCTATTATTAAATAGAAGTAAAATAATTGTACTTATTTTGGTAAAAATTATTTTAAAGTCATATAATGTTAGCTGGTTTAAATGGACTTTCTAATGTTAAAAGTGCATACAATTCATCATACAAAAATGAAAACTTGAGTTAAGTAAATAATATTTACTTAATAATAAAACAAATACACTTTTATATCAGTATCGATCATCAAAAATACTTTCAAACAGTTATTCAAATAAATTTGTAATAACATATAATTGTAAGTTTATGTGGAATTCCTAATGCCTTGGTGATGGTCTACGAACAGACCGAGTGAACTTGCGAACACTCCAGGTCTAGTTCGGGTCGGGTGGGGGCGGCTGCGAAGGAACTTATTGATCAGCATCCTCCTGAATTCCTAAAGTTTGAAGCTTCTATGTCGCATACTTTGAGATCTCAACAGGTTATGCTTGGATATTTCACGGGTAAAACGTTATATCCGAGGAGATAACTGTAAACCCTGTTTCCTCCATGTTGCCAGTTTTCAGCCAATAGTACTCTAACCAGCCACAGATTGTTTGCATTCTATAGAATCATAAGGTAAAATTATACTTTTAAAATTGAATGATAGCCAGTTTTACATGTATAGAATTTTAAAATAGTTTTACAAAATACACACCTTTTTATACTGCAAGCAAGATGAAGAATTACCATCAAAATTATAAAATATGTTGTAAAATATAATTTTTACTTATTCAGTTTAAGAATGTTATTTATTTGGCACATGTATTTTTGAAAATATAATGTTTGTTTCTTAAAAGATTTAGGTAACTCCGAAGAATTTGTTTAAAATATTGATTCAATCCTTCAAAACCTCTTCATTAAGTTTTTCTTATTGAAATAAATATTTTTCTCTAAGCAATCAAGGTTTTATTTACTTATTTATGTTCGTTGTTTCTTTCCAACCTTTATGTTTTTTCCACGTAATCGAAGTGAACTATATGGTTCCTTACAACTCACAAGATATATTTGAACCAAGTGTTTTAGGATCTACATGCTTTTTATGAAATGAAATTCGTTTTAAAAGCCAACGACTTCTTAATTTGAAGGAATGTTTACTCTTCTTGTAAATAATAGGAGACACCATTATATGCACTTGAGATTCACGCCTTGTTCAGCATCCGAATATACTTTATATTTAGCTACTCGTTTGAGAGGCTAATTAGAACATGACATTGGAGGGAATCATTTATGCACACGTTATCAAAGTCTCTCTTTCAATTTCCATTCTCGAACCTTTTAAATGGAACTGTTTAATGAAAAGCATTCCACTTAAAACTTTACTCTTTCCATCTTTGCTTCAGTGAAAAAGCTAATTACCCTTTTAAAAACTCAAATGAAACTCTTGCACGTGACAGGACTCATTATCCACCACTGAATACAAATTACCATTGTGGGTATACCAGTCATAATTTAAATGTTTACAGTGAAGGAATCAGTAGCTATTCGTGTATGTAATGGTAAATGAAATATGAAAATAGGAACCGTTAAAAGTATATGGTATATAGAAAACTTTTACTATCAAACTTAATTATATGAATGAAGAATTGAAATAGTTGAATATATTTTAATAAACTTATTTTAGAGCTTTGACTAAAGAGCTTATGAAAGCGAAAGAATATGAACTCGTAGCATAATATTTGAAGGATATGTAAATCTAAAATGTATCCACCTAAATCACTTGTGTCAATTCTATACGTTTATACTTGTCAAAAGAAACTCTGTTTAAGCATACATTTTCAATTGTATAGAGTAAGTTTAAAGTGCAAGGGGTGATGGACGCCTATTTTGAAAAATCTTGAAGTCACCCAAAAAGGAATGTCTATTGTAATAACAGTAAATTACATTCAAAACCTATTATTGTTCAGTTGTGTAAGTAATTCCAAAAAATATACAGAAAATGGTAAAAGTTCAATGATCAGTTATTAAAATGGTTTTGATTGAAAATCGTATTTTTATATAGCCATTATAAAATCACGGCAGTTTAACCAGCACTCTTATTATGGAATTTATATTGGGCTAAAATTGTTTTCGTATTAGCTAGGCCTATTAAGAGTTCAGACAATAATTAAACATAGTTTCTAATAAAAAGTAAACTAATGGAGGAAAATTATATAAAGATAACAACCAACCTGTAAAAACTAATGTCTTCTAGGATAAATCACTAAGAAAGAAAACCCGTGGTCAATTTATTTCTGGAAGTAGAAGTTCAAATTTACACAGTCGTTATGAAAACGAGAGAAGAAAATTTAATACCCTTAATGCTCAGAATAAATTAAATATAACGATTGAAAAGGAGTCGAAGTGGAAAAGCAATTGATTGTGGTGGCATTCGATCCCAATCGGGTGAAATAAAACGATCTAGATGTTTGCACCGTCTTAAGCTCCTTCTCTTCCCCTATTAACCGCTGCTCGCGAATGTTAATAAAGCCTCCCCGAAACCTTTTTAATATCTCCCAGCCTTATATTCCGTGATGATTTAATCTCTTATACCTGTTTACACTTTCCACCGTATAATACGGTCTGGGAGTGGATTGAAATTGAATAACCCTGGCCAACTCGTCTTTTAGCTCCCGCCGCCCATTACTGCAATAAAGGCGACGATTATTAAAACTCTTGTACGGATTTTCTTTATTACAGCGTCGAAGAGATTTAAAGCTATTATTACTTTCTTTATTTTCCGACTAAAGTGAACCATTCTTTATAATTTCTTGGGGTTCTTGCCCTGCTGACAAATGGGCGGCCGTTTTTACAACTGCGTTTGCAAATTATTCTGTTTTCTTAATTGGTGTATTAACTCCAAGAACAATTGTGTTGAGATTAAAAGTACTAGTTATCTATTTTTCATCATCTTTATTCTATTGTGAGCTAAAATTCACTAGAAATTCTGAACATATTTGCAGGTATAGTAAAAAGTTGTAAAACTATAAATAATTTACAATAATAACTTCATAACTCTAATAAATAATTCATTAATTTTAAACAATATACATTATACTATTTATATGTTATTTTATATTGTTTTTTATTTTTATATCTATTATATTTTAGATTGGGCAATGTCAAAACTCGTAACCACAGTACCTGCTGTCTTTTGGATTCAAAATAATAATCATGTGGTGAAGAGTAAAAACTAATATTTCGCTTATTATTTGAAATTTTAAGTTTAAAGTATATTAATTATAAATTAATTTAAAGTTTAGTGTACGTAAACCTTAGTTAATAGCTTCAAAAGCAATTCATAAATAGTTTAAATTCACGGAGTATGAAGGTTTGTTGCTAGCTTTTATTGGTTATAAAACGAGTTTTAAAGTTTATTATACTCACCTTCATACATTTTTACATTTTAGTTGCCGAATTTTTGCACTACGTTGTTAAAGTGAAATTATTTTTTCAATGCTGCTAGTGCAATATATGTGGTTGGCACTTTTTGGCTAATTAAAAAAATTAACTCTTAAATGGTTAAAAATATTAAATATTTTTAAACACAAGTTTTAAAATAGAAATGAAAGAAAGCAAACTACTCAAAAGCACAATTCATAACAAATCATCAACTGTATCAGCTCAAGTGACACAGTTTCCTGAGGAAAAACAAAGAGGGCTAAAAGAAACAGAGAGAAGTTTGCCCAGATGCTTTAAATAAAACATCAGAATGAGAAAAGCTGCGGAGTCATGAATATTTGAACGGGGCGCGAGAGGGGTCGTGACCTCTGGGGGGGGGGCACCGAGGGCCAGGGGGGTGAAGTGGATAGTCAAGACGGTGATTATCACAGAGGCCGCAATAGCCTCCAAAATTAGTGACAATTAGGTTAGATTAGTCATGACGTAAGACGGACAGACAGACAAAGTCCGAAACATCGCCCTCCATCTTCACTCCGCTCGAGTGGAACATGCAAACTGACTGATGGCTAATGACCCTGTAATTGGGACCCCAGGCGCTCATTAGCCCGTGATAACACTTTACCGCGTCGCCCAAGTCGGTTACTTCGCGTGGCTTTTGTGTGGCAGGATCGAGCAGTTGGTGTTTGTCATTGGAGACATTATGTCAAATTTTACCTAATGAAACAGCCGAGACAATATCGTGGGGGCTCCCTTAACACAACTAAATGTGTGGTCAATCAAATTTTAAGAAAGCTATATGTGGAAACTTTATTTTTGTAAAAATATGGTTTATGAAAAAAGCCTTACAACGATATTAATTTTTATTCAATCCTTTATAGTTTTTAATTTTTAAGGTTTAAGTAATCAAAAGTTTAAACTATTCCATTTTTCCCCGAATGTTTTTATCTTGTTTCACTTTCAGGCAGTTTTCTTTTTAAGTAGTTTACTCTATATTGTCTTCCATATTTGTTTCCGGCATGTAATTATCGACATTTGGAAATTTCAGACTACTTTATCATTTTTAATGCTGGTTTTTTCATAAAAATATGCCTCTTCCTTAGGGTACTTTTATGAGATTGGTGGGCAGCATTGTTAACCTATTTCTTGGACACATAGACCACTGATCTATTTTGGAAGTATTAAAAATGGGTTATACGACACAGTACACGGTGGACAGTGGACAGTACTGATAAAAGTGATGGCAACAACGGCTGAAAACAAACCCAGGGGTACCTTGATGATTCACAGCAAAATGTTTCACAAAATATTCTGGAGAAAGTAGGTTGGTATTTAGTCTTAATTCATATAAAAAATAAAATAAACGTAAGACCAAATTACTTTCGTTAAATTTTTGTCTTACAGCTTAAATAAAGATAAATATTCAGAACATATTATTTCAGTACTTAGAAAACTATCTAAAGCTTTAGACTAAAAATTGAAACACGCAAGACATTTAGACAGTCAACATTAAAAACTTAACACACATTGATCACAAGGTCTAGACTCAGACATTGTCTGCCTTGAATCACGTAACTGATAGCTCTCGTAGTATGGGACAGTAACTAGCCAATTGTAACGTTTGTAATGTCTTTAGTGTTTTAATTAATTTTATTTTATTTTGTAATTACGATGTCTATGGAAAATCAAATTCATAAAAGTATTTTATAAACTTGGAGACATTATGTCAAATTTTACCTAATGAAACAGCCGAGACAATATCGTGGGGCTCCCTTAACACAACTAAATGTGTGGTCAATCAAATTTTAAGAAAGCTATATGTGGAAACTTTATTTTTGTAAAAATACGGTTTATGAAAAAAGCCTTACAACGATATTAATTTTTATTCAATCCTTTAATTTTTGAAGGTTTAAGTAATCAAAAGTTTAAACTATTCCATTTTTCCCCGAATGTTTTTATCTTGTTTCACTTTCAGGCAGTTTTCTTTTTAAGTAGTTTACTCTATATTGTCTTCCATATTTGTTTCCGGCATGTAATTATCGACATTTGGAAATTTCAGACTACTTTATCATTTTTAATGCTGGTTTTTTCATAAAAATATGCCTCTTCCTTAGGGTACTTTTATGAGATTGGTGGGCAGCATTGTTAACCTATTTCTTGGACACATAGACCACTGATCTATTTTGGAAGTATTAAAAATGGGTTATACGACACAGTACACGGTGGACAGTGGACAGTACTGATAAAAGTGATGGCAACAACGGCTGAAAACAAACCCAGGGGTACCTTGATGATTCACAGCAAAATGTTTCACAAAATATTCTGGAGAAAGTAGGTTGGTATTTAGTCTTAATTCATATAAAAAATAAAATAAACGTAAGACCAAATTACTTTCGTTAAATTTTTGTCTTACAGCTTAAATAAAGATAAATATTCAGAACATATTATTTCAGTACTTAGAAAACTATCTAAAGCTTTAGACTAAAAATTGAAACACGCAAGACATTTAAACACAGACAGTCAACATTAAAAACTTAACAACAGGCCTATTGAATCACAAGGTAACTGATGGCTCTCGTAGTATGGGACAGCAACTAGCCTATTGTAAAGTTTGTAATGTCTTTAGTGTTTTAATTAATTTTATTTTTTTATTGTAATTACGATGTCTATGGAAAATCAAATTCATAAAAGTATTTTATAAACCGAAACATGTACTGAATATTGATCTTTATTTGAGCTGTGACAGAAACAGAAATTTGACATATTAATTTTTTCTTATTATGTCCAAAAGCTCAGGGGCTAAAACTATGAAATTCATGTGTAGAAAAGAATTATAAGAACACAAAAATAAATGCCCCTTCAGACAGGAAATAGCCAAAACAAAAATAAACCGGCCAGTAGTAGATCGTGAGAAACGCTTATTAAAACCCAAGGCCACCATTATATGCCGGTAAACCACAATCTCCAATATTTCATAATCCACGTCCAGATCTGAAATCAATTGAGGCACGCAGCGAGGAACCGGTCCGACCGCGGCGGGATCACGCGGGTCAGATATCCAGCGCGACAGCAACCGGTCCGGCGCGGCGGGATCACGCGGGTCAGATATCCCGCGCGACAGCCGGTCATTAATGCCGTCCGGGCTAATTGAAAAGTTAATTCGTTAATTGGACGGTGGCGCGATAATAGGGAAGCAGCAGGGCGGATGTTACCAATTACTTTGTAAGGAACTTACACGAGCGGGTGTGGGTCTGGAGACTTATGCTAACCTCCAGTATTGTGCTCAGTGTTCTGTACAGTGTACACTACCTGCTACACTATGGACATGTTTGTGCGTGGGTAGGTCGATTCAGCACAATAAATGGCCCGTACTGACAGTCTAGTATCGATTGATATCGTAATAGCCTGGGGCAATGGGCTATTAATTAATGATCGTGGAAAATGAAACAGCTGGTCTCTGCCAGTAACAATGCCATATGAATCATCAAGTTCATTGTGATCTTAAAACTCATCTTTTACTCATATTTACCTTGAAATTTCCTCCAAGGAAGGTCAATGTCTTATATACTTAGATTAAAACTAAATAAATTGGAAATGGTACTAATTAAACAACTATTTAGAAAACAGGGATACACTAATGTCATCGATGTTTCAAACGCAGTTTAGCTTACATTTTTAGTTATTGTAGTAAATTACTGTAAACCTTTAATGAAATATTTATTTGTTTAACTTATATTGAGGTAATATAAGTGAATTGGACACGTTCGTGCTGCTACTTTCCTCTAAATGGTGTTTTTAGTTTCATATGTCTCGGTCCTCACCCCAATTAATTAACGATTAAAGGCATCGAGTTTTTTAACATTTACGAGTTTTCCCTCACATGAAATGGTAGAGAGTGCACGTTGGCAACTCAATTGATCCTTGTTCCTTACAGTTACCAGTCCTATCAAGTGGTACTTAAGCTATATTATTTAAGTAAATTATATGCATATTTTAACATCAAACTGATTACATGTCTTTTAAAACATAAATCAATGAAATATTACTGGATGAAGATCCAGTACTAATGTAAAGACTATTTATTCTTTAAGTAAATTAGATTTTATCTAAAGGATTCTTGATAAACTCTTCCACTCCATGGAAAGCCTATGTCTTTTAGAAACGGCGCTAGCCTCTTCATTCCGTTTCTTTAGTCATCCTCTTAAGGGTCGTTGGTAGGTTTTTGATTTTAATGGCTTAATGGTGTGATAATGGTGTGTAGAGGTTTTATTCATTCCTTCCCTAGGTTTATAAAACATTTCTACCTGATGTCTTAGTCGTGTAATGCCCTAAGCTTGTATAGAAACCTAACACATTTACTGCGAATGGTTAGAATCAATATGGTGACTAAAGGAATTTGACTTGAATATAAAATCTTCAACCCCATGGGAATTGCATCTCGCTGTAAAGTTACATTGACAACAGGTCGATGGTGAAGGGCTGTGTCCCAGCAGTGAGTGACATGTCCGTGGGAATTATGTTTGTCTACAATACATAAAATGCAAGACTATCATACGTCCCATTTTTTTAATATTATATTTTTTATCAAATTTACCCCTATGTATTGTAACAACATGTTCAAATAAATTTACTATGATTTTAAGTCAGCACCAAAAGTATTTATCATATTTAAAATTATAATTTTATTTTGTAATTTTACTTTATATTCTTTGTATTTATTAAGCTATATTAAATACAGTCATGTCATTTTATATCAGTGTTAGGCCGTGTTCGAATGATATACAGGATGTCCATAAAAACCTTTCAGTGAGTGATTGGGAAGAAGAAGAAAAATCCAATGGAGGTATGGCCTAATCAACTAACATTATGTAAACTCAAAATTTAAAATGGCGGCCGTTTTAAGTTTTACCGTTAACAGGGTATTTTAGTTTTAAAATTTTAAATTGCTGCCATTTTGGATTTTGACCTTAAATAATGCTAGTTATTTTTACATAATAGTAGTCCACTAGTGTAAAACACATACCAAATTTGAAAATAATCCGTCAAAATATGTTTGAAAGAAAAAATATTTTGTAGAAAATACAAAATGGCGGATATCTGAGAAAATAAGCGTTTTAGGTCATACCTCCATTGAAATTTTTTCTTCCTTTTAGTGTGCCTAATCACTCACCGAAGTCCTTAATCGTTTTTCTTGGACACCCTGTATAAATTACTTTCAATGTTATGTAATGTCGGTTTGGAAGAGTTTTAACCTCTTACATTCTTAGGTGAGCATTAAATGTTTGCGTCATATTTTTATTGTATTAGTCACAATTATTTACAGAAGCTCGGCTTAGTGCCACTAGATTTTTCTGCAATTACAATTTAAACAGTAATACAGTAACTAGAGGAGTAAAAAAATACAACGGTGTCGCGAATTGGATGATTTTCGTTTGTGTTGGAAGTTTAAAATTAGCACCGCTACTAACATTATTTACACACATTAATATAACGTTACTAATTATATATCTTATTTAATTAATTTTGAAAAAATAGGTATAATGGTTTTATATGATATTTTAGTATCTTAAATTACATTATCTAAACAGAATGTTTATGACCACAATCACAAAAACAACATTTACAGACAATATAAACAGAATGGGTATTTTACAGTTGTTTTTTTTAGATTGACATATTTAACGTGAGCTTCCTGTCACAACGGACTTGGTTTTGTGTGGTGCTCCTGGGCACACAGGCTAGAGGCACACGACCAGAGCTAGAGGTTTCGAACCTTCGAGCGTGTCTCATTTAGCTAACACGATACATTGAGCTGATGTTCTTCTTCTTGTTAAACTCGCCCAAGTTCATAAAAATTAAGCTTTATAGCTTAATTTATTCATTTAATCACATACACAAATATATATACACTAGCCAAAGTACCCGTTCTTCACACGGGCTAAAAAGGCTGAAAGGTGTTGGCTCTACTGATACATTTAAGGTATTGTTAATTAATTCTTCATTGTTTACAAAATGACAAAACACGAGTGTCTACAACATTTCAAAGTAACATATGTCAAATATTGGGAGAGGATAAGGATTAATGTAATAGAGACAGTCGTCGGAAAAAAACTTAAAATCTACCATTCCGCTATTTCAAATAATTCACTAATTTCGATCCGGCAGTTTATCTGAAAAATCAACTTTATTTCTTTTTCTTCCCGAACTGTCAAAATATAGTGCAAACGGATGTTGTCATTAGAAAATGTAAACATTGAAACCTAGGACGGTCACGGCAGCTCTTTCTTCTTCTTCTCCTTCTTCTCGAACTGTCAAATTTTAGTATTCACAGCTGTTGACATTCAAGTAATTTTATGTTTTCATTCTCTAAAAATGTAAACAGTAAAACTTAGGACGTTCACAGGGCGTAGCCCGAGAGGATTTTAAGGAAATGAGTATGCCTATGTGTTGCATGAGTTTAAGATCTACTTTGCCTAAAATAAACGGTCGGTTCAGTATCGCATTCATTGCACAACAAAACAACAAATTCCCCACATCACAAACAACATACAATCTTCTTTATTATTATAGATCCAAATAAAAAAATATAGTGCAAAAAATGACCCAGGAGTAGTACAACAGTTTGTGGAACCCTAATATACGAGATGGAGGCACAAACATTTATTTAACCGGAGAAAACACTCCAAGTTCATATTCGATATTTGTTTTTACGATAAACTTTAACTCAATATTTGTTTTGACTCACTTACTGTAGAGTTTGAGAAAAGTTTGGGTGAACTTATCTCGTTTATAAAATACAGTTACTCCCCTCTCAACACTTATCGTGTCATTACTTTTTTCATTTCGGCTTTGAATATAAAGTTCAAACATAGAAGCGCATCAAAAACTTCCCCACTGTTATTCGCTTCAATACTTTTTCTTAAAAATTGTGATAAACCATAAGACAAATACAAAACATATTATCGCCATCGATCAAAATGTGTATGTAATTTTATTCATAGTTAGGTTTTTTAAGGATGGAGGTAACAATATTTAAGTAATAAAAATCATAGTATCATTCGATATGTGGATTTTGCGAATGATGACACAATTACAATTATTTGTTTGATAAACACTTACCAATACGAGTTTTAATTGTTAAAATTTGGATGATATATATAAATACAGTTACTTCGAACATCTTATGGTTTCGTCATTAAATGTTTTACTTTTTCATTTAAATTTTGAATTCAAAATACTAACATAGAAGCGCATCAAAAACTTCCCCACTGTTATTCGCTTCAATACTTTTTATAATAAAAATATCCCTATGTAAATGTTTTTTTTTCATTGTCAATAGTAATATGTTTATATGTAAAATTTTTAATTTTATTAGAACAAAATAAATTTTTTTTTTTCATGATAGTTTTTTTAAGGATTGTTCTTGAAAAACTTTTAATTAATCATACAATATCACTTCGATGGATGATGTGTTGAAATTGAATGTGCGAATGATGACACAATTACAATTATTGTTAGTTGCTTTGAGTAAAACTCCTAGACACGAATATTTTTTAAATTAATAAAATTAAAAAATTAAACGAGATAAGATCAATATTCCTAATTACATGCAGTATAGTTTGACTAAATATTAATAATATCTAAGTGATTAAAAATGTTTAAATATTACTAAAATAGTTAAATAAATACTAGCATAGCAATATGCTGACGGGAGAATATAAATGGCTGAAAACACCTTCACATCAGTAAAGAAGAACTTAAAGAATAGCCTGCTATTCAGTATTTAAGATTTTTTATTAACCTATCTTACTAAACGTAGTATTATATCGTTATTATTTTGCTTGAGTAAATATCGAAGCAAAGAAAATTAATATGTATTTTACTGATTTTTTTAACAAACAGCCATAAAATAATGTACGTTCCAAATATATAGGTATTTTAAAAACTGTACCCAATTATAAAATTGTCATTTCAAACATTCAATCAAGCTTAGTGGTTACTATAGTTTTATAATTAATAATTATTTAATAGGGCCGTAATATTTCAAATGCACGGTAAATTCATAACAATATGGGTGTATCTTTTTTTCTGAAAATAACATCAAAGAGAATATTTACAAACGAAAAATAATACAAGCATCATTAAAGCAAAAACTTATATTTCATGTCATAATATGTCTTTAAGCATCTGTGTAATGTATAATTACTACGTTGTAACCTAAGACCACAGGGATATTATCATATTTATTTTGTAGCTCATTGACTTCATAGTCAGTAAGTTGCGCTATTTAAATACTATAAAATATCAATGGTCTTGAAAATACAAGTGCATAAGTGATATTTAGGACGATCTCTAGCTTTCCGACCATACTGCTATTTGTTATTTCTAATAAGGCCGTTGACTACACCTCGGTATATATGCCAAATATACCTCATACCTTATATATACCCGATATACCTTATATACGGTCTAAACTATATTGGTGCTACTGATGGTGTTACTAAAATATGGAATAGCGTTGAAGAGGTAATTGGTAATATATTTCAAAAATATTTAATAAGTTATAAATACTTAATAACTGGCATTTGATTGAAAACAGAAAATTGAACTCCTGGGACGTCCCGTTTGGACAAAAAAGTTTAGTTACACATACAATTTAAAATAACCGTCAGTTACAACCAACTAGTTTTAAATGCATCGTCTATAATATTATGATGCAGCGTGGGTACGGTGTTTTTACTATAACAGTTGTTTCGGTTATACTATAGGCCCTATACATAGTGTATAGTACTATACATGCGTCTTAAAATATGATTTTTTGAGATCTCATTTCACTTTTGGGGTAGAGCCTTAAACCCGAACAAGGCAACATCTCATCATGAACCTTATTTCTTTTCCATCGCATCTCAAAATCATCGGCTATTGTTAAACTGACTACATTTTATATAAACACTTACCAAATGAATAAAAAAATGATAATGAATAAATAATAATACATTTTATATTTGTAAAAAATCTGGGAATCTTCGATTTGAGTGTAAAATATTTCTGAATTACTACAATTCAGCTTCACAAATGTTATTTTATATTTCAAATGTGTGAAAATCGTTAATAATCAGTCACTCAAGCATAAAAACTAGGTTTTAACTTACGTTTACTTAAATGAATCATGTGTATAAATATTAAATACGAGAAACCAAAAGATTAACAAAATTATTAAAACCCCTGTGTAGAATATTAACAGTTGAAATTAAAAATATATCTGTATTAAAATAACGTGTTCGTAATAAAGTGTTTATCCTATAAAGTTTCACAACACTTTTTGTCATAATTATTTGGATCACTGAATTTGATAACGTGATTACAAGAGTCTTTCACCAAACTTTTGTTCCAGTACTAGATTGAAAAACTTATTCATGATTTATAAAATCTTTATTATTCATTCAAATATACATAAATCTAAATATTTCAATTAATGGTGGATAGCATAACTATGGACAATTTTATAACATAAAACTCAAGTATGTTTGTGTACTAACAGGGATGAAGTAAGAGCATATATACTGTATATACTGTGATAAATATAGCCAATTTGTACCTCTGTCAGTATTGGATTATTAAAATCAGCACATGAATAATATAGAAGAGACATTGTATAACGCTAGGCCAGTGATTTGAAGGAGGGGCGCCGCGTATAAACACAGCCGGGTGTTATAAGTCTGCAAGATTGACTCACGCGCTGCTGATTTTTCAAATCTGACAGCTTCCCCACTAAAACACCTCCATCACAAGGCTTACTTTGCTGAAAGCATTCCTATTTTTGTACGTTAATTTTTATGTGAGCAAAATCTCGCTAACACTAAAAACTATTTTTCAAGGGCGGTGGTATATTTAGTAATAAGAAATTCCAAATATTCCATGTGTGTACTTGAGTTTTAAAATGTTCACAAACCTTTCAAGCCATAAATGGTTATTCAACATAGAGTTAAATGCTATGTTATTTCAAAACAATATAAAGGTAATGAGAGTTTTCCTTGTCATGTGTGAACCACTTCACTTGCGTCATGATTGTTTGTTCTCTGTTTCTTTTGAAACACGGAAAACCGTTTGTAATTGCCTCAATAATTAATTAACTAGTTTATTTAACAGAATCATTATGAATAAAATTGGGTTTTTTACTGTTTCTTATCAAAACTGACGCTGAAAGCTTTGAATGTTCAAACTATAAAAAAGCCGTTGGATTAGTCACCCTGTCTGAATATTAAATAAACAACAAAGTGGTCTCTTCACCAAAAATTACGCCTCCGCTCATAAAAAAACTCAAGAGAGAGGGAAGTAAAAAATATATATTTTGATCATTTGATATAGGCTGTGGTGTCGGTTGCATCTCAGTTTTATATTGAATTAACTTGATTATGTATGTTTTATATTGCCCTCTTTTTACGTCTTGTTCATGCCAGATACTTAATTCGTATGGTCTTTTAATTTATGAAACCAACTTTATGTAAATGATGAATTTGTTATTGTTAAGTAATTTTTATACGTAGTGTTTTACGATTTGTAATGTAACATTAAAATAACTGTCTATGTTTAATTTAGTTTATCAATGTTAAGCTTTAATGTATGTTATAGTACTATTTAAGTTATGTTGTATAAAGTATAAAGTCTTGTTTTCAGCACGGTGGTAGTATTAGTCAGGTTTCTGTAATAATATTATGGCAAAATAGGGAGAAATAAGAATAATAATAACAAATATTTATACTGACTGAAATTATAAATATATTACGTTGATATGAAATCAAATCTCTAGCCATGTCAAGAAATAATAATGACTAGCTCAGTAGATTATTACGAACAAAATTAGTTTTTGATTATAGTTCACTTTCATGTTGGATTTCGTTGGACGAACTACAACAAAACCTATCATATATTTGCCATTTCGGAGACGCAACTAAACGAATGTAGTTTGTTGTAAAAATAAAAGATTATTAAACATAATTTTATTACTGCAGATATGATTTACATTATATGTGTTTTATGCACTGTAAAGTTTTCGATGAAACTTAAACGCTACTTGAATTTTAAAAGCAACAGTTGAAATCCAAGAAATAAAAATCTCTGAGGAGAGACGCTCGAGTAAACAATTTGAACTACGCTCTGAACACTAATATAACAGTATAATTAAAACGTTAATAAACCAAGCGTAGCCGTCTTGCATAAATATGGAATGCCTCGGATGAGCGCGGGAGGGGTAACAAGATTGGCGGGGTACCGGGACTCCAACACCGCCGCCGCCGCCGACGTCGAGGCGGCTGTAAACCGACTCTCTTTGTGATATTCGAGACTACGGTTTAATGCCTCGGCTCGCTTAACGAGCGCATTACATCGGGCTGACTTCTAATTGCTTGCTAATGACCTGGACTTTGACTTAATGCTCTTCTCGCTCTTTCGGCTAATGTGGCGGTTAACAACACTAGCCGTAAAGTTTACGACATACACGGGTTATCGCCGCGTTGTGCATGTGCTCAGTGCTCACATTGAGTGGAAGGACTATAAGGTCCAGTGATACTGCACATGTGTTACTCAGACTATATCCTTGGTTATTCATAGTTTATTATTGACTTTACGTAGCAATCCCAGCTGAGTGGATAGAGTTCTGGTCTATTTAATGTTGTATCTCAAATTGCCCTCATACTCTCCAATCCACGTTAAGGTGTTGGTTCCGGCTAAATAAGTAGTCGATAACGTTACCAGTGCGGAATGAAACCTCTGTACACATTTCCTAAAAGGAGGCTACAAGAGCATTTAACTAAATTTCTCAATATCCTTTAACTTATATATTCAAACTTTTACAACTGTAAAAAGTATTGTAATGTAATATAGATGGTTTTATTCATCGTGTGTTGTAGTGGTCGGTGATAAAGATACAGGACAATAATAGTTCACAAAGGAAGCCTTACGTAACAACGAAACTATATTATATGTTTATTAAAACAATTCCCGCTGCTCTCCCACGGATAAAACACTTGGTAGAGATTAAATGGATTAAAATAAAGTGAACAGTTTTCTATGCACAAATTCCACGAAAATTTCCCCGGAGGCTGTGTTTAATTAAACTGTAATAAATAATGGATACTGTTACATGACTTCAAAGTAAACAGAATGTTTATTTTACCGGTTGTTTAGAAATTGTGTCAGCATATTCCATACATAAAACACTATTTAGAATATTTATTGATATATTTCACAAAGAGTTGATAATCGGGAATAATCTAATGAGGTTATTGGCCAGGGGCTGCGAGACCGTGCTGCGGTCCCCCAATAACTGACCGCGCTTTGATGACCAAATTAAATATAATCCTGTATTATTCAACACCTCATTACTAATTTCAACTTGTATATGTGGGATTGGAAAAAATATCAAAAGAAATATATTATAAAAACGTAACTGACGTTGAAAGGTGCGCTCGACCAAGGATATTACACCTCTGCAATCTGCATCCACCTTCACTGTCTTTCTAGATTTAGCTTTCATCATGTTTTGCACATTTTTTATGACCTGTAGACGAGAGTTTTCAAAAGGTCATGCAATTTAAAGCATCCAAAATGAATCTGAACACTTTAAACTGTAGAAATAAATCCAACTATCATAGACAAATAACATGTGTCCATTAATAAAGTTCGTTGAAAGTACTCTTAGGTGAATATTGCCTATTTAAGGTGTAAACATAAACGTCTTCTTATGCTTGTGAATCTAGGTTAGATTTAAATATTTTTCCTGTTTTAAATTACTTTATTAAACTTACAGATACATGAATACTACTACAAATACAAAGATTAATGCAAAATACAAGATGAACACAAAAATGTTCATCCACCAACTAGTTTTGAAGTTCGTTGCATAGCTTTTAGGTTAAATCGCCCTGCTATAATTTCTTAAGAAGTTACAGTCGATGTAGCTTTAAGCGCATATTTTCGTAAAAACTCTAAACAATCAAATTAGGCTAGACCGAGTTCACGGCTAGCATTTATTACCGACTTTTGAGACCTTTGTTCGTAGCACTGCCTGACTAATAATTTTATCGAGAGAGTCACTCGGTCGGCCAGAATTATTCTTACGTTTCAGTAGGCTTCCTGTGCTATCTTTTGAACTGCTGATACCATCTCAAAATGCTCTAATTAGGTGGAGTACTCTTTCCAAAGTGTTCGAGGAATTTAAGCTTGACAGTTACTAAAAAAAAGCTTCTATCATATCCTAAGGCATAGAAAGTTTCTTCTTTAACTTCAGGCATTTTGAAAACAACTAATGAAAGTAAACAAAAAGCATAACAATGAGCAATGAACATATGCTTATAAAACTTTATCTTTAATCACATAGTCGTAGGACAAAACGTAGTGAGATATACGTTATTAGAATAGGATGGATATTTTATGGGCACCCAGTATAATTAAAATTTGTACGAATTATTTCATAAATTCCATAAATATCTTGATTCAAAAAATGTTTATAGGCTCAACTTTTGACAAAGGGTAACTTTATGACAATTAGCAATAAAAGCGATGGCAAAAGCAACAGAGTTTTTATTGTTTACTGAGATGAGAATATACCCTGAAGTATTCAATGCGTTACGTTACGGAAACGAAACGAGTAAAGGTCAGACCACCAAAGTGTGCTAAATACAGAACCTTTGTTGAATAGTGTCGATCACTGTGGCACAAACACACAGGCTTTGGAGAGATTACAATCCAGGAGTGGTAATTACTGGATGATTTGATCCAGCCAGTAATGGCCTTTAAGTGACTAATGTTCCAGAGTGCGCCACAACTGAGAATCCACCAAGAATGTAATCATGAATTAGCAGGTAGTCATAATAAATTGTATTGTATTGTTGTTGTATTTCATGGCTTTATGAATTCTATGTAATTGTTCGAATTGTGTAGTAACACAAAAACATCTAACATATAATGTTTTGTCCATATTTTCCGTTCATATTTCGGTTTTTATGTTTGCCATTTTTAATTTATTACGGTTTCTGCAAGGTTATTGGAAATTTATCAAGGTTATACACCCCATAATCTAGAAAACTAAAACAATTCATCACTATGACAAACCTTAGAGTTACTACAAGGCCCAATTTATTTGTTTATAGTACCTATGTGACATAAATTATCCAAGATAATAAATATAATATAATAAATGCCTGAGCATTTAATTTTTTTAGATTAAATATACAAACACATAGTTTAGCTTATGCAATCATTAACACCATGATATTTTAAAAAGACCACTACGTAAGTGAAAAAACATACCATCTACATTTTAAACTCATTCTTCTTGAATTTATTTTACAAAAATAAGCAGTTGTTATTGAACATTATTTAAAATTAACTATAGGTGAAATTTAAGGGATTTTGCTCTTTAGTTTTTTTCAATTGAAAAACAATGCAATTATATCATTTTCTTCCAGATATATTCAGTGTTGATAAAATATATTTGGTGCTCAAATTTTGAATAATTGCATTTTTACATGAATTGGCATTCTACAAAAATAACAGTTTTTCCTGTAAACCATAATTATATCTAGTAATGAGATGTAACACAGATCAATGGAGACATGTCCAATATCCCTATGGTGACTAATATCTCACGTTACTGCCAATTAGTGGTAAAACGCTCAACCACAAACACTGATAAGTGCCACAATTTGCTATCGACCCAATCACACTAACTATGTTATAACTAACACGCTCTCTGTGTCCCATAATAAGCATTACTGGTAATTTCTCGCAAATTCGTGCTTCTTTTCATTACCATTTCAGTTTAATCATTACTCAGTTATATACTATATATTATTTATGATTAGTATTGAAACAAATAGTATTTCCTACTTTGAGCACATGAACATAGTGTTATTTTAGACCTCAAACAAGCACCAAAATAAAATGAATTACCAATAACTAATATTTTATATATTCCGTTTTCAAAGGTTGGATTGTTATAGTGAAAGTAAGTACAAAACAATAGTGTAAACCTTCATCGCCCACTTTAAATGATTACCTCGGAAAAGTTTACGTATCTTTTCCCTCATTAACAACAACAATATTATATCGTAATAAAATACAGTTCATTAAAACATAGTAAAATATATTTCAGGAACAAGTACGTGTACACGTACTTCATCCACACACACACACACACACACACACACACACACACACACACACACACACACACACACACACACACACACACACACACACACACTCTACAAAATGTGTGTGCACTATAAAATGTTTGTATTTACTCCCCTGTGGGAAATATGTCAGATCATGGATATGTCTAAAGCTAATGGTTTCACTTCATCTAAACAGCTGTTCTTATTATTTT
The DNA here is from genome assembly GCA_023375725.1 of Nephotettix cincticeps. Lineage (NCBI taxonomy): Eukaryota > Metazoa > Arthropoda > Insecta > Hemiptera > Cicadellidae > Nephotettix > Nephotettix cincticeps. The sequence continues at coordinate 32,763,222 of CM041786.1, forward strand.
ATAATAAAAAATTCAATACAATAGCCCTGGTGGTTTCTATGGTTATATATTTTCCATCTTAAAAATCTCCTATACCCCCCACCAGAGCTAAGACATAGCCACGTCAAAAATTTAACATAAAAGCAAAATGGAATAGAAATAAATCTTAATTTTTTTTTCTTCCTTCAGATTCCCTAATTAAGATTCCTATGTTTCACTAATCATACACTCACCAATAATTGCTATGTACTCATGACGTTTATGGATACAGCTAATATAAAACAGTTTTACCGGTTATCTATGTAAAGTGATCCAATAAACATTTTAATTACATGACTTAGCACCATACTTTAAATGTGAAACATGTTAAATTTCTAGTTTCACTAGAGAAACTTAAAATTAGCAAGTTCCAAATTTAAAGTGTGGTACTAAGTCGTGTAGTTAAGACGATAATTGGATCACTTAAAAATAAACTTACCCTGTATATAAATAGGGGTGACACACCACGCAAGGAACGGCCGAGAGAAGTTAACCATCCACTGAATTATCATTATGATCAACAAACCCAATAAAATCGCGGCGAAGGACACGTTTGTCGGCGGAATTGAAGCAATTAAAGCCAGGACAACTGCCGTAACCCAAACGGCCGTCATTTACAATCAATTAGACAGTAATTGGTTCCAATCCGGATCGTTCAACACCGACGCCCGGCATCCGTCCAACTCGCTGAAATATTGTGATTGCCGATAACTTATATAATGGGTCCACTTATTGTTGTTTCATCACCTCATTATTGTCCTGCTTTATACGAGTAGTAGTGTCACTCCGTTATTATATTGTAGAATCAAGGTTTTCCTTTTATATATGTTTAACCTTACAGAACATCGTATCATTTCAGTCTATTTATTTTACTGTGCACGTGTGACGAAACTTATGTTTTTGAGTAGAGCTTTGTGAAATGATTCCTGCTAAAGAATAGAGTCAAGCTAGCGATATATTTTAACTCACAGGAGAGTAGCTTTGTGTTATTTTTATCCATATTTCTTTCAGGTGTCCATATATTTTCTCCACTACAAATTTAAGATAAACATATAACATCCATGTTTAAGCTCATTATATGCTCGAGATTTTTTAAGACTTATATAATTTACGATGTGGCTAGGCCTATTTGAGTTCCATCCAGTTCGTCTCCTTCTATGACTACGATCGCGTTAAAAGTACCTGTAGAACTAATTTTACGTGGTTGTGGTAAACAGAACTGTTTTTGTCGTTATTCACTTATTATGTGCCAGTGTGTGCGTTGTATTTTGTGTTTCTATTGATGACGAGTCCTTCACAGATCAAACGTCCCTGCACCAACACTTGAAAAAGCCGTTCAGGCCAAATATGTAGTGGAGAACCTGAACATGAACTGTGATCATATAAATACCTTATTGTATTAGCGTAATATCATTATGATTTTAGTATAATGCATTACGATTATTTTGACAAGTGCATTTAAAATTATAGTGAAATATCCATGTCAAAAGTTTTTCATAAATAGTTCTTTGTATTACATTTCCAAGTAATAAATCATAAATATAACTGAAATATGTTTTAGATTCAGCTGTCTAAAACTGAGAATTTATCTATCATTAAAAGTACCGTTGAACAGTTAAGTGGTAATTTAAAATGTTCAATCAGCCTAAAGCTGGTCAAATGAGTGGTCAGAGTGACGTTGCTCACACGTGTTGTGGCGCGGAGCAGCGCGTCAGCAACAACAGGTGCTCCGGGGCCAGCATGCTGATGGGTCCCTCCCTCCACCCCAACAACACAACGCCACGCTCCGTCTATTCAATAAACAACCATTTCATCACGTTTATTATGTACCAGGTTCAGCGTTAGTAATTTTAGACGTTTTTGTACATAGAGAATTTCATACTTTTTTGTTTAACATGTTTACTATTTAGTGATATTCCGAATAAATATAAGGGAATTTTGAGAATCTATATGAGAAAGTTTTTAGCTATCAGTATTTAATAATAATGGGTTAACAATGCACAATACATTCCGTGTTGTTTTTTACCATTTTACGCATATTCAGGTGTAACAAATTTGATTTATTTGTTCAAGTAAATTTTAAATTAATAAATACAATTAACTAAAAACTTATTGTGTTTTACTGCACCAGAAATTGCGTTAAATTTAAGGGATACACCTGTATGTTTTTTAAACATACTATTGTTGTAAAATGTTTGGAGATATCTACGTAAAAATTTAATGATTATTTGAATGTCCTTCAGACGAAACTTCAAAATTGAGACTTAATTCATTATTCTGTGTTCATTGGCATGCGATGGTGAATACTTTGTGGTAAGAATGTGTTTTTATGTACCAACCACGGTAGTTATTGCTGTAAAAATGCAATATACATCAATGAACGCTAGGTTTAAAATACCTAAATGATAAAAGGATAATACGTATTATAACATTCTGTGGTATTTTTTATACGTGTTTTAAAGTTTAGCTTGAGTATATAAGTCATCCACCAAATAAATTGTAATTCAAAAGAAAAAAGAGTGGCGTGAGTATTCATCGGTTGACTAGACTACATACAGTACATGTAAGAGGCAACAGGCTTAACCAGGTCGGACGAACGTCAGCCAGTAGTAACCGCCATAACATTCGTTTAACAACCGTCACTCCATAAAGACGACCGTGTTTTGGTCGAAACTAGTCACATTCACAAGCCATTACACCCCCTTAATTCATTCTTTATGTACTTCCAGAGATAAATGTTGAAAATTTCTCATACGTTTATTTTATTTGGATTTTCAAATAAATTTGTTTTACTTCACTCGAATGAATTATGACAAGTTGGCTCTATAACTAAGTGTGCTTATATAAACTAAAACGAATTGAAAAATTATTTCTTGTTTGATAAAATTCTAGTTTTAACAGATACAAAAATTAAAACCCCATAATTTGGTTTACAAAGTTGTATGGGACGTAACATTGCTCTTAGTTTTTCCTCGTATATGTTGTTAATTTTTTTTAACTTAACTTTGGCATCAAATTAAGCTGGATAATATTTACTGTTACTCGATTTCTTTAAATGAAAAAAACAACTTATACTCAAAGGGAGGGGAATAAGTCGTAAAAAGCTATAGGCCTGTATTTTACTTATGATCAATTGTTGAGCAATTGTCTAAAGAAAGAAGCATATCGATACTTTGAAATTAACCCATAGATTTAACATTAATTTTGGTCTTACCTTATCTTACCTCCTTTGCCTCCCAAACCTAAGCCTTGCCAACAGGATTCCTGCACGACTCTCAATCCACTGCTAGGTCTAAGGATGTCTTTATCCTTAATAGATCTTTAAGGATCTCTTTTAGTTTTCCACCAAAAGGACTTCCCAGTGGGTAAACAGTGGGTAAACATGAGTTGCCTCCAACCAGGTCTAGTTATTGCTTTGGCTGCAATGTATGGATGTTTATTTCTCGAAACGTACTTCGTAGGAAAATAGACAATCAGTAAATCGCATTACTTTATTTACACACTCCAAATTAACTAATATGATCTTTGCACACGATCTTTGCAAATTGACTACACATAGTAAGTACAGCCACACAGTAAAAATACAAAATAAATATTTTAATATATTATTGACAAAACTAAACGTTTTCCAACTCTTATCAAAATCAGATTTTGAGTTTAGATGGATTACCGGATTCGATGGTTAGGACTTTTTTAAGCTACTGACTTATAACAATATTGCCTTTGTATGCAAGGTTAATAAACAGTAATTATAAAGCAAATAAACACAACATCCCATACTAAAAATACTGTAACCACACAATTAATCTTCCAGAACAACATTGAATGGCAGATACGATACTAAACCAGCATCCACGGCAGGACAGGGCGGCGGCGGCGGTGGTGGAGGCGGTGGTGCTGTGTATTCTCCGCGGAGGTGTATCGCAAGGCGGGAAACTTTGTTCATAAATTGTATATACACTTCCCTAGCGTGTGATAGGGCGAATGAATCCGGCCGTGTCTTAATACGCTGATATTGCGGCTTCCACCTTACGAAGCATTGTGGCTAATGGGCCCGCCGACTAGACTAGGGTAAGGCACCTTGAGCGTTTGTCGGATATCTTATACTGTTCCTGCGAATCTGGACACAGAGCACACATTTTCCTCTATAATTCTTTCCTTATTTAATTAAGGGATTAAGTATGCAAATAAGTTATACAAGGGGTATAACTTATTACTTATTTACTTATAGGGGTATAACCTGGGGTATACTACTACTACCAGCGGTAAAAACTACGATCACATTAGGGTAAAAAAACCACGATCAGAACAGAGATTAACACCGAAAACAACGATATCCCAGTTTAATTTTGAAAATAAAGGAAAAATAAAAATAAACAAAATTCCAAAAGGGTAGCTTTTGGGAACTATAGAGGACATAAAAGCCGAGGGCCTAGGGTCGTTGTAGGGTTGTAGGGAGAAAGGACTCAAGATACTGTTGGAAGTAACGCCTACACAATATTTTCCAACATCCTAGGAGGCTGGATTTGAAGCATATTAGGCTGGACACATGTATTGGCTGGACATGGAGCATTTGGTAATTACCTTCTCAGGATCAATAAAATTGAATAAAGTGATTGATTTTACTGTGACATTTTTAAAAATGACCTATTTCACCACACCATAAAATTTGAAAAGTGCCAAGAGGAAAGAAAATTTGTTGTATTTATATTTCATTGAAAAATGTTGTAAAATTCCGTAGAACTTCAGCTGAGGGACCTTTCAACATTTAAAGAACCAAGAAAAGTGAATGTAGATCGATGAAGATGAACAACGGATGATACAAAGACATTGGCACTGGCAAAAGAGCATTTGCTATTAGTCTTATTATTTAAGTGAAAATTGGAGAAAAAAAGGAAGAAAATATTTTAAGCAATACCGGATGGGAGCTTGATCTACCACTTGGTAGAAACTGGTAATTTCACCCGTAAATATATGCAGGGTGTCCATTAAAAACGTTTCAGGACTTCGGTTAGTGATTAGGTACATTAAAGGGAAGAAAAAATTGCAAAATAGGTATGGCCTAAAACGCTCATTTACTCAGACACCGCCATTTTGTATTTTCTACAATATACTTTTTATTTCAAACATTTTGTAACGGATTATTTTCAAATTTGGTACGTGTTTTTAACTAGTAGACTACTAATATTAAAAAACAACTAGTTTGATCCAAACTCAAATTTCAAAATGGCGGCCATTTAAAATTTCAAAACTTAAATACTTTGTTTTAAAATGGCCGCCATTTTGGATTTTGAGCTTGGATCATGCTAGCTATTTTTTTTAATAATACTATCAATTAGTGTAAATAACATATCAAATTTCAAAATAATCCGTTAAAAAAATGTTTTAATTAAAAAATATTTTGTGAAAAATACAAAATGGTGGATATCTGACAAAAAAGCGTTTTAGGTTATACCTCTATTGGATTTTTTTTCTTCCTTTTAATACACCCAGTTACTCACCGAAGTCCTGACACGTTTTTCATGGACACCATGTATTAAATCGGATAGCGTAGATGAAAGTTATAGTTAAACTACATACTCTGAGATCATTGCAGTTCTGTGAACATTATTTCAGACTGTGAGCAGACACTCAAAAAATGTTTATGAGCAGATGGAGTTAAATGTGTGATAATGACACACTTTTCAGTTATTAAATAGTAATCCTGGACCAAGAACAGGTGCTTCTAATCCTAGGTGTTAGTTATTAGGTTAGTGTTAGGTTATTATATTTTCAACATGCACCCTTAAACGAAAATTCACTCTTTATCTCTTAAAACGCCACTTTAATTCTTTTCTTCTGTTGTAGGCCTATATCAGACAATTGCACTACGACAATTAACTGTATTTACTGTATTTAGCCAATAATGTATTTTAACCTTCACTATTGATTTTTCATTGTTTAAATTACTATCAAAATATCATATATCTTATTATGGATGTATAAGATCCATATTAAGTGAGAATTTGTAATGATTATTTATTACATATCATATAATATCACACATTTTGAAACAGAATTGAAAATATAAAAATTAAATTCTGGCAATAGTACAATATTAGAATTAACATTTTCAAGAGTAACTGAAAGTTATTTCTACTGGAAAATAATCTCCCAGTTGAGTAAACTAAATAGGACCTTGGAAGTTCTTGTTGCAGTAACTTTCTCTTAATGATAAACAGATCCCGTTTTATTTAACATTTAAAATCATATTTCATTACAAAATAATATGAAATACTAGTTATTACAAATGTAGTCTAGATATTCATCCAAGATACTTAGATTAGAGTGGAAATCTCTGAATATGCTGTAATATTTTCTTAAATGAACTGAACTATGACCACAGTGATTATAGATTGTATTTTTAAGTTTATTCATTAAAGTTCAAAGCTCACAATTCCAACTCCATGATTATGCAACGTGGTTACTCACCATAAGATTAAAACTTAAGTTTTAAAATATAATAAATAATAGGTTTTAAAATAAGTCCTATCAAGAAACTTTCCATCAATGTTCAATAGACCTAATTGGTTGATTTTAAATATCTATACAATTAATAATGTTTCGAAAATGTGGTGGGTTACAGGTACAGAGTGATAAACCTTCTAATTGTGATGAAAGAGAGGTTTGGAAAGGGTTATTCTAAACAATAGATTGTATATACCCCCACCGCGCAGAGCTACCAACATAATTCCAAATCTCCATGACATTTCACTGGAGCATGGAAGAGTGGAACAGTTAAAATAAACTATTATTAAACATTAACGGGCTGGGTCGCGGAATAGTCACCACGGTGTTGCTAACGCGCCAAGCTGTCGTGAGCATTCAAAATTACGATTCTGCAATTTTATTTTGAAAACATTATATAGAGACATTTTTCTCTACAGAGTTCTAATACAGAGTTTTTTTAGAGTGATCATAGTATGGTTAAATAATCATAGTTAATTTAATTCTAATAATATGTTCGTTTGAAAATTTTATACCGTACCCAAACCTTTCCCGTAGTTTTATATTCAAAATTTGCCATAAGCCAATAAAGTTATACATTAAAGACATTACAGGTATATTCTATAAATATTTAATTGAATCGGGTAATACACCAATCAGTTGTGGCAGCGACACACATGACCGTATGTCTTCACTTCAGCAGACCACAGGCGGCGGTCTCTGGAGATTTCACGGGTGGATCTCCTCTGCTCCTCTGCCCCTCTGCTCCTCTGCCCCCGCTCCCGTGACTGACACCCATTCGACACGAGCGATGCTGACTCGCCCCGACGCACCGCCTCAATTGTGAACATGTGTTGCAGGGATAATTCGTCCTGCCTTTCCTTCAAATGTCAATGCCGCGTTTATTCCAGCTCAGCTGTCTGTCGCCCTTTGTGTAACATGAGAATGAGATTTTGAACACTATTATTTTCCTCATTTCATTGATGTCTAATTTGTAGGTAGTTTGGAAAATTAAATTTTTCGATATTAGCTTATCAATTGGTTTATTTTATAAGAATTAGCAATTTTTAGTCTTATCACAGGTTTTTACTATCACTCTTATTATTATTGATTATCACTCTTGGATAATCTTGTAACCGAGGCTATCAAGCAACCCCGAGGCAAGAAAACAATGGAATAGGCCACTCTGAACCTCGCGAGGGTTAAATTTAACTATCATTAAATAGACTAGCCAAAGACCTAGCCTACTTAATTCTAGTTGTCACTTGTAATTTGGTAATTCATCAATCGTCTGTCTTAACTGACTAGGCTGGATATTGATTACGATCAGGGCTGGGAACGTATAAAAGGTATTTACTAATCTTCACAAAAATTAAATATCAATTATAAATGTCCAATTTTTTAAACAATGTTTCTTAAATTAAAAAATGATTGTATTTACTTCCCAGTGGGGACTAGGTTAGATCGTGTATAGAAATAAAGGGAATGTTTTTTGTTCTTCTAAACAACTGTTCTTATAACCATAGGACGGAACTTCCGTTAAATACTTCCACTGACCTTTTGCGTTTCACAAATCCGCTAATACCCCCTCCCCCACGGAGCTAAGCCATGTCCATGTCAAAATACTATTTACCTCATAGAAAACATTTGTTTTAGATTTTTATCTATCAAATATATCTGTGAATTATTCAGTTGAAGGTAAGGTCTACTACGTATTTGAATTCAAAGGAAATATCCCCTCAAATATTGTCTCACCTCACATAATTTAACAATCATGAACTGAATAACATACCAAACATGAAACTTCACCTAACATCCGTATAATTAAATTGAGCGCTATCGTAAAACTTGATAGTAAACTTTGAATCCAAACAGTTGCAAACAGTCCTCAGCACGTCTAAGTTGACTTAAACTACTTGCTCTTGTGCAACTTCTCAAATAAATTAGAGAGATGTTAATGATACCGCAACAGCTAACTGAATTGTTACTCGGTCGGTGGATTTATCACTGAACGCCGTACTAGTGTGAGAGGGGGGGTGGTGAGGGGGTTATAGAATGAGGGGGTGAGGAGTTGTTAGCCAACTCGCGAGGTATATATTAGGGCGACACGTCCCTAGTGTTATTATAGGTGCTCCACATCCGAGAAAACTTCCCCCGTTATACATCCAGACTTTGTGTTATATTCTTCCTCCGTTGTCCTTGCTTTTATTCAACCAAGTTTGGACTCCGGGGAATTCGTCGGGACGTTAATCTTGATTTATCATTTGAGTTAGACAAAGTCTTCAAATGTTTTAAGTTTACACATAAACTTTGCAGCACTATTAACATTGTACGAATTTTCTTTGATGTAATGTTAGTTTAGAACTCTGATTCCTGTGGACTGGGAAACCTGGCACGATTAAATGTGTAATCATTTTTGAATGTAATATTGTGTTTTACTCAAATACTTATAGCTGGTCAATCGATGTATCTTATGTTTAAGAAATACTTTTTAACTATCTTCCTAGCTTTAAATAAAAAAACTATTACGTAAAATTGAAAGATAAATTGTTACTTTGATTATGGTTCAATGTTTTGCATATATGTCATTAGTTTACCCGAAAAGTTTATTTTTTCACATCTTTTCATCTTAAACAGGGTACTTACTAAATCTTATTTTGTCAGAATTTATTTTGTTTTACTTCACAATTTATATCAGTTTTAACTAACTTTAACATCCGTTCTTTTGTAAAGGGTGAATTACAGTGTAATAGCTGAAATTTGCATTTTATTTGGAAATACATATTATATTATATTTGTTTAGTAATCATTCAATATAATATATTTATAAATAATACTAAGAAGTAATAAAGCTGTAACAATCGTTGTTGTAGATTATTTTAGGCTATTCCATTTTGTAAGAAAATTTAATAATTACTATAAGAAATTTTTTGCAAACAAATTTTCCTTATCTTTGTCAACTGTAACATTGATTGCTGATTTTTCATGAACAACAATGAAAACTGATGAAGAAAACAATGAGGAAAATTAAAATAAAATTGATAATTTAGAGTTTAACTTTTGTTTGTAAATCCCCCCTCCTGTAATTATGATTTCGTTACACTGTAGGGCAAAAATATTTTTGAAACAACAATAGTATTCTTAATTCATTGAGGGAAAATAAAAGAAAACGCATACATTTCAATTTACCTCTGTAGGGTGGTGTGGACGTGTTCGGAGGACGTTGTATTTCTGCTAACAATCCCTCAGAGGCCGGCGGTAAGGGCCTACCTTCCCGTAATTGGCACTTTTACCTCACGTTTTTACGTCACGTTGCCACCCTATCATATTACCACTACTCGCCAAGTCGCACCCTCTGTGTGCTGATTCAAACTCCCGAAGATATGTTTTTAATATAATTGTTTTTTATTCTTTTTTATAATTTAAGCTATTTTTGGGAATGACTTCGTATATAAATATAATACCAGATCTGTTTATGTTTTTTTTCGAAAAACATTTAACTAATTAATATATTTCATATTAAGAGTTGAAAGTGGCTCAATGCAAAGTCCGAGACCTTATGTTTGAAGTGCAAGATTTATCAAGGACCTTAAAAACGGTCTAGAATATGCAAATACATTTCGCTTGTGTTTTGAAACATATTTTTTGCTACATAACAAATACTAATAGTTTTTTATATAAAAACAGACATTTGAATATAAAAAACATACAGAATTAGATTATTCCTTCGGAAATAATAACAAATGTATTTTGTATATACTGGAGAAATCCAAAAATGTTAGTTATAATATTTTTCGGTAGTTTAACAATCACAATTTCGATAGAAAACATATTACGTGGTGAGTAATGCAATGATAATTTTTCGCAGGTGGTTAACAGGTGATTTCACCTGAAAAAAACTCAATCTGATTCAGTATATAAAAAAATTACGTTCTAAAATACTCAACAGTTTTTGACATAGTTAAAATCAAATTTCATAATGAATTTGTATATTTATCATAGTCTACATGGAATTTAGTTTCATTTTTTTTAATACAAGTTTATAAAAAATAAAATACACCACTTTTATAATGTATTATCTATTAACAACGAAAGATTGATTTGAAGGAATAGAAATTAAAGAAGGGAAACCATGCAATGTTCTTTCTTGAATAAAATAATATCATTCGCACCCTAATCCTCGAAACTAATTTAAAAAATTAAGCTATTGATATTTCTAGTTATATAATAATTGTAGATGTGAATAATTCTCATCTAAAACATATCAATATATCAAATCATATAAATTCCACGATTAAAAAATTTGCTGTGAAAAGTAAATACTGGCTGGGCAGGTTTTTTATGAAACACGATATCGTAGTGTGAAGAAAACGTAATGAGGTAAGTCTGAAAGAACAATAAACAAAACAATATGTCAGATTATTAAAGTCGATTGAAGATATTTATGTCAAATCCGAGTTTGGGAGAGGCATAACATTGAATTGAAGGAAGAAAAGTAATCAGATATCACTTAGGACTGAGTTGACAGCTATAATATTAAATTCCTACCATCATACGCTCCTATTTCATTTTCTTCCTGAGCGTTGTGCTTTCCTCTCGCCTGCATTTTACGCCGGAATTCCTTTAGCCATTAGTGGTTTTGTGAATGTATTTCACAACATACTTCATGGGAAATGGAATGGGCAGCAAGGCATTTGAAACGGATATTGCATTTCTCCTAATTTATTCAAGTTTCTCGCACCTTTTATTTCATAAAAAGGATTTGAAAACATTCAACGTATGCTTAACATATTGCAGTATCCATTATTGAACTAAATTTTCAAATTTTTATTTGTACATAAAACGTTTCAGTATTTAAGTTCAAAATGAAGAATTAACTAAAATAGTAATGCAGTTTTTAATTAAGTAGTATATTACTTGGTTAACAGACAAGCATTATGCAAACACTATTAATATTTAAAACAAAAACTTTAAAACAGAAAGAGGGTGAAATGACTTGTCTGTGATATGCCAGTTCCTTAATGAGTGTGGGGTCACAAGAGGAAAGTCATCTCCGGTTATCAGCCCGTACTTCTCTCGTCAGCTGACACAACATGGCTGCCAACCTCTCTGTGAAATAATGTCCCGGCGACAGAGTTATGCTTGTGAGTTATGCCCTGTCGAGTTGTTGTCCCGTGGGGGAGTGAAGTGTGGACTCGAGTGGCCCAGAAAGGGCGTCGATGTTATGTTGGGAAGGACACCAACACCCTTACTCTCTTAGTCAGTAAATGGTTCTTGTAATTTTTCTTCAACATGCTTTCTTTGGTGTCTGGAAGCTTTTGGATGACACTTCACTTCCATTATATTAACTGGAAATAAAATTAAACTACTGTAGGATTGTATTTAAATAAACTTTACATTTGTCATGATGTTTCTACTGAGGCCTCTATGTACGAGCCTGAAGAATTAATCACAATATAATACTATATTAAGGTAAATAGTCATATTTTATACTTTTTAAGTGATTGTTTTCAGAAAAATCTTATAATGTGATTTTTCCAAATATTGAGGCCAATATCAAGGTTTTATTGGTAGTATGATGGCATGTACGAACATTGTATGTTTGTTTCAAGTATCTTAAACGATTCATTTGGTTCAAATCATTCATGGATAAATTAAAAACACACCAATCATCTTTCATTGAAATGGCAAAGTCGCCTGTTTCAAAGGTGTGAGAAAGGTTTATCAGTAACTGATAAAGGTTTATCAGGATCGTCGAGACAAAAGATTTATTATGTCTATAAGAGATTAAACACGAGATATTCTCGACTCTCAGATAAAAGAGGCACTTATTTTTACCTAGTTTAAAACTTATAACCTACAAGAAGCATTAATTTTCAATGATATATTTCTAAATGCATAGATACAATTTAATCCCAGTATAATTGAAAAGGAGGGATACATTTTTACTGGAGGAAAATACATCGGTAACGGTGTATATTAAAATAATAATCAATTTAAAAACATTTATAATAATTTGTATAATACATTTGTGTTTTAATTGAAAGGAGAATTCAGACTGGATGCAAAGATAATCTTCTTTTCGCGGAACTTACGTAATATAGTCAATTTAGGAAAAGCTACCTTATGCTTGAGTAAAACTGGCAGCAGTAATCAAAATGAATATTTCATGAAATGAAAGTTGCGTGAAGCTGGCGCGCTTATGTTTTGGTGTTTTCTGCGTGCAGGGTATATTTATAACTCTAGGAAAATATGTAACTTGTAACGTTAGTACAAATGTTTTCGAGTATTATAATGGATGGTGATATTATTTCTACGGCGTACTAAGTATAGTTTTTGCTAGGCTATTGATATTTTACAAATGATTAGAATGCAATATCAGGATCAATGAACAATTTCGATCCTACATTAAATTTTTTTTATACAATAACTAAATTATATTATATTAGATTCGATTATTGAAATGACAGCTATACAACAAGGTAGGTATTTTAAGCCAATTATGAATGAGGATTGAGACTATAATGATTGTAGCGCGATCTTGTAGTCTTGTTACTGACTAAGGCTGACATGTTCCCTAGGCAGGACTGTTAATTAATTAATAGCCCAACAGCCGAAGGCAACTAAGGGACCTACAGTTTGACGAACCACTGCCTCTGATTTATGAATCAGTCTAATCATGAGGATGGTCTTTGAGGATGTATTCAATAGTACGGACGTTAATCCACACAAGGAAACACTACACCCACCGACCATCGCTCACAGCTACCCACAATTCGTGATCTCCACGTGCAGTGATTGTGATTCTCTAGTACAGGATGACGCCACTAAATATAAATATTATATATCAACATATTATAGACAAAATGTGTTTAACCATGATATCAGGAAACATGTAATTCATTCCCGAAATGATTTGTTTTCTTCACAACTTAACGACTCTCTTCGGATTAATTCTGCCTTTTCACAAAGAAATGTCTACTACAAATATTTACACCAACTAATGGTGTATACGGTTGAATTTCATAGAAATATTGGCTTGTTGAAATTGAAAATATTGTTATACCGAGATTAGGAAGGGTTATAATCTGATTCATTAAAGTGTAATTTTACAGGCCTTTTAGGTAGAAAGTGCGATTAAATGTGGATAAAACTATATATTTAAACGTAGGCAATTTACAAATTAAGTGGAGAGTAATTATTTTTTCCTACTAAAAATCGGAAAAAATTGTAACCCATTTCAAAATGAATATTGCAAATATTGTTTAAAATAAGTAAAAATTAGACCGAAAATTTTAACAACTCGCATTGTTTAGTTTTTTTCAATAGTAATATCTCAATTTTCAAAATAGGTTTTACTGTTTTTTTTATTTTTTTTAGTCTTAAGTGAAAATTTCATGCGTTCGAATATTATTTAAAACTTATTTATTTTCGACAATCCTAAAATAATCAAAATAATCAAGTATAATTTAAAAACGTTTGAACTCAATCGAAGTAGTAATATGGGGTGGAAAGATGTATTCCCCCAACCCATTCTACTTAAAGTCACATTTTCTTATAAAATATCGTCCACATTTTCCGTGATAAAAACCACTAATGGTAAAAAGCATTTAGGCGCCAAGGTACACATTACTGAGGGGAAGCGCCATGGTGCCGCCCGGAAATGAAATGGAAGATATGATAGCTTGAATTTAATATTATAACTGTCAAGTCTGTCCTAAGCGATATCTGATTTCTTCGTTTCTTTAAGTTTATTTCTTATCTCCTTGTTTAGTCTTTATGAATTTTAATTGCAACATATTATAGAACAAATTACATTTATTTATTACCAAACTATAAACAGAACGATTTAATTTGTAATTGGTCAATTGTAGAGCTGCTACCACCACTATACGTGTATGTATTGGATGAAAACTACTGCCTCACTCCAACTCCATAAACGATAACTACTATCCAAATGCTAATTGAATTTCTATGAAAGTTAATTGGACGTGTTTCGAATTATACTTGGTATCATTGATTAAAACTATTTTGCTTTTTTGCAGGTAATATGGTTGACCTTACTAAAAGCTGTAGATTTTCAAATCTGACCTCCTGTACCAGGTAAAAACGGTTACAAAAAATAATAGTATTTAAGCTTTTATTACTAGATATTCCATTTATAAAATTTAGGTATTAATTACCGAATTAAAAATACCGATTTCTCAGTAAATATTTAAATTGCAATCATTTGTTGATTGCAATTTAATTGTTTACTGTTGATACATAGGTGTAACAAACACAATTTAATATGTATTGGATAAAAATGGTGATACGACACAACTGTTTTATAATGGAATTACAAGTTTTAATAAACTGCAGATAGGGAAAGAATGATCTATAAAATATCATCTACAACAGTGTTTAATTCCAAGTTCATCAACTAGCTCTTTGCCAAAGAAAACAAAGCTAAAGCAACGTCAAAATTATGATGAGCTTTCTTATGAGACGTTTAGTACACAGGTTGCATTTAAACATTTAAAGCTTCCAAGACTTTGGGGCATAATTGAAAAGTCAACATTGTTAACAAGACAAAACAATTAATTAGAACGGTTCCAGAGGGAGCCCTTCCATTGAATTATTCACTGGGTTTGCTTTGGCAATGAAATCAGCTTGTTATTACGCATTTAGTCATCGAAAAATTACAATCTTCGCGTCTTTTAACAGGGTTTAAGGCCTTAGACCTTTTAAAAGACATTTACATACTGTTGTGATCTGACATTGAAATATGCCATATTTCGTTTCTGTTTTCATGACTACAACATGATAACAGGGACTTTTATGATATTTTCTCAGGGGCAATTTCTCATATAAAATATTTTGTTTGAAGGTTATTAATTTTTTAACAATTTACTTTCATCATTATTCTATTGACAAATTTTAGAAATTTTGAAAGTTCTACAATATAATCACTTAACAATAATTCAAGGAATATAACCTAATACTAATAAAGAATTAGTTCAGCCTTTTTGACGCTGTCAATTAGTGTTACAAGGCTTACAGGTGAGGGTAAAACATATTATTTACATTTGCAGATGGATCGGCAGGTAATACCTAAAATAATATCGCACAGAAAGTAATCAATCATCGTTTTTTCCTCGTTAGTATTCCAAGTTCCCGGCTACGAATCATCCGGCGCCTCGCATCTTGAGCTCATTTATCACCTGTTAGAGAACTGTTGGCCGAGTTCGTAGTCTTGTTTGCACCTCTTTGCAATCTATCTTTGTATAAATATTTTACCTTACTGATAACTTTTGAATCTCAAAATCAAGATAATTTTAATTTAGGGAACTGTTGGCCGAGTTCATAGTCTTGTTTGAACCTCTTTACAATCTATCTATGTGTAAGTATTTGATCTTACTAATAACTTTTGAATCTCAAAATCAAGTTAATTTTAATTTGTGTATAAGTCATATACTTTAAAATAGTATTTTACGTTACTATTTCGGAAAATTGGTATTAACTGGACGAATGAGAACGCTATTTCATGCCATGCTACACAACTACATGTTCTCATTACCTGAAATGAGAACAGGATCCAGTCTTAAAGAGTTAGAGGTAATGTTTGTGTTCACACATTCAACCAATTACTTTCATTACTTTTTCTATTGGCAAAAAATATTGCCGAAAAGTTCTGATGAGCTGATATTCAGCAAATAATTTCATTAAAAGAGTACGGAGTGATTATTAAGTATTATAGTGTTACTGTTGCATGTATTCACTAATACTTTTGGGTCTAAAGACAACCATATTGTAGGGAGGAAAATATTCAAATAATGTAGGGGTCAACAGCTGATCATTATTACAATGTAATAAATATGAAAATACATGATAATAGTAAGCAATTGGCAGTATCGAAAGTGATAATCGATTATGATAACATCGTTTAGAATACGTCGTGAAAGACAATTATGCGATTGTTTACCACTGCAAAAACAATATGGAAGCAACTATTACGTCTGTCAAATCTTAAATTTGTAAAGTAGCTAACTTATAATATTACATAGTTCAAAATAGGGGTCTAAAGTGTGTTTTGCAGCCCTTTAAACTTCAGAGGCTTGGTTGTAAACCTTGAGCTCTACACAAAACATTACTTTTAATAAAATATACCTTTTAAGCTCATTTGACCGATCATACGTAGTTTAACCAGGATTGATTCCCAATAACTCCCAGGATCCCAATAACTTACTTAATACGTCTCTTAATTCCTTTAGGACACTTTAAGATTTGTATTTTTTGGGTGCAGAGTAATTACAATGAATTTTTTTCACTGACTTGGAGTTTACTCTCATAATTGTATACATTTTAACAAAAATCATTAAGCTTGTACACTTGTTTTTATATCAAACCGTTGTTTTTGATATGTATAATGTCTTATCTCTGGGGGGTGCTAGCAATTTGCGCCACAAAATGTTCAAACAGTGACGTCATTTGATTAGTGACGTTATACGGTTAGTGAAGTCATAGTTTGATTTTAAGAACAGCTGTTTACATGAACTGGAAACATTCCCTTTTATTCATATCCATGATCCAACCTATTTCTCACAGGGAAGTAAATACAAACGTTTTATGCGGTGTTCCTAATCTGATGCAGTTTTACTAGGTCAAACATTACAATGGTAAATTTATTCAATAGCATAATTTTATTGTTAAATGTTTATACTAAATATATTGTTCATTGGATACAGTTTTTCTTCATTGTTGTTTTTCACATTTTTGCTAAAACACCAAACAAATTTAACACAAAAATATTAATATTTGGCTTAAATTTTAAGCATAGTACCGTCCTGATAACGTAAATAATAAATTAATTAATAAAGTTAGAAATTTGTAATTTGATACTATATGACAATAAATAAAACTCTTATATACCAAGACGTAGGCCCAACTACAATATTGACTGATAACTAATTAACGCTAATGCTAGGCCGGCTAATGGCATGACCTATATTGCACGTCGCAGCCAATTAGGCGTGTGACAAGAGCCAGAACCTATCGATAATAAGGCGGTGAAGATGGAGAGACCAGCGAACGTTAATCATCGGTACTGTTCAGTGTTCATGTTCGTGCCGCGCGCCACTCGCTCTACTCACACTACCTTTTCACTAGTTTACAGACTAATTTATGTCAATTTGTCCAAACAATTACTTTTTATTACCTTTACCTACGTTTTAATTACTTTTTGTTTCGCTCAAACTTTCATAAATGAAATTAGAGTTTTGTCTATACATTTCTTATAATCATTATATTTGTGGTTATTTCTACGTTTTTTAAGCTCGATAGGTCAAAACGGGTCTAATCTCAATTTCTGTCTGTCTATCTGTTCGCCTGTGTTTATGTAACACTAAACAAGTCTTATAAATCTAACTTACGGTAATTTTTTCATTTTTTCTAAGTTTTACAGAAAATATGATCCATAAAAGTGAAATCAAAAAATAACAATACAAATAATAGAGCTAATAGTAATAAATTACCATCAGCTGTTAAATTATAATCAATATTTGTTGGTTTTTATTGATAATCGATTTTAAATCTATTACATAATCATCCTATATTGTTTTATCTTGACTCATAACGAATTTTAATAATGATTTGCATGCTATGTAATAGATCGAACTGAGGATTTTTTGTATTATTTGTTTCAATATTCAGAAATGTATTTTGTTTCCATAATATTGATAGGCGTTTTCCTACCTACACAGTGTGTTGTGCAGCGTGCTCCTTGATAAGGTTCACTGCGTCACCGTAACAATGAGTAGAGTTAACCGCACGAAAGTAGTCCGATGAGGTCTTAGACAGCTGGTTCCCACCTCACCCCTATCGACAGCATTGTTGCCATTTTTCATTTAGCCTATCAGCTGACGTTGCCATATGCTATAACTCTCATTGGACTGACTCATTGCAACTACTGGTTGCATTGAAATTATATGAGTGCACCACTAGCCCTAGCTGTGGATGAAGCAAAACTGTATAATTTGATTTCAATGCAACCAGTAGTTGGCCATAGTTGGGTAACACAGTTAACTTCACGAAACACGGTGCGTAACACACTGCGGAGGTAAGAAAATACCATTTAAACGTAAAAAGCTATAAAAACTAATAAACTAGGATGGACAAAAATCATATACAGCTCTTATTTATCCTCTTACCTTAGGTTTAATTGTCTTCTATTACATCGTGCTAAAAACTACAACTCCTTACATCAGAAATAGTAATGGTCAACGTAGACTTGTTATTTTCTTATCAAAACTTACTTGTGTACACTTACAAAACTGTTTACATATTGTGTCAGACAAAATTGAGTTGTAATATTTTCCACCCCCATCAGGGTCGCGGCCACAGGGTTTTCACGATATCTCCTCGCCCTTCCGCCACTGCCGCTCTGCTGCAATGACAATATCTTCTGTGGACGTGTAAAGAAGCAAATATTAGGGGAGCAAATAGCGCGCTGTTATTGGGGGGAGAGATGTATGACCTTGTATTTGCACTGCACTTGGATCTTGCTCTCTGAAATGGAAAAACGGGCTCTGGATTGGATTTTTTTAAATTGTAAAACTTTGAATGGGTAATTTACAGTTGTATTATTAAAAAACGGAAATATTTAGGTTGAATAGGAATATTTAGGTTAAGTTGAATAAATATTTTTGATAATACAACATCAATAATTTTAACTTTTAGCCTCAAAGAAAGGACGGTTTATGTTTAGTGTGTGAACAAAGCTAAATTTCGTGTTTGGGAGTCCACTAAGACGAAAATGTACGATGTTGTAAATTTATTCATAGGACGCATTTTAAACTGAAATAATTAAAATGTTATTGATACTATGAAACTCGGATTATATTTGGTTCGATGGAAACTGTTGCACAGTCCGCTTTCATCACTAGTGGCCAATGTTTTATCTCTTAATTAATTCCGAAAGTATGTCAGCTTATTCATTTCAATAAGTGGAAATAGAGCTTATGAATTAAAAGAACCGAAAACTGTGGAAAACATATTCCGTATTGAAATAAGTTGTAAAAATGTTAGTGTATTATCAAAAACACAAAAACCCCCTAAAAGAATGTAAGGAAAGTATTACGTTACTCTATAGTATAGAAGAGTCTGCAAAACATATTAAAAATTACGAAGCAGATCGTAAAAGGCAATTCTATAAATCCAAGTCCATCCTTAAAACTCCCTCATTAATTTATTTTACACCAGAAAACTGTTCTTTTTTCTAATGAGTGGTACGAGTAAGTCTTTAAAAGGATTTAAAAGGAGGATGTATATATATGCTTGATCTAGATTATCAAATTTAGTACATTATTCTCAATAATCGACATAGGTGTCAAATGAGGTAACTCAATTATGATTATCAGTAATAATTAATGAATACTAGTATTAATTATTTAGTAAGCACAAATAAAAAATCACATAATTCAACAATGTCGACCGCTTACATACTTGGCATCAAATCTAAAGAGGCTTGATACTATAAAATAATTTAACTTCTGAGAGAAAGAAGCAGAAATGTTTGGAGGAAATATATCGTCCTAACGAGATCCGTGGCGTCATCTGGTCCGCAGGTTTTATGCCTCTACGTCGACGTCGGTCATTTCCTACATGTGACCGCCGTGAGTAGCCCCCCGCAACATCACCCTCGCCCTCGCCCTACCCACATCCACAGCCGGGGCGAATATTCGGGAATTACTGACACGTGCGCAAACACCAACACCGTTGATTAACCCTCCTGAATTAATATGCAAGTCGGCTCCAATATTAGCTCAGACCCAACAATTTCAATTCTCTTATTTTTCTGGGCATTTATTCTTTAATAACATACTGTATCGTCACTTTAAAGAAAGGTGATTTTGTAAATTAATAAAAAAAATTATTTGAATATTTTCCCATGTCTAGAGTAGGATGCTTAAATATCTACAACAGGTTGGTAAATAAATAGTGTAAAGTTGTGCTTCTTTTCAAAAGTACAGTATAAAGAATTTGTCTTTAACTTAATTTGAATTGCATTTATATTCTAAGTTTATATACTAAGTCGATGTTGACATTATTTACTAAAATAAAATATTAAAAATATTAAAAAAAATTTTCATTGTACTGTTAATTATTTTTAATTATAAACACACTCTCTGTGTAGCTTACCAGTAAAATATTGCGTAGCACACGTTATTTTTGAAACAGAAATTTTTATTTACATACTACAAACCCTAAAACTACTTTCCTACTACCCCTTGGCTAAGTTTTATCGGTGTTAACAAATGTATTCAAATGCAAAGTATATAAAATATACGAAACACATGTGTGTGGTAAAGCGTAGTATTTACATGCAAAACATATTTTAGCGTAATGACACCCCGGAGCGATCACATGTGATACGCAACAGTTAGGCGTAGGAGCTGGTTACTGTCACATTCACACTACCTTAATATGCGACCTATTAAGGTAATTAGATGGTACAATGAGTCGGGCAAATTAATATTGTAAAAATTTACAACATTTACTTTATTATATTTAAATGCATTTTTTACTTATAGGTAAAGTTAATTATTTAATATGAAATATGTAAAATGATCAATAAAAAGTATATCTAGCAAATAATAGGATGTTTTTTGGCCAGTATAAAAGGCAAGCTATTAAATTTATCAGATATACCCCTATTAATAGTCTATCAAACTCAGATACGAACCAGGTCATTTTAGGGTCTTATCTGTAACTAGACTATATAGTAAAAATAATGCTTTATTGCGTGAAAAATGGTGTACATTGCATTGCATGCGTCAATATTGATTTTTAAGTTAAAACAAAAATTTATAAAAGGCAATTACAAAGAAAATGTGTAAAATCCCAAAGGACATGACAAGGACAGCGTTGCCGGAGTTTTAGTTAGGTTTCGGTTACCCCAATGTGTCCCATAAACTCGTCAACAGAGTAAAATGCCCCAGAAATCAAATGGCGGTTCAGATTAATTTTGAATCCATTGTGATTTGCTGACTGTTTATATGATCGGGGAGCTTATTATTTAACTTTATACCAAGTTGATAAGGGAGACTCTCGTATTTTGAGGTTCTATGCTGATTAATTCTAAAATTTACTCTGTCTCTTATTTTATACTGGTGGAAATCTCTGTCCCGAATCATTGTTGTTCTGGATTTGCAGTGTAAGGATACATCCAAGATGTACAGACAGGTCAAAGTCAACAGATTAAGCTCCTTAAAGGAATTTCTACACGACTCTCGATATTCTAGTTTTGCGATGACTCTGACAGCCTTTTTCTCCAAGCGAAAACCCCTTTCGAAGTTTATAATGAAAATCTAAACCTACTTAAAAGATGGACAAATCCCACCAATTATATGTGGTAACACCAGAGAGTGGTAAACCTGCACATGATATACGTAAGTAAGACCAAAAAATAGGAAACTAGAACAGTTCAACATAAACTTGAAAACTAACAGTGTTCACGCTTTATCAAGCAACTATTCATTAATCAAATGCTAATGAATGTTGAATAAAATACGCCAAGAAGCACAGTTAAAAGTATGGTTATATGAGGTCATGTGAAGGAATGCCAAAACCTATTTAGTACAGGATTTAGTACGTTGCATGAAATTATCTAAATTCTGAAGACACCATGAAGCGAGTATGCAAAATCAACCTAAACGAGGGATGCAAAACCACGGCAGGATCACAAGGCACAGTTCGCCAATGGTGAGAGTCGGTCGGCCTCACGCCTTCGTAGGGTGTTTGACGACTATCTAGACATACCACGATAACTACTGTATATATATATCTGATTTTTTTAAGTAAGTAGACGGCCACGTACCCACTATAGTACAACCCAGTTTACTGGGTTGGCTCTTTTAAAAGAATTAGTCCACATGGCATGGAGGTAAGCAGTACAAATTAGTAGCTTTTACAAATTAAACAATTAAATAAAATTAAATCATAATGTATCAGATTGAAATTCAAGTGAAGCTGCTGTGATTTATATTTCTAAAAGGCATACGAATGTTAATGTAGCATAAACTATTTTTATAAACCCACTCTCTCAAGACGATGCCCTTTGTAATCAATACGGTTCATAAGTTTTATTTATGTATAAACAATTTTTATTTCTTTAACGTATTATTTTTTATAAAATTGTAAACCGGGTGAAGCGAGTAGTCCGGCCGGCGTAGTAAGCCGTAGCTACTTGGTTATGCATTGCGTCCCCGCCATAAAGTTAGCCAGATATGTATCCTATCAGGTGTGCCACCCTCCCCCCCAGTTCCATCGCACGCCACTAGACGGCGCGCGCTGGAGCTGTGGAGCCGGACAATGCGCCGATATCATCTCACGCTAAACAAACGCCGCTCGGAAACCAAAAGATAAATTGTTTCAGATAACTAATTCGTTATTCCGACCACATTCTGGATTGTTTTATTTATAATGGAAACGAATGGGTTCCGGCCTCTCCTTTTAACTTTAGCAAAACTTAATTTTTTTGGCAATATATTTTGAATGTCACATTTAGAAATATCGCAACAGTAATATAATAGATGCTTACAGAAAATGCATTCAAATTTAATATCCTAAAAGTTTGGGATTTGTATCCATCTCAAAGATGCAAAATTTTACCTGAGTTATGTATATTTGGTTATGTATATTTAAAATGGTATCAAATTGGTGTAATTTTAAATAAATGCTTTGAGATTTTTGTTTTGTATTATTTCATATCCAAATAATGGGAAATAATAAAAAAATATTAGTATATAGCTTGGTTTATATTTTCAGTTTAATCAATTAAAAATACTACATATAAAAATAAATATTACAACGTTAAACAAATTGTTTAAGTAATTTTTATTTTGGAGCGTTTTTTAAATGTTGAGGTACTAAATTAGTAACTCGTATTAGATTGTGTTTAGATGTGTTTTTAATTTTTCAAACCTGATAATAGTCATTAATTAGACTTACTAGATTAGATTAGTTATAAGTATAAAGTATTTTGAGTACACTAACGTTAACAAAACAATTGTAAATGTTTGAATATACTATTATAGTGGTAACCATATTGTCAAGGTTTTTTACCCTATTTTTTACTGGTATGATGGGTTACCACGGTATAATTATCTCATGATTTTCATTGATGCATGGTTACAGTGTACTATCTAACAAGCGGGTTTTGTACTTATATGTTTAGTCAAAACTAGTTCTGGATTATTTAAGTGGTAAAGTGAGACATTTACCATTTACATTAGAATAATGCAATTTAAGTTTAGATTGCAACAACATCTTCTCAATTTCCAAACTATTGATTTTTATAATTTATAATCATTTGGTTTTATATAAACAACAAACCCTTATAAAAAAGAATATTTTACATAAAAATCCAGAAGAACATAGCGGTTATATTTTACTGTCTTACTCTAGGTCCTATCACGAAAGGGAAAAAGAAAATAGATTAGTTGCATCACGCCACACAATACATCAGGACAAAGGACAACATAGATTTATAGCCCTGCAGATGGATTGAAAACAAAGGTCAGATGTCGGCTGTGGGGATACTGCAGTAATTTATTTAGGTCTTGTTTCAATACCGGCCTGACAAGGAACATTAGTTGCCAGACAATTGGCAGGTAAGAAGCCTGTCTAATCCTTTTCGGAAAGTGATCAATCATTTTCTCCCCGAGGTATTTGTTTCGTTCGGTTTCAGCAGGCTTTACTGGTACTTCTCGTGTGGAGCCTCTTTCGTATTTAATTATTTTATTGAGTACACTATTTATAATTTATTTTTGTTATGGTATAAGGAATATTTTTATGTTACAGTAAAATAGATAATTTTTATAAAATAATATTACCTTACCGTAAAGAGAACATAGTAGTATCTTAAACGGACTTTTTATTTAATACACGTGAATAATTATTTTCTTTCCGTTGTGCTTTATCTCAAATTAATGTTTACAGTTTCAAAATTATATTTATTCTGGACTTTAACTGGACTAATTTTGAGGACATTATGTGACTTTTTGCCAACATTCACTAAACATGTTGTATGATTTTTAATACAGCTACCTAGATATCAAGATATATTCAAACTTAAGAATAAACAATATAAATACATTATACACATGACAGTATTTTTTTCCTATAAAATGTAATATTTTACAATAAATTTTAACGATTGAAAAGGTTTATGATGAACGAAAGACAATATTTTTTAGTGCGACATTTCTATTTGAAGGTGATTGTAAACAAACGGAAACAGTTTCCAAATGTCATGACGTAGGTAAATTAGAGTGATGAGAGAGGGTTGCGACATCTGGGGCCCAGGTTTATGCTCGGCCCTCGCCCACGTGTTACGGGACGGACGCGGAGTTACTACCTACCCTTCTACCCTTCCCCTCCCCCTCCCGCTCTAATCAAACACTTATTTATGCTCAATATCTACCACTACTTAAAGTTACAACTTAACTTCAAACCGTTGCACTAAAGTACAGGGTTTAACGAGTGTATTAGCTTTATTTTGATGGCAACTAGAAAACAATTTTGCACTATTACTACATAATTATATATCTTTCGTCATACTACATGTGATCAAATCACCTTCTATACTAAAATGTGACTTAAAACTTGATGTGTACTTTTTTACATATATTCTTGACTTGCTCATTGTAACGACAACCCTATTATTACCAACTTATATTTTAAAACAGATTGATTGCCACCTCGGGTTTTGGTCAAGTGGTAAATAGACTATATAATAATCGGTATATATGTCTTGTAGGGCCACACTTTGTTATACAGTTAAACAGCAGCAGCAATACTTTTAAAGACTAAAAGTACCATAGTGGCACCACGGTCTTTCCAGTAAACTACAGCTATAGAGCCATCACCTGTGATCCACAACTGGCTCACATGGCCTCACCAAGAAATTTGTAGCCTAGTGAGCCAGTAGTTGGCTCGGCTTTAGAGTACAATTATTAATTGTGTGTAGACCATATATGTGTTTCACACGGCCCCCAGACATAAAATACGTGTCAGTCATAGCGTTAAGAAAAATACAACTTTAACATGCAATTTTAATAAATATGTAATAATAACACGAATATCGATTAAAAAGTATAAGGCGTTGATTCATGATAAAGTCGTTACTGGATGTGTTGTAAACTCTCACAAACGTTTCATCAAACGAGTAAAACTCACTGCTGAAGTTTAATTAAGTATTGTTTTCCGCTGAAAATGAAATTCCATGATATTATTGTTCCTATATTGTTAAAATATATATTAATGGTTTTAATAACTAAGTTATCGAATGTCTAATTAATTATACATTTCAAAATGGCAGATAAGCACAATGTGTAAGTGTCAATAGTAAACACCCACACGCCACCTGTTTCCGTTGTGAGAGACAGAAGCACGGTCAAATAAACGGAATGACCTGCACGGGGAGGAGGAGGCGTGAGGGTTAATTAAAATTCGGGATTACTGCAACCAGGGGTTATTACAAAAACAGCTAGCGTGCTGCCGGAGCGGCGTCGAGCGGCCGCCACGCCGTTTGCTGCGCGGGGTTTACCTTCATTTAGATACTATATATACACAAATATATCTCAGAACTTCAATACTATACCATATTTTGATCAATATTCTTTATTTTTCAAACAAAATTCGCATATTTGATAGATACAGCAGAGTGTATTTTGATTGTTGGTCAAAGTTTGTGTTGGTTATTTAGGTATTGCGTGCATAATTTTTATGTATTTTTAACATTTCATCTAAACAGGCAATTCTTCAAAAATTCCATTAAGTAAACTATCATATCCTTTATAGGTTATTACTTTTGATACTTAAGTTACGCTCAATTGACACGTGTTTTAATACTAAGATCTATTTCAACTCAGGTTTGAAGATTTTCAGTGTTATGTAATAATTGTATTCAGAACAAAAGCCAAACACACAACAACGGAAAAATAAATAATATCCTGTTATAAAATTTAAAAAATTACGTCATTTTCTTAAATTAAATTTGTGTTAATTTTGAAGTAATTGACTTCTTTGAAGTTAGTTACTACAGATTTAAACTCAATATACCCATGAGATCGTCATATCGAAGCCCCCGGCTGCGGTAATCAATGGGGATGATTGAAGAACAGAATAAAGCCCTTTACCCAAGGGAGCTCAGGTAGGACTAAAGGCAGGGGCTCGTCCTTTAGGAGTCTTATCGAGTTATTGATTCCATACTTTTGTATTCAAGTAGGGACGAGACTCTAAGAAATACACTTCATGTTAAAAAATTATTTAATTAAAATTTCATCGTTGTAAATTGTGTACTTATTGAAAATTACTTTTAAAGATAACCCTTGAATAGAATTAATTTGTGGAATTCATAATGTCTTAGACAAGAATGTACGTACGGTAACATTAATTTATAAGTTAGAATTTTACAAACAAAAAATATATTGCAATTTTATTTATATTTTGGTGTTTCGAACATTTATTTATTATAGTGAGTAATCTAATGCAATGAAACAATAAAAATTAATAGCTTTCATATCTTCTTCTAAGTAAATTTTATTACGTAGGCTTATTTTCAATCTTAATGGTAAATAATGTTGAATAATTTTAAATAAATACTTTGAGGGTAGTTTTATTCTGAACCTAAATTATTAACCATGAAAATTGGATGTAAAGTAATAACCGATATATATATATACTCCAATCTGATCTAGTCAATGCAGATTTTATTAAATAATCAAACTTTTTTAAATTATGGGTAGATCAATTTTTACGACCGGGTATTACGATGATCGGTAGTAAATAAATATATTAAAGAAGAATGCGTAAAATTATTTTGTTGAGTATTAAAAAAAACTTAACTGATTCAAATCATGTCCGTTCAAGTGGTTTCCTCACTTCACACTCGGGGCTACTTGCCTATGCATTAGGTCCTCGCTGTAAGGTTGTCCCAACCCCCTAGATGCGCGTCTTGCAAACAGGTGGATCCAGCTACTCAAACCCAACGTCCTAATCAAGTTACATTCAACACTTTATCTGATTTTATCTTTTTGGTTTACAAATAAAACACAATAAGAGTAAACTATAAAAAATATAATATCTAAGTTTTTCATTATAATAATTAAACTATTATACAATTGTTAAAGTTCAACATTTAGTAAGTTTTCAAGTATCTGAAAAATCATATACAATAATGCACAGATTAAATCGTGTCTGGTATAGAAGTGCATCATGTAAAAACTTTTTATATAAATTTAAATAATAACAGGTTTACCGTTTCGATTAAATTACAGCGGCGCTTTTAGCGGCGGCAGAGCTTCAATAAAATATTCATAGCGTCGAATTACGGTCAAAAATTGTCGCAATAATGCTGTGAGTAAAATGTATTTCCTTTATAAAAGCCTCGTCGAGAGCTTCTGTTTCAACACATTATGCAAATGTGTAACGAGAATACATTTCAATTAAAGTATACATTTATGATATGGAACGTACACTCAATATCCCCCGTAAACCTATAAATTAGAATGTGAATGTGATTACAGTTTAGGCCAAATATTATTTCACGTTTCCCATCTTAATACTCGGTCGGCTAATACTATTTATTTATCTTTAGTTCTATTTAGTTCGCACAAGCATAGAATTTGTTACATTTTATTAATCACAATACTTAACATTACAACTCATTAAACTTTTGTCTGCCAAGTGAGGTTTATATGTCCTGGAAATTTCTTTCTAAATTCTATGTTGTGATTGGTTCGTAAAAAGGACTCCTCTACGATGACAAAAGAAATGCTGTATTACAAATTTTTATCTCGTTTTCTCTTATTTTAAAAATGAATTGGTTTTGAAACTTTAAACTTAGTTAATATACTAGCTGCTGTTTCTCAATGCTTCCCTATTTTTATTGTTTAGTTTACATATGATTCTCCGAAAGCGTAATGTTAATTTTTATAATGAAATAATATAATAATTTTTTATAATAAACTTAAAATTACAAGAAACCCGGAATTTTCCTGGACATTAGACCTCTCCTCATACATTACATTCTATTCTACACTACATTCTACTCGAAAATTTGTTATTTCCAAAATTTAAAGAAATCCGTTAGTGCCGTTATCGAGATCCTTGTATTTCTTTAAATTTTGGAAATAACTAATTTTCGAGTAGAATGTAGTGTAGAATAGAATGTAATGTATGAGCAGAGGTCTAATGTCCAGGAAAATTCCGGGTTTATATATATATACATTTTTTCTGAATTCCTCTCACTTTAGTTATTACCATAAAAATAAATTACATCGTTTACCCTGAGAGCCTTAAAATAGAATTTTTAATAATATAATAAATTAAATGTGGAATTGAACTTGTGTACGAGTACTTTTTAAAATATATGCAAACAGACAAAGAATGTTATATAGTGATCTAATTTAATTATCTAATGGTCCACAATAAAAGTATAGTTATGAAGTGTTATACTGTAGAGCGACCGATGGATGTACTCTCTACTCCCTGACAGTATCGTGGACGGGTGCCTCCGCCCTGCCGGCAAGTTTATGCGGCGGGATCACCTCTCAAACCCATTCGCCGAAGCCCTGATTAATCACCTCGGCCTGCAAGCTTATTTGTCACTTTCCTCCGCCTACCCCGCTGGTCCACGGAGTCGAACTACGAATATTTTCTGAGAGACAAATCACTATCGTTATGGAAATTTATTATCGGATTGCAAACGGATGACGCGATTCATTAATATGGAAATTTAGCGAATCGGCGGCGAACTGACACAGAGGAATGGTGGGTTCATGTTGCGAGATGTTCGAGTAATCGCTGGGAACACGAGTATTCTAATCGAGTTTGTGTATTCGAGGTAAAAGATTCACAGGAAAATGATAAAATCAATGATACGAGATGTTTGAGTTATTGTTGGGAAAACAGGTATTCATATAGATGTTTGTGTATTCAAGGTAAATGCATCACAAATAATGATAAAATAAATGTGGCGATATGTAAGAGTGATCTGTTAGAACACGAGTATTCTAATTAATTTCTTTGTATTCAAGGTGAAACCTTGACAGAAAACCGATAAAATCGATGTCGCCAGATGTTCGAGTGATCTATGGTCTAGTAATCGATTACTGTGTATTCGAGTTAACAGCCTCAAAGAACGAGCGATGATTGAATCTGTGCTTGATCATTCGGTGGAAACACCTGTCTAGTAATCGATTAGTGTGTGTTCAATGTAAATTACACATCATTGTATTATAACGATCGATAAAATCTTAGTTATGGTTTACTATGTACACCTAAACATATATCTAATATCGATTTGGTTGTATAATATAATATTCGAATTGAGGGTCTTCAATATTTGTTTAAAAATCCAACTAAGGTAAAATTATTTAACAATAATTCTGACAGCGATGAATAAAGGTTCGCTTATGCAGGATGTTAAGGTAATCGGTGGAAAAGCGAGTCTCTAATCGATTGGATCTTCCTCGCGATGTACGGAATATTAATGGCAGAGGATATTTTATATTTAACCATTTAAACATGTACTACTTTATAACTCTAGGATATTGTATATAGTTGTAGATTATAACAAGAAAACAATGCAAGAACATTATTATTGTGTAAATGGACCTTGTACTTTCCTTTACTCTCGAAACAATAGCCTTAAACTGTTAAATCCTGCATTAGTTTCATTAGTTTAGAGAACTTAGAATAATTAGTTAAAATTGTTAATTGAAAATTGGTTTAATTGATCACGGTTACTTTTTAATTTCAACATTCTTCTTTAAGTAGCCAAAAGATAAATTAATGTATTCTTGGGAAAATCTACATTGAGTACCCTTTATGACTGATAAAACAACGAAAAAATTGCACTCTTAATTAAAATCGATAATCTGTTAAAATCAGAATTTTGATGGTTGAGTTATTGGTTTTTTCAAAATCAGTTAAATGTGTATGTATACTTAGTTTTTTTTATACTTTTAACCCATAATTTGATATTTCGTCTTGCATTACAGGATAAAACTTTGTTCTTAATCTACGAAATCATTTAAGTGCAATTTTATTTATCAGTTTTATTCGTATACCAGTTCCCATCGTCCAGTCTAGGTCCGACTTGGTATGCGCCGAGCAAGATCCTCCCTATGACGTCACCCGGACCACGCAGATCTCCCCACCTTGGGACCGGCGACCCGAGTAAACCGTGTTTTCTCGCTCCAGAAGCTCACTTGGGGATGATACTCCTTTGGGATGACCCCGTTATACCTTTAACCCAAACATATTCAAATACTACAGTACCTTAGACGCCCTTTATAGTGTTATTTATTTATATAGATTTGCAGTTAAATATGCATGTTGATTTTAATTCTATAAATGTATTTTCTTCTTAAGCTTCTATAGAAATAGATCGACATAGTCCAACGCAAAATCTTTATAAAGTGTGAAACTTTCAGTACTTAAGCTTACTCTTATACTTCTCACAAAGAAGGGTCTAATGCTATTTTTCAAAATGTGTTTGATAAAATTGTACATATTACTCTAAGAAAACAAATTTGGAATAAATAGCTTTTTTGAGTGAATTGATTATTATACTTTAACTATTATTAACTTAAGTCTGCGTTACAAAACTCTAACAACGAGGATAATCAGAGAATGTGTAAACACAACTGTGGTGACGGGTAATGTTAATAACTAAATAGATATTTAGCGTCGAAATAGCAGTTACTGAGGATGGTTTTAATAATTAAATAAATTATTCCTTTCGCGTTGAAATGTATTAATTTATGTGTCCACAGCAGTAATAAAATTATAAGTTTATTCTATTTTGTAAAAGTATAAAAGTATAAAGCAGTTATTTATGGTACAAAACGGGTTTTGTTCATGTAATGGAATAGAAATGCTATAATCTATCACCATATAGATCTTGCTAGAGATATTTTAAGGCCATCAATAAATCCTTTCGGACTTCCAACAACACGTGATTCTAGGAAACCTAGAAAAATATCTTAATTTTAATAAAATAAAGTAGTCCACTTGTTTTGTTTCCATTGTTTTGTTACAGCTTTACGAACCTTACTGTTACTGTGTAATGTCTTATAAAAAACTAATAAATATTGTTATTCAGTTAAGTCTTTTTTAATTGATTTAAATGAAATTTAACCACTTATAAATTATACCAATAGCCTTTATCAGTCAAAGTTATTTCAAATATATATATTTGCAAACAATATTTATCATCCTCATATATAAAATTTACCGCATAAGAATAGTTATGCAATATGTTTTTTGGTATGTAAATCAAGATACGTTTTGTTGAAATGTCATCACAGATACGCTCCTTTATCTGTGATGTGAGTCCTTAACCTTACACTTATTACCCAATACAACATTCTCAAGG
This sequence comes from Nephotettix cincticeps, assembly GCA_023375725.1. Lineage (NCBI taxonomy): Eukaryota > Metazoa > Arthropoda > Insecta > Hemiptera > Cicadellidae > Nephotettix > Nephotettix cincticeps. Next base: position 32,795,152 of record CM041786.1, read on the forward strand.
GTGTCAGTTTATCATATTATTTTCTTCAAAGTCAACCAAACGAATTTAAACATGTTTTAAATATCTCAAGTTATAGGTTCATAATGTAGGCCGTAGGCCTATGTGTTTTATTATAACATGGTTCACTAAAATGTATTATATTTATTTCCAACAGAATTGTTTAATTTAAAATTTCATCTTACCCCCTAACACGCCATGCAAGTAACAATGAAAACCTGTATCTATCGGGTATACGAGTATTTCCACGCATAGCCATAGTTGCAGAGTGGCTGAGCCTCAGGTCGCATGGTTAGCGCTGTCTCCTTATCTGGTCACGCAGGATTCAAGGATAGCAGGATGCAGGATCGATGAGGTCCCCGCGATAGGCGCTCCTCCCTCCTTATCAGATCATCGCTCGGGGCACCCACCTATCGGCCCATCTCCTATCACAATTCTCTCCTTTTATTCTCATCGCTCTGCGCTTTTGTGCATTATGTATTCACATTCAGCCGTTAGATCCCTTGAGACTTTATTGCGTCAGTGTTTTTTCTTTGAATACCATTTATGACCTTTTTACGATTTTCCGTGATACGACACGATATTTAAACATATGAAGTAAAGGAAAGAATCGATAATATTTTATTTCATAACATTTCATAGATTTTTAGTTTATTTTAACTATTATGTTTGTTAAAACTTTACAGTTTTGCGAGAGACACTCCTCAAGTTTTGAGTGTGTGAACATATTGAATCATGCATCTGATTTTTATATTGTTACACATATTTAGACGAATAAATAGAATTAAACTCTAAAACTTTCATGATCATTAGGTTACCACCTATATTACCATGTATACCAATATTCATGATTTTGATAAATCGTAGAACGTTGCACCAATTACACATGTATTACTTATTTATTAGAAAGCCCATCAATGCAATATCTATGAGCAATGGTTATGGCACCTTATGTATTATCACATACAAATACCTGATACACCATAATGTCAGGAGCACTGATAGTCCAACGAACGTTGCCTCTCCAATGAGAGGCCATCTCTAAATTGTCACGATGCTCATGATTGATGTCAACCATCAGATAATGAAGCTCATCAATGCAATATTTATGAGCAATTGTTATGACACCTTGTGTATTATCACCTAAAAATATTTGATACATCATAATGTCAGGCGCACTGATCGCCCAACGAACGGTGCCTCTCCAAGAGAGGCCAAATTGTCACGATGCTCATGATTGATGCCATGATGTCAACCATCAGATAATTAAGTCACATTTCAGCAAACATTAAGTATATATTTATATTGAGCACCATCATTGATTGCACTGCATTGGGTTACTATCAAGACACGCTCGCTCGTGCGGGCCTGTTCAGTTCACATGCAGGCTCGGTCTGCCGCACCAAGAGCCGCTTTGGCGACCACTCTCCGCACTCCGCTTGCTATTATGCTCGCAACGCTGCGTTTCCGACCGGTCGATGTTACGTGGTTGCTGTTGCTTCAGTAATTAAATCCTTTGTGCCGCTATATAACCAAACAGCTTCCTTTGTAGCAGCGTCCCACTTTTGATAATTGAAAATATTACGTTTAACTTGCTTGTGACGCTTTTGAGAATACTGTACGATTGACGTGAAGCGTCCCTGTTGTTTAAACCCTGAATATTACATGTAATATTATATTATTTACGTATTAAAATTTTTTAGTCAGTTTATCTATTTTATGTGTTTCGATATAAACACTGACTGGAGAAAATCTATGTATTTGAGAGATTATTATTCTGCCAAAAATGTTATATAGTAAACCATATATAATATATAAAATACAATGATATGTATAAGTAGTATCATTATGGCGAAGTATCGTGTCAGCGCGAGTCACATAGGCGAGCCAGACGTAACTACTCACGGTCTGACAGGAGTATCTCGACACTAGTTTCGAACCAGGGACGTTTGATCGCTGTGTCGTGAAGCTACCACGATCCCACTGCCTCAGTTAACCCACAGTCGCACACAAAGTGGCCCGAAATCACAAATAATATAAACGGTCTTTGCTCTGAATTTTCGTATAATTAACTTGCTCCTAAAAATGTGTCAGCATAATATTTGCGAAACTATCACGGATTTGCACAGTTCACTCCAAGCGTTAAAATTATGCCAGCTCTCTCCGTTTAACGAGGAGTTAACTTTTTACGCCTCGGGTTTATGTCCAACCCCGTTGTCTTTATCACCAATAAAATCTCTCCGAAATGCCATCGTCCGGATTATCGGGAACAGTCAAATATTAACAGAGCGATACATCACGATGGCGCTCGCCCGCCCCAACCGGTCCCTTCCCAGGTAAGGGGAAATTCCAAATTTATATTCTCGGTATTCTGTAAGGCGCATGAGGGGGCGGACGTCAATCTTTAGTATCTTTTAATTATCGGGCCTATAATTATATTTGCTGGATGGGCGTGCGAGGCCCGGGCTCCGCCCCGCTCCATCAGGCTCTGACACGTCGACCCCAGACTTTCACTGGCGTCGGTTATCTCTGTGGTTTACAAATTACCTTGCGTCTCGTAACCTCGGTGAGAATGGTATGAACAAAAACTTAAAATATAAAACTTATCATGATATAAAGTATTATTATAAACTAACTTCTTTTATAACATTCATCAATGTACTCACTATGGATGAGGACCTGGAAAGTCTGACAAGTCGGAGTATTCAAATTTGTATTTTGAACAAAACACAAATTTTGCATAAAGATAGTGTATGAAACTTTTGAGTTCTACATTTTTCAATTTTGTACGACTTAAACTAATTGTGCACAAATGAGAATTAAAATTAACGAATTGACACTTGTTACATTATTAACTATTGGATATATTAATTGTGAAGCCTCCAGACCACTTTTAAAGTGAATTCCTTTTCAATTAGAAGGAATACCTTGGTTGATTTAATGAGCTTAAGCCTTTCATTAATAACTATGATAACAGCAGACCTACAGTTTATCATTCTATTTTTTATTTTTGTCAATATTGTTTCTTAGTAACAATAATTATTCAGTAGTATAGTGTACACTTATCCAATTACTGTGACATTGAGAGGACATTCATAACAAGTTAGAGTGTGCTCGTTGTTTTTTAATAAGCAAAATAAACTATTTTGTTCAATAATATTGTTATTTTGTTGAATTTGACATTAGCCAGATAAGTTTGATAATTAATATTTTTTTGTATTTAGTGTAGTATTATTCAAACTATATTCAGTGTATAAGTGCATAAACCAATACTTATTGATGTTCATCCGTAAACTAATCTTGAATAATTATACAGGGTGTTTCAGAATTCCCTACCAATACTCTAGGGCATTGTTTCTGGTTAAGAAACATATATAAATGTCATATTTAAATTGTCCGGAAGTCCTTAGTTACTCACACAGCCTCCATTTTGTTTTTTTTAATTATGATTTTTTTCTGAATAATGGTTAAACATACGAGATTGAAACTTTGCACAAACATTTATGACAAAAAATTATCACAATTTCTCAAATTCATAAAACAAAATGGCGGCCATTTAAAATTTTATTTCTCAAATAACTCGTGAACCGTTAATTTAACAGAAAATGTACAAGAATAACTTTTTTAGGTCATTTAATTACAAACCGATTGACGCCAAATTGTTTTAAATTAGACAAATATTAACTGAGTAATGGCAGCTTTAGTGATAGGTGACCGCTGGACGAAAGTCTGCCACAACAGTGCAACAGTCTCCGCCTGCTTTGTATGCTATTTGTAGGTTATTTTAGATAACTTCAAACAATAATAAAATGTTACATAACCATTTTGGTCTTGGCATAATTTTAGAATAAATGTAGAGGAACTGACTACAATGAAAAAACAAAATGGAGTTTGTGTGAGTAACTAAGGACTTCCGGACAATTTAAATATTATATTTAGATATGTTTCTTACCCAGGAACAATGCCCTAGAGTATTGGTAGGGAATTCTGAAACACCCTGTATATAAATAAGTTTAAAATTTAAACCCTTGCAATTTTAGACATTTGAGTTAATTTACACTCATTGACAAATTAAATTCGGGATGTTTATTTACGAGTTGGAAAGTTAAAATTGAAATGTTGTATTATATGTTGTAGGATATGAAAATTATGTTTCTGATTCATCTGTAAAGTTTCCTTTGAGAAGAGAGAGTTGTGATATTGGAAGGTAGAATGGTAGCTAGCAAAGAGTATTTCTGTCAAGGGAGAGAATTCTTATCTTGAAGTAGTAATCGAGCGAATCACGTCCCAAGAGCCCCCACAATGCTGACATCATTTCAAACAATTCGCCCGAGTGGTCCACTTGAGCCCCAACACTCGCTCGCTACACTAACTACTTTTTTATATATCAAAAAGATTAATTTCCATCACTCCTATCATACTTACAAAATTATAATTTTTTATAATCTAATATATTTTATTGTATCAATGATAGGTAGCTTCAATTATGTAATTCCCACATTAAAATAACTTTGAACTTATAGAAATTTAACGTAGAATCTTTAATTATTAGTTTATTCATATTTTACAATCAATTAAATATCTCGAAAAAATGGCATAATTTTGTAACTTATACTGCTATTTTAGGTCTATCCTTCTATAAGCCCTACAATATAAAATTATCTCCACAGCTAAAAGCAATCAAACGGTATTGAATGGTAACAACACAATAATATAATACCAACATTAAAGCAATTACAAAACAAAGTATCCAACTAATCTAAATTATTAAATTACAACCCGTCTACTTAAAAAATAAAACAAATATAAAGTAAATGATGTTGGAAAGTTTTAATTGCACGTAATGTTATCAGTAATACATAAAAATTGCGTATTGCGTAGTTAATGTCAGCGTATGAACACTAAATTATAGTAAAAGGTTTCATTAAATGTTTAGTTTTTGAGATAAATATTAAAGATAAACGATGGATAAAAAATCTTCAAATATGCTTTAGTGTCAAACTTACTACACACTACACCTGAACACCTTCTAGACCCCTCTCCGACTCATTAGGTCGGGATACCCAGTAACTCTTCATATAAAAGACATAATCTCAACAACGTTAAATTTACAGCTCATTCTGCCAGCACAGTGAAGCCGGTGGTGTTAGATCGCTATCTCGCGGCGAACGGTCGTAACTATCAATCTCATGACATCTCTCCGGTGTCTTCGGACCAAAGACGATGAAAAACTCAAGGTCAATCCAAGATGTCATCGACGCGGTAAATATCCAGGAGACGTATAAATACGGAGATGACGTGTAGTCGTATCGCCGCGGCCATCTCCCGCGTACCGACGCGCCATCGTCCGCCGCAGATCCCATCTGGCGGATGCCGAGCTTCAGATGCCATGCCCCGTAAAGATTGCCCTTGCAGCCATTATATTCCCCGAGCTGCCTTCTGAAGAGCCGCATCAATGTTATCAGTCGATGTTATCTCATCGCTTTAAATTTAAGTTTATTAATGTTACGTTATCTTAATAATTTCTCTAAGGACCCGAACAACCAAGGTGAATGCAAACTTAAAAATATTACGTATTTATCATTCATTAAACTGAATTTATAACTAAATTAAATTTAACTTGATGCAGTATTGAGATGTACGTATAAATGGTATTATATATGTCGAATATAAATTTAAAATAACTTTCTTACTTTTACGGCAGAAATAAATTAATTAACTACAACATAAACTCTGATTAGTATCCGATCCAGTTTCATCCCAATATATTAAATTCTCCACCATTGTGGGGTTCAAAACAAATATATCTATCACAGATCTTTCCGCTCAGCTGCACTGCGATGAAGTCTGTGTAAAGAATGAAAACTCGGCGAGCACAAAAAGTTGAGTCTAGACTGAAAATATTTAATATCGAAGGTGGAGAGGGCGAGGCGGGTCGCTCATAAACTTCTACTCCGCCAGAATCGAAATAAACAATGAAATCCTCTCTCAAGTGCTGAGTATATAACTGAGGAACTTAAACTTGTAAGGGTGGAGTAAATAAAACGTGTGCTCTGCACTGTCGCTCATGTATAAACCAAGTACTTCATTTACAGTGAACAATATAGACACACGTTCAACGATGATATTTTTATTCAAGTTGTGTGTTACAGGTTATATGCTTTGCAAAACATAAACAATGTTAAAGTATAACCACTACTGCTTATTTGAAAGTTAAATTCATGATTTTAGTAGATTTCTGAAGCATCTTAAGTTACCCAGTTAATTAACCAGTTATTATGAATCATTACTGAAAACTGTTAAAATAGTGCTCTATTTTCCACATTCTTGGCCTTGGACACGTCCTTATGGTTATTTTATTAATTAAAACTGTAAAAACTTCACTTATTTTGAATAAAAATGTAATCAATCTCTGTTTCACCGTGTTGCATTTTTATAGTAGGATACCATCAAGTGTGGCACACTGAAATTAGACTTATCTTTTTTGGTTTTGAACATAATAATTCAAAACGATTTATACAATACCAAAGTACCCGTACGGGTAAACAACTTTTTTCTCTATGAAATGAATAATATTCTAAAACATTAAAATTGTATTAAGAAAACTTACTTTATTTAAGGTGAAATACTATTCAAATTAAAAGAGGTATTTACTAATAGTATTTTATACTAAAAGCAATCTCAACAATTTATAAACACGAATGTCTACACCATGGCAAAGTATCACCTGTTAAGTAACATTCGGACCATTCCTGTCTCTATGACGGTATTCTTCATACATACAGGCATCGGGAGAAAACTTATAATTTACTATTTTTGGCAATAGTATTTTGAACCTAGCATTGTATCTGAGAAATAGAACTTTCTTCTTCTTCCTGGACTGTAAAGTAGAGTAAAAGATGGTGAAAATATAAACTGTAAACATTGAAATCTATGACATTCACGGAGCGTAGCCCGAAGGCACTTTAAAGAAATGAATATGCCTATGAGTTTTATGAGTTTGAGATCTATCTTTGTGTAAAATTTCAAACCGGTTGGTTCAGTATTTTTCGCGTTTTCTCTCCACAACAAACGAACCAACAAATGAACATAGAGAAACCATCTCTTCTTAATAATATTATAGATTGATAAAGTTCGTCCATTAATTAAACCATATTACAGGTTTAATTAATGGAGCAGAACGCTTACTTCCCCGGTGCACTTTGGGCTCCACCTCCACCTCGGTTCGTGATTCGCCGTGTCTTATCTACAGGCCTAGCCCAACCAGTCGCGATCGCAGATAAATCGCATCAGATGATCAGATGATTATCTAGAATATATTATTAGTACCGTACGTACCAGATGGTAGATATGTGGACAAAGGTCTATTGTGGTTGACCTGTTATTATCCGTACAAACACTGCCCCATTACCACATGCCACTAAACACGGTACGGTTCGATCACTGTTATTACACAGACGTTCCTTTTGTCGTACGAGGCCCGCTGCCGCTGCCGGACACATCCTCCTTGTTTATCTTCTTCGCTAACTCGACCATGTAATAACAGCAAGCCTCGGCCTGGGACCGACCTGATTATAATGTGCACAGTCAACGTTGTTCGCCGACCTGGTGTTTGCTGGTTGGTTTTAAAAAGTTAGTTCGTTATACTTAATGTATATGTACTTCTATAGAATTCGTATAATTGAATAGCTTATAACGGTTGTGTGTAGTTTTTACACCTTTTTTAATAAAATAAAGACTAATCGGCTCTTGTATAAAGAAATATAGTTTAATATGCTTGTATTCCAGGAAATAGATGTTTACTAGACGAATGTAATTGAGCCCGTGCACGTTTACCGAGACAAAATCAAGTGCGGGATTACCTTGAGAGCGTACGCATTTTACGGCAAACTATACACTAACCTTAATGAACAAACTAACAAAAACTGTAAAAATCCGTTAAATGTTCTCGTTGATTATAACATTTCTTCCTGACTTTAGTGATGTTAGAGGTTATGTTTGTGTTTACACAATCAACTAGTCCCTAAAAATTATAACTTTTTTTCTGATAAAGAAAAACAAAACGAGTCTAATATAACAGATTAGAATGAATACTGCGGGACTGTTCCGGTAAACAGCTGCGCACAGGAAGTTCATGAAAAGTTAGTTGTATAAATTAAATGTATCTCAAATGTACCATTAGATTAGACGTTTTATCTCCAATATACTAAAGGTCATTATTATTCAAAACGCAATATCTATAGTAATGTCTGAGATTACCCTAAGCGCTTTACTAATGATTGATAGTATTGACCTATTGAATAATCTAATGATCTATTGCACAATGCTTATAAGGTTTACTCACGTGGTTTAAATATATTATAAAAAATATGTAGATATGAATGAAAATAACTTAAACCAGGTTAATGTTTATTTTATTGTGCCAAAGAAAGAGCGAATGACTTTGTAGTGGCTGAAACACATTTTACAGTATGTAATGATCATATTTAATAAGCCAACCGTTTCCAATTAGTTAACTAATTAAGTAGTTATTTAATGCCTAAAGCTGATAAAACCAATCCGTTTTTATTTACCTTAAATTTCCCCAACTTCCCACAGTGTTGGGCAAGTTTAAATAACAGCTCAAACATATTTTTTAAATTATAAAGAAAACTACAATTCCTTTGCAAGTCGCTGTTTGATAGGTGAATTTGTTCTCTTGAAGTGAAGTATGAACATACTTCACTACCCCTAGGTGCATCCATATTCCACAAAACTCCCACACCGCTCTCAAGAGGAGGGTCCGCCCTGCCACGGAATAATTACCCATTCGTCACCTGGGCTCATTTTTTAGCGGTGCACCACACCCCGCGTTACTGGTGGGAGGAGTAAGAGATATTTCTCGTGGAGGGTCAGGGATGGAGGGATGGAGGGATGGAGGGATGAAGGGATGGAGGGATGCCCTTCTTCTAATGGAGCGTTGTGATCAGAGGTGGGCGAAGTATTGATCATCACAAGTGGGCCACACGGTAAACACAACTATAGTGCAAGCCTAGCTTGACGCTAACACTACACAATACTCTGTCAGGGGGTGAATCCAGCTACTCCGAGGGGAGAAACTGTGAAGCACGTAGGAAAATATAAACTTTGTTAATTTTAATGATATTACGAATGTTTTAAGAGTGAATTAAAAACACCCTAGTTCAAATGATTTAAATATTTTGGTATCCAAACTGTTAAAAATTAGGTATAGCTTTCTTTATCTCAAACAAAAAAGATTTGAATGTGAGTTCTTTAAAAATTAGACGATTACTAACAAATTTTCACGAACCCAATATCACATAGATTATAAATGTTTTCACGGTGTACATTATTCACTTTTTCGTTGCTAGACGGTCAGAACTCGAACGCTTGGTTTACTGTCTCCGCATGGCCCGCGTTTCTCAGCCCTTGTAAATAATAAGGCAGCCGACGTCGGTTCCAATTCCTTCCTGTTTAAATATATTACCGCTGGAGGTTATGGCTTTGCTTGACTGATTTATATGTCCACTTAAGATCTCAAATAAAAAACTGGAAGTTAAAGTGTTTGGCTCAGTAATAAAAATATGGCTATAAAATGTTGGGTTAAACATCTGGATAAGGCACGGTCGAGGATAATTTATTGATGAAGCCAAAAAGAGCTGTTAAAATGGCTTGAAGGTTATATCAACATAGTTTTGAAGTTTATACCCAACAAGAATACTATAGAGTTTTATTACGACCGACATAAAGTTGGGTTGGAAATAATTTTAGTACTACTGAAAAATATATCAGTAATAAGTGTTGGATAAAATATTAATTGATCTGGTATGTTGTATTGGAGTTTATTTAATGATAGGATTTAACATGGATATTATAGACTATGATAATCATCTTTGGCCAGGAGGCACTTTAATTATTATAGCCTAACCCTTATTTAATACGAGCTTCAAGGAAAAAACTTTTACAGCATAAAATTTGTAATTGGAAGAATTACCTTACACTATTAAGCATTTTAAAGTTTATTTCCTATTAAAAGTATTTCACTTTAGTTTTTAACAACATATTATTTTTACATTTAAATACAATTTATTTCAAGCCTAATAAAAAATTAAAATTCTACGTTAATTCTTAAAGACCTTCCTCATAATTAGACCAGTTCGTAGTTCAGAGGCAGTGGTTCGGACTCCACGTTAAATTGTAGGTACCTTAGACATGCCTTGGACTGTTAGGCTACTAATTAACAGTTCTGTTTATGGAACATGCTTACAGTAATCAGTAACAAGACTACAGGATCACGCCACAACCTCATTTTTCATTTGTACCTGACTTAAAATACCTACCTGGGTAGGTTGCCATTTCAGTTAATAGTATAAAGTACTCAGATTATTCATTACTACCTGTAAACCTTCAACTTTGAAAAGTGGTTTCCATTAAGAATAAGTTTAAGCCCTTGTAAAAATAGCCCAAACAGTCTCAACAAAGTACATCCGATCGAAACTTGGGGAGCGTTCACAGTTAGGAATTCACGGACTGCGTAATTGTGCGCGAGAAGTTGCACAAAGAACGTCTCGCGTTCTAAAGAGGTTCATCAACGATTAATTCATCTCGATCACGTAGTTCCAGTTCGGTCGGTATTTAGTATTCATACAGGTAGAAAGATAAACGGCCGCGAGCACGGAGCTGGAATTAATTACCTGTTCTAAACAATAGCGCGGCGGCGTCGTACGTTCGTAGCCCGACACTCATTCACCACTTCATTGTGCGACTGTGCGCGTCTGACTGTCTCGACTTTCGTCACGTCTCGGCATTGCAACTTTGTGACTCTGTTTCTTCCTCCCGGGGAACTGCTTATTTTACTTCTAAAGGATTTATGATATATTTAATGAATTTGCATTTTCTGCTTCCCCCACGTGATGTAGTTCTACCCTTCTTGTTTTCGTTACACCAAAATCACTCAAGGTTTGGAACACATTAAAAAAGTAATTTAACCTTTACTTTAGCGTATTTAATACTTTAAAAACTTTTTCTTCAATTTATTTTATAATTTTTAAAGTATAAAACCCAAAAGGTTCACTTTATAAAAGTTGTTTTATGTGTTAGGATATTTTTAATCTTAAATTTTGCCTATAAATCAATGTTAATAAAAATAGAAAGTATAAAGGCGGTACATTGCGTTTCTAAGACAAATCAATCCAATAAGTAGTCCAAATAAACGAGTAAGGAAATCTATCAACTATAATTAGTGTTGAGAAGAATAACATACTACTGCATTTTAATATCAAATCAAATCAAATCAAATCTTTATTGCTGTAAGACATTTTTACAAATGTATAGCAAGAGTCAGAAATTTAAAATTATTAACAGCTAACCTTATCATTCACTCTCTCAATTTCACTACAATAGTAACATTCTCGCAACAATAGTCACCATTCACACTTCTCATTTACACAAGAACTCTCCCCCTGCTTAATTATAAATATTTAGAATATATTTTTTATATGTGTATCAAGTAAAATATTCAATTTAGAAAATAATATCTACAGACTAAATCGTTTCTGGGTTAATGGTTACGAAGTGATAAGAATGGTGTTATCATTTGTCCTAGCTGCTTCAACGATATTGGTGATGTGAAAAGAGAATATTTAACTACAACTTAAAACATACTGCATACAACGTAGTATCTGAAGTAGTACCGCATGTCCACAATGAGGGGGCAGAGAGATGCGGCAGACGGCGTTGCTCCTCACGAATCTGTCAATATTCCACGAGCCCACGATAGGTGATGCGGCAGACGGCGTTGCTCCTCACGAACCTGTCAATATCCCACGAGCCCACGACAGGTGATGCGGCAGACGGCGTTGCTCCTCACGATGCGCAGACGGCGTTGCTCCTCACTACTGTCAATATCCCACGAGCCCACGACAGGTGATGCGGCAGACGGCGTTGCTCCTCAACGACAACTGTCAATATCCCCACGAGCCCACGATAGGTGATGCGGCAGACGGGCGTTGCTCCTCACGAAACCTGTCAATATCCCACGAGCCCACGACAGGGTGATGCGGCAGAACGGCAGCGTTGCAGATCCTCACGAATCTGTCAATATCCCACGAGCCCCACGACAGGTGATACGGCAGACGGCTGTTGCTCCTCACGAATCTGTCAATATTCCACGAGCCCACGATAGGTGATGCGGCAGACGGCGTTGCTCCTCACGAATCTGTCAATATCCCACGAGCCCACGACAGGTGATGCGGCAGACGGCGTTGCTCCTCACGAACCTGTCAATATCCCACGAGCCCACGACAGGTGATGCGGCAGACGGCGTTGCTCCTCACGAACCTGTCAATATCCCACGAGCCCACGACAGGTGATGCGGCAGACGGCGTTGCTCCTCACGAACCTGTCAATATTCCACGAGCCCACGAAAGGTGATGCGGCCAGAGTTGCTCCTCACGAACCTGTCAATATCCCACGAGCCCACGACAGGTGCTGCGGCAGACGGCGTTGCTCCTCACGAATCTGTCATATTGAGCCGATACGACCCTGTCAATATTCCACGAGCCCACGACAGGTGATGCGGCAGACGGCGTTGCTCCTCACGAACCTGTCAATATCCCACGAGCCCACGACAGGTGATGCGGCAGACGGCGTTGCTCCTCACGAACCTGTCAATATCCCACGAGCCCACGACAGGTGATGCGGCAGACGGCGTTGCTCCTCACGAACCTGTCAATATCCCACGAGCCCACGACAGGTGATGCGGCAGACGGCGTTGCTCCTCACGATCCTGTCAATATTCCACGAGCCTACGAAAAGTGATACGGTAGAAGTCGGTGTCGCTCCTCACGAACCTGTCAATATTCCACGAGCCTACGAAAGGTGAAATGGCAGACGTTGGCGTCGATACTCACGAACCTGTCAATATTCCACGAGCCCACGATAGGTGATGCGGCAGACGGCGTTGCTCCTCACGAACCTGTCAATATCCCACGAGCCCACGACAGGTGATGCGGCAGACGGCGTTGCTCCTCACGAACCTGTCAATATTCCACGAGCCCACGACAGGTGATGCGGCAGACGAAGTTGCTCCTCACGATCCTGTCAATATTCCACGAGCCTACGAAAAGTGATATGGCAGACGTTGGCGTCGATACTCACGAACCTGTCAATATTCCACGAGCCTAGGAAAGGTGATATGGCAGACGTCGGCGTCGATACTCACGTCCTCACGAGCTCATATTACACATGATATGTAGGCAGACTATTAATTCCACCTAGGTGAATTATCAGAACGATGGGAGCGGCGTTCGCCGAACCTGTCAATATTCCACGACAGGTGATGCGGCAGACGAAGTTGCTCCTCTGATTTGTCAAGGGTACGGTGATGCGGCAGGCGTCGGGGTGTTTTCACGAGCCGACAATGATGAGCGAGGATGCGATGCGATACTCACGAACCCAATATTCCACGAGCCGTCTGCCGGTGGCTTGCAGACCTCGAACTCACTCGATTCTTTGTATTCCCTATTACAGACAGTCATCTAATTTAATTAACAGATACTTATGGAGGTAGACCATTATTAATTTGGTTCTGATATGGCAGACGTTTTTACTAATATTTTAAACAAATAGACAAAGTAAGTCCACATTTATTTGGACAGGTGAGAGGTTTTTTGTTGTTTGTGTTTTGTGTTGATATTTTTGAGGAGAGTTAGTTGAGATTATGATAAGGATGTATGTTATGGTGAAATTTTAGAAAACTAAATTTTTTTTTTATTGTTTTTTAAATAAAATTATGTTTTTTAATGTTTTGTAGGTTTGATTAGTTAATTTTTGTAAATTATTGTAATAGTTTTATATAAGGTGGGAGATTTTAGAAATAATTAGGTTGATTGTATAAATGGGTAGTTCTCTGTTATCCACGTTAGCATGATTAATTTTAGATTCTTAGTTCTCATGGATACAAGATGAACCTCCAAATCGAACTAAAGCGATAGAATACTTAAGAAGCTATTCTTTAACTCAACAACCTCCTAAGTTTAACTGAACAAAGAAAGACTCTTCCCCATGAGCTTTTTATTTGAGACCATATATCCTGTCAGTGAGCACGCCAAGGAAGCATCCTTTCTCCAGGGCAACCCTCCTGCGTGGACACTACCTCCCGAGGATCCTGTTCACACTGGCCGTTTACCCTTAGCGGGGGTCAAGCCCCCAAGAGCGACGACTTGGGACCAAGAGAGACCCCACGCCACTGAATAGCCAATAATATGACAGATTATTTTAAATATACCTAATTTCGTTCTTTGAACCTGAAAACATCATTCAGATGGTCAACTACAGCTTACTGTTACTACGGCACTTATAATTTGTTTTGTTAGGCATGGATATCTCTATAAACAGAAAATGAACTTAAATACAAACTTATTTAGTAACATTAATTTCTTAGGATAAGCTAAATACTGGGATGAAGTTGAAATTTGTATTTGTAAGTCAGTTAAGTTATTAAGTAGTTTAGTTAATAACTTTTTTATAGCAATACTAGAAAATGAAGCAATGCCAATCCATGCATAAGACGGAAAAAACTACGGTAAAAAATTATGTTTATAGTTTTAATTTTTAGCCTTATTTTACACTGTCGAACAATACGAATGTTGTTTCACAAACAAAAAATGTATTTTTTCCAGCCACTTAATTCATTATGAATAATTAAATTTACCGTATGCTTTTATATTAATTTTGATGGTTTGATTGGAAACCCCTTTCCTCACTTGAAATAGGTTCAAATGATGTACACGTAATGTATATAAAAATACAATAGAAAAATGTTGGGGAATAATGAATAATGGCATACCTCTTTGAAACAATAAAACAGTCGCAGACAGATAAATTGTGACGGTTATATTGAACAGCCGAACGTGATCAAGGGAAGAGGGCTGCCTATTTATCACCGAACAGACGTTTTGCGGAGGCTTTTCTCAATGCTTTACTAAGTGCTGTTACAAACAATAAATAATAAATACTATAGGTCCTTACTGCAATAATAAATAAAAAACAAGTTCTGCTTCACGACAGTTACTGCCCTGTAGACATTTTGAATGTTACATATTCCCTATCCAATACTACAATACGAGCAGGGTTTGTATATATATTTGCACACGGACCTCGAAAATGGCTCTAAGGAATTTCTTTAAATTTTGGAAATACCTAATTTCCGAGTAGAAAATAGGTTCTAGATAAGTAATGTCCAGGAAAATTCCGGGTTTCTTGTAATATTAAGTTTAAAATCTAAAAACTTAACATTACGCTTATGCAGAATCAAATGTAAACTATACAAACCAAAACATCTGTTTATAACCGTTTGACAGTTCTTGATTGAAGATGGTGGGGAACATGTGAACAGAGGTTTTTCATAAATATTTATTTTATGTATGTAATAAATGCAAAATTATCAGGTTACTAAACAATTTGTAAAAACTTAAGGGTAACATAATTGTGCGAAATAAAAGCAGAAAAAAGTATTTCCAAAACGATGATGGAAAACGTATTCATTGTATTGCTTGAAGCCACTGTAACAAACCAATTAATAGGTGTAAATTAAATTTATCTTTTGCTTTTCAATCCTCATTCCGTTTATAACAAAATCAGTTGATCACTAATAATAACTGTATGTATAATTAAACAGTAAATGATCGGCTAAAACAATTGAGATTGGCTAAAAGACTTAAACGGTCATTTAGCAGACACCGTGGTCCAGTGGTAGCGCGTTGGCCTCGTTAACTGAAGGTCGCGAGTTCCATCCCCATCCAGGGGCAACAGTTTTTGTTTAGTGCTATATTAATTAAGGTGTATTAAATCGGTTTTATTTAAACCACATAAATGTTTTCAATGAGTAATAAATGTGTTTTAATTTTTCTAATGCATGCCTTATTCTATACGAGCAAAGCTCGGTCACCAGGTACTAGTTCAATTAATTGTATAGTTTAAGTTTCCATCTAATTATTACATCTAATCAAATTAGTTGGTAACGTACTATTTAGTTATGTTCAAATCTCGAACTTTTTTGATTTTGTTTTGTTATTTTATTTAAACGTCACATTTTAGGGTGGAAATATGGTTGATAAATATTACCTACATAATAAAGACTCGTTTTGTGATTTTTTATATACCTTTTAGTTAAATTACGGTTAGTGATTAAAATACATGTCACACATAAAACTGTAAATATAAATCAACAAGAAAATGGTTAGGTAGAGTGAAAAATATGCCCATTAATCGTGCAGCCTTTGATTAAACCCGAATTGACGGCGGTTGTCGCGGCACGACGCGACTTGTCACGTGACCAGGCAACGCGTGACGATCTGATGCGATTACACAGAGCCAGCGGCGAGCTGACGTGAACCGCCACCATAAAGCAGGGAAACAAAACAGCCCCTGTAACAATACCGTGACAACCCCCTCCCGCCACTGTAAACGGGGACAATGGGGCGAAACACTCAACTAACGAAAGGAACACTCCTGCCCCGCCCCCGCGCTGGAACAAAAGTGCCTAACGGGCCAAGTGAAAAATAAACGGCGAGTCGAGTGATTTGTTTTAGGCTTTTAGAGAAAGAGGTGTGGTTTGTTTTCAACTTTACCTCTACCACGCTTTTGAAATGGTGAAAGGATTTTAGTTCACCGGGCATGGATGTGGACAGAGAAAAAGTTGGTTAGCAATAGGTTCTGGCGAATTATAAATTTAAATTTGTTGTTTAAAGATAAATTAAAATAGGTAAAAACGTTTAATGTGTATTTCAAAACTAAATTCATATTTACACCATGCTATCATTTAATTTTGCATTACGTTGTATTAAATAAGCTAACGAATAACTTACTACATAGGCTAAGGTCACGCTCCCACCCGAGGATTTCGAGTTTTTCAGCGACCAGAGCAGCGCTAAATGGAAACTGGTATCGAGCATGCATTAGCAAGCGCCGCCCAATCAGGCCCATTCACCCGGGCGGCGGCGGCGGCGCTGGAGTAAGCGCACCCATTGTTGTCAAATAATGTTTGGTGTTTGGTCAGTAATCCAATTATGGATACAGCGTATTGGTCGGTGGTCACATTTACATAATATAATTATGGGGCATTGCCAATGGTCGAGGACAGGGGATAAAAGTATCCATTATTGGCTGTTACCTTATTATTGCCATTTAATTTTATACTGCAAAAAGAATTATATGTTTGAAATTCATTATTGGTGATGGTGGATTAATGTTATTTAGATTTTTACTGCGGACATTTTCCATCACGATTTTATGTAAAACAAAGTTTCACGACGTTTCGGGATCTGGAATCTGATCCCGTCCTCGAGTGAACTAATATCTAAAACATAGCACAATTAACATATAATCCGGACCAAACCGGTATAAAGCTGAAAACATAAAATAACCATTCATCATAAGGGTTGTTGAACTTTTTCATATTTCCGATCGTGATTTCCTGATTCAAAAATAATATTACTCTTAGTTTAACTGTTAGTGATAAATATGGTGGTTTAGTGTGAATATTTAAAATTTTTTTAATGAACAAATTATTATAAGCTAGACACAAATGTTGTTAAAATTCAAAAAAGCAGTCTGAATAGTTGCTAGGGCCAAAAAACTAGACCACTGTAAACCATTATTCATAGAAACTGGTATACTGTCTGTCATTAGTTTAGTAAGTGTCCATTTTAGCAAGAAAAAAAAGTTATGATAAGCGGGAACATATTCATAACTACTTAACAAGATATGGCAATGACATTAACATTAATAGAGTCCGTTTATCAAAAATCCAAAGTCAACACATTTCCTTTGGAATCAAAATTTTTAACAAATTTCCTGTAAACCTTCGTAATCGGCCAGTTAAGACTTTCTCTAAGGCTCTGTTCGCTTGGTGTCAGAATAATCCTTTTTACAATATTTATGACTTTTTTAATGTACAATTTTTAAATGACAATCTTGATTTCAAGACTTTGTACAAATGATTAATGTGTGTTGTTAGATCAGTCTGGCAATGTTCTTTGGAGCTGATTGTAGTATTAAGTGACTAATCAATGGTCATGTTAAATGTGATAATTTATGTGATATATGTTTTAAGTAGGCCTATACATTTATTTTATTTGATAAAACTGATTTATTTGACAAAATAAATATATTGTATTTTTTGTAATTACTGAATGATGAATAAACTTGTCTATTGTCTACTCTACCCTTAAGTAAAATAAGAAGATATTTCATCTTTGGTTTACTGACAAACTAACGTCTTACGTGAGACTTTAATATCCCCCATTCATATACTAGAGATTCGTAATAACACAGATATCGATCGAATCAATATAACGCAGTAAGTCAAATCGAGTTGATTGCTAGCGTTGCCAGTAATGAGCGGGCTAACTGTAAGTGATATAACGCGGCTAATGGTCTAATGGTGCTCTAAACAGCGGCAGCGGCAACACTCGTCTCACAAACTTGCTCGCTCGTTTCGTCAATGTATTACACACGTAAACCATTACTGCACCGCTCTCTTGGATGAACACGGAATAATTATTTAATGGATCGGTTTCAGCTCCCCTCCCCCTTCCCCTCTCTCCTACCAACTCTTCCCACACACCCGGCGGCTTTTTACCGACGAATGTTGCGACTAGATGAAAGCCTATCAATCCCGGTAATAGGTCGATCTCGTTTCATCGGTTTTTAATGGACTTTTGCAAGTGGTAAGAGATGGAGGGCGTTTCTTCATTTTGGCCAATTAAATTGCAAATCCCACCCTTTGATCCGGGTCTTGGGGCGGTGATAATCCCCGGCCCGGGGCGGTTTGACTCTTTCTCATCAACTGTTGGCCAATTTCGTAAGTAATAGAACTGGGGTTTGAATCACTCTCGGTTCTTTGAGATCATAGAAATATACTAATACTAGTATACCATTTGTATAATCGGTAATATACCTAAATACAGGGTGTTCATTAAAGTCGGGCACAAACTTCGAGGGGTGATAGTACTCATCAAAATAAACAAAAAATCACCTATAACCATTTGTCAAAAAATCCTTCGTTTAGCCGCTAGCCGCCATTTTGTATTTTTTACAAAAAATTATATATATCAAGAAATATTTAAGATACAGAAACCAAACTTTGCACACATATTTATACATAAGTATTTTAACATTTCAAAAATTCCCTGGGATTTTATTCTAGGGGTTGAGAAGGGGTTATGAGTAAGAGCTGTGAGCTAAAGTTACAAAATTATTATAACTTAGGCATTTCTTTGTCCACTTTAAAAACATGTTTTATCCCTAGTTGTGCTTGTTTGTGGATGTTACTGAGGATACAACGGCCTACGTCTTTGTTAGGTTTAATTGTAAAGTAAGTTAAATCTATTAACCCTCTTACGGTTCACTAGTGGACCCCTTGAGGTTCACCCTTTTTGGCACTTTTGCGAACTTTTATTAAAAATTCACATAAAATACTAAAAATACAGTAACTATAACATATTATATACCATTTTAATCTACATTAAATTATCTGTAAGAAAATAATAACATGTTTTATCTTTATTTTGGTTTTGATGGGTGTATCGACTTAATATTGATAAAAAATATCAAACAATTTCTATAGTTCGCTCCCCCACAAAGCACAGAAAATAAAAACCAATCCTAAATTGAATATGGCAAAGTTTTTCAAAATTTCATATAGATAATAAAAAATATATATTTTTACACACTTAAGTCCACATTATCTATTTTAAAATTGTGAAATTAATATCAGAACACCATACAAACGCGACGAGAACGTGTAACGCAACCATTTTAAACAGAGCGAAATAACCGCGCAACAAAAAGCAAAATCCACAATAACTGCACTTTATGAATGTACAAACCAGGTATTAGGAAGCCTTGATGAGTCGCGGAAGACACTTGGTGTTTTCTGCGACTTATCAAAGGCTTTTGATTGCGTGAACCACGCTATTCTTCTTTCCAAACTAAACCATTATGGTGTTAGGGGAGTCGCTTCTGATTGGTTTCACTCCTTCCTCTCCAATCGACAACAGAGAGTTCTAATCAACAACACTTCTGGAACATCTCTATCTTCTTGGAAGGAAATTCAAATTGGTGTTCCGCAGGGCTGCGTTCTGTCTCCCGTACTCTTCTTAATCTATATTAATGATTTTCAATGTGAAGAGACATCACATATCACCATGTTCGCTGATGATGTGTCATTTTTAATTTCAGATAAAAGCTCACACAATTTGCAGGAGAAAGAACAAACCGCCACATTTGCTTTCGATAGATGGTCTAAAGACAATGGTCTCTTATTAAATCTTCAGAAGACAAACTCAGTAAACTTCCATCTAAGAAACAACCAGCCTGATGTGAATTCATTAAATAGCCTTCAATCTGTTTCAAGTGTTAACTTTTTGGGAGTTTTCTTTGATAATTCTTTGTTATGGAATGTTCATATAGATCATGTATTGAAGCGCCTGAGTTCTGCAACGTTTGCGATCCGAGTACTAAAGCCTACATGCAGGACTCCAATCTTGATTGACGTGTACAGGGGCTATTGTGAGAGCCTCATCCGTTACGGAATAGCAATGTGGGGAGCTTCACCACTTCCTAGCAAAGTTTTGAAGTCACAAAAAATTATACTGAGAGTCATATTCTCAGTCCCTTCTCGGCACTCATGTAAACAGCTTTTTAAAGAAAACCAAATCATGACGGCTCCATCTCTTTACCTGCTAGAACTTCTGACATTAACTTACAAAAATTCCGTAAAATTTTCAAAAACTGGAGACTGGCATAATCACAACACAAGACATAGAGATAAATTTTCCTTTCCAAAACACAAAACAGCAGCTTTCGAAAAGAGTCCTTTATATGCAGGAATAAAGATGTTTAACAACTTACCTTTATATATTTCCAGCCAAAATAAACTCCCTTGTTTTAGGAAATCTTTAAAATTGTATCTAATTGAAAACCCTTTTTATTCGATAAACGAGTTTTTTGTTTAGTACAGTTAAATGCTATAGGAATCAACAAATACTACTCTATATAAGTCCTGTTATATTTTGGAGACGGTTATCTATCAACGACACATATATAATGTCCATCAAAGGTAAATAAAACATGGTTATGTGGGGGTGGGCTGTGATGTAGGGCTGGTCAATTAGGGGTGGACGTCAAAGGGACTCGGCTCATTACTCGCGGCCCAAGACACCACGCTTGCCATTAGCAAAACAATGCTTCCAAACCCTTGGCCGTGAAAACTTGCTTCCCCCAATACCCTAACACTTCATGCCTTGCCTTTGTACCTTTCGCGGGTTGTCCATCCTTATTGCTAATTTACCTTAAGTAACGTTTCAGTATTGAAAGTGTCAATTTATATAGTCCATAACACTAAACGTCAGTGAAAACTTTATAAATGGTTACAATTAATACAAAATAAGCACATAGTTTTTCGAAAGTCTTTATCAAACATTAAAGGTACCCTTCGTGGTCTTAATTCTGGCATTTAAATCTTCCAAATGTCTTTGGTTATTAAAAAATCTTCGGATATTTTGTTTGTTTATACTTTTTACAGTAAATAACAATTTTTAAATTCTCAAACATATTAATAATTGTGGGGATAACTTAAATCATAATTAATTACAATATAAAAATTTCAAATGGCAGACATTAAAATACCTGAAACAAGAATAACTTGTTACTACAATATCACTACAATATAAAGTTTTTTTTATCCTAAGGAAAATTTCCGATGCCTCTTTTTGAGGATTGGAATAAGGGTTTGCAAGTTTTTGTGTTGAGAAAATCTCGTCAACAATGTAACGATCACCTCGACCTAAATAGAAATAATTTGGAACCATGCACATGTTTTAGGATTAAAATATGTTCATATGTTCCACCGACGTTAATGTATTATGTAAATATTATGTTTCACTAATTAATTGAATGTATCAGATACGAAATAGAGAGTGAACCAGCAGATAGCTACATCGAACACCGTGTGTAACTGTCGACTAGCCTCGACCTCTGCTCTATACCAGCGCTCCTCGCTCACTTCACTGATCAAGTAATAGAGAGTGAACCAGCAGATAGCTACATCGAACACCGTGTGTAACTGTCGACTAGCCTCGACCTCTGCTCTATACCAGCGCTCCTCACTCACTTCACTGATCACACACAAGTAATCAATTATACCGTACCGGTACACTACTTCCAGCATCGTGATTGGCGATTAAGAATAAAACATAGCAGAATCATCAGCTCTAAACAACATATTCCTAATCTAAACGTAAAGTTCGCATTTTACTACCCTTGAGTCAAATATAATTACTGAAGAGATAAGAACTGACGAGTTTGTCATGGGAAAACACGAGAAATAGCGGCAAGAGAGGGTGCCAATAACGCCAGGTGTGTGCTGCCAATATTGGCCGTGATGCCGCCCTTATTGGTCTCCACAGACAGTAAATCTCCCGCACTCAATCGAACATTGGCGGCTTGTTTACCAACAGTTGGTCGATAAATTGTGCCAGATAAACGGCTCTTTGAAGTCAACTCTAGCTGTTAAAGGGTCGCTCCGTTTTGGTGGCATTTTAATTGAAACCATTGGATTTTAGGGCGTCAGACATTCGGCCACGTATTTCGTTTAGTTGAATTACTGTTGCTTGTCTGTGTTATTAAAAAAACTACTGCATTTGATTGTGTGGGTAGTAATGAACATTTAAAAACAGGCTCGGAAAAATATTTTTCAAAGCAATTTTAAAAAACTAAAACCTTTTTGTAATACTACAAAAATTATTTGTTGCACCTTAAACGTTGTAATCTCCTGGATAATTATAAGAGATGTTGGAAAATAACGGCCTCACAAACGAATCATACTAGGACAGTTTTATGAAATTCTAAGATACTTTTAGAAGAGAGAAAACTATCAATGTTTGGTCACCAGGTACAATAAATACAGTAAAATATTTTTTTCCAGTAAACAATATTAAGAAGTGTCGTTTCCAGTAATTTACATGCTAATCAAGATCATTATAATTAATTATTGAATTCAGAAAGGGCGAAACTGGAATAATTAAAAGAGGCAGACTTATTCCAGTGTATGGTGCTTAGTGCTTTACACCGTGAATAGTTCAAGTGTCATTTCAGAGGTTTATTGCATTTTATTACCTTTGCGGTACGGTGCGGGTTGCAGCTCTGTTTCTATTGCACTCATTTTATGGAAAAATGCACCCTAGAATCGAATCTCGTTTTGAATTTTGAATGACTAATTTACTTTTACGTTAGATTACAATATGTGAATTAATTATCAATCGAATGGCAAACGACATAATCTGAACACTTATAATTTTACTGAAAACGACGCTTTCAAATGACGTTGATAAAAAATCGACTGTTTTATATTATAATCCTTTTTATTCTTATATCCTTTTACAAACGCAATTCTTCCGAATTGTATCGCTATAACGACATCTAAACCGTCGAGAATAGAAATTCTCATACAATAGAAATTCCTTTTCCACCTTAGGCTTTTAAAAAAAGTGTCGAGCGTAAAGGAGAATCGACGCGCAGGTTGAGGGTGGTTGGGGGGGATGTCGTCCCCGGGGAGGCAAATACAGAGCGGTATAAGGCCCGCGGGACGGCTCCCGGCTCCGTTATTGTGCCCCTCCACCGCCCCACCACTACGTTCACTCTCTCTGGTGCCATATTTACCCGAAAGGGTTCTAATAATATGTGGTGTTAACATTAGATCTTTTCTTTTATTAAAAGTAGTAAACTATATCTGATAACAAGATCGCACGCAGCATTCTGGTGTGAGAAGAGCGATTTTAATAGAACCTATATTATTCCTGTCACAGTAATCAATTAGTACTGAGTATGCAGGTTTGCTGCAATGAGGGTTGTTTTGATTATGTTAAGGCTGCTAACCAAGCACATTCAAAGTTTTATAAAAATATGTCTGTAATTAAGCGAGTTCACATGAAGAACATAAGAAGCAATTAAATTAAACATTAAATTTCGGGGTTGGTTTGGTTTAGTTGTATTGATAAAGCCTAACTAGATGGACTTGGATACAAAATTTGGCAAGAATATTTAAGTAAAAAAGTGAGTTATTAATATTTAATTACTCTCCTTAATATTAACACTATACAACGTACTATGTTTTCCATTTTTAATATCTCATTAATCTATTGACTTAATCCAAAGTAATCCAATTGGATTCAGACAAAGTAACCAATTGGTTTAATCCAATGGTAAAAGGGAAAATTAGATATTTCCAAAAATTATACATAAAACAAAAATAAAAACCGCATTTTTGAGATACCAAACTCCTCAAAAGTGTACTTAGCGTAACTATACGCAATGAAACTGCACTACGTTGCCAAACGAACTTGTCTAAGATATTACAGAGATGAACTTCACTCAAATTGTGTACTGATTTGATCATTTATAATTTTATATTAAACTAGCAGTAATCCCGTCCTTTGTATGGGTTTTAGGACTCAGTTTAAAGAATAAAGATCATCATACCAAAATTAAAACCTGAAATCCCAATCAAATATAAAGAAAATAAATCAGTACCCAGCTTTATTATTTAGCATTACTTTACAATTAAATAGATTAGAACATTTATACCATTATTATTATTAGTTATACGTAAAAATAACTTTTTAATATAGTATGATTTCGAAATGGGTTTAAATCAATGACCAATTTAAACTAATATTGATACAACAGATGTTTGTGGGTTTGTGGGTTGGGTTTTTAAATGCTCGTTATTTACTTTTCAAGAGTCGGCGGACAATTTTAAGCCTTTAAAAACCTTCTGTGGGATGTAGAGAATGTATGAAATACGTTTCACTGTTATCAGTTCTCCCGCTTCTTTCGGAGAAGACGGCGTAAAATGCCTCCTGGAGCGTCACAGACACAAATTGAGATAAGATTTGTTTGTACACACAAAACGTAATGATAACACATGAAACGTAAAAATAACTAAAAAATGTATAATTCTGAGCAATGTACAGACAACACTCTAAATTTATTTTTATAGATTATGAACTATCATGGTCCTGGACTTAACTGTGGCAATGCGGGTCATGTGAATAGGTCACTTTTCTATTGTAATTTCGCTAATAATCATAAGTTTTCATAATTTTTAATAAATTTCTTGAAACGCAACACTGCTACACACAAAGATCAAAAGGCAGTACACCACACTAGCCTTGACAGAAACGTTAACGATTCACATCCTCGAGGGTTCTTGAGAATCTCACTTACAAACGAGTCGAGCATCTGACCGCGACTCACGTTCTAGGAAAAACATTTAGGTTTTCAACTCAATTTTACGGTATCTGTGAAAAGATAATTTATATAATATTTCTACAAAAGTTATATTACAAAAAATGTCTTAACTTTAATATTTATAACATGGATGAAGTAGTTTCCCCACGATCTCTATAACTGAACTTACTGTAACAATATTTATATTGATATTCTGGCCTGAAATGCTATACGATAAAAAAATATGCCATTTCTTGGTAACACTAACAATCATGTACCCTTAATAATTGGTGTGAAAAACGTTTTAAAACTTAAAACCTCCTCTTATAGAAAAACAATTGCAAATATATTATAACACCCAAAAACCTTATAATAGAATAGTCTATATTATTGAATATAACATTATAATTTGCTCCAGTATGTTTAGGCTATCATAGCAAATGAGAGCTTTTGTATAGTTTACTGGTATGAGAATAACTTAAAACGTGTTAAGTGAAATACAAGTAAAATTAAATTATGATTACAGTATATGTTTACAAGGATACAAAATATTGAAGGAATAAAAAACCTCTTTTAATGAAATGTGCATCGCTGTTATATAAAAAAGTGATCAAATCGAACAAATTTGTAATCCGTTTAGATGTACTACATAAAGATAAAATATGGTAAAGGGTGATCTCTAGGTACCTCTACCGAGATGCGGTCGTAACTGATTGATCACTTCCGGTTACCTGTCTGTATGTAATATAGAGTATCTGTGAGAGGATTGATACTACAGTATTATGGCCAACCACAATTCGAAGACTCTACTGATTTTCTTGCAATACTTAAAACAGAGAGAAAAAATTAATTTGTAATTTAAGTTACACAGACTGTTTATAGTCAATTAACGGCTTGCGCCCTTGGCAAAGAGTTCAGGTTGAGTAAAATTGATTAAAGAAGAATTTGATTTTACACCAACTCAGCCTCCAGCATGTGGCAGTATTTATTGGTATCCGTAAAATAATGGTAGGACGGTGAGGTATTTTCGTGTATTAAAATAGGTTGGTGTTATCTTGTCATGAAATTCCACCGTGTCACTGCATTTCTAAATAAAATATCTATTAAGTTTGTTTTACAAAAATTTCATTTATAAAATTATAAAATGAATAACAATAGTTATCTAAACTATTTTCTTTCTTTTAAATCATCCCCTGATAAAAGCGATATTTTAAATGCCAAACCAACTCGTTCAAACAGTTTATATTTCCCGTGAGTAGAATAATTCAGGATTTGGATTCCGAGGGAAAATATAATTTACTTATCGCATTAGCATATCTTTGAATAAGGACACAGAGCCAGTGGCGCGGCACCGCGGCCGGGGCTCGAACTAAGCAGCTTTCTGCTCGCCTTAGCTCCATTCACGGTCGTCTTCGCTGCGGATTACCATTCCGCTTGTCACATCAGATATTTCATTCCGCCCAAGAAGTGTTAATCTCTAGAAATATGGACACTTTCATTATCATACCAGGTGGCCCTTGGATGTCGGGGGCCTGGATGGTTGTTTCGTTTATGCATTATGTATGTGTTATGTTTTCATCCGGGGACGATGATACGGTTAGGCCTAAGTTACAAATGGAATTGCTGGGCTCGTCAGTTTTTCTATTGAATATTTTAGGTGAGATGTGCATCCATTTATTAAAGTTTTTCCGTAATATCCATCATGAGAAAACATTAGAGTTTGGATTTTAAAACTGAAAAAGTTTATAACAATTCGTTTAATTGCTATAAAACCATTAGATATAGCTTAAAAATGGAGTTTCGATTAAAAAAACTCGATTAAAAGGGACGATTCAATACTCTTAACACAATGTTGTCTTTCAAACGAAAAATATTGTCCAGCCTTAAACATCTTTCCGATAAATTCAAGAATCCACATATACAATCTTAAATACGGTACTATAAAAATAGACTGAAACCAAACTGCAATTTTATTCAATAATAGATATAAAATTTAAAATTCGTTAGTTTGGGCATGAAAATAATTTGAAGTTTACTAGGTATTTCCCTCAAAAGTAAAACCCAACACAACACCCCAAACATCATTATCTCGAATCCAAGTTCTCCCGAGCAAAAAAACCCTATACTTTATCACGCCTATAAATCGAAGGAGGAAATTGAATATTAATATAACAATACATTCCGAGGCGACGTATCCCATTCCGAGCACGCGCGGGATAATTCACGGGACCGTATTAACAGCGGCGCAATCTACGGAGAATAATTTAGAGCCCCGAGTATAATAACTGCATTACGGGTGGCGGGGTCACTATTCATTATGCGGCTGATATTAATGTGGACACCCGAGTCTCCTGCCAAACAATTTATGTGGTCGACACAAAGCCGGGATTTATGCGGGGACGAACCTCTGTCGACTTACAGCCTCTGGGCACGATACCACGATACCGGCGCTCGCATCCACCCATTGTGCCGTATTTATCACCGGTGTACACTGTACAGACCTACAAGTGTGTTGGCGTGACGAGTGGCCAGTCGTATTGCATCCAGAGGACGTGTCGGCAAAAGTGATCAAACTATATTAAGCCACTATATTAAGCATATCCTACTAAATTTCTGAAAATTACAAATTTTCCTAAATATAACACAACCTTTCTATGTCCTAAACCCCCTGAAAAATCATTTTATTAGTCTAGTTATACACTTGGATTGGCTTAAGATTTTCCAAGACGTTGGAAACACAAATTTCATGTGCGGATGAAAAATTTCGATACCATGAAAAAACTAATAAACGACGAAAACTGATCTTAGGTAGGTTCTATTTTTAATTACATCGATTTTGTCAGTAAATGTCAGTCCTGTGTTTTGATAATGTTCAAACTATTTTACGGTGGGCATTATAGACCCTATATTTCTTATAATGTTAGGAAAATTTGATTTTCTCAGGAGCTATATATGTGATTCCTGTTTCTCAAAAAATAAGGCGTAATAAGATGAATGAAAAAATGGAATGAGTAAATGACTGAAAAAAGGCATTTAGTTTTTTTTGTCTGATGGTGAGTCTTTGTGGTATACTTAAACACAAGGATTAAAAGTAATTAATTCACTAAGCGTTTTTTATTATGTAAAAAAGCATTTTAGGAAACCACCGAAAAGATATCTTAAAATTAAACCAAGACACATTTTTGTAAATCCCTGTGTTAAGTATACCTTAAAAGCAGATCTCTTACACAAGAAACCAAAGCTTTATCAGGTATAGTGCCTGAGCGAAAAATCCTAACGTTAGGAAATATAGAGAACAGTTTGCTCTTAAATGAACAGTAAACTGGCATATATTTTTAAATAAATTCTAATACAAAAAATAAATAGATTATTTCAATGGTAACTTAATAACGTTTCTGTTATTTTTAAGCATTTACCAAAAAATTATAGATCTTTAGTTTAAAATCTGAACGAAACTAAACCATACTAGACATTATGCCCTATTATAAAAAAATACACGGGTTGTCAGAGACATAAAAAGCTAAAACCGCTTTCAAGTTTTAATGGAAATTTTAAACAAACCAAAATTCAGTTACCCGATGACGTCAGACGCAGCTGCGCCACTAATTTCGTTACGTCATCACCGCCTCGATAAACTGACTAATTAGGGAAGCGTCCCTTCTTCAGGCGATCATTTGTGTCGTCTGCTTCCTTTATTTACGATAGATTTTAATTGTTCATGAACGGCATTTGTTTGAAATTAATATTACGACAAATCTTTTAGTCACTTAATGAAACATTTTATCCAGTAGGATGTTTTTTTTAAATAACATGAAACGGATATACTTTATGTGATAAAAATTCCATTTTTATTCTATATATGATGCCTGAAAATAAAAAAGTTGTGTTATTTTTAAGAATTGGTTACATTATCGTTACATGGACTTAACAGGACCAAGCCTAAGAAGTTTCAATTAAAGCCCATATTTTTTATTAGGAATGCTCTTTAAATTAACCCCTCCCATTAACCAATTGGCCTAGGATTACGTTTCAAATTAAGAGAATTAGTGCTGTGGTCACGTGGGTCAAAATTGAATGAAAATTAAGTAGCAGTTTGTCTACCCTTTTATTCTTTAATAATCAGATCTTAACTTCTTCTAATTT
Source organism: Nephotettix cincticeps (assembly GCA_023375725.1). Lineage (NCBI taxonomy): Eukaryota > Metazoa > Arthropoda > Insecta > Hemiptera > Cicadellidae > Nephotettix > Nephotettix cincticeps. Next base: position 32,824,585 of record CM041786.1, read on the forward strand.
TATTTCATTGATGATATTTACCAACTAAAGCTAAGCAAATATTCATACGTTTTATTAATACTATTTATTGGCTATATTGTTTCTCGATGTCTTCATTGTGGAAGAACTACAATAAAAACGCTGTCATGACCGTATTGTATCACATTACAACCGTATTAGTAAATGATCTAATATTCAAAGAGTTTATGCCATAAATAGTTATATATTATATTCTAATAATGTAAATTATGTGGTAAAGCTATGTCCATAACATATAAGAGGGTTTGAGCACTTAAACCTAGTTAGCTTGGCTAGGAGACACCAATAGAGCTATCCGGAAACTAGTACCTAAAATTATGCGTAAAACAAACACGTGTGTACAAGAGAAATATGATACGTATGACTCGGTTACAGAGGAATATTTTGTCCTTTGATCATTATGCCGTGTCGTATAATGGGAAAAAAACTTGCTACCAGGAGTGGAAATTATAACGAGATAATTATGAACAGACAGGTTATCAAAACCAAAGGAAAACTCTCGTCAGCATGTCAAAATATGTTTCGTTTCTCGGATCTCGGATCACTGTTGTTTCACTACAAACGCACGGAGAGTTTCCTTTACATCGTCGACTAAGCGTGTAATTTGGGTCAGCGTGCAAACATACTCAGTTTTTCAGAAACCTTTTTGTTGTAAAACGTGTTTAAATATGACTTTTCACGTACTTGTCATCCAAAATTTATACTTATAAATATAAGTTGTCAGTAGACACATCCCCTAAACAAAGCTCTACTTAAACAGGGTTTCGGAAATCTTAAACTACAAAATAAACCAAATACAAACTAATTCCATAATTGTTACTAAACAGATTAATTAAGTGATATATAATAACGAATACTGATGTATTTGACGTAACAAAACTTGTTATATTTAAAATATAATTACTCTATAACAGTGCTAACATAATTACTTACATATTAATCCAAGATATTTGTCCTTGTGTCTTTAGTTACTGAAACACTGCAGTCAATGACAAGACTGTAGCTTTACGAACCAAATTACAACGGGCTCAAAATTATTAAATTTGCTTTTTTATTTAGTCTTCACTGAGAATATCGAGTTACGCCTTATTACATTTACACTTTCCTGTTAAAACTATCCGATTAAAGGCCAATTTGCATTCTCAAAATTATATATTCTGTGATCAGTTTTATAATTCCACTCTATTTAGCTGACAATTTTGAAATTTTGGATTACTAAGGCGCAAGAAATACTCGCTCTGGCTCGTGAAATCTTTCAAATGGCTGGCATAGTACAACAGTTTAAAATGTATCTTTTACAATAGTTAAAGATTTTCGTTTTTTTTTATTCTCTCAGTGCTGCATAGTACCGTTAGTTACGTATTAATCCAACTAAAATATATATGGAAAATATTGTATTAGGCTTATAAAAAGTTCTTCTTCGTATCAGCTTAAATGTTTGAAGATCAACATGTATGTTGAATTTAATGTTTCTTGTACTGTAATATATAAATTGTATTATTTTTTATTTTTGTGAGTATCAACGCCTGCGACGATATTTAACGTTTTGATAGTGAACCGTAAAACTCCGGTCTTGTTGATACCTGACTTCAACTAGTTGTTGGATTGGTTATTGATTTATAGCCCGAGTAAAAGTGGTTTCAGGGTCTGGGATCGAACCGGCGACCTTGTGAGAAGAGTACCTCTAGCTACCAGCTGTTTACGTTGTATCAGATTATGGTGGTATTGACGTGCGCTGCTAGACAAAACTAGCAGTACAGCCACATGTGGCACTTATTGTTGGGACTACCTAAGTTATTATTACTCGCAAATTTTCACCTTGAGTTTCTGTTGATGTTGTAGGATCACCGGCGGCTGGGGCGGCGCCCGAGTACGGCTCAGCCAACCCCTCGGCCGACGCCACCGACCTGCCGACCTTCACCACCCCTGGCCGCACCTTCCGCATCACCACCAGCGACACCGTCGTGCTGCCGTGTGACGTCGACAACCCTGGTAAGTGACGTCATCAAGTATGTCATAGCTTATATAGTCGTGTGAGAAAGTATTTTCACTCAAAACATATGTTGAAGTTAAATTGTATTATTAATATTAAAGTGAATGCACATTCTACACTTTTATTAAAATGTCTTATAGGTAAACCTTGTTAATATTTAAGTTTAATAAAATGATGTTTTCTGCCTGGAGTCAGATAGACGGAACCTGTGAGAGCTCTTCAGACAATACATTTGCTCTATATTTTTGAGTAGTTCTATAATAGTAATAATCAAGCCCTTTTATTTTGAAAGTCTGGTCATCACCAAGTATTCATCGGATTACGTCATACCACGAATAATGTTGAAGAATAATACTGTTTGTTACCCTTATCTAAAGGTTTATCTTTTTTTCTCTGAACATATTTCAGAGAAAATAAAGGTTTGTGATAAACATTTTACTGTATGTGTGGCTATTAAAAGAGTAAATATTTTGTAAGAAATGCAAACAGTCTAATATCATTAGTGATTCTTATGTTTAAGGAGGTGCGAGCACCTTTATGGTAGACTGAGGTTCCCTAGGGCCAGTGCTCTAGCGTCGCTTATTCGTTGCACACATAAAATTATTTTGATAAGCTTTCTGAACGACATGAACAAAACAATTTGGGTTTTGTAAAATCTTTAACATCTATATATTTACAAAATGGCGTAAATGTTATAAGACAATCAGATTGAAAATGCACGTTGAAAATTTATTTTCTATAATGTGTATTTTTTCCTTTTTCTACATTTTACATATGTCACGTAGCTTTGATCACATATGTTGTCAAAATCTCATCTCTAAATAATCAATGATACTCATTCACACCTTTCACCAATAAAGCCAAGTATCAGAACGGGTTTAGTCAGCTCAAAAAAAACTCTCATAACGTAAAAAGGTATGCTCAGGTATATTTTTTACATTATCAACAAATAAAGCTATAACTATGTTCTTAGCAGAAGATTTGATTGCTCGCACCTATGTCCTATGTAAGTAATTGTGTCACAGGGAATTTCGTCCTGGCGTGGAAGCGCGGCATTGCGATCCTGACCGCGGGGAACATCAAGGTGACCCCTGACAACCGCTTCCGGCTGGTGGACGGCTACAACCTGGAGATCCGCGACGTGCAGACCAACGACGCCGGCAACTATGTCTGCCAGATCGCTACGCTGCAGCCCAGGGAGATTACCCATACGCTGGAGATACTCGGTGAGCAATAGTAGGCCTGTATCCTCACTCCACACCTACACCTAAGCCTACAGCTCCCACTACATGTAAACGTCTCATTCGACACCGAATCAAAACGTATGTACGTTTGTGACATGTTTGTCAAAAAGCCAAAAGATCGCTTTATTATTTAGATTTATCACCCTTTGTACATTTCACCACAGTGAGTAACAGCTTCGAAAAATATTTCAGGAAAAACATTTATAGTTAATTTTACTTTTGTCTGTAAAGGTGTAATAATATAAACAGTTAATACTGTAGTATAATAGTTTGTAAAAAATCTTTAAAAAATATGTTTTTTAAATTGTAATAAATAAATAAACTTATACGTAACAGAACAATTTAACGGTATAAAATACAGTCTATGTCCTAGCGGATATTCATATCCAACTGTTTAGTAGATTTGGCTTTTCAAGTTTCACCTGTTTTCTAAACTTAAGGGAAAGCCTAAAAGTAGTAAAACTACAAAACTGTAATAGTATACAACCTAGTTATATTCCTAGCTACACATCGTTGGCACTACACATTATTATTCCTGACTATTACATTAAATAAAAAGTATACTTTCATTTAATTTGCAAATTTAATGGAAAATTGTCTGCCCAACATATGGTGGTGTATTTAATACGGTGAACAAGCAATCAACACTCACATCAAAGCGACCGTAATTTCATCCTGTAGGATACGTTTTTCCAATTATCGGCTTGTTCTCGTTCCATCATGGACGCATGCTCCACAGCTCCGACGAGCGTGCTTCACAGTGTTGTTCTGCGAATCAACATATTGGCATAGATAGCACCTAACTAGCAACGCATATATCAGTTAGTCCACGTCACCTATCGCACCCTCTACGTGCTGCATATGTAATTGACCCATTTGTGAGATGCATGCAATCACAGTGGAATGTGGACGCAGAGCATCAACCGCTTATCAAATGCATTGTCGATTAATTATGAAGTTGAAACTACTGTATGATCATAACATCATGATACCCGTTAGCTTTTTATGTTTATTTAATTTGTTTTTGATTTTAAATCTTGATGCGAGAAAGCTTTACAGACTGAAGAGAATGCTTGAAACGTAAATAAACGGTTTTGACAAAAATCATTCAATTTTGAGTATGATATTTTGTATACGAATATGATAATATTTGATAAATTCATTAGATAAATGTATAAATTAAACACTTTTTCTATATATTCAATGCAAAAACAATGTAATCGAAACTACATTAATTTAAAACGTTCTTTCAAACTAACTTAAAAAACACTGAGCTGGTTTAGTTCACTGTAGCTACATAAAAGGTCCTTAACGATAACATAACACTTTAAAGGGCTATAGGATGATAACGGGATTTTCCCCAGCCTTCAGACTTGATCCTATCGATTTCTCTTGGCCAAATACCCCTTATTACGATGATTTTCAATATTTACCACTAAAGGGTATTTGATGACGCAGTGCCTCCACGGATCGACTACGTCTCGTCCGAGGGGGAGATGCAGGTGAAGAAGGGGTCGACGGTGACGCTGCAGTGCAAAGCTTCAGGGAACCCCGTGCCCACCATCACCTGGACTCGCAAGGTAGGCTCATTCAATATCCACGAAACCCATAACTTTAAATAACATGCTACTAAGCTTATACTCCGTCAATCCAATTCTTTCCTGTGAACAACAACTTTGTGACCCGGGTTTCGAACAATTTATGTTCATTCTCAAACAGATGGCAAGTTGATCACTCCATTGGAGGTCGTTATAATCTTAGGTATTCAAACACAAAACAACTGTACATTAAATTTCACATTTAAAACACATTTAAAAACATCACATTTCAACATTTAAAACAAGTTACATTTATGTATGGCATGTACCGGCCGGTCTCTACTATCAAACTGTTACTGAAGGTTATCATCTTCTTCCCCTCTCCCCCATCAGGTTGACCACTGTCAAGTGGAATATTACTTTTATTTTTATGAACTTTAATAACACTGTTAAATAAAACTTTGGAACCATAATTTAATTTGTCATTTAGTGTGTTGTCAGGGTCTGCTTTATGTGCTTTATAAATTTCCAATTCGTCCAATGAACTAAGATACGGGCCTTTCTTGCATCTATGTAGAATGTTTAAGTTTTCATTAATATTATTTACAGTGTGATTGGTATTAATCAATGTTCAGTAAATGTAAATGTTTTTCGTTGCAAACTTTTTATATACATTTTTTATATAAATAAAAATGAACAATAACTTTAATTGAATTTCACATATGTTTTCCAATGCGAGGGGGTATTTCAGCAGTTCTCTACTGATTCGTCTGATAAATAGCCGCCTACTGTGAATATTTACTATAATTTTAAATTGCTTCTAGTTTCATCTGATTTCCAATAAAATTTGTAATTCTGCAGTGCTTCCGTCATCTTGGATGTTTAGCTCTGTTAAGAAAAATGTTAAAAATGTCGAAACATGCCTTGCTTCAAATAAGAAACTTAAAACTAAGACACAAGATTAGTTGTTAGATCGGATTCATCTCATATTTATCCACAACCTATGTCTTCAAAATGTAAATGCTCCTTTTTGGAATGTACTGATAGTATATTTTGTATACATTAGTTTATAGATGTATCAGAAGTTTATCATGAATCCAATGAGTAAATTCCAACCTGGTAGATTGCTGGACATTAAAATGACACGAAGTTCAAGGTTTTCTGGAACTAATCAACGTCTTGACAATTAAAGTTAAACAGTGTTATCAAAAGAAGGCAGTGATAAAAGCGCAGCAAAGCAGACTTAAATGGAACAAAATATTTCGAACTGAATTAGTACGACTAGTTTACTCTGTGTACTGTAGCTTATAATTAGAACATATATTTTACCATGTATAATAATCTTTGACGATAAATCTGATGATACCTGGTTCTTGAATTGTTTACTTCGGGTTTTAGACATTGTGTGGTTTTGGGGGGTAAATTGAGTATGATAAAGTTTCATTTGGGATTAAATAATATCATTCGTATCAGTAATATCATAGTATCATGGGGTATATTATTACTCCGTAAAATACCGTTTAAGATGCTGATGTGAAATTTTATTTGGGGTTACCTTTGGCATACAGTATATTGCCAATAATTAAAAAAAATTCGTCAAGTTCATTGTACAATGTATTATATACCAAGATAGAAATAATATCTCTCTTAAAATAAAATGATGGTTTTGTTGAAAAGATAATGTATTAATCCTATGGTGGGTTCCTTAGGACTTGGACTAGTATACAGCAAATAACAGGCCTAGTTGATTTTTTCCATTTCATTAGAAATCTAAATTGGATGATCGTAGTTAATGAGTAAAGAGAAAATGAATCAGCAATAAGTAACTTTTGTAATTACTGTATTCGAGACCAGCAAAATAAATAACATTGTTATAATTATATTATTTTAATTCAAAAACGGCATTTCAGTTTTTGATTAAAAAGAGGTCATGTCACGACAAGACAAGTGTGGACCATGGTATTAGTACACTAGAAAAACGAGAATATTGTAAAGGTGTAGTAGTTAGTGATTAAATAATTGTTAATTTAACAAAATTATTAAGTGACATAAGCTCATAAATTTCCTAATGAAGTGATTGAGTTGTAAATAATAGTCGGTCTGTGTAAAACAAGTACAAACAAATTTAAAAGAGTAGGTGAGTACGACAGGTGGTTTTCTTGTTGCGCCTGCCATAATCCGGATGCAGTTTACCGTTCACTCATGAGCCCATGTTGAGAGGTTTCCCGACGCAGGCACTTTTACTATTTGTTTTATAGCGCTATATTTTCCATTCTTAACTACACGATAAACAAGAACAGAAAGCTACCCAAAAAATGGTAAATTCGTATTCTAAGCTAAAAAAATTTTTTTCTGACCTTTTCCCCGCTATTTTGTAAAAATTGGCAGAGTAAAAAGTACTAATGATCTTATGTTATTTGTTTATAGAATCTATTCCTACGTGAGATGAAATTTCTTCAAATGCCATAACATTTTAGGCCGACAGTCATTTTACGTGCCCAACTCCAGGACGTGACCATAACCATAGAGAATCTATATATTTTTTTTAAATCGATCTGCAAAGCGTCCAATGAAATTTTAGATCTTGTTCAGCGGCAGATCAACCTTCATGTCCTCTGTCAGTACATAACATTTCAATTATGTTATAGAACAATCTGCTGCCATCTGGTGAGAAATCAGTGGAGGGATTCTCCATCACTATAGAGAACGCCAATCGTCACCATGCGGGCATCTACATCTGCAGCGCGTCCAATGGTGTAGCAGATCCTGTTCAGCGGCAGATCAACCTTCATGTCCTCTGTCAGTACATAACATTTCAATTATGTTATAGAACAATCTGCTGCCATCTGGTGAGAAATCAGTGGAGGGATTCTCCATCACTATAGAGACGCCAATCGTCACCATGCGGGCATCTACATCTGCAGCGCGTCCAATGGTGTAGCAGATCCTGTTCAGCGGCAGATCAACCTTCATGTCCTCTGTCAGTACATAACATTTCAATTATGTTATAGAACAATCTGCTGCCATCTGGTGAGAAATCAGTGGAGGGATTCTCCATCACTATAGAGAACGCCAATCGTCACCAGGCGGGCATCTACATCTGCAGCGCGTCCAATGGTGTAGCAGATCCTGTTCAGCGGCAGATCAACCTTCATGTCCTCTGTCAGTACATAACATTTCAATTATGTTATAGAACAATCTGCTGCCATCCGGTGAGAAATCAGTGGAGGGATTCTCCATCACTATAGAGAACGCCAATCGTCACCAGGCGGGCATCTACATCTGCAGCGCGTCCAATGGTGTAGCAGATCCTGTTCAGCGGCAGATCAACCTTCATGTCCTCTGTCAGTACATAACATTTCAATTATGTTATAGAACAATCTGCTGCCATCTGGTGAGAAATCAGTGGAGGGATTCTCCATCACTATAGAGAACGCCAATCGTCACCAGGCGGGCATCTACATCTGCAGCGCGTCCAATGGTGTAGCAGATCCTGTTCAGCGGCAGATCAACCTTCATGTCCTCTGTCAGTACATAACATTTCACATTATGTTATAGAACAATCTGCTGCCATCCGGTGAGAAATCAGTGGAGGGATTCTCCATCACTATAGAGAACGCCAATCGTCACCAGGCGGGCATCTACATCTGCAGCGCGTCCAATGGTGTAGCAGATCCTGTTCAGCGGCAGATCAACCTTCATGTCCTCTGTCAGTACATAACATCACAATTATGTTATAGAACAATCTGCTGCCATCCGGTGAGAAATCAGTGGAGGGATTCTCCATCACTATAGAGAACGCCAATCGTCACCAGGCGGGCATCTACATCTGCAGCGCGTCCAATGGTGTAGCAGATCCTGTTCAGCGGCAGATCAACCTTCATGTCCTCTGTCAGTACATAACATTTCAATTATGTTATAGAACAATCTGCTGCCATCTGGTGAGAAATCAGTGGAGGGATTCTCCATCACTATAGAGAACGCCAATCGTCACCAGGCGGGCATCTACATCTGCAGCGCGTCCAATGGTGTAGCAGATCCTGTTCAGCGGCAGATCAACCTTCATGTCCTCTGTCAGTACATAACATCACAATTATGTTACAGAACAATCTGCTGCCATCCGGTGAGAAATCAGTGGAGGGATTCTCCATCACTATAGAGAACGCCAATCGTCACCAGGCGGGCATCTACATCTGCAGCGCGTCCAATGGTGTAGCAGATCCTGTTCAGCGGCAGATCAACCTTCATGTCCTCTGTCAGTACATAACATTTCAATTATGTTATAGAACAATCTGCTGCCATCCGGTGAGAAATCAGTGGAGGGATTCTCCATCACTATAGAGAACGCCAATCGTCACCAGGCGGGCATCTACATCTGCAGCGCGTCCAATGGTGTAGCAGATCCTGTTCAGCGGCCGATCAACCTTCATGTCCTCTGTCAGTACATAACATCACAATTATGTTACAGAACAATCTGCTGCCATCCGGTGAGAAATCAGTGGAGGGATTCTCCATCACTATAGAGAACGCCAATCGTCACCAGGCGGGCATCTACATCTGCAGCGCGTCCAATGGTGTAGCAGATCCTGTTCAGCGGCAGATCAACCTTCATGTCCTCTGTCAGTACATAACATCACAATTATGTTATAGAACAATCTGCTGCCATCCGGTGAGAAATCAGTGGAGGGATTCTCCATCACTATAGAGAACGCCAATCGTCACCAGGCGGGCATCTACATCTGCAGCGCGTCCAATGGTGTAGCAGATCCTGTTCAGCGGCAGATCAACCTTCATGTCCTCTGTCAGTACATAACATCACAATTATGTTACAGAACAATCTGCTGCCATCTGGTGAGAAATCAGTGGAGGGATTCTCCATCACTATAGAGAACGCCAATCGTCACCAGGCGGGCATCTACATCTGCAGCGCGTCCAATGGTGTAGCAGATCCTGTTCAGCGGCAGATCAACCTTCATGTCCTCTGTCAGTACATAACATCACAATTATGTTACAGAACAATCTGCTGCCATCCGGTGAGAAATCAGTGGAGGGATTCTCCATCACTATAGAGAACGCCAATCGTCACCAGGCGGGCATCTACATCTGCAGCGCGTCCAATGGTGTAGCAGATCCTGTTCAGCGGCAGATCAACCTTCATGTCCTCTGTCAGTACACAATATAATGTTCTATTTATAAATGAGATATCGTAGCAATGTTAGTGTTCTATTATTGCATCACGTGTCGTAATCGTACAATAATGATCGTAAACACAACATTTTAAATACATATATTTATTCAAATATGTACATTTCACTTTCATTTTTTTATTTATGGATAATTATAGTCCATGAAATGGTCAAACGTTTAAATTATTTTAATTTCACTATGTCTAATATCAAGAATTCACATACAAATGGTGTTTTTTTAAGTAAGTTTAGTTTTGTTATAGCCACTAGTAGTTCTCACTGTCTGCGTCGTGTACCGTGTACCGACACGCTGCTGGAACTAACTGTGCTTTTAAATGTATTGTATCATCAATACTCAATATCAATATCAATACTCACCCTGTACATTGAAATCTTTTATTTTTGTGTGACTCTTTGGTAAAGTGTCGCGACCCAACGGGAGAAAATTTTCCTCAACTGTTCATCCAGAACAGGTTTTCAGAAACACTTTCATAAAGTACTGATCTCGAACTATCAGGAAATTCATTTTAGAGACTTGTTATTGTGCCTTTCCTTGCTTCAACCGAAGCCACCTAATCGTCTATAGTCAAAGAAGGGTGACCGCTCCGGTCATGACGGACGTTGCCACGGCCACGTTTGAATTCTCGTACCCAATTACACACTTTTGTTTAATCAAACATAATTAAATACGTAATTATAACTAGCTAATAGAATATAAAAGTGGTTTATCCTTTTTCGTATTCTTTTATGTTCGAACTCGTCCATTAAAAAATCCCTAAAATTAATTTTTAATGAGGAAGGTTTTTATGAAGAAAAAAACTAGTGGGAATACATTCATAGTTTTGTAAATTACAATATTCGTACAACATGTTACGTGTTCCGTTATGTAAAACACGATGATTCATTCTTTCAGATATGGAAACGATTAACTTCATGGCATATTTATTGTAATGCGAATAGTTGAATTGCATTTTTTTGTCGTTATAGTGAAAAGGATTTTTTACAAATGTCTCCAAGGGTTAGATTATCGGTATGGTACACATTAACAGACTATTATTTTTTTCATTCCCAAGAATATTTTTAAGGTATATTATTCTGTTAACACTGCATTACTATTAAAGATTGTTCTACGATTAGGCATATCCTGTAATGGAATAAGATTTTGTCCAAATTCACTACCCAACAGTACTGATGTAAAAAAATTCACAAAGTGTAAATGTGTAATTAAATAAATAATCTATCTATTTTTCATTAATTATTTAATGAACAGTACGCTATTAAAATGCATTTTGCCATTATTTAGTATATTATAAGAATATTGATGCAATATTGATACAAAACACATAATGTATTATTATTTTATGAGGCCTTAAAGGCCTCATTTTTAGTTCTGCTTACGTCACAAAACAAAGGTGCGGGACTGCATACTGTGAAGTTCACTGAACCTCCTCCAACATATCCTCCCCAATATTGACACCCCAAACAACAGGTATTTTGAGTTACAGGCCGATATATTACAAACTTCATGTTTTGTAGAAACTTAAAATGAAAAGTAGGCGCTGCGCTCACCTCCTGGCATCCGCTGGCTAATCAGAGCTACATTACGCTAGCTCTTTCAAGCTTCGTTAATTTATATTACCTGTGTTTAAATTTACTGTTTTAACTATGTCATCTGTAATCCACGGCGATCTGTGCCGATTATTACATAGACTGAGAACATTGTCCAAAGCATGATGAACTGAGTTACTATCACAAACCATTGTGATGTGTGATGTGTGATGTGTGATGCAGACCCGCCGGAGATAGAGGTGGAGCGTGGCTGGGTCCACTCTGGGGAAGGCTACGAGGCCCAGCTGGTCTGCATTGTCCACGCCGAGCCGCCAGCTGAGGTAAGTGCTTCCCTACCATGTCACGTTACAATACACATATTTCATCCAACTGTTTCAAAAAGAGGTGTTTTTGATACATGTGTTGAAGAGCAAAAGTTGTTATTTTTCTTCCTAAGACTGAACCTATCATTATGATGGTTTTTTGAGTCCTAGGCCGCAATAGATTATTGTTGATGATACTTTTGATTCGAGATCAGCATTCGATTGTAAATAATCTATAAATTAACTGCAACAATCACTAAAGATTTGTTGTGTATTTTGGACGTTCTGGATGTTGATTGTGAAACTGGTAATCGACTATTAAATCGAACTATGAAATGGTTGAGATTTAACTATCGATAGTAATAGCTGACATAATAACATAAACAACCAATCGAAAATCAAGAAAGAACTGCTACAACGTAAGTAACATAACAACTGATTAGTCTAAAGTGACAAAGATGGTCAAAAACTATTGATACTCTAAATCAGGTAATAATTTATGTTTTACAAGTTTGTTTGATTTTATCTGCAGTATGACGAAAAATATATTTTATCACACGGCCCTTAATTGGCTTTTTGATTTATACTCGCACATTTAACAGCCTCGTCACGGCAGGCCTGTTGAACATGTGCTCGTATCAAAAACGCCCATTTTTGGTTCTAATGATTAAATATACTATTATATCACAAAATATTTATACTTTGGGTGGCAAAAGTTGTCAGTGTTAGTTTGTATTTACAAACATAATTATGAATTAAGACGACTACCGCCACACCCAGATGAAAAACTTAATTTGAACTTCAGATTAAGAAGATGGTGATATAATAATCACTGAACTACACAGCCAGTTTAATCAAAATCAAAACACAATATATGTGAGGTAGCAACTAAGGGATTTGTGTGGATATGAAGGTGCTGTGGTACCGCGATACGCTGAGGCTGGATTCGACCGAGCGTCGCATCATGGAGGTGCGGGGTAGCCGACACACGCTCATCATACGCAAGGTGCAGAGCTCGGACTTTGGCAACTACACGTGCCAGGCGGACAACCAGATAGGCAAGGCGAAGCAGTCCCTCGAGCTGTCCGGTGAGCGGAACATTATACAATAGACATAACTAGTAATGTCACAAAAATAAATCCTGTTCAATGCAATTGTAAAGATTTTTTAGTGTGTAGTGTTTATAGAGGTCCCATTGTTTTATGACCAATATTTCCGTTTAAACAAATATGGTTGGTATGTTTGGAAAACGTTGTCTGATGTCAAATAGTCTTTTAGTGTTTACATGACTTCTAACCTGTTCCTAAGGGAGGTCAATTTTTTCTGATCAAACATTAATTTTTTGGTTCCATGTATACTCGTATTTTTTGCTATATGGCATAGTCAGGATCTTCCTGTAACAGTTATGGGAAGATATTACTGAAATAAAAGAAAATAATCGTTCCATGCAGTTTATAGAAAACTATAAGTTGGTTTCTCGGAAAAGAAAATCAATATTATAAAGTGAATTACTGGTTTTAAATTTAGTAGTTGTTAAGTAATTTCATGATTGGCCCCCCAATTTCACATGTCCTTGATCTGACTCCAGGCAAGCCCAACCCCGCCTCGTTCAGGAGCCACCCCTCGGGACGGTCCAAGGATAACTACAACATCACATGGACCGTCAACAGCTACACGCCCATAGAGGAGTTCAAGTTGTACTTCCGCAAGGTAGTTCCCAGCTCGCCGTCCTCTGTGGCAGGAACGCCGAACTCCATGGCTCATCAGAATAACGTCTACAAGAAGAACACCAGGCGGGTAGGTTCACATTAAGATTGGGTTTACTCTGTGCTCATACATTTTTATAAAATTATCGTAAATAAATAACAAAGTATCTCTTCTTTATTTCCTGGAATATGATATTTTAATAAAGTAAATCTTTGCAAGGAATAGTCGTTTTGCGTCGAGGCAGGGTTGTCTCAAAGCGATTACGCAAGAACGGATAAAGAAACGCTTCTCTCTTTGAGTAAACTCGTTATTGTACGTAGTAATGCAAAAGGAGCTTATTCTCTACTTTTAAAATAATATATATTGCATTATTTTACATGCCACCAATATATACACTTTGCATTAGGTGTAAATCCATCTTAAGTATAATTTTAGAGTAATATTTAATAAAGTTAAAGTGAAATGTTTTTCTAGCATTCAGCAGGGAAAAAATAGAAAACTCCTAAAATTTGACAGGTCACTGCTACATTACTAAGTAGCCCTTAAGGTATATAACAGACCAGAAAAACCAAATTGGCCTTAATAGTATATTTTTAATATATATCTATGATTATATGACATGTTTGTGTGTCTAAATTCAGCTCTTAGTTATGTATATTTTATTTTGTAGATCTGTGTATTTATTTAACGAAATTAATTCATCGTGATATTTATTTCAGTAAGCTTAAGACTTTTGACATGAATTTGTCCATGTGTCCACGTACAACTAATAAAATAACGAGCAATATCCCTTTGATATTCCAGTTTTTAATCATCATTAAACTTACGGAACATAAAATGATATTTTCTGAATGATAATTATTTTAATAGAAATTCAATGAATAATTCAATTTTGCGGATCCTAATTTTAGAACTCATAAACTCTATAATTGATCACACAATACTTAAGTTTATGTTATTTATATTTTATTGCGGACATTTCCATCACGATTTTAAGTCAAACAAAGTTTCATGACGTTTCGGGATCTGAAATCTGAATCCGTCCTCAGGCAAACTAATATCTAAAACATAACACAATTAATACATTAGCTAAGCTGGTATAAAGTTGAAAGTTTAAAGTAGTAAAAAAACTTACAAACAAACTATTTGCTAACAATCAAGCACGTAAGAAACATAACACGTCCACTCGTCACACACACTCAAAGACAACCCCATGGAGTTGTCTTTTGTCAAACACACCCGAAAACCTGTAAATTCATTGATTTTGAACTGAAACTGATAGATAATGTATAAAACCGAGTATTAGTATGATTATAATAAAGATTAGTCTGGTCAGGAGAACGATACACACGGGCAGTTGATCAACGGCCGATACCCGGGAGACTGGAACAACGTGATTCTGCCGGCCATCCCTAGCGAGCAGTTTACCCAACAGATGTCCTACGTCATCAAGGGCTTGGAGGCTGGAGGCCAGTACGAGGCCAAAGTGCAGGCCAAGAACAGGTTCGGCTGGAACCAGGAGAGTGACACCTTCCACTTCCACACCAGGGGACCAGGTCAGTAATAGTAGCCAGGGGTCAGGGGTTAGGAGATGTAGCCTACCAAACGTATACAAGAGAATTTAAGATTTAAAACACGCCTATTAATTAGCCTATTCGTTTACTATATGGTTTAAACTTACCGTTTATAGCCTAGTAAGGTAATAACACAAACGACAATGTTGTCGTCCAACTCGACTTCCAAAAAAAATTGCATTGTAGTTTTTAACTGTTTTCGTTTCAATTATTACATTAATGAAAGTGTTAAGAATCAATAATATTACGCGAAGTGAACAAATACTCTATTTTTCTAGTACTGTTTGAGCTGCTCTAGCATTCAATTGAAGTAAAGTAATGATTGATAATATTAATTTTTTAAGTTTTGTTATTAAACAAGTGAAAATTACATAAAGTCTACATTTTTCTAAAACAAAAAGGTCACTTTAATAATTTGTAAAAAAGTATCACCGCAAAACAATTTTAAATATGAAATTGTGCATTTGTTTACGTATTATTTTAAAAATTTACGAATGAACCATGAATAGCTTATTGAAGTTTTATTTAAATTTAATTAACTTACAACAAAAATTCTAATAACATAATAAATATAGTTAATTTCCCTTCTAAGGCAACAAATCTCAATCCCACTAAAAAACAACAGTGTATTTTTGCAATAAATTTACATATTTTATTCATAGGCGTTGAGTAAAAAATATATTGGTCTATGAATATTTGGTTATCAACAAGTTTAGTACTAAGATCTCGAGACACTAATTTTGAAGTATAAGACTTAAGACTTAAGAAAGTATAATTTAGTTACATGTTTTTTTATTTAAACATTATATATTATTATGTATTTACTCAAGCCTCATGTATTAAAAACCAATTCTTTAACATTTCATACCCTTATCTTACTACACATTCCTTCACTCCATAATATAATTTCTGTTTTGAATTATTTGATACGTTTATATTATCCCTGAATTTCACTTTCTATATTTCATTTGGTAATGCCTAGGAATTGAAATACATTAGGGATTTCACTAGCTCTAAGTGCAGAGAATAAGTTTTTTAACACAACCTGTTTCTAATGCCACTAATTCACCACCTTACCTTTTCTGTCAAAATCACCTTTGAGTCTCATCCCACCCATCGCATGTTCACCTTCGACCAGTGTGCAACCTTGCTACGATCTTTATTATAATTCTTGAAACTGTTGCGAAGCATTCCTTAATACTGACGTAATATTTAAATGTTGTACTTGGATGGTAAGGGTTTTTGGGGTCCGCTACAGTTAATGGATTGAACACTCCGGTATACCTCAGCCATGTAAAGCAATGAAAACCAAGGTTTATTTTTCAACAATAGTTTTCCTTTAGGTACAGTTCCCAATCAGGTCTCTAAAACTTTCGTGCTGGTCTATTTGAACGACTTATTGTTTGTAATTGGTTTCCGCTATTACTAAACTCGTCCGTCAGTTCACCACTGTCAGTCTCACTTGGATGAGAGTTAAATGGTTCAAATTTATAGAGTATTATAGTACTTTGTGAAGGTGAGTTTAACGAAGCCAGAATTGCTCCTAATCTATTTCGTGATCTTAGAGATTATTTCACACTCCCAATATTATAATCTAACATCTGAGAATCACCATTAATTAATTATAATTAATCGGATATTTCATAAACACAGTTTAAAGTCACAAAAATAATAGGAAAAATTAGTAAAGTCTTTCAAGTAATGATTATTTTATGTTTGAACTTTTAACAAATATTTAGAAATTTTTAGCAAACTGGACTGTTTTATCACATGGGAAATTTGTATAAAAGATTATTATTTTTATGAAAGGTTGAATTAATGGATAGGAGATGAGGTTGCACGCCGGTCACTGATATGCTTGCCATACCACCTTGTAACCATTTGTGTTTTGCCCCCGCACATGCCCGTCTGTTGCCCGTGACGCCCGTTACGCAGGACTTGAACCTTCCCCTGAAACTGCCATATATTCAGGTTAGTCTTCAGTTTCTCTCTTCAACCTCTGTGCTTGCATTTGAATATTATCTTAAAATGGGTTCAGATGGGGAAAAGATGATTATATATAATAACAACATATTTAGGAAAAGTATTCTAAAATATTCTAAAAATAGATATGCTACACTTAAAATTTTGAGATATACTTATCCAATGTGTAACTGTGACTGCTAATAACTTTAACTTCTACAATGTTTTTAGTGAGGTATTTAATTATATCTTTCTATCTGTTTCTTTAGTCTTTAAAAAAGGTATCCATTGGGATTGAATGTTAGGAGTTAGGACTTTCTTGGTTGTACGTGTTTGTAAAAAATAGAGCTACTTATGACAACTCCCCAAAAGGATACATTTTCATAGTAAGTGTAACCTAAGAGAATGAATTAAAATAAATAACCTAAATTTGTACACGTGGTAAAATGCATTCAAATGAATTTAGGGAGATTTTCTTTTAACTGAAAGAGCATAGCCTAATGTAAAGTAATCCATTTATTCTATTCAACTAACACAGAACTGGATATTATAGGATCCTTATTAATAATGACCATGACAAAATGGCCATTTAATTTTAAATTGAGGATCCAGGCTATGTAATAATAGGACAAACTCTTTTAATAAAAATTACAGCTATATATTCAAAATGTGTATTTATGTATTTATTTTCATTTAAATCACATATATTTAGTGGATAGAACTCAAACAGCTGACTAAAACTAATTACAAAGTAATTTGCATACACTTGTACTTCGATAATTAAACTATTAGCCATCACAGTTACATATTAGGCTACACAGTTAAATTTAAGGATATAAATTACCTAAGTATTGATACTCTGGCTACACCAGACAATATAATAGACATACAGGATATAAATCCACTTTCAAATAGCATATGATTGTTAAAAATTTTTATTATTAATATTTCATGCATTTTATTAGTTTAGTCATCATTTAAGCTGATAATTTTGTAAACCTGTAAGACTTCACTACAATATTACACTGACAGATCAGTCAGTTAAGCTGTAGTTGCCTATGTCATCGATTTTTCTAAATTCCTTTAGATATTAATTAAAGCCAAAAACAAACAAAAAACTCCTAAGGGTATTTATTAGCTTTAAACTTCGGTTATAGAACCCAGTTTTTGTTCTGCTTAATTTCCCTTACCTTCTGCATGTCCCACTAATTAAAATAAAAAAGAGTGCATGTTTTTTACCTTGGCTTGAATAAATTGTAAATTATATATTTTCAGTGTTGACTTATTATTTTGCTCTTATATTGGATATCAATTGTGGTGAAAAATCTATAAACTTGCTCCAAGAAAAAAATAGGTAACACTGGATAGATTTTCTATTAAATAACAAAATCATAGATTAAAATGTTCAACAAATGGATTCTTGAAATTTACAACATGTAACTTTCAATAGACCTTCATCTATTCATCAAAAACATTTGATTCAATCTTTGGAACTATTGTTGGTAATCTGATTAATACAGTTGTAAGATTACCTTCAAGGTCAAACTATTATACCCCTAAATAACAATAAAAATACCTGATGATGGTACCCGTAAATATTGGGTGGGAACTTTTTATGTTAAATACGTACACTCCAGTATTGATTATGATAACTTTTTAAAGAGTGTGTAATATTACGTTACTATCACTTCAAAAATCAAATTATCGAGTTAAAAATAATAAAATAACAAATAAATGAGATTTTCAGTTATTAATTTTATAAAAATTAAAATAATAAGACTATAAAATATCAATATGAATTAAATTTTTAAATAAACCTGTCTTTAGAACCGTAAGGATCAGGCTGGAGATGGTGTTAAGTCACGTGATAAATGCTAAGATATAAGATGCATATTCACGCTTATCCTGGAACTGTATCACTTTCCAGATCCCGAAACAGAGGGACGAGACATGGGCTTGACGGCGTACGGCGGCTCCGCCCCCTTGGCAGTCTGCCCCTTCCTGCTCTGTCTTCTAGTTGTCGCCTCATCGACGTAGAATCTACGAGTAAGACAAGTTCAAATACATTTTCAAGTTATATTTAAATCTTCTGATGTAAAATATTTTTGACTGCTTTGACAAAGTTCTCCTAAATGTGATACTAACTTAACATGTTTTTACATTTTGGGAGAGTTTTAACTCACTTTCATTATTGCTAGTTTTACCTCGTACCTCGTAGTAGGTAAACAAGCCACGAGCTATAACATAACTACCTCTCTAAGTGTAAATACTGTACAATGTAGTTTCTTAACGTAGAGTACAATGTAATACGTTCAACTCATCAACTCATTATAGTTTTGGTTATCAAGGATTAGGTAGAGGTAATGTGGAAATCTTATTCACTTATATTAGATGCTAAACCTACGGAAGTTAAATTATGTGTGGTTTTATGTTATCTTGTATTTTATCTATAATGCAGTTTTATATTTATTCCATCAATATATTTATTTTAAGGGTAATTCACAAGCATTTTTTCTTTTTTAATGTTTCTGTTAGTGTAAAAGCTGAGGTGATAGGTTAAAAATATTTATTAAATATAATTTCTTAATTTCAATTTTTCTAAACACTTAAATATATTTATTACCTTTGATGATCCCACTTAGTAAACTGTACAAAATATTTCATTTAAAAAGGTATTATAAACTGTAGGCTTTAAGCTTAAAACTTATAAGTTTTTCTTTAGCCATTTCAAGAATTTTATCACACATGAATACATGTTGTATTACCCTAGAATTAAGTCATGCTATAAGCTTTAGCGTTAAAAACGAGAACTAATAGTCCAACACTGATTCTAGTAGCTTTAAAACTGTGTCGTTTATAATTTGTGTTTTAAGAACGTTCTTGGTCTGTCCCTAGGTCGACCGGACCAGGACTCACTCCGGAACGATACTCTAAACGTCTAAGACAAGAATGTTTGTGAAGGGTCGAAAAATACCAAAGTGCGATGGGACAACCAGTATAAACTGGCATACTGGAAGTGAAAAGTTTGTGCCCTGAAATGTGCTATACGTAAGACTGTTATTTAAGGACTTAACTGTGTGTTTACATGTTGTTTGTAAGTAAAAATTCAAAGTGAATGTCTTTGAAAACGACTTTATCTTTTTATGATAGTGAAAATGGTTTAATGTATATTTCAGATTTCGTTGAAAGCTGTAAATGTGTATAGAATGCTTTGTGAGTTCCTTATGAGCTACGTGGATTACCAGTAGGGTTAGAAAAGATCAGTCACTGTTAATTATTATTTATGTTTTTGTAACGCATTAGTTGATCAAACTGTATCAAAACAATTATCCTATTAATCATAACTCTTTATAAATTTGGTTTCATTCAGTAATTTAAGTTAAATCTTATTTCTAAATATTTAAACCAAAACTATAAATAATTTAAAAACCTATAATCTGACTTAAACTCTAATTCAAAGTATTTAGGGATATCAATGAGTGTACAGTCATTTAATTATATTGTTGTTAATAGTTATTTTGTGATAGTCAGTATTTAGTTGTTAAATGTGTAATCCAAGCATATAAATGTGAATATTATTATCTTTATTATATTTAGTTGTATCTATATATTTTCTAAGCCCCTGTATGGTTGTACATACAAAAACAGTGTAATATATTTATTTTCTTTGGTACGTGCGTAGTTGTTTCCAGTGACTATACATGTCCTCTACTATAATATAACAGATATATTTTAATTAAATAGAAATGCTACTGATCTTTATTGAACATGAATGTAGCAAAATCCACTCATGAAGTTAAATACTTTAGTTAAAAAAATATAAAAAAGAAATAATTTTTTAATTATTGAGAAATAACACTGATTCAAGGAATATAACAACAATTAAGACAATGAACTTATTCAATATTTTCACAATATGTTAATTAGAGGATTTATATATAATTTTGGTAACTGTGAAAATATGATATAATTCAATAAATATTAAAAATATATTTTTTATGAAGTTACTGAACATATTTTAAGATTATTTAAAATAAAAAAATCTGATTTTTTAATTTAGCAATTCACTAATTTTTATTTATGAATCCAATATTGGTGTGTTTGTATTTTAAATAAATGTAGATTGAATTTATGGATATATAAATAATTTATTCACAAGCTTGAAATGGACATACCCTCATTCTTCTACAGTGAAGATGACTCTATATTTTTGAGACACCTGTAAATGTTTTATGTGTGTGTTTTATAAAACTGTTAGTTTTAAGAACTGTAAATTGACGTGACTCTCCGGTAAGTGCTTCTTCTTCTTTCTTACGTGTGATTTTAGCAAGTCAAAGGTTTCAGAAAAAATGAAGCATTATTATACGTCGTGAATTATTTTAAAACAAAACACTGTTTGGTGACGTTGTTTAGTTTTTAGTTTTCGTTAAGTTGATAGCGTGATATTTCGATATTAGCTTTAGTTTTTACTTAAATATATCAAGTGATCAAAAGAAAAATCATTGTGGACATATACACAAGAACAGTAATAAAAGTATTTTTAGAAATAAATTGATATTACAAACACTTTCTAAAATCACACATAAATTTTATATTCCGATTATTGTGATTACGGTATTGCAAAATGAATACGGTTTAAGCTGATTTTTGAATGAGAAACAACCATATACAAAAAATAATTATTATATACAATTTTCTAAATCATCAAAAAAGTTTTTTAATCAATATTTTCATACACAACTGGATATTTGAATTATGAAGATTTTCATTCAAAATTTTCATACACAACTTGATATTTGAATTATGACGTTTTTCATTCGAAATTGAGCTACAACCGAATAGTGAAAAGATAATGTGTCAAATGAGATGCAAAGTATAATTTTGTATCAAGAAGAGCTTACCAAAGTAAGGTTTTGTACGGTAGTAACTATCAGTATGAGTGCCGGCAGATCCTCGACGGCACTTGGTACCATTAAACTAGCATATTAGTTTTGTATTGAGTTTCGTGATTTATACTAAATGTGCTTTCTTTTATAAATGTGCAATGCTACGTCATATATTGTAAACATTTCTGTCTAAAACTGATCTTTGAAGTGATTTACTTTTGAAGGAGTAAATGGAATTGATGATAATTTTGTTTCATATTGATTATGCCTGGTTTCCCTCAGTATTTAGTCTTAAATGTAGGCATTACTGCGTTACATAAACCACACTCACTGTTTTCGTACCACAGAACTATTTAAAACTTCTCGCATTAAAAAAGGGTTTTATAGTAAAATTTAAAAACCTTTAAATGCCATACCTAGCTAAAAATGTTTATCAAATTTAATAAGTTTTACTTGGTTTAGGTCTAGAAAGTTATTTTATGCATACATTCTGTCAGCATAAATTGAAAATATACTGCAAAACTTTAACCATCATGGGTTGTTTTTATAATAAGCCTCTTGGTTTACCATTGAATACGATGTCATTTCATCATGTGCAAAACTAAAAGTTCACTTTGTAGAATTGGAGAGAAAATTTATTATTCTGTTGCAGATAATACCAAACAATAACGTATTCACACAATATATTGAATAAATATATATTTATTTCTCCCTATATAATGACTCTTTTTTTATTTGCCGTCACCGTCGCTAATTTTTAATATTTTTGTTTCACTTGATTTTTATGATAAGTATATTAGACAAACATTTACACTTGTACATTTACTGTGTAAGTTTTTAGAATAAAATTTTTTATTTTGCGTTTAGTACTATACGCAAACCGTAGTACCGTTTTCAAAGTTTATACGATAAGACTTATCAAAACCTATACTGTAATAATCTCTGTGAAGTTGAAAAGCCCTTTACTCGTATCTCTAAAATGGAAGCCATTTTTATTTTATTGACTTATCATTAAAAACCCCAAAAAAACTAGTAGAGTTATTTGAGTCCGTATCTAGCTTTATTTATATTTGTTTACAATGTTGGCTTTATCAAGTTTCAAGTTTTGATAATTCTAAGTAATAAGAATAATTATTGCTCCATTTTTCAATTTGAAAAACCACCTAGTGAGTTCTCAATTTTCTCATACTTTCATTTTGTTTCCTCAATTCCTGGTTAGCATTAAATTTTCGTCTAGTAATATTTATGTTGTGTTCCCTACTATTTTATTATTATTTTGTCACTACCATTAACCGAGCTAACTTAACCCCAAAGTAGAATATATAATGTAGAAACACACACCTTTCATATACAGTGGGGTCAAGATAAGTAGGTTATTACGGTTTAAATACTTTGCACGATTACATAATATTTTAATAACTTGTTATTTATAGAAATTAACAACTATAACCTCCAGAACCAGACTGACAACCTGAGGATTGCGAAAATGTATTCATAATTATTTATTATTTGCATATATTTCAGATTTATACCATAAATCCTATTGTAAGTTTCTGGCATCAAGTAATATGTTTAGAGTACTATCTTATTTATTCTTTGGTGATCTTGGTATTAAATAAGATAGTACTCTAAACATATTACTTGATGCCAGAAACTTACAATAGGATTTATGGTATAAATCTGAAATATATGCAAATAATAAATAAATAAATGTGATGTGGAGATTTTAACCATAGAGCTTGAATCATGTACAATAACCTCAGTGTACAAGCCACCAAACACAACCTTTGAATTTGTCAAGCCTGGGAATTTTGATAATCAAAAAGTCAAGATAGTCATCGGAGATTTCAACTGTCACAGTGTCACGTGGGGATATCCAACAACAGATGTCAACGGCGAAGCCCTTGAGTTATGGGCAGAACAGAATGATCTGAAGCTAATCCATGATCCCAAACTTCCACCTTCCTTCAACAGTGCTAGATGGAGACAAGGCTACAATCCAGACAACCTCTTCGTAAGTGAGACAATAGTACAACAAACTGTCAAATATGTTGAAAGTCCCCTTCCCAAAACACAGCATAGAGCAATAACATGCAGTATAGAGGCTGTTATAAAGGCAGAAACTATCCCTTTCAAGCGAAGATTTAACTTTAAAAAAGCAAAATGGGACATGTTTGCTCAAGATTTGGACAGAGAGATAATAAAGTTAGAACCAATTCCAAAATCCTATGAAGCTTTTGTGAACATGGAGAAGTGGATATCCAGAAAACACATCCCAAGAGGATGTCAAGTAAACTACATTGCTGGCCTTGACCATGACTCTCTGGCAGCCCTTAATAACTATGGGAAACTGTTTGATGAGGACCCCTTTTCAGATGAGACTATAAACACCGGTGAACAACTACTGTCTCTCATAGCAGAATCAAGAAGAGAAAGATGGTGCAACCTACTTGAACAGTTAGATATGAAGAGAAACAGCCGTCGAGCCTGGAAGCTACTGAAGAATATGAGCAACGACCCAACCACAAATAAATCGAACATTGGTGATGTCACAGCGAACCAAATTGCTCATCAGCTCCTCTTGAATGGCAAAACTACAGGAAGAAACATGAGAACAAGGATTGAGCGAGATCAGGAAAGTGAAAACCACTCTTTAGACACCCCATTCACAATGCAAGAGCTGCAAGTGGCTATCAAACAAATGAAAGAGCACAAGGCGGCAGGTGTTGATGACCTGAGAACTGAGCAGATAAAACAGTTTGGACCAACAACAAGAACTTGGCTTCTGGACCTCATCAATACCTGCGTTAACACTTTGCAAATTCCAAAAGAGTGGAGGAAAGCACGAGTGATAGCACTCTTGAAGCCTGGGAAAGAGCCAAACAACTGTAAAAACTACAGGCCTGTATCTCTACTCTGCCACCTTTTCAAGTGCATGGAGAGGATGATATTCAATAGGATCTCTGAAAAAATTGACCAGTCCTTGATTCCCGAGCAGGCTGGCTTCAGGCCTGGCAGATCATGCTGTGGGCAAATTCTCAATCTGACACAGCACATAGAGGATGGCTATGAGAGGGGTCAGGTGACAGGAGTTGCATTCATTGATTTAAGTGCAGCTTATGACACCATCAACCATAGAAAGCTGACCCATAAGCTGTATAACCTCACCAAAGATTACAAGCTGACAAGGTTTATCGAATGCACTCTGCAGAATAGAAGATTCTATGTAACGCTGCAGGGAAAGAATAGCCGGTGGAGACAACAGAAAAATGGTTTGGCACAGGGAAGTGTTCTGGCGCCCCTATTATATAACATCTACACAAACGACCAACCAAACAGTCCCAAGGTGAAACGATTCATTTATGCTGACGACACAGCAGTGGCTGTACAAGCAAAAACCTTTGACAAGGTGGAGGAAGAGCTTAGCCAATACCTTGAAAATCTTGGTGTGTACTACAAACATAATAACCTCAAGCCCAATCCATCTAAGACTCAGGTGTGCGCTTTCCATCTCAGAAATAAAGAGGCCAAAAGAAAACTTAGAGTAAACTGGATGCAACAAGAACTCGAGCACTGTGAGTGGCCTAAGTACCTTGGTGTCAAGCTGGACCGAACGCTGTCATACAGAGCACACTGTCAGGACACAAAGATGAAGGTGGCTGCTAGAAACAACATAATACGTAAATTGACAAGCACAACATGGGGGGCTAATTCCAGTGTTCTACGTACATCAGCCATTGCACTCTGCCTTTCCACTGCAGAATATGCTGCCCCAGTTTGGGCAAACTCTGTTCATGCCAGACATGTTGATACGGCAGTCAATGAGACTGGGAGAATAATTTCAGGCTGTCTCAAGCCCACACCCCTCGATAAAATTTTCCCAATCATAGGAATAGCACCACCACCCATTCGCAGAACTGTTGCAGCAGAAGTGGAACGGAAGAAGCAAATCAGCGACCCAAGACACCCTCTGTTTCACCATCAACCAACGGCAACAAGGCTCAAGTCAAGAAGGAGTTTTATCCAGTCAACAGTACCTCTCACTACAACACCTGAACAACGAAGGTTGAATCTATGGCAGGAGGAACTGCAAAATCCGCTTCTGGAACTGAAAGAAAGTGCTAGCTGTGGTAGTGAACTCCCTTTCACAACTTGGAAGTCTTTAAACCGACTACGCACAGGAGTCACAAGGTGCAAATCAAACCTACTACGCTGGGGTTACATTCAGGACAATGCTGCCTGCGACTGCGGCCTGGAACAAGACTACACTCACCTATTGCAGTGCGAGTTGCTTGACACAAACTGCTCTCATGACGACCTCCTCCAAAGCAACGACAAAGCCCTCCGGGTGGCTAAATTCTGGGAGCGAAACATATAGAAAAATAGAAGACTGGTGATCATGGACACGGAAATGAATGAGTACTATCTTATCACAGTCTTGCTGCAATAATAGGATAATAAGGCTAAACCAGACCCATTCCTTTCTTTAGATTATGAAAAATTTACACCACATTAATAATTTTTTTCAGTAAAAATAAAATATTCACATACATTAAATTATTTTCACAAAGTTAATATTCGCTTAGTGATGGCATTTCAGAAATATCAATAATATTGTTTATGCTTGAGTCATGAAACAAAATATATCTCTTCTCTCTATCTAGGCATATTTCCTAGAGGGCGGTCCAAACGATCACCATTAGACGTAAAGTCAGCTCCGCGGGATGAATGAGAGCAGATTAATTATTTAATGGATCGCTCGCTCCCCATCTCTCCAGCATTTCAATCCGCGCCTGCCTTTTAACGTAGTAAATGATAAAACCAACTAGAGCAGATAAAAGGCTTTTAAACGTTCGTTGGCAAATGTACTTGTGTTTTATTGGTTGCTAATTAATTACCCAAATCGTAAAACTGTATCCGTCATTTATTTCCTAACAATAGTTTGCATAAAAAGTTAAAAGTTTGTGTTAAACCAAAATCCATACCTAAATAACTAAAAGCATAGGTGATGAGAGTAAGAGTTAGCCAACTCTGAGAAGCAATAGGCTTTTAAAAATCACAGGCTGCGTAAAGCCTGGTATGTTATGTATTATACTCTTTCCTAACATAACAAATAATAGTATAATAATTATATCATTATTTTCATGTTGTCTATGTCCTAATTATTAGGACATATATTTTCGTTTGCAAATAGAAGGAGAATACAAATATAAAGCTGGCATACATACTGTACCGTATGGTGTAAACATAATTGGACCTAAATTATAAACAATTTTAATAAGGATTTAAGGATACTCATAGTTTAAAAAGTCATTGTATTTATAACAATTAACTTGGAATTACATAATTGATGGAAACACTTCTTTGAAATGTGTCCGTGAATTACAAAGCTGAAAACCCTCTTTTGACGATTTGTCATTCAGTACTCATTTGTTTCCAACTAGTGTCAGGAGGGAGAGTGTTCGTTCGTTTTGTCGTATTAAAATTGCTAATCGGCCCCTTTGATCTGCAGCAGAGTCCTCAGGGATGGCCGCCCCTTCCAAGTAGACCTGAGGGGGGTGTAACCAATAAACTAAGTGAATGTTGCCAAATCCCACTGGATGCAATTACCCTTCTGCTACCAAATTGTTCGTTATGAAACTATCATAGAGTATGGTGTTTCAATTATTCTGACTTAGTGACATTAGTATTAAGTAGAGAATCATGACCATGGAAGGTTTATGTAAGGTTGAGTTGCCTCGTTTGATACCTAGAGGCATCGGTCCATCCATAAAATATATTAAAATTTTGACTAAAATTAACTTAAGTAAAAAATATGAAAACATCCATTTTTGATAATAGTGTTTCTTTGAATTTCATAATAGTTTTATATTTATGGTTTAGAGATTGGAATTGACTTTTTGTGCTTGAACTTCAAATGAAAATACGTAACAATATAAATTGAAATAGCTTTATAGCTTTACAACCGTAACACCGTGTAATTAAAGCAAGTAAGAGCATTAAGCGATGTAGTAATTCTAACCAACATTCTTGATGACTTCAGAATAAGTATTAGGAACTACACTTGTAGGACTCTTGTAGTCTGAATTAAGTGCTGTGAAGCAAATCCCAATCCGGTAGATTTATGTGCTGTGACAATCGATAAGACGGCGTCACCCCCAATATGCTCGGTCTCCCCATCTGTTTCTCCTGTAACACTATTCATATATAGTAATACCTCCATAATTGTATTGTAAATATAACAAAGCATGTATTCCTAAATAGATTTAATTAAAGAATATACCTGATTCATTGCTGATATTCTGGTTATCATGAAGCCAAATTAGAAACACTTTTTTTTTAAACAGAACTTTTCATTAAAACGGAAAATGTTATTAAAATTTTGCTAACGCAAAGAAAACTAGTTGTGTTCTTGAGGTTAAATACACTCCCATATCAAAAAATTATTACATACGTTTCCAGTAAAAGAATTTACAAGATGCTATAGAAAAAAAATTCTGGACTATAAGTAAGCAATAGGTAATATCCTTCAAGCACAACACATGCTTTTTCATTTAATTTTGTATGATATCTAATTAGGAACCATTTAAAAAGTTCTTATGAAAATATTTCATTACTAACTAAAATTTTTTGCGAATATTAAGTAGATAATGAAGATTAACGGTGGCGTGAAATACAGTATGTTTTCGAATACACCTATATCAATTTATGGTTTATGACTCTGGAGGTAAAAATGCGCACTTGCAAACTTTAAACTCCCATCACCCTAGGTAGATCTAATTCATTTACCAGCCTTGGTGGTGGTTTTAAAACTATTGATCTTTAAAAGTAAAATTTAGTAATACACAAATCATGAACATAAAATAACAAAATATCTCATACGACAGTTATCTTATACTGGAGATGACTCCTTGAAAGACCTGGAGAATCTCCAGGTCGAAGAGATTTAAAATTTATTGCTTCATGAGAATGCCAAAATTAAGTACGACAAAGACACACATACAGGAACATCACAACTTAATAGCTAAATTGGCACAAACACGTTCCAAATCGATTCAACCGGGTGGAATTTCAGGATATGTTTGTAATAAGGTTTATCAATTTATATTCAATTAGATAAATAGGAAATATAATTACGAGTAAAACTAAATCTTTACCATTTTTTAAAAAACAATACACAATAATAGCAAAGGTTTCCAGTTTCAAAATTATCATAATTTTGGCCAAGTTTAACAGGAGTGATGGTCATGACCCTTCACTGTTTGATTTTGTTTTGATCCTAGTAAAGCTGAGGATTAGGACGGCACAGCTGTCTGGGATAACCAAGGCCTTTACTAACACATAATCAAACATTCATAGCTACGTTTTGAGAATACAAATAACTCGTAGAAAATATAAAAGGCATGGTTCTATCAACGCATGCAATAAATATAAACGTATCAGGATTGTATAATGTGTTTGGTTGCACTAAATAAATAAATAATAAATACACTACTTGACAACAAAATAGCTTAAAATAATATTTAGATTTGCCACCAAAGACTCTGCATACACAAAAGAACCTCTGCAGGATCCACAGAAGGTAAAGGATTGCAAGATTCCAATTGTTCCGTCACAAGTAGTCACTCGAGGCATACGCGTCGTGTAGGAGCTTCGCTGTTAACATGCTTTTAACTCCCTCCTGAACAATAATACCTTTAAGAAAACATTCTCAAGTTATTTTCATCCTAGTTTTTGATATTTTTACCAAACTTACATAAAATAACCAACAATCAATGCGTTATTAGTATATGGATTCTTTTTTCAATTCTATAGCATGTAAAATAGTTTTAAATAAAAATTTTACTTGAAACTAAACATACGCAATAAATCTCCAAACACTAAGGGGAGACTCCCATGCCCTAAGGACGTTTCAAATGAGGTCTAAATAAAATTAGGGCGAAACAACTTAGATTTGCAGTAAATAGGAGGGGGAGGTGATTGGTATTCAATGTGATTTATGTCTTATAAGTTTTATGTCTGGTTTTATTTTTAAAGTTTTCATCAATATAAAGCAATTGGTAACGATTTAATGTGAGGTCGTAGGTTCATAATGGAATACAGTATTAGAAGAATAATTATGTAAGACGGTTATTCCAATTTTTTTATTATTTTTTGGACTTTAAATATAATTTATGAAACACTACACATTTAAATTCACATTCACATTTTAGTCATATATACCTGCAATTACATGAAATACCATGACGGTATGGTTTCATCGGATGATCTTGTATAATTATAATTTTTATTTCTCAAATAAAAAGTCCTAT
Organism: Nephotettix cincticeps; assembly: GCA_023375725.1. Lineage (NCBI taxonomy): Eukaryota > Metazoa > Arthropoda > Insecta > Hemiptera > Cicadellidae > Nephotettix > Nephotettix cincticeps. Next base: position 32,854,876 of record CM041786.1, read on the forward strand.
AAAGTTTTTATAGGAGTTTTTTAAGAACCTGGAAGTGATCATTTAAATGTTTGTATTCTCCGAATATAAATTAGCGTTTAAAGATAATTAAATGTAGGTTTTCCTTGATCAATGCTCTAGTTCCATGCGATAGCCCTGGCTGAATTAATTTTGCAACGATCTCGTAGAAAAGCTCGGATTTATTTTCGTGTTTGTGCTGTATTCAAATGAGCTTCCGGTGATAGCCGCCTTCTCGATGGATCTACGAGAGGGACATTTCCGAAAAAAGTTTTACCTCCAACGTATGCATATTCACCATATGAGACAAAAATTAGTTTCAGCAAAATTAGTTTATATTTTATCTAACCTTGTTGAAGGTGTGTAGTTAAAGAATGTTGACAAAAATTGATTAGAAATTTGAAAAATTGATTCGTTTTATTTTTTGAACTTTATGGGGTGAAAATGATTAAATTGTGTTAATTCGAAGGTCCTTGGGATTGTATGAAATCGAAATAGTAACTTGAGGCTACACAATGAAAGTGTATTTGTTAATAAAAACAATGGGTAAACAATAGAAATGTTGAAAAGCATGTTGTTACGATTTTTTGTTGCTTCATTTTTACATTGATTTCAATCTCTTGTCATTGGTAATTGCTAACTCCCTCGTCCATTATAAAGTTTCCTATCTTTTGAAAGGAAGAGTACTGTATTAAAAGTAGTTAAACTCAAACTTAGACTCACGTAGAGGAAATCATGACGAACGTTGTGATCACCGATGGGCTTAACACCACAATTTTTACCAACTTTCACCACAATTTAGCTAAAACCCACTTTTCAGACTTGAGCAACTCCTTAACTTAGTCACTGGTCGAGGAAGATGAGGAATTTAGTATTGATCTTGTCAAGAGGATATAACGGAGATTTACAAATCGATTGAACTACTAACGAAGCAGTATCAAGGTAACTACACACAGCTTGCCTCTCATAGTAAGTCTAATGTTTCACTATTGAGTTTAAAATTACCTCGACTGACCTAAAACATTTTAATGGATCCCTAGATTAAAGGTTAACTTTTTAAATTTCCTTGATGCCTCATTCAACAAAAATTCTGACATTAATGAATCCAAAAGAATGTAGTATCTTTTGTAGTCACTTTAAGGCAAGCCCCTCAACTTGGTAAAAAATCTTCTGATAACGCGGAGAACTATGAGGTAGCATGGAAAATACTCAAAAAGAGGTATGACCACAGTAAAATATTGTTAGTTTTATGTTAACATCATAATCGATTTGCTTCAAATTCAAACCCCAACGGATTGTAACTTAAAATTGTTCATCTCACAGTTCTATGAAAGTGAGGAGGCTCTTATCGCTTTCAAACATGAGTTAAAACCATCTAACATGATACTACCCTCTCTCCTTATGAAAATGTTTGACAATAAAACGCGAAAAGATTTGAAGATGATAGGGCATATTCCCAGATGATTCCTAGCGCTAAGAACTAATAGTGTTTTAGGAAAAACGAATGTAATCGGTTGGAGGTGAGTAGTCTTTTATCTTATGCGATCCAATACCTAGTAATTATAAAGATGTTAGAGATTATAAACAAAACCGCACTGTAGTAATCTTTTCTTCTAAAATTTAATGCAAATATTGTTCCAAGGAAGGGCACTCCATTTATGGTTGCCCAGGTTTTAAGGAGTTGTCAACACAAGATAAATTTGAGCTTGTAAAAAAATCTTTTTGTTTCAGCTGTTTAGGTTCCCGCTCATTCTGTTAACGAATGTAAATCAAAAAGGCCTGTGATCAATGTAAGAAGAAACACCATTCATGGTTACACTCTCCTGAACGTCTAATTCTATTGACAATCAATCCTCTGAAAATGTTGAACTGCCCTCTTCTAAGTTTGCTCCAGAAATGGAAATCTAAAAAAAACACTGTACTTGCACTTTTTCATAATAAAAGCTGCCTTGACATACCCACCACAATACTGTTAGGTACCACTCTGGTACAAGTAACCTCAACCAAGGGCAATTCAATAGTACTCAGTGCTGTTGTGGATTCAGTCTTCATAATTTCCTGTATAACTGAAACAACTGCGAGTTTACTTTCACTTGAAAGATCTTCAGGTAAATATGACAAAATTGATGGTCTGTCATCATGTCATGTTAAAAGTAAAGGTCTTTCCAGCGTTCGCATATCTGCCTTAAATGGAACTAAAGTGACTGATAATCACCCCGTGTCTATATTTGATTGAAAAACATCTAATCTAACTCGCAATCAATTTTTTCAGGATGTAAAGGATAGATTTAAGAGTCTTGTTCTCACGTATCAATGATTTGTCACTCCTAGTTGATATTCTATTAGGAGCTGATCTCTATCCTAAAATTATGACCGGAGAAAGACTCATCAATGGTGAAAATCTACCATCAGCCATGAAATCTACGTTTGGTTACATTATGATAGGTTCGTCAATTGAATTTCGTGCATTTGAATCTCCTCAATCTGAGCCTTACTCTGATATCATTGAAGATGCAGGCAACGTAGGGGACACTTCTCTACTTACTATTGACACTCATGATCACCATCAAGTTGTACAAAGGTTTTGGACTCATGAAGAGCACCCTTCCAAAGCTAAGCTTACTTCAGATGGCACATTTTGTGAAAATCACTTCATCGAAACACACTCAAGAGACTCAACAAGATGTTATATTGTTCGCTTCCCTTTGAAAGATGATCACCTCCCTTTGGGTGATTCTTCAAGTATAGACAGAGGAAGGTTTTCTCACTATAGAACAGATTTTACTCTAACCCAGCCTTGCAGGAAAAGTTGCATAAAAGAATTGTTGGAATCTGAAGATATGGAACCGGTGAATGTTTCCCAGATGAAACGCATTTCTTTCTCCCGCACCATGCTGTTATCAAAGAAGACTCATCATCAACAAAGGTTTGGATTGTATTTGACGCCAGTTTCTGATCGTCATCTAGTGTATCACTCAATTATATTATTCAATCCGGGCCTAAGCTTCATAATTAAACCAGTGCCATTTTGATTTTATTCAGGTCTTACACATTCGTCTGATGTAGTGATATTAGACAAATGTTCATAAGAACTATTATTCATCCAAATGAAAGAAATTACCAACTTCTCTACTGGCTTGAAGAATCATGTAAACCTCTGTCAATATATCGTTTGACAGTCGTGGACTTTGGATTTACCAGTTCACCAAATCTTGCAATACGAACTCTGAAGCAGCTCGTCAAAGATAAGGGTCATATGTTACCTGGTGCAAGTCAATCTTTATACAATCAAATCTACGTCGATGATTTATATTAGGAGTGGATATAATGGAAAATGTTCGTACTTTCCAAACTGAAACCTTCTCTCTAAAGGTGGCTTCGACCTGAGAAAATGACCAAGTAATTGTACACAGCTTGTGCTAAATGTCCCTGAATCACACCGGGAAGAGCATCAGCCATGTTTAGATCCAAAACATCCGTTTTATAATGTGCTAGTGGTTAAATGGGTTGCAGAAAGTGATAAACCTGTTTACCGTCCAAACCTACCAGATACAAAAATCTAAAAGACTCATTCTCTCAACCGTTGCTCGAATTTAGGACACATGTGGATGGTTGCCTGCTGTGACGGTTTGGACCAAATATCTCTTGCAACTACTATGGACACTTGGTCTGCAGTAGAATGAACAAGTGCCGGTAGACACTGCAGAGAAATGAAAGCGGTTTATTAGTCAAATACCTAGTTTGAACAATCTCAAAATATCTATTTATATATCATTATGTAATGCTCTCAATATCCAACTACATGGATTCTGTGACGGCTCTGAAGCGGGCTATAGCACAATTAATTTTTTAGGTTCGCGTTGTTTGTCCTAATGAAAAGGTAAAGATCTTTTCATTATCATTTCATCGCTAAGTCACGAGTATCTCCTCTCAAAAGATCTCGATTCCCCACCTTCAGCTTTGTAGTGCTCCACTCCTGGCTAATCTACTCCATAATACCTCCTCTATTTTGTCTCAAAGATGCTGTATCAGCTTGATAAAGGCGTGATTTGACTCTTCTGTAGTCCTATAATGGATACACACACCACCTTACCGTCTGAAGGTTTATGTAACCAATAGGGTTGCTCTGATAAAGGAACTTACTCCATCAATTGCATGGTCGCATGTTCCAACTCAAACTAATCAAGCTGACTGTGCCAGTCGAGGCCTCCTTCCGTCCTCTATGCTAGGTCATTACCTCTGATGGCATAGACCTTCCTCGTTTTAGCAATCTCAAGAATCTTGGCAAAAACAATGTTCACTCCGATTGTACCTGAGGAGTTGTCTGAAATAAAGCAAGATCCACTTCTAATATTAATAAGCATATAGTCTACTACAGATGATCTGCTTGATAAATACTCCCCATGGGACACACTATAAAGAGCATTCACTTTTGTGATGCGCTTTATTAATACTGTAAATGCAAGGGAGTGAATAAGGCCAAGGGAAATTTAAACTTAAAATAAATTAAAGAAGCAAAATGGAAAATGTGCAAATTAATCTAGCGATCAGAATTTAAAGAGGATCTACGTGCCCTGAGTTCCAAAAACAATGTACTTCTCGACTTCACCAGGTCCAGATGGACTCATGAGTGGAATACCTTCAAACCTCTAGAGGACCTCTCTCAAGAACCATCACCAAGGTCTCACCTCTTCCCCTTGATGGCTGCCTGAAGAAAGAAAAGGGGTCATTGGGTTGTTCGATTTATCTTTTTGTTCATATTTGTTTCTGTCATGTACCCTGAAGTGGTTCACGGGCGGGGGTATGTTATGGCTTTGGACTTTTAGCCAAGCTCAGTGTCTGCCTCTATATTGAATATTTGAATCATATGATTTTTATTATTGTGTTATTGTCTCTGTTTTTATAATGTTCAAATGTAGTAAAAGTTTAGCAATTTAAAAATAATTGTATATAATTTTGTATATTTTTTGTGACTCTTTGAACAAGGTAAAAAGTATACACGTGTTACTTAAAGACAGTCGAAGAGGAAAATTATAATAAACAATACAAAACATTAGAATATTGATAGTGTTATTTAAGGACGGTAAATAAGGTGAAAATAAATGGATATACTAACGGTGCCTTTCTTGAAGCGTTCAATCTATAATATTTTGAAAGATTGCTTTCCAATTATAAAGTACATAGTCCAGTAACGAACATGCATCAAGGGATTTTTTTTGAAGTGTCAACCAAAGGATATGATAGATCATTGTAGGCTAAACACTTAAAAAACCTTAGCCACTTTTACCTAATCTAAAAATGGAAGGAGGTTAGGCAAATGGCATAATACACCAATAAATTCGCCAAAGGACGGTTAGAAAAGTGTACTTATTGTTTTATTTTATTATATTATATATTTTTATTTTATTATTATTTTATTTTATTATATATACATACATATATATTTTCATATATTTATATATACATATATATTCGTGTCAAAGAATGATACTGTAATTGCAATATCCATACACTGTTTGTGGATTCAATAATAAATCATAATGTAACAAACTCAGAAGATTAAAAATGTCTTCCGATCATCTCAGTGGATAATAAAGAGATGAAGCTTGTTTACCAAGATTTATTCAATATACGATTCAGTAGTCACTGGTCTGAGGAAAAGAAATCGTCTGTAAAACTGAGCGTTCTAATGATAATCTGAGACAAAAGACAACGTTTCAAAGCCAACAAGGGTTCATTTAAAGTAAACCTTACTTCTCATACAAAATATTCTTTATACATTTTACTGAAATGGAAACCTACCCAGGTAGCTATTTTAAGCCAGGTATGATTGATAAATAAGTGTAGGATGATTATGGCACGATCTTGTAGGTAACAGCAAGTTATTATTTCAAATGTTACCACAGTTTTATTTCGGAATAGGTGAATGAGGTATTATATCTTCTACGCCAGACAGTGGGTTATCCAACTAAGTTTATTACCATTAAAAATAAGAGACTTTTATGTTGAAATTAAAAGATATATTAGGTAAAAGCTTATATACGAGGCTTATAACTTATAACTTATATATGATTTATTAACAACTTAATATAAAAATAATCAAACATAATAATAACTTACACTACACTGTTACGCGTTTCTATTAACATTCCATCTGAAAACCTCTCCTGAATATTGAGTTTTCATACTGTTTTGTTTATAGTAAATCACAGGGGAGGGATTTGAGGAGGCTGTGAGGTACCTGAAATATTACCAAAACATGCTTAACCAACCAAAAAATATATCAAGTTTTTTGAGAAAAACTTCAGTAGAAAGTTTTCATTAAAAAGGAAATTTCAATACTTGATTTTTAAACTCCGTTGTACTAAACTGCATACTACTTGTTAAATAATAGATAAAATAAGAAGAAATATCAATCCCGTCATTATAACTGTCAAAAGAAAATGCAGGCTTTTTATTTAATCTATTAGATTATTTTGACAAGGTTCCCTAGATTTTAAAACATCAACGGTTACATTGAAAAAAATTTAAACATTTTAATATTATGTATTTTCTTATATACTTTTAATAAGTAAATACATTCCATAAGCATCATATTATATTATTATGAGATTAGATTATATTAGATCATTGAAATGGCATCCATACTACAGTGTAGGTATTTTAAGCCAAGTATGAATGAGGATTGAGTGTAAGATGATTGTGGTGGGAGCTTGTAGTCTTTTTACTGACTAAGCTGTTATATTATAAGGACTGTTAAATTATAGCCTAACAGCCGATGGCAACTAATGGACCTACAGTTTAAAGTGGAATCCGAACCACGGCCTCTGAATTACGAATTGGTCTATTTATGAGGATAGTCTTTGTGGATTTAAGTAGTATTCAATAGTGCGGACGTTAATCCACACAAGAGAACACTACATCAACCGACCATCTCTTTCAACTATTCACAATTCGTTACCTTCAAGTAGTTGGATTACAGGACGTCGCCACCGTCGGTTAAATATTTATGTCGTATAAAGTTCTGGTTGGTTGGCGTATTTTTTATTAAATGTACTATAGAAAACAATAAAAATCACGTAAACTAATAAATATAGGTTGTATTAGTATGTGAAATAACCTGCTTTGTTGTAGGTGAATAAGTAACAGGATTGTGATGAAGGAATAATTAATTAGCAGCCATTACCCGTAGCAGGACCAGGCTGTTTACGGCTTAGACCTTATTGTTCTTCACGGCCCATAAATCTGACACTCACTTACCCCTACATGTCAATAAGGTTTCATAGGTTTTAGTGTTTCTTAAAAATTTAATATATCCGTTATAGCAAAAATGTTATGTTACTGAACAATATTAACTGTTATTAATTATTGTTTTATCAAAAAACACTTAGAATATTTTTGGCTTATATAAGAACATTTTGACAACACGAGATATTACAATAACATATGACATTAATCAATAGGTTAGCTTATCCATCCACCCACTTACAACTGGTAGCTATGATCACAATTTGCCCTGTTAGGTTAGGTTATGTTATTTTAATGAGTGCACAAACGTATTTTTTTCAATTTTATAGTATTTATTGTATGAATAAATACATAAAAGTAAAATGGCCTTTATTAGCAAGCGTTTCTCAGAGGAAATAAAGCTGTTTTTCAGAATTTCTGTTTTGACTCTTGTCAAAAATTTACTATCATCATAAAAATAAAATAAACTTAGAATTTAAACGTATACAAAAAGTGAAACAACAATATATTTAAATTGACTATGCTATTAAAAACCGTTTTAAATTTGTTTTATATTTGCTCAGAGTGTCAGCCCATTTAATTTCTTGAGGGAGAGCTTTATACAAGGTAGGGCCAAAGTATGAGACGCCCCACCCACTTCATGCCTAACTCTAGAATAGTGCAGCAACTCATCCTGCCTCGTAATGCGGTTGGGCCAAAAGTCTCTCACACAGGTACTCAGGCTGGCCGAGCTCTAAGGCTTTGCGTATCAGGCCGCAGGTTAGAAACAAGCAAGCTTTTCCCACTGGCATAATCTGAGTGAGCAGCAGCTCTGTACGGGGTTATGTGGTCCCGCCTCCGACAATTATAAATAAATCTCAATGCTGAATTTTGTATTAGTTGGGTTTTGTTGAGATCTCCTTTCTATACAATGGAAAACAATATTCAAAAACCGACAGCACTAAGGCCCTACCAATTCTGCAGAATATCCTTCAACTTATAGAGACCTCACAGCCGTTTAAGGGCTCTTTGACACATGGAGAGTACATGTATAGATAGCGGCAGGTCTTCGTCGATAATTACTCCTAATGCTTTGACATATTTTAATATCTCAATTTCAAGCCCATTTATTTATATTTTTCCACCCTAGCCTTCCTTAATATCATTCGAAGTGCCTGGAGGAGCTATATAAAGAACTGAGCATTTTGCAGGATTTAGTTTTAAGCCACGTCTTTCTGAACTTACGCATATAACTTTTAACTATCTATTAATGGCATCGGAAGTTCTCTTGTATCTTTAACATTATCTTATATCTTTGTGTCAAATGAAAAGAGCATTTGACAGTCGTCGGCATATAAGTGCAACTTGTATTCACTAACAACACCTGTCATGTCAGCAGTACAAATATTGAAGAATATTGGACCTAAACATGTTCCTTGAGGAATCCGTCTTTCTTTTGCAAGGGGAACTGATAGCTTATTTGATATATTTTTTAACTTTCGTTCCTTCTCTAGATATCATGCTACCCATTCTACTGATGTTTTACAAAATCCAAAAAAAATGTAGCTTGGACTTTAATAATTAATGAGAAATATAATCGAAGGCTTGAATATAACTACAGAGCTGCATTTTCCCTTATCTTTTGTTTGAAAGAGAACACTAAACAGGTTTAACAATGATGTACAAGTACTGTTATTCTTTCGAAAACCTGATTGATGTTTAAGTAAAATATTTTCTCTTTCTATTCGAGTAAATTCTGTTATTAGCTTAGCAGCTATTTTCAACATACTTTTGAAAGAGAGGTCAAAACTGATATGAACCTTAAGTATTCAACATTAGTTGGCTTTTACTAGGCAAGGGAGCTACAATACTTTGTTTCCAAGCATCGGGAAAATATAAAGTGGTCAGAGACTGGTTTATCAATTTATTGATAAACAAGAAGACAGTAGGGACTCAATGACTTAATCAGAATAATAAAGAAGTAAAAATTTTCTTGGTAAATAATTTAATTTGTTTTGTTTTATATCAATTCAAAGCAATAATTTTTAAGCCATACCGTGAAAAAGAAAATTAGGTAGGTAAAACTTTGGTAAAATAATATTCATTAAACATAAAATTATGAGTTTATTTAAAATTTTTGTTATGTAAATGTTTCTTATGAATCGAAGGGAGAATAATTTTTCCTACGTTGTATAACAAGTGTTCTCAAAGGGAAGAAAACATTTATATAACCAAGGTAACCGTTCTTGCGTAAGCGCTTTGAGAGAGCCTTGTCTCATCATAATACCCTATATCTGGTACCCGGATTTGCTTGAGTAAAATGTGACGTAAACTCCGTTCATAAGTGATCAATTTTAAGGTAGTCTTTTTTCTAATCAAAAGTGTAACTGGCAAAGTATTTATTAAATTAAAATTAAGCATTATCGGTCAAATTTTATATATCGTAAACTAAGAAAACTATTTCCAAATTTATGTCCTCATTTATATCTTCCCAAATGAAAAACACGTAAAATAAAATCCTTAATACCCTTAAAAGTAAGAAGTACTGTAAAATTATGTATTCTTTACTTTATTAGTCATTAAAATATTAAGTACTGTAATTAAAATAAGCAAGTTTTCTTAAATTGATTGTTGTAAACTGTAATGCACTGTGCCGCTCTAGGTTGGGGCGGACAAGTACCATACAAGTTTTTATAACAGCCACTCACAGGTAGTACAAAAAAAGTTGATTCGTCAGGATAGGAAAGAAAATAATTTGTAAAACTGTGATTTTCAATCATTATTCCAAGCATGAAATCCTGCAGACTCTGGATTAAATACTCGTTTCTCAAAAAATATTTATTAAAATTAAGGTATTTTTAGGAGTCGGTCGAATGGTATCTTTAATTAATTATTTATAGATATAGTCTGTTTATTACGCAACAATTTATCATCAAATGCCATCATAAATTACATCAATAGATGATACATACATTATGTCTCAGTTACAGATAACACGATTTTTGTAGGAGATCAACAACGAAGAACAACGAATGTAACAAAAGAAAGATTACCCTAATATAAGAAAGAGATTATATAAGTATCCTAATTACGTTGTTTTGCATGACGTTATATGCATAAGAAGATATATGCATTCAAAGCACTAGGATACAGTCGTACAGAACAGTAAAAATGTAATGTAAAAATGTAGAAAAAATACTTATTCCTGATCATTCTGAGCCGCTAAAATGATTGCGTCGTCCGTCGCAGCGCTATTGTACCGGTATATGGCGCGGCACCTATTTCATGACGCTGTTTGTGTGCGGTTCCAAAGTCCACAAGCCGCTGATGCAATCTTGAGAACACTCTAGTACAAGGAATTCGGTGATTCGGGTAATAACGTTCATAATCCCCTCTGGTGGAAAGAGCTTTATCATCGCAAAAACCTTACACGAAGTCCATATCAGCATATTCTTGTAATGTGTAAGCCACATGGTAGCTTTGACTTAACTGAGATATGCTTCCAGGAGCAATCTAATAAAACTAATTTGTTTGTACAAGTCAGTAGGTCGATATGGAATATTCTATAAAGAATGTAGATAATTGAGTAAGATAAGATAAGGGTATAGTTATTGTATCAATAGTTTCATCGAAGAGAAAGTGTTAAAACGAAGATAGGATTCTCTCACTTACAATTAACGTTGCTGTAATGAGAAAAGGTCACTAGCATGCATGTGAACTGGTATTCTTGGTATTGTTATTTCATCACAAACAGGACGTATTTATGTTTATCGCCCATTGTCTCTCCTTAGGTAAAAAGGAACGGTCACTTTTAGGAAACCATTTTAAACCTAATTGTATGGAGAATTTTTTATGATCGTTAACAATTTGTAGTGTGACGTGTAAGACTATTTTCTTAAGCAGGTTTTTAGTGCCATTTTTTTAAATTTCCAAAATATATTTTCAAGTAGATTTTACAGGGCCTTAAGAGGTCTTGACTGTGACAAACTGAACTTATTCTGACTGTAGATTTGGCCTAATTTCCAAAAATATAATAAAATGTGACTATAACTCTCATTTTGATTCCAACAAATTAAATTTTTATGGGAAATGTTAAGATATTTGGAAATATCGTAAAATTACTGTTCCTGGAAGTTTAAGTGAGATAGAACGGTCAAAATCGCATATTTTTGTTGCAATTTGCATGCATAATAACGCCTAAAATTCTTTGACACTTTTTCTGATCAATTCTTTCTGATCGAGTAATTTATAAAATTTTACGGTAGAGAATACTGTATAAACAGGTATTTGTTTAGTAATTTGAGATTTCATTTAAAGTGTGTTACTTTACTTACTAAATATTTAAAAATATTACAAAAGAACATAAATATGCGCATATACTGGAGATAGAGATTGTTTTCCAAGATTTATTGGATATACTGCACTAGGCACTGGTTACTGGTCACTGGTCTGAGGAAAAGAAATCGACTGTAAAACCAAGCTTTATAATGATAATTCGAGATAAAGAACGCAACGGGTCTAAAAAATATGTCATAAATAAATATATTATATCAAAAATTAAATATGACCAAGAATTTCTATAATTAACTCAAGCTTCATAGGCTGGGCTGAATAGTTTATTGTATTACCCAATAGCATAATATGTTAAATGAAAAGAATTTGTGTGGAATATGTACCTTATTTGGCATTATTTAATTTATTTCTTATGGAGAAAAGAAAACTCACTGTCGTGATTTGAAAACTTTAGCTTCTGTAATCATGCAGTCCATGAATAATGGGAATAGTGTTTATAAAAGTTCTTAAACTAGGCTATAAAACTCCAAACTACAAATAATCCATCAAAACTTTGTTGGATTGGATAAATATAACCATAGTATGGCTTATAAAATAGTGTTTAGTTCAAAATAAACAAAATGTTGTATTACTCATTAAAATTAAAATCAAAACCAGAAGGAAACAAAATCAGCTTGGTTAGAGATTAAAAATTCTTTATTGATTTGGAAAAATATATATCTGTAACCTTCTTTTATAATAAAGAGGTTATTTAAATCATATTTATTTTGAAATCTGATTTCTTATATCTAGTCATATAACGTTAAAAGTTGCTAATGGTAGGATTAAAGGATGATTTAACATGTCATTTAACAGATTTAGTTAGGTAAACCATAGTAATAATGTATTTCGTTTCTAACTTTTTTAACATTTCAGTTTTTTACCAATTTTCATCTCACAATTTTAAATAATAAGCGAGATTTCAATTTGTACAAGAATATCATTTCGAACGGTTTGGTAGATTTTCTGATGTGAGAAATATGAGATTTAGAATTTCATAATATAAAACATTAGAAATTAACAAGGCAAAACTGTGCGCCAAGTTTCATCAAAATATTTCAAATAATATGGAAGCAATACCAATTAACTTGTTATCTATAAGAACAACTTGGGAAATGAAATGGGTACATGGGTTTGATTCTAGAACAAACCAAACAATAAAAATACTTTTGACCATGATTTGCTAAAACTTAAATATCTGATGCTATCATGTTGCAACACAATATTAAAACAGCGATATATGAATTTTTAAACTTCTCTCAATTAAACTCCAAAAGGCAATGCGACTCAAAAAGACATTTATCGATTTCTATATCTAAGTAACCGATTGACTTAGAGATGAGATTCAAAATTCTGAATCGTTAGTTTTACTAAGCTGATTCTAATGGTACTAGGAAAAGTTTATTAACAGATAAATAATGTGTAAAAATTCCAAAATCCCCTTTTGAATACAACCCACCATAAGATGAAGATGGAACGATCTCTCTAGTTTTCAAATACGATCAAATAAATTTACATACTTATGCTCTAAAACATTTTCAAAACACTGCTTTGATGGATTTTATTTTTTGACAGAAATGAGAGAGATTTATGTATGTTAATGTTGTACTCACTTTGGCGATGCAAGTGACAAAGAAAGAACCAAGAACTTATTTCAACTTCTTTTACTGCACCAAATATTTTCTCTATGTGAGGTCAAAGCTTTGATCATGATACCTTTGCTGGTGTTTACCTTTAAATAGATTATCTCATTTTTTATCGTGGTAGTTTAGTAATAATGTGTCAATAGCTGCTGCACGAGGGAGCCAGGAGCTGTAGCCCAATAACTGTATCTTCCGTACGTTTTTTAAGAAATATATAATATTTAAACATGGTTTATTTTAGTTATTAATATATATCTGTATTCCACCCGCGTTTTAGAACAATAAGATGAAATTTCAAAAGAAAATAATAATATACTGTGCATTAAAATTATTTGTATACTACTAACTGTAATTATATTGAGATTCAACGAAGCACAACTTACATGAAACGTCTAATTACAGTAAATGGCTAATATCAGAGAAAATATATTTCCAAACAATCCAGCATTGCATTGCTGTTTTTCACTCAATTACAATGACAAACGTACTGTTGGTGTTGCAGTCTAGCCACTAGGAACCAATTGAGTGGGGAACAGATTTACGGTCAGCGAGAGCCAATAAGGCCCAGCCTCTGTAAACACTGACACCGTGTTAGCCACTTGTAGTTGTTTTGATGATGAATACGTGTCAGTGGTTTTGCTACGTGTATGTATTGTTGACGTCATTGAGCGATGTTTCTTTCTTACTTTACGAAGCCAACCTACGTTATTGCAATATATAAATAATATTCTTCTTAAAAATTGTATATTGAAAAATTAATCTATAATATTATAAAGAAGAGGTGGTTTCTGTATGTTTGTGGGTTTGTGTGTTTGTGGGTTTGTGGGTTTGTTGTGGCAAGTGAACGCAAAAAATACTGAACCAAACAGTTTGAAATTTTACACAAAGACAGATCTTAAACTCATGCAACACATAGGCATACTCATTTCCTTAAAATCCTCTCGGGCTACGCCCTGTGAACGTCCTAAGTTTCAATGTTTACATTTTTAGAGAATGAAAACATAAAATTACTTGAATGTCAACAGCTGTGAACACTAAAATTTGACAGTTCGAGAAGCAGAAGACATGATTGCTGTAAATACCCTGGGATTCAATGTTTACAGTTTTTAATGTCAACATCTGTTTACTTTACATTTTTACAGTTCGGGAAGAAAAAGAAATAAAGTTAATTTTTACACATAAACTGCTGGATCGAAATTAGTGAATTATTAGTTCGAAATAGTGGAATGGTAGGTTTTTAATTTTCTCCCGATGCCTGCCTCTATTACGTTAATGCTTATCCTCTCCCAATATTTGACATATGTTACTTTGTCATTTTTAGATATAGATATATACTAAGACACGTGTTTTGTAATTTTGTAAACAATAAAGAATTAATTATCAATAACTTAAATGTATCAGTAGAGCCTACACCTCTCAGCCTTTTTTACCCGTGCGAAGAACGGGTACTTTGGCTAGTTAATTAATAAACAAAGCATTTGGTCCACATAAGTTTAGAGTGCAAATATCAAATTTTAAGCTCCTTGAATTGTTGGAGTAGCCCTACCTGTAATTAAACCAGAGCTTCATAAAATTAACGGTGCCATCGCAGAGCTATTCAATATTTTTGAATCCTCTTTAGTAGCGAAAAATATATTTCCCATCCAGCAGAAAGCCTGTCCTTTGTACAAGTTGTACGATTCAGTTTTTGGAAGAGAGATACTTATTACCACGGCAAAATATAAACCTCAGTTCCTAAACAACAAAGTACTAAGAAAAATAAATCAGCAGCTCAATAACATATTATTGAGCTGCGGATTTATTTTTATGTAAATTTATGACATATCATAAATTTACAAAAACATAAATTATAAAACTCGTATCGATATTAAAATTCGTTATACGTTAACGTAAGTTAATGTTATATTATAAATAACATGGTAACACAGTGCATTTTTAAAGTTTAAAACCAATTACCAATTAACTAAAAGAACTAACAAATATTGGTCTTAGTTTGACAGGTGATGGTTACTTATTTCTATTACATTACTCCTACATCATAATTCATATGAAGGAAGATAACTATTATCATGACAAAATATAAAGCTGAAATCTTTAACAAATGTATACAAAAAAATCGTCAGCTTGCAATACCTCACAAGTTCATAAATGAGATTAGATTATAAAATAAAAGTGTATAATTGTTGAAATTCACTATACGTAAAGGTAACATTCAATATTGCATAGTTTTTAAATAAGTAGAAAATCAGTAATAATTAATTTAAAAAACCAACATTGATTATAATTTGGCAGCTGGAAGTTATCACTTTATACAAATCTATTTCATGGATCCCATGTTCTGTAAAAACTAGAAAAATATGTATAATATTGATCAAAACAGGGTTTTGTGAACTTATTATTCTATATTCATAGTGCGTGGGTTACTTTAATGTAACAAAACATTTATCTAAAAGGTTTAGCATAAGGAAAATAAGTTTTATAACTGTGCGTCATCACGTTTTCACGGAAATACGAAGATAAATTCCTTGTTTAGCTTTGTAGACAGACGGACTGAAACAATTGAGATACCATTTTGGAAAAGTTTCACCCATTTAGACTTATTTCGGATTTTGTGGGCTATGAAAATTAAAAATAACCAAAAATAATATAATTCCAACCAATGTTGAGACAAACTCTATTATTTTTTATATATGGTTTATCTCAGTGATAACAAATATTACCCAATTTTATCACAAGTCTCTAAACGTCCACAAATATAATAACAGTTTGATGAGACAAACTTGATGAGAAAATCAAGTCCTTTTATGGTTTGAACAGGCCCCACAAAACAGGTTTTGGAGTTTGTAATGTTCTACTGATTCCAAAAACAAATTAAAAACAATGTTGATTGAGGTTCAATCATAGTGCAAACATTTTTCAACAAAATTATGATGGTAAACATTTAATTCATCTTGAATCAGTTACCATGACTTTCATAAATAGTTTTCTATTGTTAATAAACGGCTAAGAAAAAGTAACCTGAAACATAATACCATTTAAAAAATCTAAATTTGTGAGTGACCAATAAGTATTATTTTAAGCTAAATTTCCAGTGTTGTGACAACATGACTCCAGTCACGCGATGGTAACAATGCGACTAACAAGAGGCAAATGAGTTCTTGTGTTCAACAATGGGCCTCGTTTTGCGGTATTATGCGTACACAGCCAGATATAAGGAATGTTTAAAATAATTCCTTTCCTCGAGTCTTTTTCATTTCCATTCCCATAAATAATTAAGTCTTAAGTAAATAATTTCGTGCATTAATAATGACAATATTCATAAAATGATCAATAAAATATTTTTCTTATCTCCCATATAAAATAGATTTGAGTATACTGACAAATATAAAAATGCTTGATAGATGGGTAGATTTAGTGTAAATGTTGTTTTATCACAGTTTTTATGATTTTATGTATACCGGTCTACATTTATCCCAAATCTAAGTTCTAAATCATGTAAATTTATTGCACTTATAATGAAAAATTTGTGGGGTAATAAGTTAAGCTACTGATATTAAGTAAAACACTGAGATAAAATTTAGTTCTACAAAATAAATTCTCCATTTCTATTATAAGTTTTAAAGGTACAATTCTGTCTAAATAGTATTTTTTACATTTTCTAGAAATATACTGTCCAACTGTGGCTCTATGTACAATTTTTGATGGTATATAATGGGAAAGAAGATAATTTAATATTCTATAATCGGATTTTTATCATTTCAACTACTTTAACAACTCAAAGAAAAAAAATTAGTTATAAAATTCGTCTTGTCGCTAACACATGTTTTTCCGAAATGTCAATTTTCGTATTCTACGCGAAATTGCGTGCCACTGTGCAACCACCTCTCGTAGTCACCTCCTGAAGACGCCCAACACATGGGCGAAACGTCGAGGACCACTGCGCAACATGTGCCAAAGTCTAAGCGAGACATTCCGGAAAATGAAGAACGTATTAGTGATGATCAGTTTCACGGAAGCCAACGAGTGCACATAACTCTTCATGTGTTTAAAAATACCTATATCACGCTGAAAGTGTAGTTTCAAAATCACCCCTGGTTTAAAATACCTTTTTTGGTTTCTTTAATGTATTTTTTCAGTTAATACAAGTTTTGACTAGCGTATATTTATAAACTGTAATAGGTAAACACGTGAAGTGGGCTGAGATGTCAATAAATCTAGTCAAGTGTAGGAGTGTGGCCTCGACACGTCTTCGCAGGATTTATACCCCGTCTAGGCTACTCCCTCTAACTACTATTTACGTCATCTTTGAACTCTTATTACAACTGATTATAATATTATTCTACAGTGATTCAAAAATATTAAAAATATAAATATTACAATAATATTAAAGGTACAAAAACACTAGAAAAGGTAAACACAGAATCCAATAAGCTAGATTAACGTGAGGTAACAAAAACAAATTGGTTAATATCTTTGTAACAGTTATGTTTTAAGTATTCTGTAAAAAGAAGCACTCGATACTGAATTTTCATCTCATTTTATAATCTATTGACCGACCTAATTATTAGAACATGAAACGACTTTCCATAAATGACCGTTCTATGAACAGAAAACAAAGTAACAAAGTATTACTAAATTAAGTATTTATTGAATGTACTTGTCTCATTAAGGAATATTGTTCATACAAATAGTCAGGTTTCTTATCATATAAAAGTTACAGTATGAGGTACAGAATATTATATTCAACTATCTCCTTTATCTTGAGCCATCATATTTCCTTATAATGAGGTGTTACATGTTCGTCAAGAGGTATATTTAATAAATATCTTATACAAGAGTTTTAACCTCACTGCATTTTCGATAAAGTTCCACTAATGTCACAGTAAGCAGCTAGCGCGTGATAAAAATTTGGAAAATTATAGTAGATACAAGCAATTCTTTATACGAAGAGGTAGTCTAAAACATAGTCTTTTTAACTTATATAAAATTGAATATACAATTTATGTACATGTTCCGTTTGATCTTGATAAAGTTTGATCAAATCTTACTCCTAAATTAATTATTTTTTCATACTTTAAAGCAACACAATTTAAACGGTAGATGGAACAATATTTACATTAGATAAAATTCTCCGGGTTATCATTGTCCTAATATTATTGTATCATATGCTAATATCATTGCTTTACATTTATCAATATTTAAGATGAGGCCATGGTCGCTACACCATCCATACAACGTCGTTTAATCTACATTCAACATCTCTATTGTTTGGTCTAAATTAATGATCTCGAAATGAATGTACATTTATAAATCATCTGCGTATAACATTGACCAACAAAAAATAAAGGAATCACTTAACTTATGAAAACAGCATTGGGAATAGCGTCGATAATTTAAAATCTAACGACATTTTGTTGAACGAAATCAGTCCACGGATAAGCGAGAAAATGCACTTTTAACTCACTCTTTATGCACACCGCCGCGGGGCGGTGGCACATGGGCCTTGTAAGCTACCAATAAAAGGAAATTATCTCGCTTATCCATGAACAAATTTCGTTCAACAAAATTTCGTTAGATTTTAAATTTAAATTACAATATGTTTTATATATTTTAAAAACTTAATAGAGTTAATGGTTTTGTTACTATCTAAATTGTTAAATTTAATTATGTGTGCAAAGTTTGGTTTCTGTAGCTTCTTGAGGTATAGGATTTTTTGTAAAAAATGCAAAATGGCGGCTAGTAGCTAAAGGAAGGATTTTCGGCTAATGTTTACAGGACATTTTTGTTTATTTTGATGACCACTATCATCTCTCGAGGTTTTCCCCCAACTTTAATGAACACCCTGTATATGCATCTATTAAGTGGAGGATTTTCTAACAATATATGTTTTTAAAGTATTTTGATTTTCTTATCGATAGCTTTCGTTTTTTTCAGTCGAAATTACCAGTAACCTGATATTCTAAAATTGAAGGAAAATGTTGAGAGTCTAAACCTTCAATAGTCGAGTAGATATATTCACATAACAGATAATTTAGGTTTATTTTATACATACCGACATTAAATGTATAAAATACCCTTAAAGTGTATTTAACTGTGGTATTTTACTTATTTAGCAACGATTTCGTACGTTTAGCTAAATAAGTAACACCAGCTGTTCATT
This sequence comes from Nephotettix cincticeps, assembly GCA_023375725.1. Taxonomy (NCBI): domain Eukaryota; kingdom Metazoa; phylum Arthropoda; class Insecta; order Hemiptera; family Cicadellidae; genus Nephotettix; species Nephotettix cincticeps. The sequence continues at coordinate 32,874,235 of CM041786.1, forward strand.
GCAAAACATTATCACTCTGGCTGAAATAAACCAAAAACGCGTTAAAAAATATAACTTTAGCATTAAAATAAAACAAAAAACGGGCTCCCTACTTTTAACTCATCTTAATGTTTATTTAATAACAATGTATGTATTGTTCGTGAAACCAATACAAATCTAAAAGGTTGAACAACCAATTTAGCCTATACATGAATAAAGAGTGAGTGTTGTTGTAAAGAATATATTAACGCTTGCATGACAAAAATACTCACAGGATTCGCACTGTGTTGCCACTTACTGCTGGAAGGGATAGTCACTTGATTCCTGATAACTACTGCATCTCTATAAATTCATATGCATTTCAGACCGATACAGATATTTTGTAAAAAATTGATAGTTCACATTCTTCACGTGATTCTTAGTCTAGTATTGAGTCATATTATTTGTAATGCATATTATTCATGGAGTGTTTATTTGAACTGAACATTTCAATTGGAAAAGCATCTATTGACATATACTTTTTGTACACGTATTTATTTATAAATAAATAAAAATGAATTTATATTACATGACTTTAATTTTAGCTGTATAGGCTACTTAAAACAGCTATGTTATATAAGTTTTATCAAACTAATTAGGAATTCAAAACCAATTAAGGCGTTCATAATAATATTGCCTTGCGAATAAGCCATCCATCCGAAGACAGTTATAAGAATGCTAGTATTATTTGAAACGTGCATAAATAACAATAAAAACATACAATTAACTATTTAGATCATAAACAAATGAGTAAAGGTGTTGTAAAAATATTTGACTTGTTAACTGATGTATAATTAAATGGACTGTAAATAAAAAAATTAAACATTTTTCTGAAAGGAAAATTTAGACTTTTCATTAAATTAATAAAAAAATGTACTAACCATTCATCTTATTAGTCTTCCCTATACATGAACAAATACTTGAAGCCCATTCGCTAGCTTAGAGGTATGAGCATTAGGTAGACAACATTCCCAAAGTAAACCTTTTGAAAAGTTAAGGAGCCTTGTTTCCCACCAAAACTTTCCTCGTCTGTCCCCACCCCAACCCATGTCACAAGATTCGTTTCCTCTTACGTAATTTGTGTTTTACGGTTTCATAGTAATTAGAAGCAAAATTTTAATTCTAAATTAAACTTACTGCTGAAGTCTGGATCTGATTCCAATCCTTACAATTAACAGTCATGTGTATTTTTTCATTTAAGATTGTTATATTACTGAATCGCATGGAGTTGCCTATAAGAGGTTATTTATCTAATGTCTGCCTTGTGATCCTGTGCACAGAACTACAAGGCAGATAAAAGGTAAATAACCCCTTACAAGTATGTATGTTAAGAAATGTAAAGCCATTGCTAGCAGGCAAAATCCCTTCATAGAGATGTAAAATCCATAGGAATATTATTATTTATATTTGATTTTTCAAAGATTTACTGTGAAAAGATTTTAACCTTTTTTACGCGAATATTTAGAAGAAATGTTACTTAATTACGAAGAACAATGTTTACTACATTTCTATTTGATACTCATCCACTCACGTTGTCACATTGCCCTGTGTATTATTAAGTATGTATGCCTACCACTAAGCTAAATGTAATCCGTTATTTCTTAATCCTTTTTATCAAGTTTTTTATTAATTTATAGCGTTAATAAGTTTGTAGTATAACTTTTAATTACTATTATGATAAGTGCTACGTGCTACACAACCCTTACACCTTGATATGTTTTTACATAATAATATTTTCAAACCAAACTCGTATCTTTAACTTTTAGCTAGATATATGTAACTAACAACTTAAATATTTTTGGAAGTACACCACATTTATATTAACAATACTTTTGTAATGAATTAAAATGTAATATTTTTTTCGTGTACAAGTAAGTCAAGTTCAAAGGGAAAAATTGACGAAATACGATGGGAAGAGAGCGTGGAGCAATATCTGCTATATATCTCAAACAAGGGCCGTTTGTCTGGTGTAGCAGTGTTGTGGTTGCATTACAAGACATCAGGTCTCATACATCTTGCCAACTGTTATCCGTAAGTCACTTGCACCCCTCACCTCTGACTCAACTAACTTGTAAAGTATATCAATGTATGCTGATAGCTTTACTCTGAAATTATAACTATAGCTTCAACATTTTGTTGTGTTTCGTCTTTAACTGGCAGACTGGTGATTTTGTTGTAACTTTTATGTTGACTTTAAATACGTTTATAGCTTATTTTGAAGATTTTTTTACTTATTTTATCCCAATATGAGCATTATACAGATTACTTTAATTTTAATATCAACCCCTAAAGTAAAAGGTTTTTTAAACGTTTAAATTTTAGTTTTCAAATTAAATCATTTAGTCAGCTTTTTCCACATTTAGTATTAATGCACTTGTGGAAAACTACTTTGAGGCTTAAAGTTTTTTCCTTTAACAAGCTAACTCAGACGAATCTCTGATACTGTTGAACAACGTTGTGTAGTCTGCGTGAATGGCTATATTATATGAAACATTCCATAACAATTATCACTATCATATATAATTCGTTATTATTTGACGAAGGATTTCTCTGATAACAGAGCCCCGTAGCCCACAAAATTGAACTTGAGCTACTTGATCAACGCCTCGACTGCAATATTTAAGTTAGGAGGAGTTAGGACACAAAGATTACCTACTTGTAATATAAAAGTTCAATCCTACTGCCTTTGACTACTTATTCAAAAGATTTTCATGCAGGATATAAAAATACTTTGCTCAAATCACAGAGTGTTATCACTATTTTGGGAACCAAAATATTGATGAGTGGATCACTTGCATCTTATATGGAACAAGAAAATCTGTCGATGGGCACTCCTGTTGGTAGTCTTAACCATCAACAGGAGACCCCATTTCTGTTGTAAAAATGACTATTCCTAAATAAATATAATGTTTATAATAATAAAAAAACTGTTCTACCAAATCTTTTCTAAAATTTTACCAAAATTTGGAATGAGAGAAGTTGATCGATATCCAGAAGGTAAGTTAACATGACCTTTTCATAATATAGATACGCCCTGCTTCAAAAATTGCCTATAGTTTTACCAAATCACAATAAACACACATTATCTTAATTATTGCATTTAACTCAGATGTGATACCAGGTAGTCTTCTGCTCACCATAATTATTGATAGCCTTTGGCCTTGTTTTTTCTTTTTTCGAAGACAAGCACATGTTAAATATAATTCAAATAGTTTAATAATTATTGTTTCAATTATGTCGATGACAGAACATGATGTTCTTACTTGCTTCCTTGAAATAAAAACGAAAATGATGGTTGTTGATTGAACAATTAAAGCAAACAGATTTTTAATAACCTCCATAAACTCTAGACAAAAATATATCCGCCAAGGTCGGGCATCAGTCTCGATACCTTCATCGCATGAGTCCGCCGCGTAGGCAATGAGCTAAGACGCAGTGGTACTGTATCGCGGTTTAGAATGTTTTAGCAGGCGTTATCGTTGGAGCTATCTTAATTATTTGTACGACTATTAATAAACTGTGGTCAACTTATACGGAATGAGGATTAAAAAGCAAAAGGAAAATTTAATCTATACCAATTTTTTATTAAAGTGGCTTCAAACAATGCAATGAATAAGTTTTCTATCAAAACACGATAGATTTCGGAGATACTTTTCTCTGCTTTCATTTCGAACAGCTATTTTTTTACCCTTTATTTTTTACAAATTCTTAACTAATTTGATATTTTTCATTTATTACATACAAACATAAAATAAAAATGTATGCAAAACCTGTATTCACATCTTACATAGAACACATTAACACATTGGTAGCTATCTTCACTCAACAACTGTCAAACAGATATTTGATTAGTATTGTTTACATTTAAGTCTCCATAAGCTTAATGTTAATTTTTTAGATTTTAAACTGAATATTACAAGAATATTAGAAATTTCCCGGACATTAGAAAGACCTATCTATAACTTATTTTCTGGAATTAATTATTTACAAAATTTCCAAAAAGAGCCGTTTTCGAGATCCTTGAGCAAATATACAAACCTTGCTCGTATTATAGTATTTTATAATCATTTATTTATTACAATATTATCATTACCTTTACAAGGTAAGCTAATGTCTGTTAATTGGAACGTATTAGGTCATTTAAGTCATACACACTTGAAACTTGACTGTCATATTGAATTTATGATCTCGTAAGTACTTTACTAGTATTGCACTAACACTAATTCACGTTTTCAAAAACTTTATTTATTATTGATGTTCTTATACACTATCGAGTAAAATAGAATCATTTCTTGCAAAGTCCGTCGCAATAAATTCCTTTCCCGCCACTAAAGATAAGTAAACCGCGCAGAGAATCAGGATAGTTCGTCCAATATCTTGTCAACAATCATCTTGTGAGGTCTAATCTTAAAAGGCAGGTGTAATTTCAATTCAATTAATGTTTACAAACCTTTGTACATATGTTGTGTTTGCGAAACCATTGCTTCAGTTTTCAGGTCAAATGAGCTCTGATATTAAAATACCTTGTTGTTTTATTATGTAAAATGTCATTAAATAAGCACTTATTCTTGAAAGAAATTGTTTGAGCTCTCAGTTTGTTTATTTAAGCTCTCTGAAAGCGGTTCCGCAACCAGAGCTTAGCGACTTGACCCCTGTCTGTGTTTATTTTTCGGCTAGGTTATGTTAAAATTATGTTTATGTGAAATACTGTTTGAATACCATAATTATCTTAACTAAGATATTTACAATTTGGTTTGAGTGGAAGCACCTCTTACATATTTTTAATAATAGAGAAGAGAAGAGATTATCCAGTTTTCCATTTTCTCTCGAATTGTTGTAATGATAAAGTGTTTTTTAGCTGTGATTTATTACATTAAACTTACAATTATTTACTCTTTACAATATTGAATATGCGTCCGACTAGTTCTAGGAAAGCAATAACCTCTAACTCTAACAATGGTTATTCAGTTGATTTAGTTTTTGCTACGATCATTTTACATTGTTTTTATTTGTTACATTTTTTTAACTTCTTCATGTTGAAATATATTTTTAAGTTTACTCGTTTTACAAGACCTATTATTATTTTTCAACTTTTCAGCCGGCTGAGAGAGATTGTTCCATATATTTTTTGCGAAATACAGAATGTTATTATTTAAAACCACATTTTAGTAGCTCCACACTCGCGGTCCCTTGATACTATTATTATAACACGTTATGCACTGCAAGTAGAGACGAAACAGATGTTTGGCCTTTCCGCCAACACTTTCACCCCTTCCGTATCTCCGGACAAGGTTCTCTACTCAAGCCTTCTGGAGGGTAAACATCTACGAAACACATCCCTAGCAAATATTATTTGTGAATACGGTTTATCCATTTTAATAAAAATTAAGTATACAATACAAACTATTGTTATAATATTGGTATTATATTACACCAATATTACAATATTGGTGGGGGAGAACATAACCCTTTTATTATTGACTGTAAAAGGTTTTCTAGAAAAGTTTTGATCTATCTCTAATAGTAAGTCGAGATATTAAAAAATCTAAACACAATGTGTTTTATTTTGGGGCTCTAATGGTAATCCTATAAAGGATAAGGAATAATTAATATTTCACTTATTAATAAATACTTCTTATGAAACGCGGTGTTTGGCTTCATGTAGTTGGGAATCGTACATTTATGCAAAAAATTTTATTTTATGTGTTTATCATAACAGCTAATCTGTATACTCTTTTCCCGTGTTATTAATATAGAGGAATAGACAAACTCCTTTATTTATAGACAGATGTTAGTGAAACTTGGTATTAATGGTCAAAATAAAAATTTTTTATCGTAAAATACGGACTTTCAGTGTTCCTCACACTAGAAAACCTGCATACTTTTCCCATGTTAAGCTAATCGAGATAGGCTAATTACTCTCATATTTCTCAACATATATTGATAATATCTGTAATATATTATTGTCATATTATTGATTGAAGCTCCTTGAATCCAAAAGATCGTTTTCGATCCAATATGTGTCTGTCTTTCTGTATCTTTGTTTGTGCTATTCTATATCTATCTCCGAGCTCTCTCTATGATTTTTGAAAAAAAATCTAAAATCCTTTGAAAATTTCTTGAAATTGAATGGAATTGAAAAAACTTCTTTATTAGTCAAAAATACAACAACAGTACAACGCAATTAGACTGAATTATGAATTAACATACAATACATCATTAATATACAGGTTTGTGTTTATCGTAAATAGATCACATTAAAACAAGGAGCAATAAAGCCCTGAAATTATAAATCTCTTCGGGAAAAAAACATTAATATTGAAACTAACTCAGTATTGCGCAGAGTTAGGCCTGAATACTCTCATATTCAGCTCCATTAATAAACTCGTCCGAAAAACTGTCACCATGAATATTGATATGCCTATATGTATTGATATACAATTTAGATGTAACAAATTCTTGTTACAAAATCACATATTACTTAAACAGAATGTTATACTGACATATATGTTAGTTTAAACTATTATGTGCGGTCACCATAGCAACCGTCACTATGGTTTCATTTTCACCAAAGCAGCTGTCACCTTGGCAACTGTCACCATAGCAACGGTAACCATATCAACGGTCGCCATAACAACGGTCACCATAGCAACCGTCATCATAGCAATGGTCACCATAGCAACTGTCACCATGGCAACGGTCACCATAGCAACGGTCACCCTAGCAACGGTCACCATAGCGACAGTCACCATAAAAACTGTTACCATAGCAATGGCCATCATAGCAACCGTCACCATAACAACTGTCACCATGGCAACGATCACCATGGGAACTGTCACCATGGAAACTGTCACAATGGCAACCATCACCATGCTAACTGTCACCATATCAACCGTCACATTACAACTATCACCATAGCAACGGTCACCATAACAACCATCACCATGGCAACTTTCACCATAGCAACGTTCGCCGTGGGAACTGTCGCCATGGCAACTTTCACCATAGCAACGTTCGCCATGGGAACTGTCACCATAGCAACGACCACCATAGCAACCGTCACCATAAGAACCATCACCATAACAACTGTTACCATAGCAACGGTCACCATAGCAACGGTCACCATAGCAACGGTCACCATAGCAACGGTCACCATAGCAATTATCACCATAGCAACCGTCACCATAAACACTGTCACCATTGCAACGATCGCCATGGGAACTGTCACCATAGCGACGGCCACTATAGCAACCGTCACCATAGGAACTGTCACTATGGCAACTGTAACTATAGTAACCGTCACCATGGCAACGGTCACCATAGCAACGGTCACCATAGCAACGGTCACCATAGCAACAGTCACCATAGCAACGATCACCATAGCAACCGTCACCATAACAACTGTCACATTGGCAACGGTCGCCATGGGAACTGTCACCATAGCAACCGTCACCATAGCAACTGTCACTATGGCAACTGTCACCATAGCAACGGTCACCATGGCAACGGTCACCATAACAACCATCACCATGGCAACATTCACCATAGCAACGTTCGCAATAGGAACTGTCACCATAGCAACGGCCACCATAGCAACCGTCACCATGGCAACCGTCACCATGGCAACGGTCGCCATGGGAACTGTCACCATAGCAACGGCCACCATAGCAACCGTCACCATGACAACCGTCACCATAGCAACTGTCACCATAGCAACCGTCACCATGGCAAAAGTCACCATGGCAACGGTCACCATAGTAACGGTTACCATAGCAACAGTAACCATAACAACTGTCACCATGGCAACGGTCGCCATGGGAACTGTCACCATAGCAACCGTCACCATAGCAACGGTCACCATAGCAACGGTCACCATAGCAACAGTCACCATAGCAACGATCACCATAGCAACGGCCACCATAGCAACCGTCACCATGGCAACTGTCACCATAACAACTGTCACCATGGCAACGGTCACCATAGCAACAGCCACCATAGAAACCGTCACCATAGCAACGGTCACCATAGCAACGATCACCATAGCAACCGTCACCATAACAACTGTCACCATGGCAACGGTCGCCATGGGAACTATCACCATAGCAACGGCCACCATAGCAACCGTCACCATAGCAACTGTCACCATGGCAACGGCCACAAAAGAAACGGTCACCATAGCAAAAGTAACCATGGTAATGGTCACCATAGCAAAAGTAACCATGGCAATGGTCACCATAGCAACTGTCACCATAGCAACCGTCACCATGGCAAAAGTCACCATGGCAACGGTCGCCATGGGAACTATCACCATAGCAACGGCCACCATAGCAACCGTCACCATAGCAACTGTCACTATGGCAACTTTCACCATGGCAACGGTCACCATAGCAACTGTCACCATGGCAACGGCCACAAAAGAAACGGTCACCATAGCAAAAGTAACCATGGCAACGGTCACCATAGCAACCGTCACCATGGCAACTGTCACCATAGCAACGGTCACGATAAATACCATCATCAATATTGTTCCATAGAATAACATATATAAATAAGAATAGCAATATAAGTCACCATAGTTATCTTTACTAGTTCACCATAGCAACCGTTCAACTGTCACCTAATCGATAGCTAATTAGTTATACTATAATTGATAACCGTTAAAGAATAAAGTATATGTTACATATTAATTGATAGTACCTACCATTGATCTCATCACAAGTAATTTAAAACTGAAGAATGTACTTGTAAGTTCTCAACGCTAACCCGTATTTTGGCAACTGAATATAAATAAGCATATACTTAGAATATGATATGAGATAAACTAAGTAGTTTAATTTAATAGGTTGGTAAAAGTACTTCGTATCTGAAGAATGAAATTAAATATCTAACAAATTATCTGTCACTTAAGTAAAAGAAATCGTTTTAAAAATATCCTTATATATTGAAGTTTTATGACGTATTGAGTTTAAATTTGAGTTTTTCTTAACAATGAGTAAAGTTATTTAATCAGAATTCTCTGGCGCGAGAAATTGTATAATCCTCTTTGGGCTCCCTTAATTATGAATAAACCTCATCTTCGTCTTGTGCAACAGAACTGTCTCTGTCACTGGCCCGGCTGAATGTTACACAAACTCGGCCTGGTAAGGTAACTGTGAATGGACCAATCCTTAAATATTTCTTCCATTTAGGTAGCTTTCTCAATTCTTTGGCTTCAATAGCATTATCATTGTGTGAATTTATAACATAAGTAATCCATTTTAAGAATATCTTTCTCATCAACTGCGTTCTTATAAACTGATCTTGATCATTTGCATTAAGGCTTTTGTGGCTTAAACCTAACAGCATAAAACATAACTAGGCAATAAATTGATATGAATATAGTAACAAATATTAATCATAAATTTTATAAGTATATAGATAAGGACCTAAATTCAAGCTATCAACAAACATGTAACCAACAATACCGTCACAAAATCAACATTGTTTTTATGCGACTAACAACATATTTCACCAGTAAAGCGTAGACTTGTGAGAAAAAAATCTTAATTTCTGACACTATAGTCACTTTGGATTACTATGAAAGCCACAGTACAGGAACAGTTCCTTTTTAAAACTATAACAAACATTTACATAACTTAAGGATAAGGTATATAAAGTTGTATGTCATTCAATAACCCTTTATTGTAACTGATACCGGTTATATATTTTTTTCACAAAATTGTGAGCAAACAATAAAAACAGATTCATTCCATGATTATTTAAAAATGCGTGTACATCAATAAGAGATTGACTTATTTAAATGTCATTTGTGTACGAATGTAAACAATTGATTAAATGAAATATGAAAATGAAGTGTATTCCAGTCCTTATAAGCGCTTAAAAATAAGTATACAAATGATTGGAATAATTTTTTTCGTATATATTACACCTAATTTAGATATTTAATTTTCTGTTAATGTTGAGAAATTTCGTGCGAAATGTTTAACTGACGGATGAAATACGAGGAAGGTCCCCAGTGCAGACTCGTCAAGAGGCTACCCGGCATTGCTCTTGTAATAATGAGTTGCAGGCACGGTCAAGAGCAGCACAAACAGGCTGGTAGAGGCTCATTACACTGACAGCTGCACACGTCATCGCTCCCGGTACAGCTAGCTAACACAAACACACACACACACTAACAGGCAAATAGACAGAATACTTAAATTAAAACTAAACTTAATTTTCCTCAACCTACTATTCAAACTCGTACTTTTAACTAATTTTCATTCCACGGGACTCCCTGACACAGTATTTACCTAAGGAGGAAAGTTAGACACTTTTACACAGAAATAATTCTGAAACACCCAATTAATTCACCAATTATTGGATAGATATAGTGAAATTAAAGCAAAATACAGTATGTTGTGGTGGTACCACTGTCTGTTATGTCCGCGGTGTTTCCTGAGCGTCAGCCATTTTGTTTGTTGGCATTTATCTAAATAAAATGGACCGTGACTGTGACGACGTGGACATAACGCCACCCAAATTTACTGAGGAAGCCAGAAATGTAAGAAAATCCAGTAAAATCCCGTGTTTATTGTAAAATTAAATTTAAAATCTAAAAAACTAATATTGAGCTTATGGAGATTCGAATGTGAACAATAGAAAACAAATTATCTGTTTATAACTAATTGAACGGCTGTTGAGTAAACATGATGGCAAACAATGACATCAAAGCAGTGCAGACACTGTGTCTCAGTGGAGGAAACACGTGAGCAAAGTGATGAAACCGATTCCCGACGAGGGAGTGATATACAAGTCAATAACAAATGTTTATGTTTTATTGTTAAACAACAACTATTTTTGTAGTATTCAATAAAACCGGGCAAAGCTCAGTCTGCCCGTACTTATATATTAATTAATTTTAAGTATTTTTAGTGTGAAGGTTGAGGAAAAATGTTGTGTGTAACAAGGGATTAAAGTATCTTTTGCCCCTCAGGAAATTGTCACCCTCACATACGTCTCGGGTGACAACAGTTTCCTTCTTGGACAAAAAGTGAAAAAATTCACAAAAAGTTTTACTTTATTCTCTAGTCGCAGAAATATATATTTCTCCCAGGAAATAATTTTAGTATGTACCCTGAATTCTCCAAGCCTTATTTATTTTAAACTTTAAGGGTAGTTTCTCCCTAAAATTTAAAAAAACTATTTCTCTAAATTTTCTATGGTGGTTATCATTAAAATTGTATGGTTAATAGTGCCAAACATTTAAGTCCAAAACAATATGACTCAACTCGTATGTCTGTAAAACTAATAGTTCAAAAGTTCCTACCTTTTATATGTCAAAATCATATTTGGTAATAGCAATGGTAAAAGCAGTACATTATCTAAGTGCAACCAATTTTATTTTTATGGTTAATATTAATAAAATAATATCTTTCATATTTCCCAACCGTTTTCCATAAAACTTTGTATGCAGTTTAAGATCACATCACCCCTCGAAACCCATTAAAAAGTTTGTTATTACCGGTGGGTGGAGGAGTTTTTATTTCCCAACAAATTCTAACTAATGTATTTATTTTAATTAATTCTAATCAACCTAACATGTTTTCATGTTAGTGTAAAAAATTGGATAGTTATTTTTGAAACTATTTTTATGATTTTTAAATGATATTTAGATAAGCGTAAAATAAATATGATATGTTTATTAAAGGCTGTAGATTGTGTAAATTTACTTAAGGGAGAAGGTATGTCTCAGTCAGTTGATACCGTTTAATTCCATCGATATAATTGGTAGAATGTCAAATCATTTTAAAATTGACGAGTATGTTAAGCATGTTTCTAATTTATGAAATTCCGTGTCTTTTTACCTAATACAATAAGCCTTAGTAATATTCAAAAGTTCAAATTAAATACTATGGTACAGAGAGTGGCATTAGTCTGAGCGCGCGGCTCTGACGCTACTAGTCGTTCTATAAAAGTTAAGCTTGTTCAATCCTTATGCTCGTCTTCAAGATTTTCAGCTGAAATAAACAAAACTAAGTCAACTGACCTAAAAAGTAAATATTTATATTCCTCTAAAGTAAAAAGCTAAAAATTATAAAAACCACGAGCGCACACTAATGGACTTTCTGTAATTAAAGTTACCTAGGCTTTTATTTGATTGAATATTGATGAAAATTATAAAAAAGCAAACCACTGTTTAATTTTTTAATCATATACTTAAATATAAAACTATTCCTGTATATTCTTTCTTAAAGTTTTAAAAACATTAGTTTTACATCAGAGTTTATATTTAAGCAACGCCTACGTAGGCGTACAATCTTTACCACTTTTATAGATATCAAACAGCGTTAATTCGCTTAAAAATAGATCAGATGTCTCGCATTATACCCGAAAACCTAATGTGAGCTTGATGATTCCATTACATTAAAAACAGTCCTCGAATGTGGTCGCATTTGTTGATATTGAGTACGTGTTAACACACAATAAGTTCGGAGTGGTCGCCGCGAGGGGTAAAGTGATAGCCCATGGAGGGCTGTTGACCTCGTCCCTTTAAATTTATACATATTTTGACTCTTAACAAAGACAAATTAAAAGAATTAATATCTGTAAAGATACACGCAATTTTACGAAAAAATGTTTTCTTATCAGCAAAGGTGAATAAAGTTTTATACATTTAATGTAGGAACATATCCTTTTAACTAAAATTTCAAATTTTGTACATATCGTTAACACAATCGTTACGTCTATTTTTGAAGTGTCACACAACCAAAAATACAAATTAATTTCGATGAAATTTTACATTTATTTCTGATACGCGGTTGTGATACGTGCCATATAATTGAGTTTTGATTGTGTTGTGTAATGTGCTGTTACAGTTTGCTGCAATATAACATTCTTTCCCTCCTGAAAACAGTGGTACAATCAAAATTAAAACAAGGTGCACCCAAGGTAACTAGAAATATAAGGAGAGGTACAGGTACAGGTCACTAGTACATATGATAATTTCTGACCAGTGACATAATTGTTTATTCACGTAAATAATTGAAGAATTTTTACTTTAAAATTTTGTCAACTTCTACACTTTTGTTAGATTCTATTTTTCAATAATTAACGTGTTTCATTGTCTTAAAATGCCTGGTTGTAGCTTGTAAAATAAATTCTAAGGGTTCCTGTCGTCGCATCGTTCAAATTTATAATTTCTAATTTTAAATGATCAACATAATTTCAAAAACTTTGGTAATTATTTAAAAAAAAAACTTTAATTTTGGTTTATATAGACGCTGTTGTTAGTATCATAGAAGTTCTAGTGACTTAATCGACCGCTTTAGCTGTTGAAATTTGTGTACTTAGTGTTTAGAGTCATAGAAAGCCTTTAGGCTACAGTAGTCAGTACCAAAGACGTCCCACCGTCTTTAATGTCCGTTTCAGATAAAAAATGTGTCGATATCAGATGCCTACTTTTAGACAAACATGGCCGAAGAAGTTACCAGAGGCACAAAGTACGACGCTCCAGTCGACTTTACAAATTTAAGCCAAAAGTACGGTTGTGGCCACCTCAAGATGGCTTTATCACAGTGAAGCAAGATGTTAAAATCTCCGGGCGTATTTATAACTTGAACCCATAGATGCGCGATGTTGAAGCCTCAGGACCGCATTTTCTAAATTACTGGAATGAAACAAAATTACTTCATTTTCCGTTGTCGTAGAGTTTCATTAACTGTAAATTTTACACAGATTCCTTGTTGAGATAAAATTTACGTCGCGTATTTTTCAAAACAATTATATGATATTTTTAGAAAGGTATTTTTTCTTTCTAACTTTTTTATATATGACACAATTAAAAATCTCACTTTTCACGATTTTATTTTGTAAAACTGTTAATATCGTAGCTAATTTATAAGAATGAAGGGATTGACAACGTGAATATATTCTAATATTATCGGTTAAATTACATAACTATTATAAATACTTCATACAATAAAATCAGAAACTTGTTTATTTGTCTAATCCACAGACCGTGCCTCAGTACTAAAGAGCAGGAGTCAGTATGTAAAGACAAGTTGTAAGCCAATTGAAGTTAATTAATATTTATTTTGTAAAGGGTCATCATCTTTATACTTAGTGCTTCGCATTGTGAATTTTGGTTTTTTAATTTGTACAAAAATGTACTAGGCTCGTATAAAACGGATGTCAATTAAACTGCTAACCTATTGAAAATCACTATTTTGCTAGTAAAAAAGTCTTTGGTTTTGTATGTTTAAAAAATATTTATTTTTAATTATTTTAAACCACATCAATTATTTAATTCTACACCACGTACTGTTTAACAAATCCATAAAAATACTCACAATAGCATTACTGTACTTGTATTTATGGAACATACATGTTTTATTAGCTATGAAATGTAAATAGTGTGTTAGCTATGTTTTGGCACTAAGTTGCATATGTAGTTTTATCTACAAAAGATCTAAGCCATGTTGTTTCCAACATTTGTGCAAGAGCGCCCGCTGAGCTCAGTGGTAATCTATGAGTATGCTCATAGAAACACAGACTCTCAAAACGTGTTTATGTCATGGCTATGAAACTGCTAATAACATATTGGTAATAATGAGTAATTACTGTACTTGTAAAATTGGTTTTAATATCCATAATATTTTTGAAATAATAACAAAACATATGACAAAAGAACCTGTTTTACTGTCCATGCATACACGGTTTGCAGTTTACAACACAGTGTATAATATATTTTTTGTTGAATGTTATATAAATTTTTTTCACCATATTTACATGGTCTAAGTTTTATTTATTTATCTCGTTATTTGAGTACAGGGTATCTCGAAGGATATAGATTAGATTAGATTAGATTATTGAAATGGCGACCATACTACAAGGTAGGTATCTTAAGCCAAGTATGAATGAGAATTGAGTGTAGGATGATTGTGGCGCGATCTTACCATAAAATAAACCATATAATATAAGATATATAATATAATATAATATAACATAAGATAAACCATAAAAATATAATACATGGAATTCTTTATATTGTTTAAAACCAATATTTTACCTATGGATTTTTGCCTAGATTAAACCGAACGAAGGTAGTCCGATGAGGTTTTAGACAGCTCCCCTCGCCCCTCACCACCTCTTGTCCACCAGTGTTGCCATTTTTCATTACGCCTATCAGCTGACGTAACCATATGCTATAATAGAATATGGCGATTTGGCAACACCTCACTGACTCTCATTAGAATACTTTCGTGCGGTTTATTCCAGAAATTTTTTTCTAACGGGATGACACCAGAATGACACATTAAATTTTTATATAATGATTGGGTTCAAAATATACTAAAGTAGGTTCATAAATAGTTTTTTCCTTTCCAATTTTTTCTTCCTGACCCACACTTTTATCAAACCTTATTTTTTTATCAATAACCCAGTCCACCCTTCTGTTTTTAAATGGCTGTAATGTCGATAAATAAATTAGTTTATTTATTCCTTACAGTATTATTAAATTAACTACATTAGTAACTTCAAAGAGGCTTTTCTTTGACGTTTATAGTTTATTCTCCTATATTTGGTAACTGGTTTCCGATGAAAGTTTGGATTAGAGACGTCTACAAGTCATCAGCATTGATGGATGTTGTACCAGCAGGGAGGCCTACTTCGAAGAATTCCAAAATAACAGCACTTGCTGATTTACAAATGTTGGAGGAGGTAGCATTGTAGTAAGTTTTGTAGACTCTTAAAATCTTAACAATCTTAACATACTTGTTTCTGATTTGTAGCTTTTTTGCACTTGAAAAATATTGGTTTGCAAAAATTAGACCTGATAAATGGAAATACGCATTCTTAGATTTGTACTTCACTTCGCAATAACTTAAAAATATAAGTATAATTGTAACGAGAATGCTTACTAAACTATTAACAATATTTTAACACCTTTAACTAGTATTTAAATATAGAAGGAACTGAAGTTATAATTTTATATTTTACTAATTATTGCTTTGTTCATCGATATAAATATATTTATTGGAAGGAAATAACAAAATTAATTAATTGTCAAAAAATAATAATTGATCTATAGTTATTATAAACAATTGTACTTGACAAATCAGTCGTAGAAACATCAAATGATAAGATGGATGAGACACATCCGTTTCAGTTAAATAAGACAGAGATGAGGTTTATTTAAAATTAAGGGAGCCCAAAGAGGATTATTCAATTTCATGCTTCAGAAAAGACTGATTAAATATCTTTGCTTTGCTCATTCCTGCAAACTTAAATACAAAGAATTAACAGTATTAAGATAACAGCTATCCTTTCTTGGCAATATTATTAGGCTGATTTTAATATTTTAATCTGATTCTAGATTCTATAAATTTATATTGACTATCTCATTAATTTTTTTATTCGTTAAACTTTAAAACACATGATAATTGTGAGAATCCCATACAATAAAATATAAAACAATATTATTCAAAAAATACTTTTCGTCGCACTGTGTTTTGGATACAGGTGTTTAAGAGAAAAAGTTGTTCTTTTTCTTCCTAGAAAAAGAACAACCCCTTCCCTTCTTCATATATCTGTAAAACTAATGGTTCAAAAGTTATAGGCTTTTAAAAGTTTCTGACAAAAAAAGTTCGAAAAATAATTGGACCATTATTTTAAGACCAGCTTAAAAAAACTTTGCTTACTTTTAAATGCAGTACGTTATCTAAGATTGCTTAATGCTATTCTTAAGGAAAATATTAAAACATCAATTAAATCCTTATTTCTCAATCGTTTTCCATGACACTTGGTATGCGGTGTAAGGTCACATAACCAACAAAATCCACTTAAAGTTTAGTATTACTTGGGTGGGGGTTTCGTTCTAAAAAATTCCAACATTTATTTTAACTTACTTTCTTTTTTTGTTAAGTTAGGGAATTGTATGAATATGTTTTAAACAAAAAACTGTATTTAACATCATTGTTTCATAATTAAATAGCTTAAAAGAATATGATAGTTTACTTAACGGTTATAATTTTGTTACTTACGGGTAAAAATATGTGTCAGTCCACTGATACAATTTTCTTTTATGGGTACATTCGAATACCGATGTTGGTAATTTTATATAGCCATAAAATAAGTTTATTTCATCACTCAGTAATTAGACATTGCATGAATCACTTTCGTCATGAGTTCCTACAAATCCATAAGAAGTATAAATCAAGGCTTAAATGAACTTAAAAATAGTAAATGTAAATAAACAAAACTGTGAACCATTTGAGCTAATTAAATAAAAAATATTATTTCGAGAGTAATAGCCAGGACTAGAAACAGTTTAAGAAAACAACAAGATAAAAACCAAGCTATTACTTTTAATATTTTTTATATGCACTGTGATGGCACGTTCCATCACACGAAAAATAGTTTATTCATTTTCAAGATCGTGATAAAACCAGTTCAGATATATTCAATGTTGTAAATTTATTAAGAAGTAAGGTATTCGTACAACTTATTACAAGAATAAATAGTCAAGAGATATTATTATTTCATTGAAGCATCATGGTCCTCGGAAATAATATAAAATATATAATATATTGATTAACTCACGTAGTCTTATTCAGTTTATAATAAACAGCTACTGACACTTGTTCTTCGTTGCGTGATTAAAGCAGTTTATCTTTCTGATTTATAGCTTCAGATTGTTAACGGGCGTTACTCTCTCAACTTGACAATACAATAATTCGTTGGATAAATGCAGATGTAATAAACAAAAGCCGACGTATTATCTTAGTTGTAAAAGTAAAAACAATTCTTCTATCAAATTAAATATTAAATAATATTAGAGGTTGATAGTATTTTTGACTCTTGTCTTAAGTCACAGCTTTACAAAAATCTAAATCTTCATATTTAGATTCTTTTATTACAGTATTTTAATATAGTTACAATTATTGAAAAATATATGTTTTAACTATTTACAGAAATGGAAATACTATTTTTTCTGCAAAAAAACATAAACTAGTAACTATAAAAAGGACCTTTCCCTATTTCGGTGTGAAAAGGTCTTAAAGAAGAACTATCCGTACTAACCTGTGTTTAAGTTACCGCCAAGATTTATGGCCTGTATTTAACAGAGGCTGAGATCTTGTACTAGGAGCACTAGAAGATAAAGGATGTTGACTTGCTCCATAGGGACAGAACTCCCCGCCTGGAACTTGGTAAAATACCAGGTCAACTATCTGCTTAAATTATCAGTATTAAATTATCAAGCTTTATGATTGTTTCCGACCTCGCTACAATAAGTCTGGTTAAAGTTTACATAAATATGGTTTTTGTTACAGTTTATAAATTACGTTTCGTTCCCTTTTTACTAAGAATCATAGCATTTAATTCAATTCAAATTATGATTCATTTATTCATTTTAAATTGTTGTTCCCGTATACTACGAAGGCAAATATTGTCTGTATTGAAAGAAATATATTATTAATTTTAAATTCAGAGATTAAATAAAATTAAAAATAATTTGTAATATAATTTTACTAAAACAAAACGGTAGTGTATGAATAATTGAAACCAGTTTATATTTAAAACAAAAAAGCCTTACAAAAGTAAAATAGGAGGATCGAGTAAAATCAGATTATCACATGAAAACACCAATGAGAAAATAGGAATACTGCATTTAAAGCTTCTCCATTATAAAGATAAGCTGAAAATGAGGTGTCCTTAAACAAAGAAAGTTATAACCCGCTTTCAAGCTAATCACAAGCAACGTTAGGGATTAGGTTTCTGTGTTATGAAGGCAGAGGTTCTTTTGTTCGGGATGTTGCTTTATCCAAGATTATTAAATGTACCACCTAAATTGTTTTATTTCCTTAATAATCCAGGAAACGAATATTTCTTCGTTATTAATACTACTTTAGCCTTCTAAGTTGTAAAATATAAAGAGAATAACATGAATATATTAACATGAGAATAATAAACTACTATTTATGTTTAAGTTAGAAAACTAAAGTTCTAAACCTGTAACAATTATTATGATATTGATAATATAAAGATTAATAGTGAATTAATCAATATATAAGGTTTTGTCGTTTTTAAAAATTGATTTATGTTGGTTTATTTGAGGAAATCCTCTATAAGAAATTAAACTATTGCCGAGATCCTGGTGGTAAGTCCTAGGCCGAAGACCAAATTGTGATTATTATTCTTATTATTTTCGTCCAAAGACACCAAAAACGCAATTCTGTCGAAATTGTATGCATAAATGTACAATCGGGTGTGCGTCACAATAACCCTAAAAATGGACCAGTCGAAATGAAATTTTATACGTACTTGTAAACGATAATTTATAGGCTTAAGTTCAAATATTTGACATATCACTCTACTCGAAGAGGGTTAAAATCAGCTGAAAACAAACAATTCTGTAAATTGAATGTTTGCTCTATGTCAAACGGTTGCTGAGATTCACAGGGTTTGTCGTTAAGTGTAGACACCCCTTCATAATGTTCAACGGTTGACCGAACATTGTACTCGTATAGCAAATTATTAAAAATAGATTTTTAGATTTTCACTCTTTTACACCTGCTCCGAAAATCAACATTTTTGGGGCAGCTCAAAACTCTTTAATGCAAGGCTATTTGAATGATACCTCTTATAAAGACATTAAAAAAATTAATTATGGAAACTAGGTTTTATCTCAATACAGTGCCAAAATGGGACCTTTGAACGTTAAACGGCTAAACAAGCTTAAATTCAAAAAGGATAAAGTTAAGGATTTAACATAAGGAAATTCATTGAAGATGCAGGATGGTTAGAAACAGGATATTTATTAATTCTGAAAGATCGTTATTTCTTTTGTTTTGACATTGTCTTAGATTTGTTGAATATTAATAAATACTGTATATTGTGTAAAAATATTATTGTTGAATAAAAACGAATACTGAAATAAAAAATTAAAGTGCGTTGGAAGACGCTCTCATAAGGTTGACACCTCATTTGAATACGACAAAAACAGTCTCATAAATCTTCGGCCGGAGTGTTACGATGGAGGATATATCTTTTTGGAGGGTATAGGAGATTGCTTAGCATCGTAGCATCGTGTACCTACAGTGACTGATCGTGATGATTAAAGTGTATTGTAATTATTAAATAGCTTTTTAAATTTTGAATTTCAACCCATGGATATTTCTTGAGTTACAGAATGATGGTGCATGGTATCGATAAAGGTATTGCGCTCTTAGGGCCGTGGTATAAACACTGAAATGGGAATCACAAAAGATTTAGAGAAAGAGATAACGTGATTTCTTTTCAATACATTTTCTATTTAAAATCATAATATAATACAGGGTGTATTATAAAAATATACAATGTTGTCGGCCATATTGGAAATTTGGAGGAAACGTAGAAAACTAGAGTGCATGGATAAAAGCAGATGTAAAAAAAAGTGGGTCTCCCATAATTTATTTTTCGTCAGGCAAGAAATAAAAAGTTACTTTTGACCATATTATTCTTGAAGATACAGGGAAATTAAATTAAACAATCTCTAAAGTCTAATTGGTTATGGTTAGTAAAAACTACAAAAAATAAACACAATTTTTTTAATCGCGTTTCCTATCCGAAATCATAATAAAATACAGGGTGTTCTATTATAAAAAAGATTGGCCACGTATCGGTAAATAACGGGAAATTAAGAAAAATTACCCACCTAAGAGTAACACGAAAATATAAAAATGGGGTTTCACTTAGTATTTTACCGTCGGATATAAAAGAAAAAAGTTAGCTATTGGAAAACTCAAGGCTGGACACCCGGTATAGTTATTCTTTTCGTCCCTAGTGTTGGAGGTATCAATTATATCCCTTTTCCATGATATATAAAAAGATTTAGATATGTGCCAGTAATTAATAATGGGAGTGCTTTTAATGATTTACAAGTATACCATTGAATTTGTTAATAATATTGCTAGGTTTTAATAAGTTTATGAGATCATATAAATATGAGATCACAGGGATTTATAAGATGACACACTTTTATAATTCCGTAGCATCCCCCTATCATCAACTCCCTACTATCAAGAAATTTTCTGATTGTAAAATTTTAGTTTCTGTATAATAATTTATCAAAATTCAAACATCCTTCAAGAACCTTGTAAAAAATAAATGAAAAGGTATTGAAACCACTTATTGCAATATTGTGAAAATATTATTTTCTTATTTTATTTGGACTTTATTTAACAAAATATGTTGTACTATTTTAATTCTGTTGTAGTTTTACTAATATTTTCTAAATATAATTTTTTAAAGTTACAAATAGACTATTTTTAAGCTCCCAATAGACATTAGCTACGTTAACATTGATATTCTTGAGCAGACAGTCAACAAAGAGATGCTAATGGGCCAACGCCAGCGCCTGTATCAGAACTTATTTGTGAGAATCCTCACACCTGTACACTCTTCTCTTTGTTTATTTGCCTTTGCGACGTCTCCATCCTTTGTTCATTCGGATCTTAGTGTTTCTCTATGTAAATTCCATGTCTGCAAAGAATATTTACACTATGTGTGTATATTAGGTTGACGAATTATTTCATTATTTATTGATGTAAAAATATATCTACAAAATACCATTTGATACAATAATAAACATTGAATAATGTTATTGGTAATAAAAACATGAAAAAAAGTTACTGTCTGAACGTATAAAGCCTATTTTGGAGTTTTATCACTATAAATGTAGGACATTCCGCTCATTTTTGTTTGTTTCATCATAAATTACGGTGGATTTGAAATATAAATTAAAGCATTTAAATGTAAGCTCATGCAATGAGGTTTTTGATATCCTTGATATCACTTAAAGATACACAAAATACCGCAGTGCGAGCGTGTCTGTGTCTGTGCGTGTTTGTGTGTGTATGTGTATATGCGTAGGTTTTTGCCTATATCAGTTTATCTAACAGGTGAAATGGATATTCCTAATTCGTGTCATATATGAATATTTTGTTTAAAATATACGTTACTGGTAGACTTTTATTGTGAATTTATGCGTATTGTGAGGGTATGATTTGAGATTAAATTGATTGGAACGAGGTTAAAGGGTTATATACAGAAGGGAGCGCTGTCAGAGCGGTGTTGGAGCGGTTGTAGACTCGTCGACTTTCGAACAAACAACAGTCGGAGTCCCTCTTTTTTCAATTTCACGTTAATTTAAGTAAAACGTTAACGTATACCTATACAGGTTTGTATACATACATTTATGAAATTCCAGTTTTATTAGATTTTTTTGAACTGAATGTTACTAGCAAAGCATTTGAAACATATAGGCATCATTTTAAATTAATCATTTTTATCTTAACATTTGCACACTATAGAAAGAAAAACTAAATATTTTTCTTACCTCATGGTGATCTTAATATTGGTAAAATAGTTTAAAATATCAATCCGGCATCATTTTTTCCTATAAAATATTTAAATAGTGAAATAGTTAGTTTATTCAGCATTTAGACAAATACATATGCATATGCCAAATCAATACAAACAATAAATAAACAGCTCTTATAAAAATAAAATAAAATAGTTACAAAATCATTATTATAGAAGGGATTTGTCAATCATGAAATCATTAATACTGTCGTATTATTTCTCAATACATTTTTTCAAATGCCTCTTAGATATAATACAGCATGTTTCTTCTTTTAGCTTATGTAGGAGTTTATTAAACAATGTCATAGCAGAGAAATAGAGATGGTTTTTAAAAAGGTTGCTGTATAACGGGGAATGTTTAAAGTATACTTTTATTTGCTTCTCGAGTTGATGTAGATTATAGATTCTATGAGCAGAGGAGGATGTATACGAATGTTATTCCAGGATGTAGATCGATGGGAATTGCAGAAACTTGTTGAAAGGGGGCGTGTCCAGGATGTAGGTCGATGGGAATTGCAGAAACTTGTTGAAAGGGGGCGTGTCCAGGATGTAGATCGATGGGAATTGCAGAAACTTGTTGAAAGGGGGCGTGTCCAGGATGTAGATCGATGGGAATTGCAGAAACTTGTTGGCCTCGAACACGTCCCTGCAAGAGTCGATTTGTGGGATCCTAAATATGACCAAAATAGCCTTCTTGTGCAATCGAAATACAGCCTATGATCAAGTTATTTATGATCCCCATATAGCAACAGCATATGCAATGTGTGGAAAATGATTCCATAGTACGTTGTAAGAAGTAAAGAGGGAGAATTGAATTTCCAAAGTCTTCTGAGTGTGAAAATTGCTCGGCTAATTTTTGTGCAAACAAGATGAATATGATACTCTAAGGTTAACCTTGAGCCAAGCATCAATCCAAAAAGTGAATATCGGTTTCGGATTCAACAGATTCATCACCCAGAAAAATACTAAGTGGAATATAATGTGGATGATTTCTAATACTGAAATCAATGAGAGCAGTCTTTTAGATATTAGCTGTCGATCGAGCAATCAAGCAAGAGATTGCATTTTAGAAAAGTTTTTAATGAAATTAAATTAATAAGTTAAAGCAATCGATTATTTAAAAAAAAGTAAAGCAAAAGGATATAAACTATGAATAGTGTTTGGATATAAGACAATAGCTTCCCTGGTAGTGAAGAGGCCGGTACAGAAGAGCTCTTTATTGATAGGAAGCAGTCGACAATGAATGGGCTGCAGTTGGAGAGCTCTTTATCAGTAACCTCTGGCTCTCTAGTCTTTAGCCACTCTTACAAGTTAGCCAAGTATTTCTTCTCTTCCTTCTCACTTGAAATTGTTCAGCGACTGCTTTTGTCCCGCCTTAATCTTTGAATGCCTATTTGACTAAACATTCTCTAACCTATTATTTTTCTAATTATATTTAAAATGCTTTTTTAATTTATATTGAAAGGAATTCAGATTTTAAGGATTAATTAATGCTCTTTAAGATAAAATAGTCTTGTAACAAAAAAAATGTATGCTTAATTGTTCAACAATGATGGATTTCATCAAAATACCTTTGTTCATATGGTAAAAATATTTATTAAAACTTGTTTTAATGGTATAATTGCTCGTAAATCTTAACGTAAGTTCTTACTAGCCTAGTTCAAATCGATGGTGACCACGACCCGACCCACATGAATGATTCCGTAAGTGGATGAGTCATGTCGTGGTCTTCGACACCATCGATTTACTCGTAGTAGTTCGTGTGTGGCCGGCCCAACGAGTCAATGTGTAGTGTAAAAAATAAGTATTTTACTGTAACATTGTAATTTATTATTTGTTTTCATGACGACTCGTAATGAATAACTGACAAGGCTTAAAAATGGGGCCCTAGAGTCCCGAAAATACTCGCCTGCTGACTACTCCAAGAAGCTGAGGACGAAGGTATTGTAACTTTCTTTTAGTTTTAAATTATGTCAAATCAATACGTTAAATCAAACCCATCCAACCACTTGCGGAAAAGAACATACTAAAAAACCTTTTACAGTGTTTTGTTGTTAAATATTTGTATATATTCTTAGAAAACTTCTGAAATATGAGCATTTGTTGATATAATAAAAAAATACGTTACATCAAATAAATCCATTTTTTGGCAAACGTATTTTAGGATAATTGGTTTTTGGAATGTTTGTATGAGTTATTTACTGGACACACTTCATGCAATAATGGTCAAAGAACATCGCAATAGCATTTTAAGTGGAAGTGGACCAAGTGAATGCTTGTTTAAGAGAGCACCGCCGCCACGCACCATTTAGCAATGATTGGTAAAGCTTTAGAGGCAGTACCATGTTTACTATCAAAATATTGGCTTTCCTTCAGTGTTGATGTTCGGTTATTCACTACAGAAGGTTTTATGTTAACTTTCTAATGCCTAGTGCGGTATGTAGTTTCACCAAAATAACTACTTGGTGGTTTTATAATGCTTTGAATTTACATTAAATAGTTTTTTATGTATTTGAAATGTTCTAGTTTAGATTGTGATCAATGGCTATGTGTTTTCAATTTTAAATGGTATAGTCCTGATCATTTACAACAAGAACAATGGTCTGATATACATTCATTACATAAATGGTCATGATGGTCAAGGAAACAATAAAATTTACAAGATTGTTGCCGATTTTCACATTTGACAACAATAGGAAGAGCTTTTTTACAAAATTAAAACCTGTTTCAGATAACATATGTATGAGCTACCCCATAACATTAAACCACAAGAAAGAAGTGGGGTAGAATTATATGTCCAAATTAAATAAACTTAAAGATATTGGATGGCAAATTATTAGATTATCTCCTTCGTGATATATTTTATATAATATATTTTCAAATACCATTTTTTAAGTTTTAAGTAAGTTTTTTTAACGTATATTTCTTAACTATTCATTTATAACGACTCATGTGCACGCACGGAGTTTTTTCTAGGTGGAAATTATGCACTTATCATTTATCATGTATATAATACATATGTATTTCTTTTTTATATATTTGAATATTAATTTGTATCACATGTATGATTGCAGAATAAAACATTTTTGATTTGATTTGATTCGTCAAACACAGTCAGACCTAAGCTTTGGAGATGAATTACAATCGCTACAAGACACTGCACTCTAACAGTATCTCGAGGCTGAGGTAATTAATTGGCTTAGCTATGCTGATTAGACGTAATCCTCTCGACTACAGGCAATAATTATTAATGATCATTCATTAATAAAGTGTATTACAAAGGAATGCGAGAAGAATCTAAGATTTACTGACTATGCTGTAGAAAAAAATATTTTATTTAAATTATCTTTGATAGTGTCTTAAGCTATCATACAGCAAATAACCAAACGCTAGTCATTTTTACTGAATTATATTCAAGCTCTGATGTGTCTTTATACTTTTAAATCGTTAATTTCGTTATTTACCTTTATTGACATAATATCTACTAAATACTAAAACTATTACTATACCAAAATAACTACTATACTAATAAAGTAGTAACTGTTTTAATTCTAAAATAATAAATATGTGACGCACATATTTATATTTATGCACACGCTCAGTCTATTCTATTAAATAATATCTTTCAGTTACCGCTACCTAAACTTTTCCATACATGTATGCCTGCACATTTTCCCAATATTTCTGTTGTGTTCAATATCAAATATTATAAAATCGTCTTAGTTAAATAGAACTTTTCAATTATGCTTATTAGCTTGTCTCATGAACAGATCTTATCTCCATCTTTGACTTCTTCTGGTTTTACTCCGCAGGGTTTCTTGTAGCCAATTCTGTCAGATGAAGTCTTATATTTGGATTCCACTTAGTCAGAAGAACTTCCAGAGTTTAATAAACATTTGTCCTTAAATAAAGGTGAATGCCTATTCTATATATGATTAACATGGGAAAAGAGCACGAAGGTTAGCTGCCATGATGAACACATAAACTATGATTTTTAAGCATAAACGGATAGATCTCTACCACACGAAGGTAAATACCATGTTTGATCCAAAAATAACTATGTATATGTAAAATATCGATTTTTCCTTATCCTCCATAAGTTTAACATGGAGCCCCAAAATACAACGTACTGTGTTTAGATTTGTTGATATCTCGGTAACTTTAAGGAACTAAATTGTGTAGTTTTTAAAGCTGATTCTAATGGTAAAAGATAAAATAAAAAGTTTAAATTACATATGAAAACCGCATACATATAAGAAAAAAATATATATAAATAATTTTAATGGCTATTGTTTTTGCCCTCTGAGCACCCCAAAAATAATAACATGGTCCCAGGCTTAAGTCTTGCCACGAGACCTGCGGTAATACCTTCTTCCCTAAGGGAAATTCGCTAATAATTAGGCTAATAATACTCCTTCTTATCAAAACTATTTAAAAAAGTATCAATAAATTGTCATTACTTATATGGTGAGAGTTATTAAAACAACTCTACCACCTTAGACAATTGACAGATGATGGTTGATTGATTAGTTTATTTAGATATTAGCCACACAAATGGGATACTATTTAATGTATTGCTTGTAAGAATAAAATTGAATATCTATAGGAAAAGAGAGTTGCTATTCAGTGATTTCAAGAATGAGATTGATTTTAATTTTGATTTAATTAATTTATGGAACATCACGATTTACTAATACATCTTATTTATTACATATTAAAATTTGTCTGATAAGTGAATAAATGATTTATTTTCTTTCAAGAAATTACATAAAAAATACATTATATAAACAGGAAATATACTGGCCACTTAAATCCAGTTGTGTTGCCAGTGAAGAAAATGAAAATAAAAACAAGTAAAAATATTAACAAAATTCAGCCTAGATCTAACATAAAAAATGCTCCCTGTGATGTTTAACATAATTAAATTAAAGTCTGAATGTTCAAGGTCACTTAAATTATTCGAAACAAAAAAACAGTAAACAGTTGCTTCTATAGAACAGTAAATAATAAGTAACAAATATAAAATAAATCAAAGGTTATTACATGCAGGCAGTTTCATGTCTGAACATGTGAATGAAATCAAATCAAAATTTTCCGCTTTGGAATAAAAAATAAATTTATAAATTGAACTGAGAAATTAAAAGGAAAATGGAAAAACGATAATGAATTTATATACGCGATCATATACCATCAGTACACTCTCACTTTCACACACGTACTCACACAGCACCAGTAAATGACCTTTGATTCACAGTTAGAGATACTACCGGACTTTCAATCAATCATCATCTTTAAGTCGCAACTCACTCATGCAGCTAAACTAATACTAAGTTCATGTGGCTAACATCGTTTTAAACTAGTAACCACTCAAATACTGCTTTAAATAAACGGTACCAGTGGACTGACACATACTTTCTCCCTTAAGTAAATTTAAAAAAGACAATCTGCAATAAAACTATCAGGTTCTACAAAGTTAATCTAAATATCATTTAATAATGTATTGTTTCAAAAATAATCATCAAATTTTAAAAAATAAAAACACGAGAGACAAAGTTAAATTAATTGTTCAAATTGTATGGGGGGGACGACCCCCACCCCGTAACACCAAGCTTTTTTGAGCTGGTTTTGTTCGGTGATTTGACCTTACGCTTCATACCAAGTTTCATGGAAAACGGTTGGAAAGTAAGGAAGAAATCGATTTTTTTATATTCTCCATAAGAATAACATTGGGCGCTTTCAGACAACGTACTGCGTTTATCGTGGACAGTAAATTTAACTTTTCCCTGGAACCGTTAGTCGTAGACAAATAATTCAAAATACTAATTTGTTTAGTTTTTTAAGCTGGTTTTAATGGTACCAGTCAAGTTATACTTTACTTTTATTGTTTTCGCTGAAAATTTAAAAATTTGATTTTTTTGACATTTAAAAGCCCATAACTTTTGAACCGTCATTTTTACAGATATGCGAGTGGTGTCAAATTATTTAGTACTCTGTACACTATAAACTGTCAAATTTTAATCAAAATCGTTAGAGCCGTTTTTGAGAAATTTTGATTTTTCACGTTTTTTAAGGGTTTTTAGGGGTGAACTACCCTTAAAAATCAAAAATTCAAAAAAATGAAAAAAAACGCCTGGAGATACGGTGACTATATATATATACATGCCAAATTTCATCTAAATCGGACAAACGGGGTAGGCTGTGGCACTGTACACATCCAGACACACACACAGACAGACACACACACGGACGGACAGACATCACGTCAAAACCCACTTTTTTGGATTCAGGGGACCCCAAAACGGATATATCCACCCTCAACTCAAATTCGAAAATTTTGACGAAAACAATACTTTCTCCATATACTATGTATAAGGG
This sequence comes from Nephotettix cincticeps, assembly GCA_023375725.1. Taxonomy (NCBI): domain Eukaryota; kingdom Metazoa; phylum Arthropoda; class Insecta; order Hemiptera; family Cicadellidae; genus Nephotettix; species Nephotettix cincticeps. The sequence continues at coordinate 32,903,014 of CM041786.1, forward strand.
GAGAAAGTAAAAATAATTTGTTTGAATTTATAGTTTTGATATTTGACGGAATATGATTAAAAAATTTTGGTCCGAGATACGACAAAGAACGTCGAAAAATAAGTTTCTTTACTTTTGGGAGGATAAGAATACCTTGGGTTACATTTCTTGTATTTTAATGCCTACCATTATTTCCTCTTTTTCCGCTTCTAAAAACAAATATTCTTAAAACTTTATAAATGAATAAATGCTGAATTGGCAATACATATATGCAATTCTTTATATAGAGGATATGAACTTTCCCTAATATTTTTTCTGAGTATAATTCGAAGAAAAATTTTGTGTTGTTCTTAGCCTATCTATTAAATATTTATAAGCTCCTCCCCAACAGGATGTTCCGTATTGGAGTCTGGAGTTAATTAAGGAAAAATATAACGTGCGTAAAAGTTTTTAGATGCTTTTATTTTTATTTTCTTCATCTAGTGTATAGAGGATATATAGCTTCGTAAAAATAATCAAATTTAAGTTGAACGTCAGTCTGTCAATCTGTCAGTCTGTATAACAATATTAACATACAGATTTCTATTAGAAATAATTAGTCTACAACAAACGACCATGTTGTTAATGTCGTATGTTGTATAATGTTGTTCTTATAAAGAATATTAAAAAACAATTTCTTCATAATAATAATATTATATTTACTTGGTATGCAGTATAAGGCGGTGCAAGTGGCATTAGGGACAACTGAAATCTGCGGTGCTAGTGTGGCTTATTCGTTACGCATTTTTACGTGATTGTTTTCATGGGGCTTAAGACTTAAAAATAATGGGCTTAAGCTAAAAAAAATTGTGTTTTTGTAAATTTTTAAACATTATTAAACCTTTAAAATTACACATTTGAAAGAATTATTGGATCAAAAATGTGGCTTTAAAAACATTACTTGTAGTATATAATATATTTTTTACAAAGGTTACATAATAAAGGTCTTTTATTCATCCACGTTCCCGAAATATCAGCTCAAAAGCATAAGTACGAGTTTTTAATAATTATTTATTAGTGTAAAGATGAATGTTAGCTGATAAGAAGATAGGAGGTTCGAATGAGTTAACTGAAAAATTAGACCAAAGGCTACAAGACAGTCATTAATTAACCGACTTGAGGACCAGTAATGGAGGTCTATCAGTCCGGGGACATGACAAAGCACTTAGCGAGATCACGAATCGGCTTTCCTTTGTTGATTATATTAGTATCATAGACATTTCCATTACACTAAGAGGCAATATATTGGGCTATGTAAACAGTAACAGATCAATAAATAATATTTGATAGATTATAAATAGATTCTTAACCACAGAAGTTCCCATCGAAATAGATTTTTATCATACTTTACCACTCCTTTTCATGAATACTACAAAATTATCTTCTCCCAACTTAATTATTTTAATTAAAAAAGTCTTAAAACTGTTAACTACATAAGATAAGATGAAATATGTTGTAAAACTTATTTTCTAAGTTGGTTTAGTCTCTCATTGTAATTTTGTTTTAATAATTTAAATTATAAATACTAGTTAAACAGTTTCTTTGTTTGTATAGTTAAGTTTTGAACGAGGATTGGTTTTAATTGTGTTGGTACCTTCAATTATGAGGTAAGGGTAACCTCACTGGCCATGGCAGTTAACACCGGCCGTAGTTGTCGCTTCGGAGTCCAGATTACACTGAGAAAATGCGTCTCTGCGCATGACCGGGCTCTAGCGGTAATAAAACCAGCTCGCCCAGCCGTCCACCGTCAGTCCGCTCATCGACCGAACCGGTTCAACGCCTCTCTCTCCAAGTAAGTCTTTTGACATCACTTTATTATAGTCCAGGATAGGGTCATAATGTTTAGAACATTGAGAGTATTTTTTTAAATTTGATTATAGTGAATTTAAGAGTTTAAGATCGATTGGGAATTAACCAGTCCGATTATGATTTCTATCGAGACAATCCACAACTAATGAACCCAACTGGGATACGCAGGATAAAACACTAAAACGACGTGGCCTTAAAGATCACGCGATAAAGTTGCTGGAATTGTGATAGGATAGGGCACCTTTACAGGTATTTCAGAAATCCCAGAAGTGGTGCTTGTCATTAAAAGTAGCTGAAAAAATTGTGTATGTATATACTTTAGAGAGATAAAACAGCTGAGCAAGAAATACGAATTTCCACTGAAGCTGGGAGAATTGAGAGAAGAGTTGAGGACATTACGACTTTAGATCAAGCAAGGGATATCGGCAAATGCCATTATCAGAGTCAACCAATTACAGATTTTAAAGTACTTGGAAGAGGTCTGTACCAAATCGTAGTCTTGCATTTTTGCCTACACTCGGTTGAAGGGCGTTAGTACACCCTATCCCTGCACATGTTAACTTATGTTCATTTTTCCATGATTAATAAAAACAGCTTAATTCAGTTTTTTTATTTAAAATATCAGTCCGTCTTACATATACGTAATTTGTCAAATCATAATTTAGGCATTCATTTACTGTTTAATATGTTTAGCTAGCTTTTAAATTTAGTTATGTATCTTATTTAAAACTAAAAGCAAAAAAATACTGAAGAGCATACCTTTAGCTGTTGTTGAGAAAAAGGAACATATATGTACTAAAATTACCTTTCGGAAAATTGCAATAATCAAAGAATACTTTCATATCTGGACGATTTTATCATTTTGAGTAAAACATTCGAAGAACACCTAGACTTGTTAAAGGAGATATTTGTACGTCTAAGAACAACAGGACTCAAGTTCACCCTGAAAAATGCAAATGTGAGCTCAAGAATCTGGGGCACATAGTTGACGATTGGGGAATCAAAACAGATCCGGAAAAGTGTGGACAATTCAACAATTCCCAGTCCCGAACTCGGTCAAGTCACATGGCTTTAGCTACTACTCGGAATTTTACGAAAGAATTAGCGCCGCTAAAAAAACTACTTTGGAAGAATACAAAATGGAATAGGACGCAGGAGCAACAAGATGCCTTCAAAGATATGGAGCAAATTTGGGTACTACTCTTATATCGGCTTGCCAATACTTTAAACATCCTTTTTGGTTACAGAAGGACGCTTCAGGTGAGAGGCTAGGTGGTGATTGCCTACGTTAGTTGTCTTTTATCGGATAAGAAAAGGGGGTTCACCGTCACCGAGGAGTGTCTGGCATTATTATATAGGAACCGCCCTTACCTCGAGAGGTACAGATTTATAGTGGTTAGGGACCAAGAAGCATTGAAGTGGCTGATGAATTTCCAACAACCCTCCGGACGACTAGCAGGATGGAGCCTGGAATTCCAGCAATGCAACCGTCTCCGAAATACAGAAGTTACCTTTACCTACATAACTTGCGATAAAGTTATACAAAATGACTTAATACCCAATATAAATTAGTAGACGTTTATAGACCTATCAATGATCTAGATCTACCAATCTACAATATTTATAGTTATTGTATTTTTTTGCTATGTAATTGGTTGCCTCCCAATTTTGATCTCAATTCCCTAGATAAGTATACGTCTTCAATGCTACAAAAAACACAGTTTATTTAAATAAGTTTTACAAAGTAATTTTTTTATTAGTAAAACTAGTTTTAATTTAGTTTATTAATGAGTAAAGAGGGTACTTGAATATTACTAATGTGATGTATGCGGAAGGCATTGCCATCTCATTCAAATTCACTGGACCTCATATGGAGAACTTAGTTAGTTAATTTACTTTGAATATTATTCACCTCACGATGAACTTTGATGGTCAAGGTCTAAAATAAATATTAGCACTATTTTATATATTTTACGCAAAAGAAAAACTGTTCAAACAGAGTTTGACGAAGTTCGCAATATTGGTTTCCCGAGAACACTTGCCTTCATATAAAACTCCCTGAATGAGGTACGTGTTGACTCTGGCAATCAGGTGGCCTATATTTGGCAGTCACTTGGCTATGTTTGTCCATGTGAAGGACAAACTGAGTGACACACGCGTTTCAGAAATGAGCAAACTTTGGCCGGTGGCTGGATTTAACATCTAGCTAAATATTTGTGCTCTGCCTCAACGACTCTTTAGGCATGTTTCACTTGGTTTTGATGTTAAATTAACTACAACAATTATCAATACAACAACCGATCGGAAGAGGTCATTAATTACTATCAGTTTAAGGCTTTATGTTCGACTTACTCTTGAAATATGTTTGAACAAATAACAAACTTTTGTGGAAGTTCTTTTTGTTTAAAAACATGTTTTATAGTTGAGATGTTGAATATTTGAGAATCGTTTTATTTAAAGTTTGCTAGACTAGTTACAAGTATTATGAGTATTTAAAAGTACAAGTATTAAAACCCGAATGACTAAAAACGGATTACCGTATCTTAAAGGTACTATAACATGCAGGGGAGTAGATTATTAAAAGTTAAATCGTGTATTTTTAAGCACAATCTAAGGTCACTAAGATTATTCATATAATGTTATTGAAAGATTATACTTAATGTAATGTGTATCTTTAAAACTGGAAGGAAGTGAGAGCCTTGGCTGCCAACCGATTCCGATGGCGTTGTTTCGTGAAGGCCCTATACTCCGTGCAGGAGTGTGAGGAGATAAGTAAGTAAGTATTTTATATCTTTAGAACTCTTTCTATCTTTCTTTATATATCTTTTGAAGTTATTTTATCACGTAGTTTTTTGTGAGATTTTCAGAAATAAATTTCATAATATTACTGGTCAATTCGAACCAGGTTGAATTTAATAATCACACTATAAATACGTAAGGTTTGTACAATCTTGGAATCAGTTGAATCTTTATACTAACATTTTTTATTGCTTTAATAAAACATCAGGGTTTTCAACCTTGCAACAACAGAAAATCTCGAATCTACTGTTTGTTTGTTAAGTTATTTTAATAAATTGCAATGATAAATTAAGTCTCATATACACGATGTAAAACCCCCAGGATGCAAAGTGGAGCAATGTCTGTCACTCTACGACGTCGAGGAAGTTGCTGGCAACCGTCAGCCGTGCCATAGTCGTGGCTTCCAACACCACCATAGCTAGATGTTGGTGCCCCGCGTGGCTGCTTCGTGTACTAAATGTATTTACTTACACAGCAACTCTTTTCAGCGTGTTAATAAAAAAAATTAAATCAGTCATGGCGTGTTATTATTACTTTCCTTGTGTTAATCACTCAGGCCACCACTCTTAAAATAAACAGAAACACACAATTTGCACACAAATTAAAAAAACATTAAAACACTGAGTATAAGCTTTAAATAGCTTATAAATATAGGCAAACAAACCTCCTGAATTTCTTAAGGGTTCTTTAGGGTTTTTAACCATATTTCAAGTTATTACCATTAAATCTGTAGATATTGTAGCATTAAGGCTCCGGTCTACCCCTGCCGCGCGACCGAAATGTAAGGGTTTACAAAAAGCCATTTTTCTCTTTTAATACTGAGGGTAGAATCAAAGTTAATATGTCATATGAAGGAGAAAGAAATTTTGTAGTCTTGAAGGTGCATTTATTTTGATATTATTGACACAACAATAGAAGGAAAAAAAGACGAAAGCGGTGGGGTTGAGACGGCGCGTTTCCACTCACTGCCTAAAGGCAGCGCCACTTCCTTACTGCGTATTTTAATTTGCAGAGGTTTCCTACGAGCCGTTTTTTGAACGTATTATTTGAAATGAAAAGTCGCAGTGAACGGGGCCTAATAGACGAAGAAAGGTTCTAGTCTTGGAGCTAAGGCTCGTTTCAAATAAAATTTCCTATAAATTGTTATAATTATTCAAAATAACCTGTTTTTTATACATTACAGTCAACTATTTCTAAGTGTTGTGTCAATAATATCAAAATAAATGCACCTTCAAGACTACAATTTTTTTTCTCCTTCATATGACATATTAACGTTGATTCTACCCTCAGTATTAAAAGAGAAACACGGCTTTTTGTAAACCCTTGCATTTCGGTCGCGCGGCAGGGGTAGACCGGAGCCTTAAGATAATATATTTTATAAATGTTCAGGTTAACGGATTTTTACTTACATAGGGGTATGAGTATTTTAAAGCTAAAATGAAATAATGTTATAAAATATTTTACACCTTAATATTGCAGTTCCGAAAGGCTAATGAGACATTGCAGAACAATGGAACTCGTTTTACGCTTTTTCGCACGTTTAAGTTCTTGAATTGTAAATATTACTACCGTTTAATATTACTAAATAAAAAAATATAAACTTCCTAAATTACTGAAAGTATAAATACCAATTTTTCATAGTTAAAAATATTAGGGTATAAGTGAAAGTTTGAACATTTTGTATCAAAATTTATACGATATTAAGTTCAAACTTTTACAAATAAATAAAGATGAAAGGGGTTGTAGAATAAATAATAATAAAGAAAAAAACAAATTAAACGTCTAGATTGCATTTAGCATAGGCAATTACTCATGCGAAAGTTGCTCTAAACAGCATATTGTTAACAATTTATGTTTTCCAGGTCATGCGATAGTGGATATCAACAGCTGGCTCAGGTAAATCAAGGCAGCTAACAACTTAGCAACACGCAAAGGCATTGGGTTAAGGGCGCCAAGTTATTATTAAAATAACTTTTAATTTAGCACCTTCTATTCAGACTTACGTCCTAAATCTTAGACATTTTCTAAAGATAAAGTTTGTGATAATCGTAAACAAACATTTACTTAATATAAACGTTTTTTTACTGAATCCACACTTTCCGAATTTATTAACAAGAAATAATGGTTATAATGTTGGAAACATAGAATAGTGATATTATGATTTTATGATTTTTAATCAAAGATAAAACTTAATTTGTATTCTGCCCTTACAAAATAAAATTTAAAATCAGAATAGTGCTTGGGTTTGTTGTAAAAAAAATAATTAGCGCTAAAATTCTTATGAAAATGATGTGGTTTTGTTAAATGACAGTTTCATAGAACCAGTGAAAAATGTTGATACGAGTAGAACAGGTATATTGATAACTAAATATTATTACGTAAAAAATTTTTTACTATTCATAAATAAATCAAAACCAATACGTGTATTAAACTGACCTGGAAAGCGCAACTGTGAAGGACCATAATAAACACTTATTCTCTTATTCTTAAAGTGCATGTAACTTAAAATAGCTCATTATAGAACTTATAACAAACATAATTAATTTAATGATCCAAGAAATTAAAATATTATATATAATACACAAATAAAACATTTATTTTTTAAAAGTTGGTATTTAAATTAATTTATCCCTAATATACAGGGTGTTCATTAAAGTCGGGGACAAACTTCGAAGGGTGATAGTACTCAATAAAATAAACGAAAAATCACCTATAACCATTTGTCGAAAAATCCTTCGTTTAGCCACTAGCCGCCATTTTGTGTTTTTTACAAAAATCGTTATATATCAAGAACTATTTAAGATACAGAAGTCAAACTTTGCACACATATTCATTGGTCAAAGAGAAAATTATTCTGAAAGTATCATTATTTTTTTTATATTTTCAAAATGGAAAATAATTTCAAATCGAACGGTACTTTGGTGATCGAAATCCGTTAACGGACAACCGATAAAATGCAGGTTTAATGTTACATTACAGGGCCCACGCGCCAACGCAGCGTGGCCGTGGCAAAGAAGCCGCGTTGTGCCAGCTGAACTCCGCTTCTTAGCCACGGCCGCGCCGCGGTGACGCACGGGCGCTGTATTCTAAAATTAAAAGTGCATTTTCTCGGTTATCCGTGGACGGATTTCGTTCACCAAAGTACCGTTCGATTTGAAATTAAAATTACAATATTTCTTATACCTTGTAAAACTTTATAAAGTTAATGGTTTTTTTGTTATTTTAATTAAAATAGTTTTAACCACCGCTATTTAGAAAATATAAAAGAAAATTAAATGATACTTTCAGAATATTTGTCTCTTTGATCAATAAATATGTGTGCAAAGTTTGGTTTCTGTATCTTAAATAGTTCTTGATATATAACGATTTTTGTAAAAAACACAAAATGGCGGCTAGTGGCTAAACGAAGGATTTTTCGACAAATGGTTATAGGTGATTTTTCGTTTATTTTGTTGAGTACTATCACCCCTTGAAGTTTGTTCCCGACTTTAATGAACACCCTGTATAAAGAAAACTAGGTTTTATAAGTTTTTTTCTAGGTCTGAAATACTTTGTTCTGCTTATTTGAATAAAGTTGTTTAATAACTTTAATTACAATGGGTTTGATATTTGTTGATATTGCTTTAAGTTTAATATTTTAAAAAACAATTGTTAGTTTTTTATATTTCAAATGTGTGTTATGAAAAATCATGGTCTGCGATTTTATATATCAGATAAAGGTATTACTCCTAAAATACTCATTTTGACTTTAGTACGAGTTATACTCGTATATTTTGTGATGGAATAATTCATTGGAAAGGTCAAGAACTAAGAAGAAACTCATCAGTGTAATGAGTCTGCCGGTGTATTTGATCAGCTCTCGGCCATGTCGCAGCTCACAAATGTAAATCAAAGTTGGCTAGCTTTTAAAAACTCACACACATACACACACACACACGCCCACACACGCGCGCACACTTGCATGCATGCACGCAACACACAACGTCAAAAAGTTATCCTACGTTAAATTATAATTTTTATTTCATTTTATTTTATTTTTCATTTTATTTCATTCAGATTTTTTATTTCATTTAAAAAAATATTTTTACAAAAACTTGGTTCCACCAAGTTAGGCTTAACTTGTCAATGGGATCCCTGTGTATATAAAGTTACTCATTATTAATACATTTTAAATTTAAGTACCTGTGAATAATGCTATTTCAGTAACTAACTTACCGTGGCCATCTTGAAAAAAAGCAATTGGGTTTCTCAAAACGTTTTTGCAACCGTTTCATGTAGATTATTAGTTTCAGCTACTAGCTAGCTTGTTTATTTTATGGATTTTTCGTTGAATCAATGTGTTAGTTAATGAAGGTCCATAATTCATTATTTACTTTATTTATTTAACGACAAATTAATTAATTGTTTTGTTATAGACCTCGTTCCAACTTTTGTTACAATAGCTGCTAATGCCAGAGAGTGAGTGTCAATACTGGATCCTCTTATTGGCCGAATCAATATAAACCTCTTTCTAGGAATGGAATTTTGTGTATTTCGTCAACATTGCATGTTACAAACATCGCAGTTTTAAAGGAAAACTATTTATTTTAGTAATTTTCAGGCTACATTTATATTCAACTTTACAATTTTATTTCTTGATACAGTAGTAGTAACAGTTTCAGATTAAATTCTCTATAGCATAGTTCGATAATATACTGTTTTTTAACTAATAGATATATTAGTTAGTAATCAAGCGATTTATTTAAATAACTTAGCATATTATGAATCTTAGTAGAAAATATACATTGCAAATATAGATTTTAAAACCGTCTTAGTTAAAAATTAAACCAACCGTAATGTTACGAGCGTATAGTTATATTCAATAAAATATGGTTTTACATTAATTAATTAATAGTTAATAAACATTTGTTTTCAAAACTGAATGACACGGGTTACGAAAATCATAATGAAGATTATAATCGTGATGAGTGTCACCTCATTGAATACCTAGAAGCATCTGTCCTCTCAATAAAGCGTAATAAATATATAAGCGTAATATAAATATAGCGTAATAATAAGCGACAAAATATGTTCTCGGAAATTCTAAAACAGGATTAGTAGTACATTTGTGGAAAGTTAGATAGTTTTAAGAATTAAATATAAAATTTGGTTGTAGAATAGTAGGTATTAAAAGGTCTTATACTTTTTGTATGTTCTATTATTCATTTTTCAGTCAACGTTGATGAGCGCCATTGTCAAGTACAAGAGATCATTTGCCTCTTGTTAGGGTTATTGTTGGCGGACGTCACCTCGCTTCACTTTCCCCATCTCATTCTGCTCTCACACTTTTGTTATGTATGACAATTTGTCGTCTAGTTATCCGTATACTGCGAGTTATAATTTATAATTATACCAATTTTATAATCATCAACCTTGAAGACATTTATATGGTACATTAATTAAATTGGAATCTAAAATAAAAACACAATTTGATGTATAATAGATTTAAATTAAAATATTACATTAATAAAGAGTTTATTATACTATAGAACCTATTATATATTATAAATCTATTTTACTAACATTTTATGTTAAAATTTGATTTCAATAGATTAAAATGAAAATTAATGAATGTAAGTAAATTTATTTACTATGACAAATAACATAATACACTACATACAAACAAGTGACAAATTATACTGACCACTCTGTCAACTATAACCAAAAAATAAATTACAAATAATAAAATTCTATGTTTAGCTTTATTTTATTTATATTATAAACTAAAAAAAGCCTGATGTAAGATTCTATGGTAACGTTAAACATTATTACACTAAAAAGCTATTTTATAGAAGTATTTCAGGCTTAATACATTATTTACTTAGAGTGGAAGTTGATTGATTTATTTATAAAGCTTCTAGTATTATTTGAATTATTTTCCAAGATACTTTTTTATGTTTGCTCCGTATTAAAACAAGTTCTATATATATATACATAAATGTATGTATGTATGACTTATATATTTTACATAATTACAGTTCAATTTGATCAGTTTACATACAGTACAAGTTAATAACAGGTACTCGTCTCGTTGTTGAAAACATGAATATATCCTTAGAACTAAAATAAGAGCTTACTTGCAGAATGTCTCTCGATGTCGGGTAAAATATTTATATTTGAAAATGTCACCTGTCTCGTCAAAACCTGGGCTGGGATAATTACGTAGGCACTACTAACTTCGTAATCCGTGGGTCACAAGTTAGATTCCCGTCCCAGTTGAATTTTTAATTCACAATCTTATTATTACTTTATTACCTTTTTAAAAGAACGACCTACTCAATTAGGTATTTAAAGCCAAGTATGAATGAGAAATGAGTGTATCGAAAGATAATAGTGGCGCGAACTTGTTGTCTGTTACTGATTAGGACTGACATATTAATTAGACAGAACTGTTAATTATTGGCCCAACAGTGATTCGTATCTAAGGGACCTATAGTTAAACGTGGGCCACTTTTGCCTCTGAATTACAAACTAGTCGCCTATCCAAAGAAAGGTCATTGCTAGGTAGTAACGAGTTCAAGTATCAACCGTGACCCAAAACAATTACCTTCCACGAAACATTGTTTAAATTTAAGTAGTAAATAAGTAAAATAAAATAATACAGTATCAATTGAAAAATGTAAGATTATTTTTCCCTAATACTTGTTTGGTGGTTTATGTTGCATCTTAGATTTATTGTAGACTATAATCTGTAATGAGACTCATAAATAGATGTTTTCAAAGACATTGTAAAGTATATTCTTATTTGTTGTGTTAAAGTAACTGTTTACATTATCTAGTAATAACTGTAAGGTCACCCATATTTAATCATAATCTATTAATTGTAGTTACACACAGGCTGGGCAGTATTATTGGAAATTAATTATTCTTGAAGGTTGCATAAAAGCATTAGGATTCAGAAGAACTCGAAATTTTATCAATAACCAGCTCAACTTTTACAGCCATATTTTAAAACAGATTTCAATCAGGAGATTAAATTTAAAATGCCTCCACACCCTACCATACCCTTTTTTATTCACGAAAAAATACTATTGAGTAAAATTCATGTTAAAGGAATATTATTTTACTGGCTGTTGAAATTTCCCTGATCATTTGAAGACCAATAATTATATTACCGGGAAGTGGCATTTTTCTCTTCTAACACATATAGAGGAGATGACACTAGGAAAACGTGGCCACAATTTGTATTGCCGAGCTTTTCCTAGAAATATCATGCCCTCTTTTTCTTACTGATTTATAACAAATAAAATAAAAGATATGGATTACATTGTACAGTTTTTCTAAAATCGTTATGTGCCTACGTTCTTTGTCTAAATAGTATCAAACCTACATTATTATTTGGCATTGCTTAAATCACGTCCTACCTGTGGGATATTTATTGGCAATAGGCATCATGTCAGTATATGAAATGGTAATGGGATGAAATTTAGTAGTTTGGTTCACCGTATCCCTTTGGGATTAAAGCAAAATATCCTAAACCATGTTATAAAGTGTTACAATTAAGTCTCATGACGACTTTGCAGCTTGAACGAAAATTTATAGAATTTCATTACATGTAATAGTAAGCAACATGTGGGTGTACATGGCGATCGGTATTGATGCCAAACAAAATGGCGGTGGTTTTAAAATGGAAAGTTATGAACTTAAAACCACCAACATTTCGTTTTGCATATACCTTTTAAGATTCGAGTTTAGACATTATATTCCAAACAAAAATATCTACAAGTATATCAAATTTGACTCATACCTCAATCTCTTGTAACCCCTTTAGGGCAATCTAATAGGAGTTGGAGGAAATACTTAACTTGCAGCTCAAGTCAAATTTGACATAGAAATTTAAGGTATTTTTAATTTTAATCCAACGCAATCCAATTAAACCAAATCTCATAGGTCAATCAAAAAATATGGCGTCATTTTTTATTTCGTAGCCTTTAATTTTCAAACCGCCGCCATTTTGTTTTGCATCAACCTTTTAAGGTCGAGTTTACAACATTGTTTTTGTTCAACAAGACTTTACTATTGAAATTACTAGTAGTTAAATTTCAAATTTGGTTGTAATATCACTTTTTTAACTATAAAGTTGCTCTAAGATTTCATTGTCACCCAGTACGCAGCATATTATGGCATTGACTAATGCTAACTGAGCATGTGCTTTTGTATATTTAATGGTCATTTATAACGCTATACTAATGCCACCGCTTCGCCTTATAAACATGAGTAATATATAGAAAAGATCAAATTGGTAAATGCAAACAAAAAACTTAAAAATACATTGAACCATGTTCATAAAACACAACAAACCAAAATTAGTTTTTTTGTTAAATAAGCACTACACATTACATTAGATAGTCTCCTTCACATTACAGTAGACAACAACCTAATACAAATATAGGTCAAATTTGACGAAGTAATAGTTATGAATTTTTTATGTAGTTGCTGCAATGTTTTGCTACAATTGAACATTTTTGAATAAATAAAACATAAATTTTCAAATTATGAAATTATTATAGTGGTGAATTATGTTTAGATTTTTAATTAAAATATATACTATATATATATACAGGGTGTTCATTTAAGTCGGGCACAAACTTCGAGGGGTGATAGTACTCATCAAAATAAACAAAAAATCACCTATAACCATTTGTCGAAAAATACTTCGTTTAGCCGCTAGCCGCCATTTTGTATTTTTTACAAAAACTATATATATCAAGAAATATTTAAGATACAGAAATCAAACTTTGCACACATATTTATTGATTAAAGAGAAAACGTTTACAAAGTATCATTTAATTTTCTTTTACATTTTCAAAATGGCGGTGGTTAAAAATATTTAAATTAAAATAACAAGAAACCATTAACTTTATAAAATTTTTACTGGATACAAAAAAGATTGTAATTTTAATTTCAAATCGAACGGTACTTTGGTGAACGAAATCCATACAGGGCCCACGCGCCACCGCGGAGCGGCCGTGGCTGAGAAGCGGAGTTTAGCTGGCACAACGCGGCTTCTTAGCCACGGTTATCCATGGACGGATTTCGTTCCCTAAAGTACCGTTCGATTTGAAATTAAAATTCCAATCTTTTTTGTATCTAGTAAAAATTTTATAAAGTTAATGGTTTTTTTGTTATTTTAAATTAAATAGTTTTAACCGCTACCATTTTGAAAATGTAAAAGAAAATTAAATGATACTTTGTAAATATTTTTCTCTTAAACCAATAAATATATGTGCAAAGTTTGGTTTCTGTATCTTAAATATTTCTTGATATATATAGTTTTTTGTAAAAAATACAAAATGGCGGCTAGTGGCTAAACGAAGGATTTTTCGACAAATGCTTATCAGTGATTTTTTGTTTATTTTGATGAGTACTATCACCCCTCGAAGTTTGTGCCCGACTTTAATGAACACCCTGTATGTATATATATATATATAATATAACAAACTTGAAATTTTAAAGGGTATTTGGTATACCAAAGTCAAATTAATTATACAAATTAATTGTATTAGTTGCCCTAACTGGTCAATTAAACAGTAATATTTATAACTAGCTAGCTTTATTATTATTTCCTTTTAGCGTTATATATTATTTCTTTAAAAATATTTAAAAAAAATTTAAACTATCTATAATTCTAAAGTTAGACTTGGAAAAAGTAGAAACTCTTAACAACAACAACAAATATTTGTAAATTCTACTGAAAATTTTTAAAAATTATAATTTTGGATAAGATTGTGATAAATTATTATTATTTTCGCCATTTCAATGATGAAAAAATAACTCACGATACACTTTACGGTCGTACGTAAACAAAACACGGACCTCAAATCCCCTACAATACCAATTTGTCCGGGTCACGGATCCCGTGGTTGCATAACGTGGCTTTTGGCTCATTAATCTCCTCTAACTGTTGCCGTTAGGAGTTGGTTTTACTATTTCCGTATTTTCTTCTTAATACAGTTTTTTTATCCTTTCATTAGGGGCATTTATTTTGAAACACCATTTGTCAAGCGCATGTGTTTAAAATGCCTTCGACAATCGTGAGTCCGGCTGATTGTGAAGAACGGGCTGTTATACGAGTTCTTAGTGCTAAAGGCGTTAAGGACGAGTGCTAAAAGGCGGAAAGAACGACTAGATATGTGACATATCACTAATGATCACGGCACATGGTGAGACACTTTAGAGGCGATACTCGAAACACCTTGACACAACACACTACTCTTGAATGGCTGCGGTCCATTAAAGGCACCACCAACACCGCCACACTCATGACCACATCATTCGAAGCGCTGTCTTGAGAGGTCAGCGATGTGAAGAAAAGTCAATGTGGTCAGGTAGCAAGTTTCCATGGTGATGTAGTCTCCACAAGATGCTGTGAGCAGCATAGGATATCGAAGCTGTGGGGTGGAAGAAAAATTATTTTCTTCTGGTGCCAAAAGAAACTCTGAAATCTATTTTTTGGAGAAGATCGGGGCAGTCAAATTTCCCATTGACAAGTTTATACAAGATGATGTCTTGAGAACGACATCTGGATTTTAGGGACGGTAGAGCTAGAAAGTATGCGACATCTTCCAAGGGCACATCTATATGCCTAAACCCCATACGTGAACCCACTAGTCTCAGGAATTGTCTCTGCACTTTTTAGATATCCTCTAGCAGGAACTCAGTATCCATGTTTCTCTTTGATTTGACAAAGGATTTTAATTTCATTCCATTTGACATTGTACTAAACAAATTATAATTTTATGGGATGAAAAATAACCCTATTGAAATCTTGAAGTCTTATTTGCGTGATAGGAAGCAGGATAACAGTTTCAAGGGTCAGAACTCCTCAGTTACGTCCTTTTCTTTTTATTTTAGCAATAAATGATCTTCTTGAATGATGACTCATTCAAAATTAACTGTGTGAAGTTTTATAATAAGTTGCTTGACTCTCTTAAACATGGATACTATGGCTACTTTTAAAATAAGAGTATATTCCTGGCTTGTAAAAAATCCATATTACCCAACAAAGGATTTTTAAAATTAAGTTTTATGATTAGTTTTATGTAATTGTGATAATGTCTATTTCTTGTTCTGAACTTGATCAATGGCAATAAAACTTCTTGGAAACATAGTACCGTAAAACTATTATAATTACAATTTCATAAGCAATAGAAATTGCAATTGACATTAGTTTATAAATGAAATAGGCTAAATAGGTAGACGTTAACTATTTTAGGAATTTTATTCATAGGGTAAAAAACTGTAGTTATTGTAAAATCGCTATTATTTTATTTGTAGGACGTATTGTTTTTTAGGCTCGTAACGATGCAAACATTTTATCGAATTTTTGACAAATGGTATATTGGGCTTAGTTTTAATTTAAAAATTTATTTTGAGCAAATGTACACTGAAGTAAGTATGAGTAACTCAAGTATCAGTGTAATATTTTATTTTGTTATTAAAAATAAATTTAGAACATTATTAATAATATTAATTTAAACAAAAATATAGCAATATCACAGGTATTATACAACAATCCCAACATAAAAAATTAAAGCCTACGAAAACAGAGTAAAAAAAAGATAAATGAATAAAACGCTCTAAGTATTTTATGCAGAGATAAAGACAAAAAATATTTGAAGTAGAATCAGTAATGTTAAAATTATTCCGGTCCCATAATACACCATTTCAAATGCCATGATTGCTAAATACATAGACCATAAGGAGGAACCTACTCTAGCTGCGGCTTTGTCAGGGTGTGAATAAGTCAGTACCAATCATGCAGCACACGCGGCGGCAGAGCAGACTGCATTTGCCTGCTCTACGCCACGAAGAGGGTCGGTACCAATCATGCAGCACACGCGGCGGTGAGACAGACTGCCTCTGCCTGCTCTACGCCACAAAGAGGGTCGGTACCAATCATGCAGCACACGCGGCGGCAAAGCAGACTACCTCTGCCTGCTCTACGCCACAAAGAGGGTTGGTACCAATCATGCAGCACACGCGGTGGCGGGGCAGACTGCCTCTGCCTGCTCTACGCCACAAAGAGGGTCGGTACTAATCATACAGCACACGCGGTGGTGGGGCAGACTACCTCTGCCTGCTCTACGCCACAAAGAGGGTCGGTACCAATCATGCAGCACACGCGGCGGTGGGGCAGACTGCCTCTGCCTGCTCTACGCCACAAAGAGGGTCGGTACCAATCATGCAGCACACGCGGCGGTGGGGCAGACTACCTCTGCCTACTCTACGCCAATAGGAGGGTCGGTACCAATCATGCAGCACACGCGGCGGTGGGGCAGACTGCCTCTGCCTGCTCTACGCCACAAAGAGGGTCGGTACCAATCATGCAGCACACGCGGCGGCAAAGCAGACTACCTCTGCCTGCTCTACACCACAAAGAAGGTCGGTACCAATTATGCAGCACACGTGGCGACAGGGCAAACTACCTCTTTCTACTCTACGCTACCAAGAGGGTGATCACACCACTCTGAGCCAGACTGTTACCACATTACTAGGAGACAAACTTGAAGAGGAATAATTGACGTAACTTCACCATGTTTTAATAGGTAAGGTGATACGTAAGGTATATAAAGCCAGTTAGCTGACTGAATTTCACATATGAATGTATAGTTATGAAACAACCCCCAAATTCTAATAACTCAAGTTTATTCATCTGAATTTCTTAGCAAAAAAATCATCTTGAATGAATTATTATAATTATTTACCGTATATTTTTGATCTATGTTAAGTTTCACTTGATTACCAATGAACACGTTCGATTGCACTGTCACTGTCCGTTTTATGAGTTGAAGGACGGCGCGCCGCTTCAGTTCAGTGATGACTATTCTGACGTAATTACATGATAGAGCAGTTACGTAATGGTCCAAGTTGCCTTTGTTTATTCTCCTGTTAATTAGGCACTCTCAATAATGCTCACCAGGTACTCAACTGAACTTTGTCAACAACAGAGCTACACGATATCAACTCGATTATATTCATCAAACTCTCCTATCTTCATTATACATTACAAAATAAGCATCCAATTGCGTTGATTTCTTGTTTGTATTATTTCAGTACAAATAAAATTATAAATTCTTCTGTAAATATTTTTGCCTTAAGATATTTTTTCAATTTTATACCACAGGAAACCTGAAAGGGGCTTGTCAATCTATTTGTTTACCGGTATCTGTATTAAGTGACCTATATGCCTATATGTAAAGTATCTTCTATTTTTTAGTCTGTCTTTTCTTGAAACATGGCATTTTTACTCGTCTCCTTCGTCAAAATGAGATGTTTTAATGTTATGAACCTTTTACATAATTATATACCTTTTCTTTTGTCAATTGTATTATTTAATGTACTTTAAACTGACACACAACTATAAAATTAGGTAATTAGCTGTCTCAAAAGCCAGTTTTTGGTCATTTGGTCACTTATTCTATCAACTGAGAGTATAATTTTTAATTTAACTTCTGTTTAAGGTGTTCTGATGTATATATTTTAACATTTTGCTATAGATTATTAATACAAATTTTATGGAACCTAGACCTTTTCTAGAGAACTATACATTTAGTTTTAAAATCCAAATGCTAAAACTTAAAATATTGCTTTATTTAAATGCTGTTGTATCTAACTAGAATAATATTTTTTTATAATTAACCAGGTATCATTTAATAATTACTTTTATCAATCACCCCATTTCATTTTAAACGAGAACCAAAAGAGAAAAATTTAATAGTACAACTCTAGATTAAAAATAATTGACCAGAAAATAGATTTGGCATTCATCAGGATTGTACCTCGTAGCATGTAGCCACGTTGTAGCATTATAAAATTTATATATTGGTTTAATTCACAATAGAATTTACTAATAATTGTGCAAACACTCTCAAAAAGGTATTGGTCAAACATGGAATCCGCTTTGAGTTTGTCTGACTGGCCACTGTTTTGATGTGGCATCATACGAAAGAAATTATTTACAGTACAACTATGTATCTCATCACAACCAAAGTTTTGTGGTTTGCTGTGAGCTGAGAGCCCTTTATAAAATTGAACCAATTTCAAATGAAAAATATTACATACTAGATCAGTATATTTTGGGAATCAGCAAACAACTTGCTTTCAAGACTACAACTTAACAACTTAATGCAGAGCAAGATAAAGTAAAATCGTTTAATTATCACTCTAGTTAGTTTCAGTAATGACGGTGTAGGACTAAGTATAAGCCTTCATCTAAAAGCTTTTTCAGGGTTAGGGCAGACGTATTTTGATAACGATTTTGGTGAATATACCTGAAGGAGTATGATTGAAGAAATATTTTTTATCTCATATCACGTATCCCTGGATCACGAACTTCATCAGATAGAGAAACTTTAAATAAAGGTATATGCAGATAATTAGCTTTTAGCTCGCCAGGTTATAGTTTTGTCAAACCCAAATCCCGACGCAATGCCCGGTGCACAAAAGAGTTTTAGTTGTAACGATATCGTTAAAAATCTTGCAATATCTTAATTTATTCTTAATCATTCACCTTAATCTTGCACTTTTAAAGATTTTTGACGATTAATTGTATTAAATTATTTTGTGAGATTTGAGGATATATCATTACTTCTTTATATAGAGATAATTGCTAAAATGTTATTGAAATGACTCAATTTAGTTTTTTAGAAAACCCGAAAGGTTTCGAATTACGTTTGCACTACCTCTTTCAGTGAGGAATATTTTCCTTCAAATTTAGTAAAATTTTACACAAAGCTTTACATGTTAACATACCATATGTAAGATATTTAAAGAGTATTTTCTCGTTTATTTTTTTAATTAAAAATAATAATGTGTTTATATTTATGCTTTTTCATGCAAGGCATCAGTATTATGTAGCAACTAGAATTATTGATTAATATTTTTATAGAGTTTATCTAATAATAAACTATATGTACTTTATACGAAACAATTTTTCAAAGTTTTATAATGGAAACATATTTTTTTCTGCTTCGTATTTTAATAATTGGTTAAATGTATAGCATGATTTTTTCAGAATAACAGTTGAACCCGCTTACATGTTCTACGAGTATAAACAATGTTACAAACTTACTTGTACACTCGTATTTGTTGGTGAATGTAAATCACAATTCATGTTTTTGTGTTTGTTGTTGCTAATTAAAAAAAACAAATTCATCCAGATGCAATTAAACAGTCTGGAGACTGTATAAAAGATACTTTTAATAATAATGATATCAAACATTCATGAATATTATCCTTCTCAGACTTGACAAAATCATCGGAACAGTTTTGTTTTCCTCTCCGCTCCGTTTGGAACTAATCTCAGTTCTCAAAGATAGTGAAGTTTATGTTTGGAGCTCAGAAGTTTCCTTGTTTTACTTTAACCCCTATTTACATTGCTTTCTATCAATACCGTTTCACACCTATAGAGATTTGAAACTAATTAGCATGAAATATTTCAACAGCTGCTACGGAAGGAGGAAAACTTGTAATTTAGTTATACTAATTTTACAAAACCATCACAAAATACAAACACCGGAATGGGTTGAAAAATGTTAAAATTTACTTTTTGCTCAATCAATGGCAAATACTTGGCTGTGATTGGCTGGTTCATTTGTTCAGAATCAATTTTGTAAAAACACGTTTCTTCTGAGGTCAACGCAATTATATAGTCTATTTCGTTTTTGTTTTATAAGTTTTTAAGTATATTATGTAATTAATTTTAATGTAATCGATAGCAGATAGTTAGCTGTGATAAGCTAATTTATTTGTTCACAATACACTTTGTGAAAATTATCACATCTCTTTTGAGGTCAGCTCAATTATATTATTTTTTGAGTTCTTTTAAAGTATTACTATACTGTTATTCTGAGAAACTCACATGTATCAGAAACTGTTTATGGCTCATATCGTATTGATTTAAGATATTAATCTACTTTATTCAAGCAAAAAATAAATGAGCTAAGAGCAGTTGTGAATTTTGTTTACGTAAGCACTTTGTTCAATATTTAGCCAATTTATTGCTATAACAAAAGTTACGAGTGGAATAATGTTTGGCAAAAGGGAACATAATGCAATTTATAGAGAGATTCTTAGAATTACAGAACTGTTAATTTGTAGCTTGGGTAAAAATTAATGATTTTATAACGAGATAAAATATTATACACGACAAAATTTGTTTAAAGTTAAGAAATAATGTTTTTTTTACAAAAAATTTCAAATATTAAATTTGGCTAAGTGTTTAAGGATAACCAAAATTGTAAATTTTTATTTAATTATAATAATATGTAGTTCGTAAAGTACTAGTGAACAGGCTATGCGATATCTAGATTAGCTCAGTTAATATCTTAGAGTTTACGTTTTAAATACTATTATACATATTATTACAAGTTGTGCAGATAATATTTTTAATATTGGGATATTTTCGGTAGGTACAGTATACATATCAGTTCTAAAACGCAGATTATTGCCGAAATGTACTTTTCAAAGATTAGTTGTTGTTATATTTTAGCAAACATCAAACAGTAGCGTGATGTCTATGATCTTGAGAGGACGTCGGCCAGGAATGTAATTACATCCAGCTGACAACAGCCAAGAGATCACAACGCAAACAGTAGCGTGATGTCTATGATCTTGAGAGGACGTCGGCCAGGAATGTAATTACATCCAGCTGACAACAGCCAAGAGATCACAACGCATACAGTAGCGTGATGTCTATGATCTTGAGAGGACGTCGGCCAGGAATGTAATTACATCCAGCTGACAACAGCCAAGAGATCACAACGCATACAGTAGCGTGATGTCTATGATCTTGAGAGGACGTCGGCCAGGAATGTAATTACATCCAGCTGACAACAGCCAAGAGATCACAACGCAAACAGTAGCGTGATGTCTATGATCTTGAGAGGACGTCGGCCAGGAATGTAATTACATCCAGCTGACAACAGCCAAGAGATCACAACGCATACAGTAGCGTGATGTCTATGATCTTGAGAGGACGTCGGCCAGGAATGTAATTACATCCAGCTGACAACAGCCAAGAGATCACAACGCATACAGTAGCGTGATGTCTATGATCTTGAGAGGACGTCGGCCAGGAATGTAATTACATCCAGCTGACAACAGCCAAGAGATCACAACGCATACAGTAGCGTGATGTCTATGATCTTGAGAGGACGTCGGCCAGGAATGTAATTACATCCAGCTGACAACAGCCAAGAGATCACAACGCATACAGTAGCGTGATGTCTATGATCTTGAGAGGACGTCGGCCAGGAATGTAATTACATCCAGCTGACAACAGCCAAGAGATCACAACGCATACAGTAGCGTGATGTCTATGATCTTGAGAGGACGTCGGCCAGGAATGTAATTACATCCAGCTGACAACAGCCAAGAGATCACAACGCATACAGTAGCGTGATGTCTATGATCTTGAGAGGACGTCGGCCAGGAATGTAATTACATCCAGCTGACAACAGCCAAGAGATCACAACGCATACAGTAGCGTGATGTCTATGATCTTGAGAGGACGTCGGCCAGGAATGTAATTACATCCAGCTGACAACAGCCAAGAGATCACAACGCATACAGTAGCGTGATGTCTATGATCTTGAGAGGACGACGGCCAGGAATGTAATTACATCCAGCTGACAACAGCCAAGAGATCACAACGCATACAGTAGCGTGATGTCTATGATCTTGAGAGGACGTCGGCCAGGAATGTAATTACATCCAGCTGACAACAGCCAAGAGATCACAACGCATACAGTAGCGTGATGTCTATGATCTTGAGAGGACGTCGGCCAGGAATGTAATTACATCCAGCTGACAACAGCCAAGAGATCACAACGCATACAGTAGCGTGATGTCTATGATCTTGAGAGGACGTGGCCAGGAATGTAATTACATCCAGCTGACAACAGCCAAGAGATCACAACGCAAACAGTAGCGTGATGTCTATGATTTGAGAGGACGACGGCCAGGAATGTAATTACATCCCAGCTGACAACAGCCAAGAGATCACAACGCATACAGTAGGCCTAAATGTATGAAATACAAGCAACAAGTTTAAGTTTAATTTCGGTTGATCATTTATAAACGGTGAGACACTAATTTGTACATCCATACAACAGCCAAGAGATCTCTGAGCGAGTTCGAATGATCTTGAGAGACGACGTTTCACAATTTTACATCCAAATGTGAAATCTCACAAAGCAAACAGTAGCGTGTTCAATGCAAGGGTTCCATTTATAAAATATACAAAATTATACGCTCAAATGCTATTTATAAACGGTCTGTATTGTAGTAATTTTTATATTTTACAGTTATTGTTTTTTAAGACTTAGTTTTATTTTTAAACTATTTAAAATATTAAATATTTTAAAGTATCTATTATTAAAGATACTTATAAACTGTCCGAGTATTCTAATACAAATTAGAACACTTGTAATTTAGAAACTTGTTATTTCATATAGTATAAATTACAGATTTACTCAGATTACAGGTCTTCATCACCAAAAAAACAGATTAAGGAAATCCGTATTTTAACATTGATTAATAGATGTATTATCATATTAAGGTAATGTAGTTGACAGATCAAAGTTGATTCCGTGCTGAAGCAAAGTGCTTTGTCATGTTCCCGGACTGATAGACCTCCATTACTGGTCCTCAAGTCTGGTAATTAATGACTGTCTTGTAGCCTTCGGCCACTTTTCATTTATCCATCACCAGTGCCAGCGCCCCCTTCCTTTACCTTTTAAACAACTTGATTTAGTGTCCGATGAAAAGTAAATGTCTACCATTATCAGACTTTCACTTCCCAAACATTTTTCCGCCCCAAATACATTTGAGCGTAGTGCTTAGTTCATAGTCCTTAACGACGAGAATATTAATCAACTGTCACTATTAGTTATTACTATAAGATTTTTACACAATACGTTCAAGAGCAGTCTCTAACAAAATGGATTATAGATGATTATAGAACATAATTTTAAGATGAAAACATGGAAATGTTCCGTTAAGAAATGTATCACAAAGATGGCTGTTAAGAAATTTGAAAGAGAAGAAAATTGGTAAAACATATTTTTAAAATGTCAGCAAAATGTCTTGAATTCTATCTGCGTTATTCATTTTACAGACAGCGTTGATGAGTACCATTGACAAGTACAAGAGATAATTTGCCTCTTGTTAGTGTTATTGTCATTCATCATCAATATAATTTACAATCGTCACTTGAATCGTGTTTTTGTGCATTATTAAGAAATTGTATTAATGAGGTAATTTATGTTGATTATTATGTAGGCATAGTTGTACTTTGAATAGAATAATAAAACTACGATAAAAATGTTTGTACTTACTTCCCTGTGGGAAATAGGTTAGATGATGGATATGTCTAAAGGCTATGTTTCAGTTAATCTAAACAGCTGTTCTTATTAATTTATATTAAAAATTCAATAAAATAGCCCTGGTAGTTTTATTGAATCTTGCTACAAATTGTCCATCTTAAAAATCACTAACACCCCCCCCCAGAGCTAAGACATATCCATGCCAAAAAATATTTCAAAATCATTACAATTATCTGTAGTGGTTATAAACATTATTTGCTTGATTATTTTTTAGCGAATTTCCCATAGGGAAGAAGCTATTACCGTAGGTCTCATGGCGAGACTTAAGCCCGGGACCATGTTATTTTTTCTTCTTTAGGTGCCCAGAGACCAAAAACAATAGTCGTTACAATATATATATATATATATATATATATATATATATATAGTGTGTGTGTGTGTGTGTGTGTCTGTGAACACGATAACTCTCGTAGAAATGGTCCGATCGAGACCAAATTTGGTAGTAACATGTATTCCTACAATTGCTCGGACGAGTTTGCAATCCAGACATATCGGTCAATTGGAAGGGGTAGTTTGGGGAGGTTTTTACCCCAAAAATGGGTTTTCTGCATTTTTCCCATGAAATTTTTAAAAATTTCAAATTTTATCACCATTAGAATCACCTTAAAAAATTACACAATTTAGTTCCTTCAAGTTTTTGTCTATCTCCAACGGTTACCGAGATATAAAAAAATCTAAACACAGTACGTTGTATTTTGAGGCTCCAATGTTAATCTTATGGAGGATAAGGAAAAATTAATTTTTCACTTATTAACCAATATTTTTGGATAAAACTTTATATTTAGCTTTACGTGGTTGGGACCCATACGTTTATGCCAAAAAATCACAGTTTATGTGTTTATCATGGCAGCAAACCTGCATACTCTTTTCCCATGTTAATCATATGGAGAATAGGCAAACTCCTTTATTTATGGACAGATGTTGATGAAAGTTGGTATAAATGTTCAAAATAAAATTTTTTGATGGTATAAATGCCTACTCTCAGTGTTCCTCATAGCAGCAAACCTGCTCACTCTTTCCCATGTTAATCTTATAGAGAATAGGCAAACGATTCTCATGTTTATCGACAGATTTTGACCAAACTTGTCATATATTATTGATTTGGAAATTCGCTGAGTACGCAGGTCTGCTGCGACGGGGGTATTTATCTCATATTCTTAACTTCTGTATTTTGTTTAATTATGTTGTTGTATTGAGCCGAAACAATAGTGGAAACTCAATACTTATCCTTACAGACTGTAGATATTAGATAAATAAATAGTTTAAGGTAATAGATTTTTAGTTGGATTTTTGGGGGGAGTGTCTCAATTGTAAGAACAATTGCTACAGTTTTAGTAAATTATTTATTTAGTTTTCGCTTAACTGAATTCTGCCTAAACTTCATGACACAGAGTAAGGGTGCGGGAATGGGAGTGAGTACGATTTTAATTCTGAGAAGTGCCCGCGCGGGCAGTGTAAACTGCGATGGCGAATTGAATCTCTCACACAGGTAAAATCTGCGGGAGGCGAGCACAACATGGGAACGGGTCTCCTGTATGTATTTGTATGTTAATTTATTAAAAAATTCCATAACACTCGAAATATACCTTGTCTTTATGGTTCTCTGCGTTGTCCTAGCTCCAACTACCCATCCAGTGACCGCTCCGGTGTAGAAAGACCAGATCCTGTAGTGATCCCACCGAAAAAAGTATATTTCTAGGAACTTCCCACTACCGTTACCCCTTCTTGCGTAGCACCTTGATCAGCGCGGTTGTTATGAGTATGAGAGGAAATAAACTTATAAACTCTGTAGGGTACTGGGGGATTAAAACATCAATATAACCATTTGTCATCATAAAGATAACTAAACAACGAACTCAGCCCGTTTGAAAATATTACGAAAAAAATGTTTGTATTTACTTCCCTGTGGGAAATACGTTAGATCATGGTTGTGTTTAAAGGGAATGTTTTCAATTTATCTAAACAGCAGGTCTTATTCTTTTATATTACGAATTCAATACAATAGATCTGGTAGTTTCTATGGAAACCTGTTACACATTTCCCATCTTAAAAATCACTAACACCCCCCCTTGAGCTAAGACAGATTCATGTCTAAATAATTTTGGATTCTTTGTATAAAAGGCCTTAAATTGTTTCTTAAATTCATACAGTAACTGAGGAAACAAGTTTTACTGTTTCAAAAAACTTTAACTTAAATAAACACTATTAGTGAACTGATGCATACTTTTATCCTTCAAATATATTCAAAAATACGAATATTTATTGAAAATATCGTATTTTTAAATGCATATTAAATATATATATATATTTTAACTCGTTTAATAATGAGTAATAAAATTTCTTTCACACACCTTCTCTTACTACAATTTAAAGGATTTTATGAAAGATGCCCCTCCGTCTCTTCCCAGCCCCAGGTAATAGTGAAGCAATAAAAATTGAGAAACAAGGAAAAATATACATTTTAGTAATCTCCTTAAAAATATCATTGCTATGTCATTCAACTGTAAACCTAACCACTATATCATTTTAATTAAAATATTTAGAGAATTTTTTTAGAAAATTAGTAAAAATAAAATGTCTTCATATATGGTTCATATGTAAGTTCTTGTCAAATTTCTTTATATTTGAACAAATTTTGTAAGCTGAGGCTCTGTATTTGTTGGAGTATTTTTGGAGTTATTTGGAGTTGTGTTTATTGGAGTTCAATAAATAGGTCCACTGAAAACCCAAATTCAAAATGCCTTGTGAATAAATATTTCCTTAACGTACTTTTGTTGAAGGAAGTAAAAATGTAGATACGTAAAATGACTTTGACGTAATTGTCATGACTAAATGACGTAAAATGACGTAATGACGTAATTGACTAAATGAAATTTATAATATAACTTTCCCTAACTGATTCTGTTTTATGAAATGCAACCAACAAATGAAAATGTTTATTAATATTTTGATAAAAACTCTCTTCAAAAGCTTCCCACATGTGTTGATGAATTGAAAACGCTTTTATAATGGTGGCTTCCTATATTAACAATATTGTAAATGATCGCAGCCTATGCGAGCGAAACAAGGAGCACAAAAGCTGAGTTTCACGCTGAACGATCAAAGCAAATCTCCACTATATTAATGAAACTGTCATTGTTGAAATTTACAATCAAGCTACATTGAGGGTAGATTAAAACAAAAAATAATTCCTTGTAAGCATAGTCGTCATACATACATTTTATATTTTACAAATTTGTAATACTTTACTGTAGTATATTTAGTGTAGTATTAAAATTTAGTTACTTTCAAGTAGGTTAAAGAACGTTTTTCAAATGACTTCTTACTTATGTGTTTATCTTGCGATCTATAAAATCACGTCCAGTCTATTGATTATATAAAGGCCACCTAAGCATTGCACCGATACTAATAGCTGCAAAACTTTGGAACGAAGAATCATACCAATGTTGATTCCTGATGAAAACTGTTTAACGAGAAGAAAACATGATAAGCGTAATACAGGGTACACACATTCCCTAATGACTATCTAAGATCACATACTCCCACATCATACGGGGTAGTATTCTCTGAAGTATCTGTGATAAATACAAACTGCCGCAGAAAGAAGTATTTTTTCCTTATGTTGACTAATGCACAAAAACCAACATTCAAGCGCTATTTTATATATCGATCCACCGATATTACCAGGATTACAATGTCGTCCACCTACAGCATCATATTTTTCTCTGCCATGTTCCCGTCGAAAAATGTTCTTTCCCCACGGTGAGAAGGTAAAAGAATGAAGATTTAATCTACGAACATGACTAATTATATTTATATGCAGCACTCCATATATATATATAGCACTGAGTGCAAACTTGACCTGAAAGGAGACCAAACTTCCCTTATGTACGGAAGAACTACTTTCTCAGCGGAGTCACGCAATCACATTTTTTTATTATATTTTTACTTTTACCATGATTCACTAAAGTCTATAAGATCATCCGGAAGCTTGCATACTACAACTTTCAGTAAACATATTTAACGAAAAGACATCAGTGAATCACATATTGAACACAGCTTGATGTATTTAGTAAGGACAGAGGTAATATAGAGCCAACACGAATCCTTGTATGGCCGAAATATTACACTACAAATATGTCATGAATTAAAGTATAGATGTATAGTACTGCAGAGATCAAATATCCGTTTATTCTTTTAATCTCGTAAAATCTTTTACTGCAAAGAATGAATTCTTTAAGAATACAGTTTTTATGATATTATGTTGGAGAAGTTTAGAAGTTATATTGCTAGAGGATGGGCACTTGCCTATTGCGGCTGTTTAACAAGTTTTTGATTGCATTTCTCGTTTAACCTGATCTTGTCCCCAGAAGCAGACTGACAAACTTGTTATGCTACTTTAATAAAGATAATATGTCATAACCATCAAATTGCTTATGAGATATTTGTAAAATATAACTAGTTACTAACCCGTGCTTATTTAATGTTTATTTCAATGCCTAATTCACAACTTATCTACCTCTTATTTGTACCATAACAACCTAATGTTTATATTGCACGGGAAATCTCCCGTGGGAAAAAGGGAAAAGTCCCTGGAATCTATTCTTATATATATGTTTTATTTATAAAAAAGAAGATTTAAAATTTTAATTTTGCATCACCATATATTAGTATATATATTTAGCTTTCCGCGAATTTACATGATTATAAAAAAGTATACTAAAAATAAAAATTATCCTAACGGAAAACGTTAAAATTAAAGATAAGAACAAAAATAGTTTTGCTCTAGCTAGTTATCACTGCCCTATCTTAAGTTTAGACCATAAGGAACCTTTGATTTCAAAACCATTTGGTGTGCTTGTTCCATATAGAGTATATTAATTATTGTGTAGTGGAATATTCTTTTATTGGCAGATTGGTTTGATTTGGTATAATTTTTTAAAACTTTCGTCGTGTTCATTTTCATGTTTTACTAGTTCCATTTTGTTGAGTTTGTAAGCAAATCAGTGACCTGTAATTCTTGTTTTTGGCGTGTTTATTGTGGAACTTATGTATTATTTTTGACAGTCGTGACATTTCATTTTTAATGAGTCACAGGATAATGCATTTTTTAAAGGGGTATGTTTTAGTTGATACGTTACCTGCGAACGTTGATTTCCATGGAATTAAATACGAGCAACATACTTGAGATTTTTGTTTGTTACATTGTTCTATTCTTCTTTTGACATGGATATGACTTAACTCAGGGGGAGGGGGTGTTAGCAATTTGTGCCACCATAATTTGAAACAGGGACGTCATTTGGTTAGTTACGTCATACGGTTAGTGACGTTATAGTTTGGTTATAAGAACAGCTGTTTGGATGAACTGAAAACATTCCCTTTAGACACATTCATGATCTACCCTATAGGGCAGTAAATACAATTTTTTCCTATTT
Organism: Nephotettix cincticeps; assembly: GCA_023375725.1. Classification (NCBI taxonomy): domain Eukaryota; kingdom Metazoa; phylum Arthropoda; class Insecta; order Hemiptera; family Cicadellidae; genus Nephotettix; species Nephotettix cincticeps. The sequence goes on from CM041786.1 coordinate 32,932,502, forward strand.
TGTATGTAGGTTAAATTTTATGTGGTAGTTTTGATTTTGATAGTATTTCTTTTAATATGGGAGGTACAAAATATACATACTAGTAGATAAATTGGAAATTTGTGTTTTGTATATTTATGATTTATTGTTATTGCACCTTCGTGATTAATGCATCAGATTTAAATAGGTATACGACTTTTGAATCAAGTTCGTGGATATTATGTCTCAAACATAAAATGTCACAGGTTGATTTTTATGGAAAGTTTTACTTTCCTGACGTTGCTTTAAAGACGCATCAAAATATGCTTTGCTATAGTATGTATGAGTACATTCTACTTTTAAACTTCTCGTATGCTAGTAGCCACATGACGGAGAAATATCTACTCCCTCCCTGCCGCCATTCCTACCTCCTGAGATTCAAGATTCAAGATTCTTTTTATTTGGTCATTGAATAATACAAATTATAATAGACCACGTCAAAGTAGGATATTTAGGCTACATAAAGATACATTTACAGGTACATGAGATGTGACTAGATTTAAATAGGCCAATTTAACAATAAACGTTTTGCTTGAAAATATATAACAATAAAATTTACAGGTACATGAGATGGGATAATATTTAAAAGGCTTATTCTATAACAATGATTAAAAGTAATACAGAAAAACAATGAGACAATATAATTACAATGACACTGAACAATAACACTGAAATTCCAAAAAAATGTACAAAATTTTACGAAAAAGCCAATTTTAGTTCCGATAAAGGAATTGCAAAAAATTCGTCTATGTTATAAAAGGGCCTAGATACTAGAAACCTGTAAATAATCCTTTTAAATTTACTGAGACAAATGTGTTGAGCGATTTCTGGTAGCCTATTAAACATTTTTAAACTTATGCTGTCCAACCAGCTTCTTGTCAAAGTCAACCTACTAAAAGATTCCTCTATCTGCCACTTGTTCCTAGTATTATGGTGGTGGCCGTCACTTCTCAGCATGAGATCGTTTAAAATATCCTCAGAAACAAATAGAGGTCTACAGTGTGCATTAAATGATGCTCTACTTACTACTCTGATTGCCTTTTTTTGAAGTATAAGAACCCGATTTACATGACAACTGTTACCCCACAAACTAATACCATACATTAAGATACTGTGAAAGAAAGCGTAGTATGCACCCCTTAGAAAGGTTTAGGTAATAAATTTCTCAACTGTCTCAACAAAAAAATTACTCTACTTAGCCTAATACAGATAGATTGATAGATTGTATATGTGGACTCCAGTTTAATGTGGAATCAAGGACTATGCCTAAGAGTTTTGCCTGACCCATACTACAATGTTCAAATCCGGGGTACTCCCTACACAACAAAAAAAGCAGACTCTGAGTTTTAACATTGTTAAGTGACAAACCATTAGAATTAAACCAAGCAGTGCTTTCTGCTAAAGCATTTGACATTGTTAGACTAAGTTCCGCCAATTCACTATTTGGCCTACTATTGTACAGTGTGGTGTCATCAGCATATATTACAGAATTACAGCTTATACAATTAGGTAAATCATTGATTAGAATTATAAACAAAGTGGGGCCAAGCACGACCTAAATCCACTAAACACCAACCAGAACCAAGATAGAGAAAAGCTAGTGCTCTGTAAGATGAAGTATGCTCTAATCAGTCTAATCTATTGATTTCAATGTATACTAGACTAATGTGATATATGTATAAGCCCAGATTCTGTTTTTGGAGTTTTTAAAATTAATATTCTCAACTTCCCATCACAGGCCTCGGTCGGGCCTGTGCGGTGAATTCAATACATCGGGGTACCGTAGTGAAGAGTGTCACATAAGTCAGCCAGAGTTGACTGTTCATGATCTGTCTGGAGTCGCTAGTTTCTGGTTCCGATCCAGCAACCTTTGACCTACTGGGCCAGATCATTCTCTACCCCTCAGCAACCTTTGACCTACTGGGCCAGATCATTCTCTACCCCTCAGCAACCTTTGACCTACTGGGCCAGATCATTCTCTACCCCTCAGCAACCTTTGACCTACTGGGCCAGATCATTCTCTACCCCTCAGCAACCTTTGACCTACTGGGCCAGATCATTCTCTACCCCTCAGCAACCTTTTGAGATTCTTCGAAGATTTCAACCTTTCTTCATCCACCTTAGCACACCAATATTGCCTACCCGGCAACGTATTATAATCTAACTACACGAACCATGACATACTCTTGTGTCACTGCCACCTACTTGCTACTGAGATAACACCTTTTTACTACTGGCAGATACCACCGAGACTCCTACTAGTATCACGAGCCACCTGACCTACTAGTCATAAGCCACCTTTTACTACTGGCATCATACCACAGCTACTACTATCTCACCACCTGACTTACTACTATGCATCACAAGCCACCGGTGACTACTGGGCCACGAGCCTCCCTGACATACACAACCTTTACTACTGGCCAGATCATTCTCTACCCACCGGCAACATGCTACTGCGTCAGATCACTTCTACTATGCGACTGGTGACAACTATCTATAGCCAGGTGACTTACTTACTCACAACCACTGACATACTGGACCACGAGCCTCCCGTGACATACACGAGCCACCGGTGACTTACTACTATGTATCACGAGCCACCGGTGACTTACTACTATGCGTCACTAGCCACCGGTGACTTACTGGTATGCGTCACGAGCCACCGGTGACATACGAGCCACCGGTGACTTACTACTATGCGTCACGGGCCACCGGCGACATGCTACTGTGCGTCACGAGCCACCGGTGACTTACTACTATGTATCACGAGCCACCGGTGACTTACTACTATGTATCACGAGCCACCGGTGACTTACTACTATGTATCACGAGCCACCGGTGACTTACTACTATGCGTCACTAGCCACCGGTGACTTACTTCTATGCGTCACGAGCCACCGGTGACATACTGGTGTGCGTCACGAGCCTCCCGTGACATACACGAGCCACCGGTGACTTACTACTGTGCGTCACGGGCCACCGGCGACATGCTACTGTGCGTCACGAGCCACCGGTGACTTACTACTATGCGTCACGAGCCACCGGTGACATACTGGTGTGCGTCACGAGCCTCCCGTGACATACACGAGCCTCCCGTGACATACACGAGCCACCGGTGACTTACTACTATGCGTCACGAGCCACCGGTGACTTACTACTGTGCGTCACGAGCCACCGGTGACACTACTATGTATAACGAGCCACCGATGACCTACTACTATGTATAACGAGCCACCGGTGACTTACTACTATGCATCACAAGCCACCGGTGACTTACTACTATGTATCACGAGCCACCGGTGACTTACTACTATGCATCACAAGCCACCGGTGACTTACTACTAAGACACGTGACTACGAGAACATGACATGTCGTCACGAGCCTCCCGTGACATTCACGAGCCACCGGTGACTTACTACTATGCGTCACGAGCTACCGGTGACTTACTACTGTGCGTCACGAGCCACCGGTGACTTACTACTATGTATCATGTGCCACCGGTGACTTACTACTATGCGTCACTAACCACCGGTGACTTACTTCTATGCGTCACGAGCCACCGGTGACATACTGGTGTGCGTCACGAGCCTCCCGTGACATACACGAGCCACCGGTGACTTACTACTATACGTCACGAGCCACAGGTGACTTACTACTGTGCGTCACGAGCCACATCTACTGTGCGTCACGAGCCAGGTGACACTACTATTATCATGTCCAATGACTTACTACTATGCGTCACTAAAACCGGCTTACTTCTAAACGAGCCATCATACTGGTGTGCGTCACGAGCCTCCCGTGACATACACGAGCCACCGGTGACTTACTACTATACGTCACGAGCCACAGGTGACTTACTACTGTGCGTCACGGGTCACCGGCGACATGCTACTGTGCGCCACGAGCCACCGGTAGCTCTGGCATCCAATTTTGAACAATGGTCTCCATGATTGTGGTAGCGCAAAGATTGAGGTAACCAATTCTGACAACCGCACCAGATTTAAAGGACAGAATGAGACATGGATAACTCGTTCAGGTTCAGGATGTGATTAAAACTGACATACCTAAAAAAGGAGATTACTTAAAAGGTGGCAAAGATAGAGACACAATAAATGCTAAACATTTGCGATGTGTGTCGATTACTAAAACACTCTAAACGCATGAAAGGGCTGGGTATATTCATAATACGTCACGACATGTTTGGGTTTCTTACTATTATTTCCATCTGAGTTTATTGATTCTATTGTATTTATAACATCAAGATTTCCCCAGTAGGAATTTTGGAATATAGTAACAGAAACGTATAGTGAAACCAGTCACTCTTTCAAATTGTTTCAGCTTTATTTTAGCAATGAAATGTCCACTTCTTTCCATAGAAATGTAAACAAAGCCGTTTTATAAAAAAAATATTATTTGGCACCATACTATAGTTGTTGCTTAAGCATATGCTGCAAAATTATTTAATTAAAGGTATTTGTGAATAAAATCGATGTATTTAAGATTCTTGTTAAAATGATTAAATTAATGAAGGAAATGGTAACTCTTTACACCATGAGCAGTGGAGTTCACAGAAAACAAGCAGGAAAGTAAGTAGTTATTAAGCCTGAAGCAATTAATTATAACTTTGTCTAACTTCAATTATTGTCTCAATGACCAAAGAGATGTGTATTTTTTAAGAGTTTTCAATGTCCTGGATATTCAAGTATTGTAAATTTTACAATTTGTATGGACTACTGGTTTATGTTTATGCATATTAACTGCATTTTTATTTTTTATTAAATAAAAAGTAGATTCAATATTCACCAGGTCTTTAAAAGATCCTACATTTTGTCTTCGCTCTGTAAATGGAAAGGATAATGAGTTAAGGAGGAATTCTGATTATTTAAAAGGAGGAAGAGGTTCCCTGGAAATAGAGGTTAGTAGGGAAACAGGATAATGGGGGACATTTTACCCATAGACAGTGTATTTAACTCAAATGAAGTTCTAACAACCAAAAAATTCAAACAAGTACTCAGAATTAAAAAGAAGAAAACTGGGAACATAAAATTATTTTTAGTGGTCTGAGTTTGATTTGATAGGCTACTGACGGACTACTAGGCTACTTAATCACTCAGCGGTAATAATTAACCTTACTCTGGGGCGCCTGTAATGGTCATACCCCGTCTTAAATTAGACCTACACGTTTCGCGTATTGAAGGAGTTACATTAATTCCAAAACCGCACCCTTGCTGTCGGCACGGCCGGCCAAACCTTACCCGAATGAAGAAAGGTTGCAACATGAACGACAAGACATGATTTCCCTTGCTGACTCTGAACCATATCGGCCTTCTCTCATCTGGAGGTCTTTAAAGCAATTTGCTAAATTAATTTATGTAAGACAGGTGATTAATAGTTTGTTGTGTGCGTGCGCGCGCGCGCGCGTGTGTGTGTGTGTGTGTGTGTGTCTGGATGTGTACAGAGTCACAGCCTACCCTGTTGATCCGATTTTGATTAAATTTGGTATGTATATTCAACGTATCTCCAGGATTTTTTTTATTTTGTTTTTAGGGTAGTCCATCCTTAAAACCCCTTAAAAACGTTAAAAAGTCAAATTTCTAGAAAAAAGACACTGAGGATTTAGATTTTATTTTGAAAGTTCATAGTGCATAGAGTACTAAATAATAAGACTTAAAATGTCAAAAGAATCAATTTTATAGGGGTTTCCTCAAAAACAATGACGGTAAAGTTTGAATACCACTATTGAAATCAGCTTAAAAACTAAACAAAGTGGTATTTAGAATTATTTGTCTACAACTAACGGTTCCAGAGATATGTTAAATTTGGTTGTCCATGATAGACGCAGTACGTCTGCAATCGCCCAATGTTATTCTTACGAACAATATTAAAAAAATCAATTTCTTCCTTATTTCCCAATCGTTTTCTATGAAAAATGGTATGCAGCGTAAGACATCACCCAACATAACTCACTAAAAAGGTTGGTATTACCGGTGGGGGAGGGTTCCCCCCAAATTTGGGTTCTCTTGTTGCTACTTTCAGAAATTGGATGATTATTTTTGAAACCAAAAATTGTTAAATGATATTTAGATAAACTTTAAATAATGTGATAATTTTGTTACAGTTTGTTGGTTTTAAATTTACCTATGGGATTAAGGTTAATTAATTAACTTATATCAGGTTATCTGATCTACAGTGGGACGGGAAATCTTATCTGAGATCCATCTAGCGGAAAGGAAGGGGAACATTCTAAACTCTCGTCAAGTTCACATTATTAAAATCTTACTGTTAGCTATTCACTATATTTAGTTTTGAATCGTTGTGTTATATGTCCATTTATATCAGTACCTATTGTGTTCCTATTGTTGTCCATTATTCAAAGCGAAAGCCTTAGTGGAGGAGACATGATCAACCAACCAGTTAAACTAGGCGAAGTAGATTTCGTTTATATTAAACAGCCCGAACACTTAATATTACATAGACAGGTCACTCTTGTGTTTATAATGAAAAATGTATACATCTTGCAAAACAGCTATCTATAGCTACAGTAATTTTATCGTATATTCGTAGATATTCAACTAATGCTAGTCAGTTAGTTACTGAAATTTCCAGGTGCAACCTGGCCAGGTATTTCAAGCCAAGTATGAATGAGTAATGAGTGTAAGATGATTGTGGCGCGATCTTGTTACTGACTAAGCCTGACATGTTCCTTAGATAGGACTGTTAATTAATTAATAGCCCAACAGCCGATGGCAACTAAGGGACCTATGGGTTAACGTGGAATACGAACAACGGTCTATGGCATATCTAAGAGACCTAGAGGTTAACGTGGAGTCTGAATCACTGCGTCTGAACTACGAATTGGTCTAATTATGAGAATTAAAGTCGTTTCAGTTCGTTTCGTCCTGTCGTTTGGGTAAAGGTGCTCTAACTTTATCTCAATTAAACAGAAATATCCATGTGTGTTGAGCTATTTAATGTACGTTGTATGAATAACAAGAATTTAAACTAAATACCATCCAGTATTTGAAATTACCTCTTAGAGCGGAGAAAATAAGATGAGAAAAGAAACGTTTTTAAATTTAACTTTAAACCTTTTGATTTGATAGTCATATACAAAAAATAAATAATTGAATATTTATTTTCGTACCAAGACAACTATAAAGTAACAACTATATAAAGCAATATAACTTTAATCGGTTCCCAATGTGTCTGCTTTGATCAAGGCTTTAGATCGCATGTACGGTCTTTGCAAGTTCCAGATTTGACGCCAGGTGTCGTGTTAATCAACTGTACCTTGCACTCGTCATCTCCCTCCCTATTGGACTTGTATTAGTCTCAAACTTAATTAGACCTTGAGAAATCATTTCTGTTCAAACATTTACGTTGAATAATACATTCTGGAAACATTGTTAGATATTCAGTTATTTATTTACTGTCTGAACTGGATGGTAACCACTCGTAAATTTATTTATTTCGTTTTTAGTTCTATTTACTTAAATTTGAATACTTTAAGGTGGCGGTTCATCCCAAACCAAAATCTGTATGAGCGATAAGAAATAAAATTGCTAATAGTATTTTAGAGCGGATGATAAACATTATATTCATGCTGGTATACCATGCTTCAATAAAAACTTTGGGTTAGGCCTACAATCTATAACAATTCCCCACTTTGACATAAAACACAAAAGGTTTCTTTTGTGTTTTATGTGTTTTGTTGTTCCTGTTCTCACCGTTTGGTGAGAACAGGAAATAATCTATTTATTTGTTTATCATACTCAGAGCTTGATTTATGATGATTAAATTAAATTAATAGCATTACACCTACTTTTTGTTCTAATTTGCTAATTAATATCGTAAAATATACAAATTCAGTTTTTTCAATAACGAAATCGTTCTGGTAAAATTTTAAGTTAATTTTACCGTAGTACTAGAACATACAACTTTAATAAGAATATGCATGAGAAATTGCATATATAATATTTGATTAATTTGTAAAACGGTATTGTGAAGGTGGAGGTAGTGGTGGTTACATCTTGAAGGGTTGAAGAGCTTGGACTGATTGTTGTTTATTTATTCAGTCACTGACAGAGAACCCTTGCTTCTAACGAGAAAATATTGTCTTTGTTTCAAACATTGTTCAGCAATGAAGGTTTTGCAGATGTTTTGATTTGATTGTTGCAATTATTTGTCTATTCATTATAATTCATCATGAAAACTTGAAAGTCTTATTTTGTATAGAAATAACACTTTACACAATTTAACACTCGTAATTTTACACTCATTGGGTTTTAGGTTTAACACTCACTGAATGCAAATAATAAAATAGAAAAAAATGAATTTTAATTAGTACATATACATAATATGTTTTAGTTTTACCACATTTACCTTTTACTAATTTCCCATAGGTAAGAGACTATTGCTAAGTCCCGGGTTTAGGTCTCATGAAAAAACCTAAGCCTGGGACCAGGTTACTTTTTCGTTTTGAGGTGCATAGAGACCAAAAATAATAGTCGTTAAAATGATATATATACACGATATGAATGCTAACAATGGGATAAACCGCATTGAATGTTGCTGCCGGTGCATATGGCTGCCGTATACGGCCGTCATATGCACATTTGATGTTAAATCAACTATAGACTTGGATATAGGTGAATTCTCTAAGTTTGAGATGGCATCAATTTGACCTTTTTTTGATTGGATTCTGTAAAATTTTGGTTCTCTGTTTCGTTTTTAGGTTCGCTGCTCTAAAAATATACACGAGGTCTATGTCTGAATCATAATTCGGCATAGAATGGAAGCCTAAAAGTGGCAACACTGCTGATCGTTGGGTTTTGCCACAAAAGTGGCTGCCAACACTTCATCTGTACTTGACTGTCATTGATCTAGTCTTTATTTTGTTTGGATCTATTCACTGTATGGAAGTTTATTGTTGAATTACCATGATGTGCGTTTGGCGCCCATATGCACCGGCCACCACATTCAATACGGGGTTTTATTATTATCTGCAGCCAATATATCAATCAATATATAATGTAAAGCATAAACAATTATGGAATTCATGAAAAATTTTAACTGGCCACGTTATCAAGTGTGACTACTTAAACTAAATAATTACATCTAAGATATATTTTAATACTTAACCTGACAGCCTAACATCATGTAAAAATAACTTTCCATACTCAAGAAAGTAACACTTTCTAAACGTAAAATGAGCGAATAAAATAGGTTATTCATGCCAATGTATGGAAAAATTAACGTTATTTGATTTTGCGTTACAGTCCAATCAGCTGTTTCACTTTCTGTGCAGTACTTAGACATAAGCACAGAAACTCTGCGTTATGAGATCGGTTTTTTATTGATACTTAGTAGCATAAACAATAATATTTATATTTTTTACCAGTTTTTCGATTTCGTAATGAAAAATTAGTGTTCAATACTCGTTTCGAAAGTGTCATTGCGGGACTCAATGATCGGCTTCACCTTACGTAATTGCAATCCCTCCCTGTAATAGGTCACTTTCAAGAATAGTAATGAAACTAATATTATTTGCTGCTGTAGCGTCTGTTAAAAACCATCCGATAGACTTTTTGTAGACACTTTTACTTGAAAAATTACTTCAATAGGTATATTACTCGTAACACAAATAAAATTTTAATTGAAAATGTTAAGAGTAAATAATACAATAGTTGAAAATAGCAGGAAGAAAAATTAAAAAAGTTTAATTAATAATATTAGGAGGTTTGTGACATATCTTATACATCCTGTAGAGAAAATTATTTAATAAGGCGCCCGTAAAAAGGAGTCTTTAAAAATATTAAACTTTAAAATATTGTAGTGAAATGTTATACTCTTTCACCTACTACGATACACATTTTTCCTAAATTTGAAGTTTCCCTCTTAAATAACCATCTATAGTATCACTATAGTAACCATACTATTGTAAAAAATTATTGGTAAACATAACATACAGTCCGGCAGAAAACTAGACATTTCAGATCATGTTTAAATCAAGTTTTTTTATTGTCTTGATGTAAAGAACAAATCAACCATTTTTCGTGGTAAGCTGGATACACCCTGCATAGTAGGCTAAATTACCTTAAGCCGTCGTCTATACTTTTTCATAATTATTCCCCACTACTATAATTTTGGCACTTCAAGATGCACCATTATCAAATCTCCAGTCGAAATTCTTCACTGAACGTCGGACTTAGTCTTCGTCAAAGTAAAAACCTGTTTTACAGCATATTAATATTAAAAACTTATAATAAACTTATAATAAAAACTAATAATAAAAAAACTAAATAAGATGTTTGGGTTTAGGCCTAAAGGTATACAGTATTGATTTCTTTGAGATCTTAGTGTCCGTCGTTATTTATAGACAGATTTTGATGAAACGTCAAAATAAAAATTGTTTATTCTAGAAACATCTACCTTCAGTGTTCCTTACAGCGGCTAACCTGCATACTCTTTCCCATGTCAATCTTTTAAGAATAGGCAAATAACTCTCATATTTATCAGCATATATTGATAGAGACTGAAATATATTATTATTATTATATTATTTATTTGGAAATTCGCTGAGTACGCAGGTCTGTTGAGATGGGGGCACTCTAAATATATATTTAAGGGAAATGCGTCGTAATTTAAATAAATAAGTCGAGTTGTATGGGAGAAAATTTATTGAGTATTTTGACAAGAACGTAGAGAAACGACTGATATTAAAAACAAGCAAGGTATTAATTAATCGTTTCAAATAAATATATAATATGATAATAAAGTTCGTCATGTGTCTTTCCCGCCAAAATATGATGATGCTGAACCTTGAGGAATGTGTTTATTTTTAACAGAATAATTATTTTCAAATAACAAAATCAAACTTTTAATTTAGTTTCAATATATTTTATGTTATAATTATTATCATAAAGTTATTTTAAATTTAATATTATTTTCTGGATAGACGATTAGTTAAAAAATAATAAAAATTCTATGGTCTTGTTACTGTGCTGTGAATTTATTCAAACCCAACCTGTAGGTCACAGTAATTACTTTATTACAAATTAATAATATCCTTTTTGGTTCAGTGCAATGTCAATTTACCTACCTTCATACATTGCTAACGTTTTTTTATTTGAATTTAGGGACTTTTCCCTTTCTCAGATAAAAAATGATAGTCTTCCAACCACTTTACGGAAGAGTTACAAGAGTAAACAAACTGTCGCTGTTGGCTTAATAAACCGGAAACACGAGATTGGGAGACTGATGGTTTCCGGGAAACTTTCCATTACAACACATTGCGCCCAAGAATAGAGAACGAAATGTCTCCTTACGGGGAGCGTTTGGTATTTGTGATAAGTTCGTTACTTAAAATAAAACCGGCACTTTTTACACAAAATATCTCTTATATCACTTCAATAATAACAACTATATAAATGTTATTAGAGGCAATCGAGATGATTTTGTTACCATAAATTACTACATATTATTTAATTATAAAATAACATTCAGGCAAGTTAATTATAGCCAACGGATATTGGTGTTTCAACATGTTGACTTCAAACAAGATCGATAAAATGAACATGTTTCAAACAATGTGCTCAACGCTCCAATAGATTGGTTCTATAAGTAATTAATTATGTGAACACATTAAATGATAAGCTTCCCTCTTATCAGCCAACATATTGATAAGCTTATCACCCATGTTCATAAAGAAGTGAGGTTGTGCAAATGACACCCTCATTGCGTGGATGTTCCTGCTACTGACACAAGCAGTTGATAAAATAAAACGCATAGTTTTCATATTAAATCAGTGTAACTACCAATGATAAAATATGAATACAATGGATTGAAGAATATTCACTCGAAAGCTGACAAATATTCACTCTAATATATTTATAAAACATCTCATTTTCCAATTGTTCCTAAGTCTTTTGTTTTAGAAAACATATTACATTTATAGGTGTAAGGTTAATAAAAGTTATATTAAACAGCATATTTCAGTAGGCAGCCATTGCCGAACTGTAGACATTTGTATTCATAATCATTACAATTACTGTACATTATAATCGGTAAACTTTCATTCTGCGTACAATGCAGAGATTGGAAGCTACTGCCAAGTATACCAACTTATAAATATTTGTTATAAATAGTTCCAACGCGAATAATAATATGTTTATAAAACGTTGAATACATACCAGAACCATTTTACTACATATTTCATTTCCTAATTGTAACAACAATTAAAACAAATACGCTTGTTTGGTGATTGTGTTTAAAACTAATGCGTAATCATATGATTTGCCTGTTAAAGGGAGACAGGCCAAGTTATAATGGAAGGATCTTGTTAGAGTAGTTCTCTTTGTTCCATTTCAGATACGTGCTCCACCCACCACAACGAGAATATTGTGACACAAGTTCTGCTCTGCCATCAAATGATCAGGTTTCTAATGAAATATTTCATCGTTGCTCAGGTACAGTAGTAAATTTAGAGAATTTATTTACCCCAAAGTTATCAATAATCAATAAATCTAATACACTACGACAGAATATTTGATAGTCCTTATCAGGAAAGAAATTACATTTGAAATCATATGAAATAGAATTAGTTAAAATTATATCTTTATTCATTTTAGCTGACAATTTCCTTTTTCTAGAAACAAACTTTAAGTGTCTCTAACTTAAGTTTTTTGTCTTAATTTGTTCAAATAAAGCAGATTTACAGATTTCCCAATCTTTTATCATATCGTTTTAGACCAACTTATAGCATTATTCCTTCGATCAAGAAAAATTTATATAAATTATCGGCATTATCATTCTATTCTAGTATTTTAGATTTTCTAGCAGGATACATTTATGCAGTCATATATACCTATCCAAAGAGGATATAATGTGATATGCGTTGTTTAAAATAATTTAAAACAATTATATATAGTTTTTCAGTCCTTAACATTGAGCCAACATAAAAATATTGAGCCGATAGCTAAAATATTTAATGAGAGGATTATTATTTTAAGAAGTTTGAGGAGACCTATAATATAAGTTTAGTTTTTGTCCTGTCACAGAATATGTTAAGGTTAAAGGATTATGTTAAGGTTAACTAGGTTGATTCATCGTATTTTCCAAAGAGCATTTTCACCTGAATATGTTTTTAGTTGTATTTTAGAATGAACATAAGACCATTTGTATGACCATCTATGTTTTAACTAGCACGTCGTGGAAAAATAGTAGGTATAAATCTCTAGATTCCTCTGGATATAAGTCACCTTTTACGGAAAGAAGTTCACATTCTAAGACCGACATCTCACAGCTAGAATTGGATATAGTTTTATTTTACAATACAGTTGCGTCATTGACAATGTTACTGGCTCAGTGATGGTAATAAATGATATTATTGATCTTAATGCAAAAACTTTAGATTTTACTCCTGCCTTACAGCTGATACAATATCTAGCCTCCATACGTGTACACTGTACGCGCTTATAAGTTACACTTAGATTTTCACCGTATAGTTAGTCCGAGTGAAGCAAGTTTACTTATATCATAATATTAACTATTTTTCTACAAAAACTGATGAATTTATTCGACTCTGAAAAAAAACTAGTTTCAAAATATTCTGTTTTTGAAAAACCCCCAGAATAAAAATACGCAAACAGAAAATTCTTTGTGTATAAGGCAAAAGAACTGTTGTACGTATAATACAACAACTTGAATCCAAAGAGTAACGAAAAATCAATGAACACATTATTTATTGAATAGACATGAAATTCCTTTGAATTGGCATTATTATTTTTTAGGAAATTAAACGTTTCCAGGGAGTTTTCTTCTATTTGGACTCCACAGGTAGGCCGTCGCGCGTCTTGGAGCTTTCCCCTTTAACATCAAGAGCTAGGAGGCTATAAATCAAAGGTCGGTCACGCGATCTCCGTGACATTGATTTATTAAACACCTCGCGTGGGACTATGCAACCTTTAAAGGAGAATTACGCGTGTTCTCATTAGCAAAGCACATTCACTGCATGTATCACGTATATTCAATTACTGATTAGTTTTTTTTAATTGCGTTCCAACTTTTATGTTTTATCATAAATTGCTGTAACCTATTTGAGGCCCTCTCCTAACTCTTCATAGAACTTGAAGACTTAAAATGCGTTCTTTTTATACCGATAGTAATAATAAATATTTGTGTTATATGGTTGGTCTAAGAATACATCTGAACAACATTTTCATCGTACACTTACAGTTGTCTCAACATTAGAAAAATGTAATAGAACTCAAAGGCTATCAGTTTCACATACTTAACTTGATTTATATCTTCACTATAAACAAGGATGAACTGATTGAACGATATTTATTCATGTGAGAGGATAGGCTACTTAAATGTAGCTTAGTTCTAGGAAACAACATATCCAAAAAAGGAATTTAATATCGTAATACAAGGTTTGTTATTCACGTGAAAGGATACTTGGAAGTAGTTAGGTTCTAGGAAACAAAATATCTAGAGAAGGAATTTTATATCATAATAAAAATTGTTTGGCTAAAGATTTATTTTTCTTAAAGGGGTCAAGGACTCCAATTAATATTTCAATAGCTATAAATCAATTAATTGAAATTAAATAAATCAATAACCTGTAATTATGTTTCAGATAGTGGATTTTTTTATTTAGAACAGTGTTTTACTCAATCATAACCTCCAACATAAGGGGGTTTTAAAGTAAATTACACAAACAGTAGCATATCCGTCATAAAGTTAGTTTTTTTCATATTTTATTCATATTTGTTGCTCCAATTAACAATATATGTTCATATCTTATTTGTAATTTTTAATTAATATTAAAACAATAAAACTATTAAAGTCTGTCAATATTTATTATTCTTATTGAAAACAAATTATTCTCAATACGACTTTTAAAAATTAAATTCATCGTATTAAATCGTTTTTTTTAAATTTCACTCCTTATATTCAAAATGAATTTTTTTCAAGGCCAAAATAGGTGAAGGATATTCCTTCTGAAGCTAGGGAACAAGAACGAGATATTACGTGGAGTGAATTTAACAGATTATACACTTAACACACTTATAACTTCTTACTATTAATAATAGAATGAAATTTTTTTTCATAACATCAGCTGAACTCTTTAGAGGATGTCCTTTTATATGATTGTTCATCAATTATTAAACTGTTACTTAATAATTTAAAGTTATATAAACATTAATATGAGTTTTCATCATGTGACCGCGTATTACTCTAAAGAAGAACCAGGTGACATATTTAAACCGACAAGGCCATCCCGGAGAGTTATGACCTTGCAAACACGTTCGCTTCGTTTAATAACCGGAAACACGAGACCGATGGAGTTATGGCTTCCGGGCTTGTGTATTTCGACCATTTATTTGAAATTTTATTTACTAGAATGTTTTACAGTTCAACCCTTTGGATACACAATGATTTTAAAAATTTTGATTTTTGTAGCTTTATAAAAATATTTTAGATTTGTATAGATAAAAAGTTTATACAAAATGTTACATTCATACAATTTTACTAGTCATATTTGTTTGAAAGACGTTTTTAGACATAATAATTAGCCAGAACATACCACTGTGAGCAATAGCGTGTTTTAAATTTACAACTACCACATTTACAATTAACATTTTACAAATTTTACAAACCGATAAATTATTAATATTTTCATTATGCCTACAACATTTTTTATACTATGTACAAAAAAATTTACAATTAATTTTTTACATTCACATAAACACGTTTTCACACAAACACAAATTTTATTTTTTCTTTAACCCCTGGTACTTTAGTTTTTACTTTATAAACATAATTTTCATTAGTTAATCAGAAAATAAATATTAATTATCTATATTTATTTATCAAAACTTACTTATAATTTTTTTTTTATTTTTACTTTTTTTTTTTTTTTTATTAAAGTAATATTAAAGTTGTTTTAAACTTTATTAACGAAAACCATTTTCCTACATTAACTCGTTTTTTCTAATTTTATTTTACTTCTTACCTTTCAAATATTTTTTTATCTTATTAATATTATTTTTTTATTTTTTTTTTTACATTTTATTTTAGATATTGTTATTTTCAGTATCTTTATTTTAAATTTAGTAAATTAAAAAGTTTAAATTGTTAAAATATTTTTCTATCAATAGTAAACAAATGTCATTTAATTACATCGATGTTTATTATAAAATCCACATATTAATCGTTTTATAAAATTTATTTATAATCTATATAATACAAAACATATTTTTTATGAAAAAAAACAAATTTTAATGATGGTGAGATCTATCACGTGCTAAAATATAGATTAGTACAGCGTGCATACTATAATTTGCTTGTGCATATACTTTACATTAGCATTAAATAACTATTTGAAATTTAATTAAAATAAACTCTTAATGTTTAGTTACTTTCTCCATTAAATAAATTCCCATATATTTCGTCTTTAGTCATTCTTCTTTATAAAATCCACCTCTAATTATAATACCTCTATCATCAGTAATAGATATTGTCTTCTTTACTTCTGCACCTGTTCAATTTGGTGTACACCCCTTTACTTGACTCATTTTTATATCTTCACTACATCTTCCACTTTAATTTTTTGTTTCCAGGTTTATTCTGTACAATTGATTCAACCTCTGCATTTGACTTTTTTCATTTACAGTATTTGGTTTCATACCTATTGTCCATGTACCTTTTAATCGACTTTGGTAGCATGTCCAGCCATGTGCAGAAAACTCTTCAACTAACTAATCGTTCTACAATTATTGCAGCTCTAGTAGTAGAAACTGTGTGATAGTGATTAATATTTAACTCTTTCACGAGGTATTGACAAGTTATTTACCTTAAATATATTAAATAGTTTTGACATTTTTAGAATAATTGTTTTTATCACCCAGTTTTGATCTTAGCTTTGTTAGAAAAAGTATCTATAAGTATTAAAATG
Organism: Nephotettix cincticeps; assembly: GCA_023375725.1. Classification (NCBI taxonomy): domain Eukaryota; kingdom Metazoa; phylum Arthropoda; class Insecta; order Hemiptera; family Cicadellidae; genus Nephotettix; species Nephotettix cincticeps. Next base: position 32,949,484 of record CM041786.1, read on the forward strand.
AGTTTTGTTTTGAGTAGGACTGCATATCAATAAAATCAATCTGTACAGTTTCATATCTTCTTGAAAAGTCCATCCTTGCGGACTTTATCATCTAAATTTTAATTTTTTGTATTTTGTTAACTCTTGAACTTTTATAAACTTTCTATGAACTTAAATATTAAAGAGTTCAAAATCACGCACTTATTTTAGTAAATGGTAGGGATACCTACCGCATGCACCTAGGGACTGCCATCTACGCTAACTCGAGTTCCTATGTCCTTTAAATCACTTGTATGTGTTTACGGTTACATATAAGAAGGAGGAAATAATTGAGAAGGGCTGGTGTTGTAGTCAGGCTCATCAACTTCTGACTCGTCTGTGTATGAGGTAAAGTAGGGATACCTAGCATGCGCACCGAACCTGTTTTACATTCCCAAATTGTAACTGATTATAACGTTTTGTTTAGCTATGTTCGTTCATGATTTTAAATAGTTTATAAAAACCAATCTCACTACAACCTTTTACTGCCATTATTTATATTTAGGTATCTCAATTCATGCATTTAAAATTGTATTGAATTTAAATTGTCTTGTTTGAAAAACAATTAATTTTTTGTATCAGTAATATTTTCAATCAGTATAGATACTTTGTAATATAACTGTCGGCAGACTGCCAGTCTCCCGCCGATTATCCAAGTTCCGTTGTCAACTTTATTTTTACTTAGATTATATTATTGAAATGGCGACCATACCACAAGGTAGGTATTTTAAGTGAAGTATGAATGAGGATTGGGTGTGAGACGAATGTGGCGCTATCTTGTATCCTTGTTACTGACAGACTGACATGTTCCTTAGACAGGACTGTTAATTAATAGCCAAACAGCCGATGGCAACTAAGTGATCTACAGTTTAACGTGGAATCCGAACAACGGCCTCTGAATTACGTGTTGGTCTAATTAAGAGGATGGTTTTTGCGGATTAACGTAGTATTCAATAGTGCGGACGTTAATCCACACAAGAGAACACTACACCCACCGACCATCGCTCATAACTATCCACAATTCGTGACCTCCAAGTAGCTGGATTACCCAGTCTAATAGGTAAGGTAAAGGTAGGTAAGGTATATAAAGCCTCAGTAAGCTTACTGAATTTTACATATAAATGTATCGTTATGAAAAAAACCCTATATTCTAATAATTCACATTTAATCATCTGAATTTTCTAGTAAGAGAACATCTTGAATCAATTATTAATATGATTTACTGTATATTTTTGATCTATGTAAAGTTTTAACTGATTACCAATCAAAATGTACTATTAAATACTAATAGTGCGGACGTTAATACACAAGAGAACACTACACCCATCAACCATCGCTCACAACTATCCACAATTCGTGACCTACGAGTAGCCGGATCACAGGACTATTCCTAATCAATAATAATTATTGCTAGTTTTCAATAGTATACGAAACAAATGGCAATGTTCGCTTTCTTTCTTACTAAGATTTAAATTAGAATATAACATGAAATGCATAACATGCAATTCAAAATGTGCATAAAATATGTAACTTAAAATTGATGATTCCACATATGCGTGGAATTGAAAACAGTAAAATATTTACTTATTGTCTGATTAATCCAATCAAGCCAATCCCAACGGATGGGAAAAGTTTTAATCTTATTGTCAGACAAACTTTGTTTTGTTTGTTGTTCAGAAAATCTAACAAATGGAATTGGTTAATGTTATCTAAACTTTAATTCCATACATTTTAGACGAATTTAATTAAACTATTTTTACATAATAACCTGAGTGTACAGGAGTTCAAGCAATATTTAGTTTTAATACTTCCAAATTTACAATAAAACATGGTTTATAAATATTGATACTTCAAATAAACAATTTTCTTTCTTTGCAAGTTTTTTGCACTGTATAAAATGCACCCGGAAAGTATTCGTAATAATATATTTTAAAGAATATCTAAGAATCCATTGTAATGGTGGACCATTACAATGGACAAGATCGTTACAAGTATTCTAAAGTAATGATGTGCGTGTAACTGAACGTCATTATTCTGCAGAACCCAAAATAAAATAATCCAAACTAATGTTCGTGCCAAAACATGCACTGTAAAGTACAAACTGTTATCTTAATTTAAGTGATTATCAATGCCAAACGTCACTTTAAAACAGCATTTATTAGATCAAAACATCTAACCTTACCTTTAGTCGTAAGTAACTTATTATACATACATCATTAGAGAATTTTACTGAATCTAATTTGTTTTCTTCTGTCTGTTTTATTTTTCTGTAATCTGTTTGATGATTGAGTTTAGGGGTTTGGACTCCAGGTTCCGACACGTCAACCTTGTGGCTTATCGTGTTTCCCATAGGTGCTAGATAGTTGTATAATAGTGATTCGAACATGATCATTATCATCATTAATACTTATAATTTGAATTATAAAATACAGTTTTTATTGCAAACATACATAGGTTTACTTAAAAATAGCATTATTAAAAACTATTTCTATTAATATAGATCAATAGCCTAGAAAACTTAATAAACTTATCATATAGTAAAATATAGTTTGCATAAATTCTATTACTTCTAAAACTATTATAAATTGGGATACTCTAACTGTTGTTCAGTGAAACAGACTCGAGCCAAGCTTGTTACAGCTCCTTCAGCTTGTTACAGTTGTTTACTTTGTACCAGCTTAAAGACGAACTACAATAATATTAATTTGCCTTGTTTCGAAACTCAAAAATATAGTGTCGTTTTAGATTTGTTCAGTTCATAGATCCCCTTAATGATGTATTAACTTGAAAACATCAAATATCAGTACAGTAGCTCGTATGTGTTGTTTATTCTGTACTGTAGAATACTTTCTAATTTCCTGATATTTAAATTATAAATAAATTATGACCAATTATTTGGTTCAATTGTGCTCTAATAAGTTATTTATTACTAGTTAAAAAAATATAAGATAATTTTGAAGGTATATTAAGCAAGAACCATGCAATGGGCGACATATCAGCTGGACGAAGTCGGTGGTGGGGAGAGCACAGCTGGGTACCGCCAGGACCAAGGGCAAGCCAGTCGTCGAACCAGGACTGAAGAGGACCTCCGCGCTCGCCGTAGGCCGACCCCGAGGGATGAACTCTGCCTTCCGCTCATCGACTTTACAAGAGTAATAAAATAATACTAAGTGAAATTTACTTCCATATTTAAAGACATTAGTAATGATTCGACCAACCCTGGCATTTACTCTTCTTCTTATCATTTTCATGTGAATAAAGATTAGTGGACATTCCAGCAGGTGTTCAAGTAATCTAAAATATTATCAAATATGAAACAAATGTGTGTTTGGTAGCTCTCCATCACTCTATTTTTGGTATATAAGAAAACCCATAAATAAATTAGAACAAAACTGTACGTTATGTTAATTTAAATTATATCTTTACCAGGTTAAGTGCAAGAAAGGGCCAAGTGGCCCTAACTTTTCCTGGATAAATAAACGATATTTTATTTCATTTTTCATTTCATGAAATCTTAGTGTATGCTGACCCTTTAGCATGTGTTTAGTAATATTTTCATTTTATATTTTTATTACTTTACTTAATTTCTTTATTTTAATGAAAATTTAGGATAGAATAGCCTACCTAAATCCTAAATATTTTGAAGCTTTTCTTTGTGTAATGTTAATTTCAAACCTCAAAAGTGTAGTTTTTGAGTTTTTTTGAGTAGTTAACACATAATTTTATATTATGTTTCTCGTGATTTCATAAGAAATCATGATATTAATTTAAATTTGTTTAAATGCCTTCGGAATTAATTCACAATTTCTGCATTGTCTGATATAATTAATAATCAAAAATAAAATTTACATTTTACAATCCTCACGTCTGATATATTAGGACGCGCGTTACAACCGCCCAGGGTCGCGTTCAGGGGTTTTTACTAACACTTTATCTTGCACACAATTAAAAAATATTGTAACAGTGCATTTCCACAACAAACAAAACCACATGGACACATTAAAATAATTACTGTTCGTGTCCGCGGAGTTGTCGGCAACGACTGGTGGAAGAATTGTCGTTCGAGGTAGTTAATTATTATTTTAATTTGGCCATTTGGTTTTTGTTTGCTGCGTAAATGTACTGTCATAATGTTTTTAAATGATGTGTGAGTTTAAATTTTAATTAAGCCAAAGTGTTAGTGCAGAAATTGGAAGATGACCTTGTATGACTGAAATACATGTCCTAATATATCATACGTGAGGATTATCAGAACGTAACTTTCATTTTTATTACTTAACAGTTTAGATTAAATTCATGCAAACAATTAGTTGCGAAGTTGTCAATATTTAAGACTTTTAATTAGACTGTTAATTATAAACTCAATAATCTAAATGATCTATCTCCACGCGATGTTTTATAATATTAGCTAGATTCTACAAAAAAATCAATTTTTCTAATGCGTTCAACTTCCAATTCATGAATAGGCTATGATTTAATCCCAACGGAGTTTTCATTTGATGTGGTTATAAATGTATTTGCACATACAAAATTACAAAACAGAATAAAGTTAAAATATTTTAAGATTAGTACCTACTGTTAAAAGCTTATAATTAACGTGACGAAGGAGTGTCAAAACTGACATTTACCCAATGACGTCTGTCAGTCTGTCAGTCACACAACACTGTCAGCTGTCTCTATGGCATTTAAACCGTGTGGAGTAATATGACATCGGAAACGTACCTTTCATATGTCTTTGTAAGATAGTGTTTGTCTCTGTGATATCGAGTGTATTCAATTCGAAACTAGCATCAAATTGTCAAATTATATTTAGGCCTTATGATTAAGTCGGTTCAGTTTTGACTCTGGTACTGATAAGACTCTAGTATCTTACTGACTTGTATCTTATATCTCACATGCTATTCTAAATTATTCAGTATACTGTATATTCATAATTTGTGTGTCTAGAAGGTTAATATTTTAAAATAAGGTAACTCCTTTTTGCATTAAATATCTTGCATACTGTATGATAAGTTTAATTTACTTAAACTTGCTGCAATTACTGAACTAAAGTAGAGAAACAATGAGTATTATAGGTTAATTTTATAATTTTGTAAAATATCACTGTAAATTTGTAAACTGAGGGTTTGTAACTACACCATAAAACTTCATCTTAAATTGTAATCCTTCCAAGGCCGTGATGAATCATAGGTTTTATCTTCATATGCCTCAAATCCATGAATGAAATTCGTAATATTGTTTTAATAATACCATACATTTTATTGATAAAGCATTGCTTTGACCTAACGACGATTGGCATTTCGTGTCTTCAAGGAAAGAAGCTGAATAAAATAACAGCAATCTTTCTATTCCCAGGGTAATTATTGATTAATTGTCATCAAGAGGAAAACGCAACAATTCCATTTACGGTTTTATCCTTTAAATAATTTATGAGGAGCTATTAGTTTTGGTTTAATTTCCGGAATCAACCTAAATAAAAGTTTACAAGTACAAGTTTTTACAATTAATTTTAGAGAAATTAGACGAATAAAAAGTATTAATATATCATTATCATTACAAATATTAGTAGAATGGGGCAAAGGTTTGCTGCTGGTAAGAGTTTGCATAGGGGAATTTTTTTGCTTTGTGAGATACAATTGGTACTACTGAGGATAACAAACAACTAGATCCATTTTAGCGGGCCTCCCGCAGACCTTATGCTGGTTCTACATACTTGTGATGTGCAGGCCGATGTGGCGTGTGATTGTCGGGAAATAGAGAGGGTATATAGTTACAAATAATTAGGTGTGACGATTGACTCTAAACTTAGGTGGGAACAGCATGTGAACAGTCTAAAACCTAGACTTAGAAAGCTAATTTTTGTTTTTAGACAAGAGAAATAATAACCGTAAATGGAACAAAAATAATTTATTATGCGTATGCACAGTCTATCCTTCAATATGGAATTGTAGTTTAGGGAGGAACTAATAGCACTCTGGTAGCACCACTATTTATTATACAAAAATTATTGATTAAAACAGATTTTCAAAAAAAACATGAGATATCCAACAGATTTACTTTTTAAAAAATCTCGACTTTTAATTCTGCACCAACTCTTAATTCAAACAGTAATGATCTATCTTTACTCTCATATAAAACCTGATACTCTCACCTGTAAGTTTTATAAAGATAAATTCACGTATACGCCATGCCAACCAACTCAAGGAAATAACGAAGGAAAGGAATTTCCGTTTTTAAGAATTTCTCATATATTGCGAATTCGAAATAAATTTTCTTCTATATAACTAGGACTAAGCCAATAGAATGTCATTACACAATCCGGAAATCCTTTATTACTTCAATAAAAAATATAATTATTAATATTAATGTAACAAAGTGATTAATACAATAGGCTATTATTTTTAAGCAAACAAAAAGGTTCATACAATGTTCTTTTCAATAATATGTTATACAGTACAATGTTTATTAGTTACTGTGTAATGTTTTGATACACAAACAGCGCGATGGAATTCGGCCTAATTCTGCTCCACAATTGACTTTGTACTGAACCAAGTGTCAAGTATGGGCTGACCGATAACGCCTCTGGTTCAAATACAAGCCACGTTTATGTGTTTGGACATGTTAACAAAGCGCATCGTAGTGTTCGATATATGCAGTATTTGTTGTTCTGTGTGGTGTGCTTCTATGAGCCTAGTCATTGTATAGCCAATTCACTACAATGCTGCAGTTCAATAGACATTAGTTATATTTACTTCTCTTACCCTACAAAAAGCTATTCAATTCCTTGTTGACTTGTTTAATTGGCTATAAATCATGTATAATATTAACTCAATTAAACATGTGTGGCGTCATTCTCTCTTAATAGCTACATCGTTTTCAAATTAACAGACGAAAAATGCTATTTCCACTAAATCAGTATACATCGAGATATCGAGATGTATTAGAAATGAGTGGCATTTTACAATGTCATATTGCATTTATAATGCAACATTGTACTTTACATTTCATTATTTAAATCATGATACGATCAAATATATATTCTATTAATCTATTATTAGCCTAGCGTACAGAGAAATAAGAATTGAAAAAGACTCAAAACTAAACTTGGCACCCGATAATTTCATCATGGTACTTTTAACATCAAGTCAGCCTATGATCTATAATTATGCATTGGTATGTGCTCACACAATAGAGGGGTCATAACATATTATAAACCGGGTCGATTCAGAACTCTCCTTAGCATCATATCTGTCTGCATGAAAACAGTTATAGATAAAAAATTGTGAGAGAATTTTCTAAAGTTTCTTAGGTAATGAGGTAGCCAACATCACACTAAACATTTTAGGTTGAAACTCGTGTAGAAATTAGACCAACGGTGTTTGATGCCAAACAAGGCTCAGCAATTAGAGATATTGTCTTTACATGTCTCCCTAAACATCCGCTGTTGACTTATCATTAGCTTATCACACCTGACAACGATGATGTGTTAACATTTTCATCCGATACCGGAACCAAAAACTCACTATGATCTCAGATAATATCATTCAGGAAAATAATAGACTCAGTTAAAATAAACTCATCGAGATTTTCTATTCTGTTTATTATTTAATATGGTATTTGTGTGATATTCTTAAAAATATATTTTGACTTAGTAAATAAACACAAATATTCTAAAATACTTAATTGACATAAACTATTTCTACTTCAGTAACTACAAAATTCTTAGTTGGCAAGTATAAGAAAATAAGAACGTGTTTTAGCAGTAGCTCAAAATAAAAGTAAAATACAATTAAGAAATAACATTTATTAGAATTGCGTCTATAGGAGGATCTCTATTAGGCCTACAAATCAGTTAAATTTTTATACCTGTCATTACGCGTAAGATAGAATGTAATTATTTATAAAGTCAAAAAGAGTATATCCAACTATCTATTACGTGACTATATTTAATATTTTACATACAATTTTAGCAAAAGTTATAAAAAAATAACAAAAAATTTTAAAAATTTTAATAAAAGTTGTAAGCACTTGTCTACCAATTGAACAGTAAAATAATGACGTTAACATAAAACCTGGTAAAAAAGTGGTGTACTCGATATTATTGACGGATGATCGGCTCAACGAGCCTGCTCACCGTCCTTGTCACGGCAAGCTGCTGTCTTAACCGTTTTGTCAAGCAAAACATATTTAATTAAAAGCTATTTTTATAAAATTTGCCATTTTTGAGGCCAAATGAAAATTAATAATTTAAATAGCTGTTGAAATTTTTTCAAATATCAATATGAGTATTCCTTAAAAATAACATCAGGATTGAGTAAGTATTTAGCTTACACAAGAAGCAAGAAAGTTTAGATTTTTCAGCATACATTTTTTTTTATTAACGATGTGAAGTTTTATAACAAATTTAATTTTAAATCATAAGCGAGATATAATTTTTTGAACTTACCCGCTAAGACTACCATACTCTTTTATGAGCTTTCCAAAAAAAGCGTACTTAATTTACGTTTCAAAATCTCAGTAACCACTTGAAACAGAGCGAAGATTCAAAACCATAGGTAGATTGTTTGGTTTTTTATTTTATTTCAATGGTACTACTAATAATTCAATTTCTTTATAATTTTTTATACGTAAAAAGCCTTACAACCTAAATTTCGAATATTAATAATCCCTTTCAATTGATCGATTTATCTTAATTTTTACTTTATTGAATAAATAGACATGTACAAGACTGAAACAATTTAGCATATTTGTTTTTTGACATTAAATTTTATTAAGGTTGATGTTTTTTCCGAAAATTGCTGTGTTTACACACATACACACAAACACATATTATAAATTAAATGGTTTAAATACCTCTCCATAGCAATCTTTGTAGTTGAAGTAATAGCGAAACTATAGTTTCGGCCTACATATTATAAATATAAAACTAACGTTAATGTGGTGTTTGGAGACCTCAAAACGAAAATTAATTGGTCCCGAATTTTCTAATATAATATTTTTACAATTTTAATTTGACATTTTCTAAAATATAATACTGTGATGTTTCATTTTACTGTGTCCTATATTGATGTAAAAGTTCGGAAATAAATTTAAAAATGTATTAAACAAAGTAAGAAATATGATCAAACTTAAACATGTGATCTTGATAAAAAGTTATAGCAAGTAAACACAACGCAGAACAGAGTAATTTTATAGCTCTGATTGAAATGTTTCTAATTGCCAGAACCACCCCCACGCCGACACTTGATTCCGTTGCGCCTCGGGGCTGAGGGTTGTTTACGTCTGAGGGCGCCAATCGTCCCTTAGAGCCGTGCCTGAGCACTGTTCACTGATCAAGTGTTGGCGGCTTCAACTAATCATTCCCAACCACTTCATGGACGGTAAAACGTTTTATTAATCCAATGTAATGTACGTATCATATAATTATTTTAATAGTTTCAAATAAGAATTTAACTGTTGGAGTTGATCACGAAATTACATCTGCTACATTTTTTTGTTTAGTACAATATTTCGAACATGTATTTTGTATATTTTAAACCGATTCGTACTTTGTTGTAAAAAATAAATGAGCTCTTACAAGCCAGGTTTTATAAAGATCTACTAAGCACATTTTTAGGTTCTTTGAACATGTGATCTATTAGAAATAAATAACCAACTACCAAATATTATAATAATCAAAATTAATTAGCATACATCAATCATAGATTTCAGTATAGTAAGAATGATAAGAATGATTATAATAATGTAAGAATGATTATTTGTAAGAATGATTATTCTAACGTGACAGCAAATGATTGGGAAAAATAGTACGATAAAAAGTTCAAGGAAAATTATTCTGCTAAAATTAATCTAATTTTTTAAATTTATTACTTTTGTTTAGGTGTTTACAACTTTACGGTATGACTAGCAGTAAACCAGTCACTTGTACAGGTGCTATAGTTTAGGGTTAAAAAGCATGATATTTACTATTAAAGAAAAATATTAGACTGAAATCATAAATAAATACATAAAAAACTGAAATTATCAGTTAATTTATTAATATTAATTAGTTAAATTATTTTATGTTCGCCATAATATTAATTAAAAAAAATAACAATAACATTTTAATCTAGTATCATTTTGATTTTAAAACCAATGGTTAATCAAAACTACCTAATGTATATTTAAATTTTGTAACTGCTTATTTTTTGTCAACTAACTTTAATATATCACATGTTCAGTGAAACTTAGAAAAGATACCTAGGCTTTTGACAACCCATTACCTTATTTAAATAGGACGAGAGTCTTTGGGGAGTGTAAAGGTAAACAAAAACCTCTGAAAGGTATAGAATAATGAAGAAAAGTATCATCGTTGTCGTTACTATCTTTTTTACAGAGAAGACGAATATAGTCGCCATGTTTAGCGTTACAAAAAGGTAGATGGACAGAAAAAGTTGAGATAAGACCCATTTACCCTTTTCCGGAGACATAAAACGCAAACATTTCTAAAAATGTAATTTTAAACCATGTGCAGACAAAGCAACAACTTTGTTCTTAATATTTAGCTAAATAGAAAGTATTTTTCTCTCTAAAACTAGGTTTCTACCAGTACAAAGAAAGGGAACTATGTTATTGATTAAATAAAATGAAAGTGATAGATTAAAATAAACTACATGAGAAATATAATATCAGTCATTACTTTAATTTGATGATAACACTGGTCACACTTGATACAATGGTTGATACAAGTCGGTGGGCGTTTACAGTGTACAGAGAGAGAGAGAGACAGAGACAGAGGCCCAACTGATAAAGAGCTCAACAATGGCAGTCCATTAATTACAGACTGGCCGCCCTCCATCAATAAACCCTTACGCCCCCCTCTCGCCTGGCTGTATCGTGTGTCGATATGCCAATGACAAATTATATAATATTTTTTAAACATAAACGATCGCTTTTTCGTTAACATCATACCATCTACGTGGATGGATGTGCCTTGAAACAATTTGAAACGTCATAGTTAATATTTAACATTTCTGTATACTGATTACCTACTAGTATTATACTACGTACCTATAACAGGAAAATGCTAATGTTTAGTTATTGTATGAATTATCGTTTAAAAACATCATTTATCTTGATACGATATAAATTTGACTCGTACTTTTTTAGTTATTAAAGAAATTCCTACCGCCTGTAATAAAACGATTCCTAATACAAATGGGTTGAACTGAGATTTCCATCTATATAAATAAAATTAGAGTTTTGTCTTTACATTGTTCAGAATTATTTATTTTTTAGTTATTTTACTTTTTGTGCGCTAGAGAAGCCAAAACCGGTCTTATCTCAATTTTTGTCTGTCTGATTCTCTGTGACGCTCCAGGAGACATTTTACGCCGTCTTCTCCAAAAAAATGGGAGAACTGATTACAATGAAACTTATTTAATGTATTCTCTACATTCCAGAGAAGGTTTGTAAATGCTTGAAATTGTTCGCCGCCCTTTGAAAAGTAAATAACGAGTATTTAAAAGCCCACTTTAACGCAATATCACTCGCATTTTGATTCAGTATTCAATGAATAACCTACTGATAATAATCACCATTAAACATGGTATAAATGTTCTAATCTATGTAATTGTAAAGTAATGCTAAATAATAAAGGTGGGTATTGATTTATTTTCTTTGTATTGATTTGTTCAGGATTTCAGGTTTACATTTTGGTATGATGATCTTTCTTCTTTAAACTGAATCCTACAACTCGTACAAAGGAAGGGCTTACTGCTAGTAATTTCTAAAATCATTAGTACTTATAATATTAATGTAAGGGTGCAGCATGCGTCACTTAATGACCGTTTGAGAAGTGTTTCAAAGGATCCACCGGTGCTCAAATGCTTTCACATGACGAATGTAAGTGGCTCCCAGAGGTAAGGAGACCACCTGTAATTGCATTTACCACCGCAATGATATATATGTACATACCTTAGGGTTCAAGGGAGGGTAACCTCAGGGCACCAGTTGGTTATAATTACTGTACTGCTAACTCACCTCCTCCTTGGTACATTGAGAGCGTTCCCTTGTACCGTCTGACACCAAGTCTCAGGCTAATTGATGAGGGGTGGCTCCGTCCTAATGTTTCTTCTCTTTTAAATTTTCTGATAGATTTTATTTTTAACTATGGTTCAATATTTTTTGTTGTCATAACCACCAACAATTATAGCGAAATAGTTATTTTACGTGCACAACCTTTGCCCAGGGATCCTGGCAGAAGGTCATAATAAATTAACATTAATAATAGCTGTGGAAAAGAGGTAATTCACAGTAAAGGTAAATAACCTTTGAACGTTTGACACAGAGGCTCAAAGCAAACTAAGCGTAGTCAGGAAGACCATCAGTCAAACGAATCGGTTGTTATCCCCGTCAGCATATGGAGTGGAAACCCCGCTCACAATACACACACGGCCATATCTCGTGTTGATGGTTGTTTCGACCGTACGTCGCTTTGTTCCAACAAATATTGTTCTTTTGTTTATTTTTTACTTAACTGATTACAGTAATATCCTAGTAACATACGCTGTATAAACCCCACAATACACAGACGGTCATATCTCGTATGAGTGGGTGTGTCGAACGTACGTCACTTTGTTCCTACGAATATTGTTATTTTTTTACTTTCTCCCCTTATACATAGTATATGAAGAAAGTATTGTTTTCGTCAAAATTTTCGAATTTGAGTTGAGGGTGGATATATCCGTTTTGGGGTCCCCTGAATCCAAAAAAGTGGGTTTTGACGTGATGTCTGTCCGTCCGTGTGTCCGTGTGTCCGTGTGTGTGTCTGGATGTGTACAGTGCCACAGCCTACCCCGTTGGTCCGATTTAGATGAAATTTGGCATGTATATATATAGTCACCGTATCTCCAGGCGTTTTTTTTTCATTTTTTTGAATTTTTGATTTTTAAGGGTAGTTCACCCCTAAAAACCCTTAAAAAACGTGAAAAATCCAATTTTCTCAAAAACGGCTCTAACGATTTTGATTAAAATTTGACAGTTTATAGTGTACAGAGTACTAAATAATTTGACACCACCCGCATATCTGTAAAAATGACGGTTCAAAAGTTATGGGCTTTTAAATGTCAAAAAAAATCAAATTTTTAAATTTTCAGCGAAAACAATAAAAGTAAAGTATAACTTGACTGGTACCATTGAAACCAGCTTAAAAAACTAAACAAATTAGTATCTGGAATTATTTGTCTACGACTAACGGTTCCAGAGAAAAGTTAAATTTACTGTCTACGATAAACGCAGTACGTTGTCTGAAAGCGCCCAATGTTATTCTTATGGAGAATATAAAAAATCAATTTCTTCCTTACTTTCCAACCGTTTTCCATGAAACTTGGTATGAAGCGTAAGGTCAAATCACCGAACAAAACCCCACAATACACAGACGGTCATATCTCGTATGAGTGGGTGTGTCGAACGTACGTCACTTTGTTCCTACGAATATTGTTATTTTTTTATTTCTAAACTGATTATCATACTAGTAACGTATAAAGTATAAGCCCCACTCATAATACACGCACGGGCATAATTCGTGTTGATGGTTGTGTCAACTGTACGTCTCTTTGTTCTTATAAATATTTCTCTTTTGTTTATTTGTTACTTAACTGTTTATCCTAGTAACATAAGCGATATAAACGCCGCTCACAACACACAGGCCAAGTCTTTTGTTGATAGTTATAACTGTTAAATTTAACAGAATTAGTTCCAGTATAGGTTTAAAAAGCTTTCAAAATCTCAACTGCCTATTTCTATGGGGTTACGGCTTGTGGGGTGAATTACAGGCAGTGGTTCCTCAGTGCCACTAGTCTCGTGAGATAGCCAGATAGTGTAGGGTGACCACTATTTATATGAAATAAATAGTTTACCTGTAGGAAACTTAACAAATTATTACTAGATTTTTTTATCCCACAATAGCTGTTAAAACTTAATATTTTTATACATGTACTTTTACAAAAGTTTTTACTAAATGTTTATTTGGTGCTTTACTACAAACCCTTTTACTTTCTTTCCTTATACCTTAGTATATGGAGAAAATATTGTTTTAGTCAAAATTTTAGAGTTTGAGCTGTGAGTGAATATATCCGTTTTGTGGCCTGAATCTATGAAAGTAGTTTTTGGACTTATGTCTGTCTATCAGTTTATCTGACTGTGTGAAAACCATGAAAACACACGGATCGTCTGATCTCTATAAATTTTTTACACTTTGGCTATACCTCAAGACATCGTTAATTTTTTTGAATTTTTATTTTTAAGAGTAGTTTACCCTTAAAACTATTTAAAAATATGAAAAAATATCCTAAAATCAGTTTGAAAAGATTTGTATTTACTTCACAGTTGGAAATAGGTTTGATCATAAATATGTCAAAAGGGAATGTTTTCAGTTCATATAAACAGCTGTTTTATAACGAAACTATGACGTCACTAGCCAAAAACGTCATTGTTTCAAATTTTAGTCTCGCAACATATCCCCAGAGGTAAGATATATCTATGTGAATATTTTAGTTACTTTTTTAAGTTATTAAGGTTCTAAATAACATGACATTTCCTGAAAACTAATGGTTCAAAAGTTAAAGTGATTTAAATTAAAATGTTTTTTTACATTGTGTGCTAAAACAATAATTAAGTAAAATTATTACACCATTAAAATCAGCTTTGAAAGCTAGGCAAATTGGTATTTTGAATCATTAGTCTAACTAACGGTTCCAGAGAAAAGTTGAATTTGCTTTCGGTAGTATACGTAGTATTTCGAAAGCGGACAAAGTTATTCTTATGGAGAATATTTAAAAAATAATCTCTTCGTTACCTCTTAACGGGTTTTTATTGTAACCCAATAGAAATATTGTATTGTAAATTATATTATATTATATTGTAAATATTGTATTTTGTTCATTATTTATTTATAACTTGGTATGCAGTGTAGGGTGACATCATCCAACAAAACTTATTAAATAATGTTTGGCATTATTTAAGGTGGGGAAGGGTATATAATTGAAGTTAACTAAAGTAAAAACAGTTTTTAAAAAACCAAAACATGATTAAATTATATTTTTAGATGCACATTCTATTTTGTTCTCTATTTAATATTAATTGGGTAGGACAGTCGAGGGTTTATGTGATGTAGAATAATATTAAAAAGTATTTTCTCAATTACATATGTTTGAAGCTGTTACTACTGATTGAATAACGTTTGTATCGGTATTAGTGCGGTAAACATTTTGATGTCCAACAACCTATTATTATTTTGTTTAGTTTGGAAGAATAGTTCATAGTAATTATACCTACCTATAATGGGCATCTAAATTATTTATGTATTATGTCAAATATTATGTATTATGATTAAAAAAACATGTGACAATTTATATTTTCTCTAGACATATCAGATTGCCTAAATTTTAAGAAAAGTTCTTAGGAAATATAAATATTCTGGTCGTGAGAAGCGTACGTCACCATGTTTGGTATGACGTAGCAAGAGAGGCAGGTAAAGCTGCCGCGTGGGGGTTGATTGGTACTGACTTATTCACAGGCTGACAAAGCCACGACATTATGTCTTGACTAGGTTTCCTCCATCTCGTGTATGACATTCGAGCTTCGTGCCAGAGAATTAGTCTCCAAAGTTGATTATTCATCACCAGTGAACTTATGTTAGAATTTCACTTATATAAACTATTTTAAAAGAAAAAAATTGCAGTTTTGTCTTCGATTACTTGGAATTATGATATGTTTTCTTATTTTTACATTTAATAGCCCCGAAGATCCAAAATGGGTCTTTTCTCAGTAATCGTCTGTTTGTCTGTCTGTATTTCTGCATTTCTGACTATATATCTGTCTTTCTGTAACGCAAAACAAGGCATTTGTGTTCGTTTTCTTCGTGAAAACAAGAACACCTACGGATAAACTTATTTTCTTTATACTCTACCTTTTGCAGAAGGTTTTAGTTTACTATTAACTGATTCACGCATTACTATGCGTGAAACTACAGCTGCAAAACTAAAATCTACAGTTCATTTATATTAATTATTGATTTTAAAACAATTTTGAAACTATACTATATTAAAATATTGTCTTGACGGATAAGTATTTTTGAAATAATACAAATTTAATTTCGTTGCAAGCTATATAAGTAAACTAATAACAACTAACTATTTTTCTTTGTGTTTATTTGTTTTAGATTGCAGGTTTAAAGTTTGTTGATTGAGTACATTGAGGAGGTATATTCTTCTTAACTTTTCCTACAACCCATAAAAAGGACGGGCTTACTAGTATAAAAATAGTATAAGAATAAAAATACTCATTTTTAACTATTTCATCTATATCGTTACCTAAATTAGATCAGCACTTCATACTTAAGAATTTCCTTCTAGTATTAATTATTAAAACCCAACTTAATAGCCCTGAACTGTAATTATTAAACTAAAAATACAATATATACCTCGGTCTGAAGTTCAATGTTGAATATAAGTAAAAGAATATTTGTTAAACATATTTTACATCATAAAAATACGAAAGATTCAAAAATTGAAATAAACACCTTGAATGAAATAGATGTCATCGAGCTCTGCAAAAAGAGTTGTAAGGCAAAAAAATTATATAAAGAAGGAAACACGGATGTTGACTAATCAAACAGGAAGCTATTAATACAAATTAAAACTAAAGTTTTAAGAATAATATACGTACCGATAAAAGAAAAATATATAAATAATAGAACTATTTACAGCAGATATGAACAACGTAGTAAAATCAAGAAGGATGAAATGGGCAGGACATATGAATAGAAGAGAGGAGGGTTCACTGTTAAAATGTTATTGGAAAAATACCTGTAGGGAGTAGACGTTGGGACGGTATACACTCAGACGGAGAGACCAGTTAAAGAGTGGCACGAGGAAACTATGGAAGTAGATAAGACACAGGACGAAAGAAAATGATGGCTTTTAGGGTTTCGAAGCCCAACAAAGGAAGTAGTTTACGTAATAGAACCATTTTCTTCCATTCGATTGAGAAAGATGCATGGTACTGTGAAACATCATTTTAGCATTACTAAATTAAACGTAATAAAAGTAATATAATAAAAGTTTCAAAAAATTTAACCATTGCTTTTTATCCATTGCCTTTTTACCAAATTTTATATCCATTGCATTTTATCCATTGCCTTTTTACCAAATTTACCACTACTGTAATTAATGTAAAGTACCTGGGGACAAAGCTTTGCTTGGATATAATAAGACATGTATTATATAAATTAATTAGCAAAATTAAAACACATTTATTGCACAATGTAAACACAGTTAATAAGGTTTAAATAAAACCGATTTAATACACCTTAATCAATATAGCATACACACTTTTTTTACTAAATTGCATAAACTCTAAACAAAAGTTTAGCTTTCCCGGACGGGGATCGATGTCATTACTCTCGGCACGTGATTCCTGCGCGCTAGCACTGAGCTGCGGCTAGGCTTTAATGTCGTTTAGAGCGTTTTAGCCAACGTCAAAATTGTTTGAGCTGATCATATACTGTATATTTAATTATCAATACAATTATTATCAGCTTGTGATAAACTGATTGTCTTGTAACTGGAATGAGGATTGAAAATCAAAAGAAAATTTTAAATTATACCAATTGGTTTTTTACAGTAGCTTCAAGCAATACAATGAATAAGTTTTGTACCAAAACACGAAAGATTTTGGAAATACTTTTCTCTGCTTTTATTTTGCACAGTTATTTTACCCTTTAGTTTCTACAAACTGTTTACTAATTTGATAATTTTTCATGTATTACATACATAAAATAGATATTTATGCAAAACCACGATCCACCCCCTAGATAGAACATATTGTTCACCACCATCTTAAATCAACAACTTACAGTTGTTGATTTATGAGTTATGAATAAAAATTTAAGATATGTTTAATTTTTATTTTATTACTATTTTACCAATAAACAGATCAAGTTTTACAACAAAACTCGTATAAAATATAATTATGAACAAAATAGTATAATAAAAGTATATAGAATTTAAATTAACGATCGTTGAAAATAATTTTAAGTCAGATCAAACTACGCCCGCTTTACATTAGGTCTTCAATAACAGTTAACTTAACTAAACTTTGTTATGCCATATGTCGCTAACAAGGCATTTCAGGACATATGTTTATATATGTTTTTTAATTGTTTTACGTGTAGAATGAGCTCTCAAAGTTACCGTATATCTTCTATAATATATATATTGACTAAATATGTATGCAAAAATTCAGGTTTGTATCAGAAGTACATTTGAAGAAGGCTGTACCAGTGTACCTATTAAAACACATTTTTGGAAAATGCAGAAATAATGTCTATTGTGATATGTAAAACCTACATGCATGAACTTAAATATTGGCTCGTACAGATGGTATGAAATAATACAAACCCTATATTTTTTATATCATTTTAAAGAGGAAACCGCCAAATTAAAAATTCAAACTAAAAAAGTTTTGGTCTACTGCACAATCAAACAGTACCTACAGTGTAAATAAAAACGTTCTGCTTGGGGAAACATCTACAAGATACAATTTAATATACGCCTTGCTTAGCTCCTTATTAGTCCTCAGTGATATAACGTCGTTTTATAAATGATGTTCAATCATTTAAGTCGATATAAACGTACAACCCTTGAGGTGTTGGGGGATTGTAGACCTTTGTTTTGAATAATTCATCGCCAGAAGATGTACTGCTAAGTGCAGTGTCTTGTTTCCCCCTGCAGATCCATCCAGGCTGTGTACGCCTGTAGGAAAGGGATTTCAAGGGAATCTACAAATAAAATTAATATATTTTACTGTTATTTATTTGTAAAATTTGGAGCTTTTCAAAAGTTGTATATCAAGCATATAAATTATAACAAAATATTAGTTGAATGAAAAAAGTTATTTTTGAGTTATAGAGTTATCAAAACTCATCTTCCTGAGAAATCAGAAAAACTAAGAAATATATCTTTATAAAGTTAAAAACACATAATAATTTTATTTTTCTTCAAAGTAAATCTCCTTAAAACGTTAAACTACTTAACTATTAATTTAGAAATCATTACACAAAACGCCAACAATATAATCGGTGGTGTGACCCAGAACTCATCAACAAAGGGTAAGCGAGTTCAATCATAACTGCTCACTGATCACCTTTGTAAATAACGAATGAGTCGATTTATTCGATTCTACATAGAACCTATGCTGATTTTGTAAAACAATGTCTGATTATATATGTATAATTTGGGGAGCGCGCTGGTCTAGGGGTAGAGGTCTTGGGCTTTGGTGCCCAAGGTCCCGGGTTCAAATCCCACCAATCACTAATGGCTTTTCGCTATGTGATAATGCCGCAACCCACACAAAAAGCCGGGTGCGTAAAAAGCCGCTACGGCTGAAGTGTCTTGGGAGTAATCCACCCCTTCCAATAATAAAAAATATCTATAATGTAAAAAATAAGTTAATTTTTGTTGTTATGTTGGTCAACATTCAAATTCAAATGTACTTTATTAACGAACGAACGAACGAACGAAACCTTAACTGGCTGGGTGGTGTAGTGGTTATAATACCCGCCTTCAAAACTGAAGGTCGCCGGATCGAATCCCGCAAGGGTCGAATCTGGACCCAGTTGCCATTTGTCATTGGGCTATTAATTAATGATGCTTCCTAACAACAGGTCGTCGTTAGGTAGTAACAAGACCGGGGTTTGGACCGTTCCCCATCAAAACGTTAAAAATGCCACTGGCGTAGAAATACACAAAATAAAAAAAACACTACTTTCTATCTAGGCCTCATTCAGGATGGAATAACCGTTGAAAATAAACCAGAAGTTTTTATGTGTTTGTAGTTTTATATAACATATTTTGATTTAATGAAAATATGTAGCTTGGTATGATTTCACGCTATAACCCAATAGCATTTTCGGAAATAATTAAATGTAAAACATAGTATAGTTAACTATAATAAGTAATTGTATTTTTATTAAGTAAGCTTTTTGTTCCACAGAATATTTTCATGTGTTTATATCCTTAGGTATCCTATCTACGAATGTGACTGTCCGGAATTGAAAAAGAAAATAGAAAATCATCAAACTAATTTCTGTAATATTTCTGTACAAATGTAGTAGATACTTTATACGCTTAGGCAAATAAAAAATATGTTTGAACAATCTTTTTACTAAATAATTTTAACATCAAAATAATATACTTGCTAACTATCATTTTTTTTATTTATTACTTAATAGATTACAATGTTATGAATTGGTTTCTGTTATTAAATTAATTAAAACGTAAATTTACCAACACCCATCGAATAAGGATGACGTTATTAGTAAAATCAGGAAAACCAATTAAAAGTTAAGGGTTTGACGTTACCTTTCAAGTAATTCAAGATAACAGCCTCCAATCGTACGGTAATTGCTCTCAAGCAAGTCACCAGCTTAATTAATGTTTTAGTTCCTCTTATTTTAATTATTTCGATAAAACTTTGTAAATTTATCATTGAGTAAACCCTACCCAAATTACACTTTGGTTTGAAGTAAAGCCCCACGCATGCAATAATTAAGTTACTTAATTTAAAAAGCGTCATAAAGTAATGCATTATTATACTCCTCATTGCATAATGTGTAATGTGTTAATGCAATTTTGTGTTGGGGGGAACATACATATATGTTCCCATTATACCTACATACGGTAAAACCCATTATTACATTGCAAAACATATCGTCAGAATCAAAGTGTTAAAAAAATTCCGTTTTAAACATTCAATGCCCTTTTTTGCAGTTAATAATACTTCCTTTTATAAGCATTTACATATTCTAAAGTATTAAAATCATTCTTTAAAAGTGTTGCGAGTCGTATTGACAAATCAATACAATCAATCATACGTTTTGCGATCTGACCATACAAAACCATTCCCGAAACCATATATGACGAAGTATCAGCAACTTTATACCTATAATGCTCAAAGATTATTCAACATCATCTACCGGAATACAATGATGGATAAAAATATATCAAAGTATTTAAAAATGTTAAAGAACTGTATACGCGAATTGGAAAACTCTGAAGACGTTTTGAGACCTCGAGAGTAATTGTTTCAAGTGAGCTCTGTTTTACTAACGGAAGCGCAAATATTTAATTTAATTTTTTTTATTCTAAGGTTTGTCAGACGTTATAAAATTGTTAATTGGCTTTTTCATTTACTTGTTTTCCACTTTAAACTTTTTTCATTCATCAGCACTGTTTTTATTTTAATCAAGCCATTACTATAATTATAATATTATATGTTTACTGTTCAGCCAGGCGTATGGATTCTATTCTATTAAATGTGTAATTTGTATGGGGGTCCAGACGTTTATTTGCCAAAATTGTATGTATAGTGTAGTTTTTTGGACTCATGCTAAACTTATAGTACTTTGTGTTTATGTTTACATATTTTAACGATATTGTATCAATGTGAGTGTGTATTATATGAATATATTTTTGGTATATAAAGATCTCAATAATAATATTTATTATTCTAATTTTAATATAATGCTATTTTTCTATTCTAAATGAATATTTCGATTTTTGTAGAAACGTGATCATGAGAGAATTACCATGCTCCTCCGATGGTGTCAAACAGTTTTGCAACATTTTTTTCATGAAAAGTAAAGTGGGGAGCATGATGAGCTTCCAGTAAACCTTGTAAAACCTTGTAGGATACTGGAGGTAATGACTAATGTGTCTGCGAATTACGAGGCTTCCTTACACCATTGCCCTACTGCACCAATATATGTACAAGTATTTAGGATGTAATTCTTATTTATATAGCATATACGTATATATCACGGATTTATAATACATGTTATAAGGCTTTATATAATAGTCTTCAGTAAATTTCTATGGACGACATAATATCCTGAAACCTAAATGTTAATACTGACACATTTCATACTCGATTAATGCTGTAATGTTTTCTTTCATTTTATGAAGATTTTATATCAGTAATTGTGTAAAGTATGCCACCAGCAGTAATTCGTTTTCTTGTAACATGCTATTTATAAATATATAGTTCTTGTTGACAGCACCAGATAGCGGTGGTGTAGGTGACTCGTAACGCTAAACCACGACACGTCGTGTGTCAATTACACATTTTAAGCTACCGTCACTCAAACATCATATCCGATGTTTCACCGCCCATGTCAAGGTAATAATAAACAAATTACGGTTCTTTAGAAGTGGCATTTACATTTTTCAAGGATAAATGTAATCTAATCATAACAAGTGGTGTTTTTCGTCAAACAAAGTTGATCGCCCTACAACGATTTGTATAAATACTATGATATTTTTATAACAGAATCACTCAAACTAAATAGAGAGGGAAAAATATATTTTCTCTTGTGTCATAAAATTTAATTTTAAAATGTTGCCACACCCTTTGAGATTAATGGAGCGTTGTTTATCCATCAAAGATATGTAACAGAACAGTCTTCACAATTTGCAATATGTGCTATGATAATTACAGTCTTACAAAGCTTTAATCGGAAACACCAAAAGAGTACAGAGAACCCAAAATACGATAAAAATAAGTAAAAGACATAAAACTGAACATGAAAGGGCCATGCATTATTTTATAAATTTCATTGTAAATTCCTATATTATCTGTAAAAAGGGTCTAGTGAGAGAACGTGAGATTTTGTAAGACGATTACCAACTGGAGATAGAAACAGTGTCTGATGCATGTTGACATGGTAACTAGCCTGTAGTGGAACCCATCAATCGTACAACCCACGATTGCCATCGAACTGACAGCGACAGTGTTGTGTTTTCCTCATAACCCAGAGAGAGATAGCAGTCAAATAAAAATACTTTTGAATGACGTTTTCCCCACTTAAATACAACTTTTCATTTCGAAACTATCAAATTCAAAGGTAAACTTATGATATAAAAAGTTTCATTAACTAACATCATAGCGTCCAAAGATAATAGTTTAAGCTCATTTAAAATTATTAATCAAGTCTAAATGTTTTAGTAGTTTTTAAAGGTTGGATGAAGACAAACAATTAATTCATTTTTCAATATTATAACAAAATAATTGATTATCAATTATTGAATTCAACACCAGTGATTATCACAATGTTGATCAGCCAGTTGTGACCCACGGGATGACCACGAGATCATCATGGGTCATCCCGGGATAAAACTTAAACTTTGTTCCGTAAGAAAGCTTCATTAATAAAGAAAGTGAATTTTAATAACATAGATACAATGTTTCATTTTCCAATCAAAATGATTCACTTTTATATCTTAATGTGGTTTATGATTAAGTTAAATTGATTAAATATATCAACGTATTTAGTAGAAACATTTACAGCCACAATTTCGTTACTTTAGCAGCTAAAGAAGCAAAAGAGCATAAAATTGTTAACATTGTTATTTAGCTGCTGACTGAAGTTGAGTTTGTATATTTATAACACACGATGAAACTTCTTCCCCAATGTTTCGAAAACTCAATATAAAGTAAAACAGAAAGTTTAAGTGAAAACTTCGGGGGACAAACCATGAGTAGCTTTCGAAAGTCCTCAGTTTAAGTCCCTTTATGACAAACATTGTAAACAACTGGGAACTTTTAAAATATTTTGTCCTACCTAAAGATGTTTCTTTATCCGATAAAACAACAAAATGTATAGTCCACTTAACTTCTTAATATAATACTTATGAAAATGTTTTTCCAAAAATAAATGTATACATTAAGAGTTTTTATAAAGAACAAGCTTTGATCTACCACAGGGACGGATAAATAATAGTTTACATGACAAAATATGGAATAAATTATCCACAAAGAGCAATAGGTACAGCCGGGACACAATAATTACGCTAACCGGTCCCGCGAGTCCTACTGTCCGTTCCCGTTATATTTACATCCGTTTGTATGGGCTTTATGCGTACTATATCTAGAAAAAAAGAGGCCATCCTGTGATGTTTAAAACGAAATCATAAACGAATCATATTTCCTGTCATAATAAATTATTTTAGTTTATTTATTTTTTTGCAATAACATTTTAAGAAGAAAATAATCTGTTTGAATAGTAATAATTCGGAGTGTAATTATTATAAAATAGAATATCCATTCAATTATTTATCACTTTTAGGATCTAGATATTTCTGAAAACTGATCAAATTAGACATTAAAACTAATACAGAAAGTATTGTACCGATAGTTTATACAAGAATTCCACAGAATGTTTAACATTTTAATGTATAATTATATATAATTATAATTATATTTTGATATATAATAGCGTTAGTATTATAGAAAATTTATATCTAAAATATTATATATCTACTACATAATGTTTACAGTAAAAAAAATATAAAGCAAATCTAGGCTTGATAAGAAGGAAACCGTGTTCTCTCTAACATCTGTGGTTAACTGTCATTGAATGGACAAATAAACAGCAATCAGGCAAGGTTACATCACGCTTGAAATATTCAGTCAACACATTCATTTGTATGTAGTTTGGTTGTATTCACAATCTACAAAACACGCATCACTCTACAGCATTGTATATTTTTAATCTATTGTTTATAAACATTTTCTACCATGTCCTTCCTTTTGAAAGTAACATAACAGTTCAACGAAAATTTATGTATTAACCTTTTATTGCAGTTACTTATAAAAAACATTCAGATTTAAAAGGAAACATTTTTAAACATATTTTTCTTTCGTGATCATTAAGCATTCCAATACTAATCTCTACTACTACTAATACTAATACTAATACTAATACTAATTCTAATCTAATGAATTTCAAATACAACATCCACAATTTTCATCTATTTTTTATTCTACAGAGTTAAGCATAGTTTCTCAATCATTTAAAACTATTTTACAATATTTAAAATGTGGGATTCTGCACATAAGACCGAAAAGTATCTTTAAGGCAGTTCCTTTGCCAGCCTCACCTAAGTTCTAGGGAACATTGCCAATATAAACAAGAAGTAAAATAAGAATGTGTTAAGTATTTTGAGAATTTTTATTGCTTGCTCTTTTTTACCTAACTAAAAGTGTTTATCTTCCTTATTCGTTATATAAAATATTAAAAAAATAATAACACGAATCAAATGCCAAGTTACGTTTGAAGCAAACTCAGTGGTTTAACTTCTGTTGGCTTCAAATGTTGGAAAAGTGCATCATACGATTCACTCCCTCCACCATTAATAACTGTCATCACACAATTTCCTAAGCTTTGATTTAGCGTTGCACACTTGCACAGGTGATTTCAACAGAAGAACCAAAGTGCTTGTGCTGGGAACACGTTTTCAGCCAAATTTTATTTAATCAACCTGGAGTAAAAACTAGGCAATTCTCTGATCACAATTAACAACATATCCACAGTCAAGTTATTACTCTTATCATCATTTTTTTGTAAATTTCATGAACTATTATGAAGTATGAAGTATGATATAAACCGGTTGTACGTATTGGAAAAGAAACAAATAACAGTCGTTGAGGTAGTTTTTAATTATACTTATAAGATGTTTTCCTTTGGGCCCTACAGTTGATTAAAGTAGTGTATGAGATGAGAGTAAAGATATATTGCAGTTTTAAACCCATGAGGGATATAGAAATTAGGTTATATTACTATTATAGACTTTTTAGTAAAAATAACTTTACAAGGGAACCATTTTTCAAGGGGTTTGAAATTCGCAGAAATTTGTCAATTCCACTATAGAAAGGATATTTGGTCTTTCATAATATAGATAAGCCGGTTACATTTTACTAATATTCTCTATTTACTGAAGTTTAATAGACAACAATCTTAAAAAAAAACGCAAGTCTAAATTTTTGGATAGTGAATTGGTGTTAAAAGCTCAATCACAGCATTTAATTTGAAATTAATCTTGTTAGAATAGTGTTTTAATTAATCAATTAAAACACTTTCATTATCCGTGGTCTACAGCACAGCGGACCGATGATCTTCGATGTCTCGTGCTGCAACAAGTTTGGAAGCCTAGATGAGATCCGTCACCGACGTCCTATAGTCCCGATGTTAAATACTGATACAGTACTATTAAATACACATTAACTGAAACACTTATTATGTGAAATATGTTAAATGGCTTATTTTTACAACTTACTACATCTATTATTACATAAAACAAAGCTATATGTAGCTTTAATAATTCGTGGTTGGGAAAATTGAAGAAACATTAAAAATATTATTCTCTTAGGATCGAAGGACAAAACATTAAGCATTAATGATTGGAGAAAATGGACATTAAATGACAAAGAGAAATCAAATAATTATTGTGTTGACATGACTATACAATGTTCTCACCAATAGCACATCTCATTAGTGTACATGATATAATAGAATAAACTCATAAATAAGTTCAGCTATTTGGCTTTAAGTAAAACTATATAAGTTTTAAAATCTTGCACTTGCACTTTTTAACTATGTTTTTATCTTAATACAAACTAATTTTCATGACAACAGGGTAAAATAAAAATATATACTGTACAGTATAGCTTACAATTAAAATATAAGAAACAGCTGATTTAGCAGGAGAGATTTTTTGTGATACGAATATGGAAATATGTTTGTTTTGGGATTATAGAAGATATAAATGAAATTATCATTATTATATAACGGAATGTGATGAGAAATAAAGTAAAATATACGATAATGGGGAAAATGTAAATATATGCAGAATGTGATCACCAACTCCATGTCCTTAACAACTGGACTTATTACTAGAGAAAATATATAATACCAAAGTCTTATTCATTGATTGTTGTTCACGATTATCGAAGAGTTTAAGGACAGTGAAAGTTCTCAAAGGTAAAGTTTTAATTGTTAGCCCCAGGCTATACTGCTACGCATGTTCTTCGCTATTTCTCAACTACAAGCTCCTAAGTATTTTCATCTTAATCACTATGCTATAATTAATTTATCTAACTTGCCATATTTACTCATAAAACCCTTAAAAATAAAATATGTTTTCCTATCTTATTGTATTTTTACCCCCATGATTATTATATAAAAATGTTATTGTTTATGTGTAGGTCATAGGTCGAAACCACTAAATTCATATATTATTTGTTTCCAGGGTTTAAACCCGATCAAGATCTGTCAATAACATACTATCCTGTAAGACAAACTCCTAATAATTAGAATATTATAATTTATAATTATTACAAAATGTTGTCTTTAGTGGCTTTAGTGTGTAGTTATTTGATGATTCGAAAATAAAACATTTTGTTTTTGCTAAAAAGGTTTGAATTCTAAAAATAAAACCCTTAAGTATAAAACATTGAACGGCTAATAACAGCTAAATCTTATCCTCTTTCACAAGTGGGAAACTTCTGTTTGGCAATACTTTATCTGTTGTAACAATGAAAAGATTTGTGAGAGATATTACAGCTCTTAAATAGACCTTAAAATCATCCAGGCCATAACCTTTTTCATAATAATTTTTGTACAATATCAGCTACTTTTTCTTAGCATCGTAGGAATTTCCAACGAAGCTTTATATTTAAAATTATATATATATATATGTGTGTGTGTGTGTGTGTGTGTGTGTGTGTGTGTGTATAATATATGTATATTCTTCATAAGTGCCAAATGACTTTTATAACTACTTTAAAAATTGTATAGTTGTGTACTGAATGAATGAGTGTTGGGTTTGCAAATTTTCGTTTAAATTATAAAAAACATTTTCAAGCAAATAGAAATAGTGACTGTGTATAACATGAAAACACAATAAAACATAAATAAATTCAAGGAAAAGTTTACAATAAAAATTTTAAAATCATATGGTTTTAGGCAGTTGAGTTGAATCATTTTTTTATATTAGTAATAACCTATCTGAGATTTAATCCTGTAGGAAATTTTGATTTTAAAACCAACTGGCCAATTCTGAATTTCTTAAAATAAGTTGGTTTCTTTTAAGGTTTTGATGTGGTGGAATTTTGTGGAGGGCTTTAAGTTCATAACAGCCCTCAAAATTTTGGTTGTGGTGAGCTGCATGATTGAAAATTGGCTTTCTTAAATCTTTATGAACCACATCAAAACGGTGCCTGTCATTCTAACTCGTAAGGAGTTAGATGTTTGTCCTATATATTCTTTTTGACAATGTTTGCACGATAGTTGGTAAACCACATTATGGGTTTCACAAGTTGATCCACCAACTATCGGGTAAACTTTATTTGTCACTCTACTTTTAAATTCAGTAGATTCACACATAATTTTGCAAATACCACATCGAGGTTTGTGGCATGGTTTACAACTATTCTTGACATTACAAAGTTCATTAGGCCTAGAATTTTGAATTTTGGGTCTCACCAACATATTTTTTAAATTTTGTGGCTTTTTAAAAATAACACGAGGTGGTCTGGAAAATAGATTGTAAAAAACAAGGTATAAAACAGCTTGGTTATAACATTTTTGTAACAAAGTTAAGTGATAAGGTATAAACCTAAACCCAATAATTGTACTATACCTGGTGATTATGATGGATTTATAAAATATGATATCTTTTGTTGGCTATGATTACCATTCTTCATAATCATCATTTCATTAAAAATTTATTTCATGTTACTAATTACTTTTAAAACACCGTCATCTTTATTCTAAAATTTTAATGGGGTAGATCAGTTCTAGAGACATTATTTTTGTCTTAGTGTTTAATCACAGCATTGATTAATAAATAACAAACACTAAATCACCATTGAAGAAGACTGGCAGAGAAACTAACTCTTCTCACGTCAAATCTACGTCACACGAAACGTAAACTCGTATAACAGAAACTTCGACTGGAAAAGCCTAGTGCTGTGCTTACTAGTATTCTTTCATAGAAAATATTGCATGTAGATAGTCAGATGATAATACACGAGATGATTTTATTTAATATTGTGATGAAGAGCGAGGCGAATGATTGAGTAGAAGTAAGGAGGATAGTTTATTTCAATTTCCATCCAGAAGCGCAGCAATCGCGAATATTCTGCCGAGCTCTCCGTTACTGACTCAGTTCGTTTTCTTCTTTCCAGTTTCTTCACCAATCATATTTAATCTGATACAATACGAATCTGCTTTATAAGCATTCGTCTAGATATTTTCATAGCCATACTAAAATTAATATTTTACCGAAATAATCATATTCTGAAAAAATTACATGTGGAAATAAGTGTTTAAAAGTACATTAACTTAACGAACTGGCATTTATTCATCTATTAGTAGCACGGGAAGGGCTTTACTTGTGTTTGCTTCAACCGAACTCCAACATACAGTATGTTAAAGGGAATAAACGTGTTTAACCGTAGTAAGACTTTTTTACCGAATAGTTACTACTTCAGTATACTTCAGCTGGTGTTAGATATTATTGTGTTACAGCATAAGACATTACGTTCAAAGCTTCAGATGGCTCGGTAAATTAATCAACCATCAACCAATTGGCTATTCTGGATTGAAGCAATTGGTTGAATCAGCTAATATCCGTATGTCAAACATAATTAAGGATTATGCTTAAACCACGACAGTTTGTGACACCAGCAATTGTGTTTCTATCACGTCATACAGTTGTCATGTGACGCAATAATAATAATTTATCAGGTGATTGTTATCAGAGGGTGTCACACGCCACCTGACTGATGTTGGGCAGCTGTAATAGGCATGCACATGAGTGTTGGGCGTTCCTTAGATCCTATCAACGTCCTTGTTACGAATCTGCTCACAACCACTTATAAGCACTGATGCAAAATGTTATACTCCTGTTGTGTCACTATGGTCACATATATTGATGTATATAAATAAATGTAAATATACAAATACTTTAAAGCTAAATTTACTATTTTTTTCTTGCTATAAAATGTATAGTATTTTTCGTACATTATTTTAAAATTCAAGAGTATGCTCACATGATCTTGATGGTATAAAATTAATATCACGTGTTTATATTAACCCTCCATCATGCGCATAGCGGAGGTTACCTCCACACTTGCAAATATTTTGCTTACAATTGTGGATAACGATTGTTTTGAAATCGGTGCTCAATTATACGTAATTCCAGGAACATATAAATACCAGTTTTACTATCTTTATCCTTTTACAAAAGTGTGGGGTTTAATTACCTCAGTGTTTGGAGGTAAACTCCGCGTGTACCTGATAACGTGGCTGCAACTTCCGCGCACAATAGATCCCAATACATAAATAAATGTTTCAGTAATTAGATAAATCATTTGATTTACAAGATTTGTTCAAATTCTATAGAATTTCTATTAGCTTTTTAGTCCGTAACTGTTATCATATTGCTATTTTGTAGCCTAGATATCATCATATTTTACTGGTGGTGATAGAGAAGAAAAAGGTGACGCTTAATCTGCAAAAAGTTGTTTAGTTGATGTTTAATTTACATGTTTTTATCCTTCCTTATATTTTATTAATCATTGAACTCAATCCGTTTTAAATATTTTCAACCTCATGATTTTAATTTTTATGTTTTTTCATCATTATATTTCTATTGCGTATAATAATATAGGGATCCAAATATATGGTTTATTTTAACAAAAAAACGTTTTATTTAACATTTTATAGTATAAAACCATGATTATAATAATATACAATAGTTCTACCAGTATTTACTTTCATTATTCCAAATGCTGAAGTAACACCCACATAAGCCTGTTGACGTTTCAAAATTAATGCACCTGATGAAGGGTTAAGGGAAACTCCAAAATTCGGCTTAAGAACGAAAACTATAAAACGAATTATGATACTATGAAGCCTAAGCAATCCTAAGCAGTTGAAGTAGATGCAATTATAGTTTCGGCCTACATTAGGCCTTCATCAGGCACATAGATACTTGTTCCTTGATTTCGTACTTCATATTAGGGTCGTCAAATTAAAAATATTAAACAAAACTTGAACAAAAAATCCAAGATTTTCTCCTCCGATTTCATAATTTAAACCTCACTTTAAAAAATTGCAATTATATAACAATAGGGTGGATGTCTTAGTAGTTAAAACAATTTATATCCAAACGCCAAACGCTTAAATCTTTAAAGACCATTTCTTTACCAACTTTAACTTTCAAAAAGAGCATCATTCCATTGCATTCAAATGTATTAAACTTAGTTTAATATTCATAATAAGTAATAGTGATAAATTATATTGTAAATATTCTATTTACAACCAGAATCCATTCAAAATTTGCCCTTTTTATTTTACAGTTTAAAAACTACTATACCAGATGTATTTTTCCAAAACATACTACCAACTGAAGTTTTACTTTGGTTGACTACCAATTGATTACACATTCATTTATTCACTTTTAGCTTTACATGATTGGCCAAAGTACTAGTATACAATTCATTCGTTTATAACATAAATGTTAAAAGATAATAATTTCATGTTTCGCAACCTGTATCAAAACATTTAGAATATCTTAACTTAAATAAAGCTAAAAAACGTATATGTTAATTTTAAAAATACGGTAAAATATTTACACCATGATATCTTTTGACAAACTTTCTGAGAGTATATTTAGTCATAGAAACCGTAGTTCACCGTAACTATACATATTTGTTCCGGGCTGTTATCTGATCGGAAAAAATTCTAATGACAGCGATCGGGTGATTGAGTAAACTCAAACATTGTATCAAGCTCATTATGCCAGAGAGAAACATTTTATGCAATGAATGACTAATATTACTGATTTGATGTGGCGTCAAATAGTGTACGTCACTCGTCCTCATTAATTATTAATACCAGAAGACCGAGCATTGCTTGGACAGAATAAAGCATATATTAGACAAAGTAAATTAAATAAGTTAAACCTTTATTATGTTCTCAATGTAAACAAAGCTTTTATCTATCAAAAAGTATCAATATATCTTAATAAATGGATATTTTACAACTTCCATGTCAATCAGGTTGTCGATCGTCTCTGATAATTCTTTGCCCGTGGCAGTCTTTACGGTATTTGGTCATGTGCACATTCAGCATTATTAGAATCTTAGTTTATGAACTTGACCAATTCTTTATTCTTCATAACATTTGATGTAAAATTTAACCAAACAAATTTTAAGTACTCGACGTTTATTTCAAACTAGCCTGAGTATTAGGCATTCATTGTTTATGAATTTTATTATGAACAATAAAATGAATGTATCAGCTGTCTTTTTTCCTTAATGCGTTAACTACTTCCTATAATTTTAAAAGTTCCTTATGTGTAGGTTAAGGAAAAAATTTAAACCCATAACATTTTATGCAAATTTCTAATGTTAACCTTAAAAGTACAAATTGTCTACAATGAAAACATTTGATTTCGACAGTGATTGGTTTACTTTATAAAAATACTACAATGCCCTAACGAAATGTTGAAATGGTAAATGGATGAAAAAAATGAACATTAATCAACTAATAAACTAGAATGATTTATATTTTTACGTCGAAGTATAGTGTTTAAAAATAAAGTTTATATTATTCATTTAATAATATGTGTATATCTTCAAAAGTATTACAGTTATATGTTTGGATGGATTTAAAATTTAAAATCCACAGATTTATTTGTTTGTGATGATTTAATATTTATTCTTCAGTATTTATTATATGCCCAAAATATTTAAAAAACAATTTTATTTTAAACTTATTAAAGTTAACATTTTTACTTATACAAGTTTATTATGAACAATAAAAACAACCTGATCAGCTGTTTTACCTTAACTGTTAACCTTAACTTCCTTAAGGTTAACTTGGTTAAAGTTCCTTAAAGATAACATGGACACTTTGAAGGGCTGTAGGACGAAAACCGGATTTCCCACCTTTTAGTCTCAAATGCTCCAATTGATTTCTCGTGGACAAACACGTCGTAGTACACAAAAACATAATTTCTTGGACAGGTAAAAATTTCGCCCGGACAGTGCTTCGTTTAGAGTATAATAAAAAAATTTCGCTACACTGCCCTAATTTTAAAGAAAGTGTTTCGAAATGGTATATGGTGAATAAATAATTAGCAAATTAGCAACTATAATTTAGCCACTGGCAAATGATTTATGATTTCTTACAGAAGTAGCAATAGTTTTGCAAAACTAAGATTTTGAATCATTTAAAATAAGTGTTTTTACTGTGTGATTCAAAATATGGTTCTTAACTGGAACCAAAACGGTATTTGTAGTACTTTAAACAATCTACTTTGGTGCTTAGTTACAAAGTGTGACGATGATTCTTTTAGTCTAACATTTAAAAAGCCAAAGACAATTAATCGTCAACAAAAAACAATTAAATCTTCTTGTAATATAAATTGTTTCAATTGGTATTACCAGGACTTATTACAAGTAATATTAATGAATATTGAAATAAAATAGCAATATAAGATTTCATTACTTTGTCGGTTTTGTTAGTTTAAGAATTTTCACAGAGGTTTTGTCTGAAATGCCTTAAAGCCAGATTTCAATCAAAATTCTTCATTTCCTTTCGGGCGTCTTTTGCACATGACTAGCGCTGAAGTAGATTTTCTGTAAGTCGATTCACTGTTTTCTACAGTAGACCAATGAATACCAAATCAGGTTCATGTACAACCACTAATAGAACATATTTTTTGCATATAATGTAAAACTAAGATATTAATGACAATATTTCAAATAAACGCTATAATTATTTAACCAAAAGCAAGGTAAAAGATTAAACTGGTTAGCCATTTAAAAACAATAAACCATATTATAGTATAAATATATTGCAGACTAAACCTAATATATACTTATTTTACTAAATTACTGTATATTAACAACAGTAGAATTTTCTAATTTTTACTTGCCGGTGTAAAATACCCAAACCTTAACTACATAATACATTTTAAAATATTAAAAATATGTCTTATTGATGAAAAATATTTCATAGAACCTTAAAAAACCTTAAAAACCTTAAAAAACCTTAAAAGAACCTTAATTTCTGTCATATTTAAATATTCTCTCGTGATGACCCCATTTAAAATAAAATGCTTCCCAACTTTCTAAATATTTGGCTATCGTTCAACTCTCGCATTAATATTATTTATATATAAAAATAGTAAATCATAGGCGAGCTTGTGAGGCAGTCACAGTACGTACGTTCGACACGTCTTAGAGACGTAATCACACTGCTATGGAGTGACAATGATGAATCTGTATCAGTGTTTATTGTGACGTGTTTTGATTGGTCATTCTGTTCTGTTCAAGGTAACCTGCAGCAAGTGAGGTAAGTCACAGCACGTACGTTCGACACGTCTTAGAGACGTAATCACACTGCTATGGAGTGACAATGATGAATCTGTATCAGTGTTTATTGTGGCGTGTTATGATTGATTATTCTGTTGTGTTCAAGGTAACCTGCAGCAAGTGAGGTAAGTCACAGCACGTACGTTCGACACGTCTTAGAGACGTAATCACACTGCTATGGAGTGACAATGATGAATCTGTCTCAGTGTGTTTTGATTGGTCATTCTGTTTTGTTCAAAATAACCTGTAACAAGTGAGGTAAGTCACAGTAAGTACATTTGACTTGTCTTACGGACTAGCCACACTGCTGGGGTGTGACAATGATGAATCGACCAGAGTTGTGACGACGTTGTTGGATTGATCACTCTACTCTATTCAAATTTGTGAAAGTCTACGTACATGAATAAAGAAATATTGCCCTAAATATATTATCTAAATCAGGCCTAAGTTCCAAAGACAATAGATTATATTATGTTATTGGTAACAAATAAAAAATTTCAATCTAATTTTTGTTATTGAGAATAATGAATATAAGTTTAAATTAGGTCAAAATTGAAGTTTTTAAACCTAAAATACATACTGTAGAATGGATATAAAATATATTTCCGTAGAAACTAAGAAATAAACGTTTAGTTGAAAATGTTTGAGTGATGTTAGATTGTAGTTTACAAGAACATAGTACATCCACAATAATAATCATATATTTAACAATTACATTTTTACACATTTATCATAAAAAGGATGTTTCGAATAAACTGATAGAATATTTTCAAATTGGATCATCTATTTAACATTTTTTTAAATTGTTTTATCCGTAAACACCTTCATTGTATAGGAAACTGCTATATGCTTCTAGAAGTCATGTACATGAATTACTTACTCTCTAAAACCTAATAAATTTTCCCTGTAAATATTTATTGTAAATAAACTCGTGTTATAGTCTAATAAATTCATTTTACTAGTTTGACATAATCAACAATGATTAATTAGATGAGTAACATCTACATTCCAAAACAACTCTTAGTCTAGGCTATTGTAAATATATTGATAGACTTATATATAATTATTTTTAGGAAATTGTTTTAATATTTTCACCATTATAGTCCCTTGTATTTTTTTAACTGACCAATTTTAACGTAATCACTAATAAATATGATGTACCCTTATGAGCTTGACTTAGACTTTAAAAAGGCTTGCAATTAACTAAAATATACAATTTTTACGTTCATTTTATCTTGGTAATGATTGTGGGGGCATTGCATAAAACAAGGTGTGCAACAGCTGTAAAAAGCAGCTGACGCAGTGAAATGTGCCCCTGTGGTTGCAACGTATATCATCCCTAACATTCCCTCCTCGTTGTAGGGATTAGTCAATAATTATATACATAGATAAATTACGATGGCGATGTATTCTTAAACATGTCGTAATTGACAAACTTTTAAAGTATAAAAAGTCATAGAACTGTAATTGAATTTTACTTGTTACTGAATGGCAACGCCAAATGAAACCATAGAAATCGTTTCAATAGTCAAATGAATGAAAACTAAAATGATCAATTCAATCTGTGTGGTGTCAAAGGCAAACAATTAAAACTTTACCTTTGAAGAATTCTTAGTTAATAGTTTATCAGAAGAACTAATTTCCTGGAAGGAGGTATGCCAAGTAGTGTATTGCTGAGTACAATAGGTTCTTTGGCTCCTTGACTAAGAACAATGGCTATTGAATTCCATTAAACTTCAACAGATAAAATATATGTAGAATATAGATTCGGGTTTTTATTTAACAGCGGCCACACATTTTATTTTGTTTTTTTAACTTTCTTATTTTAAATAATTTTTTACGAAATTATTTTCACATGGAGAGCCTTAGCTCGGGGGTGCTGAAAATTTTTCCGACAAAAATTTGAAACAGTGACTTCATTCGGTTAGTGATATCATAGTTTGGTTATAAGAACAGCTGTTTATATGAACCGTACACATTTTCTTTTAGACATAAATATGATCTAACATATTTCCCACAAGGAAATAAATACAAACATTATTTAATACATGCTACACTAATTTACTTTAATAATGCAAATTTACTCGATACTTATCAGAGCTTTGCAACATTTAACCAGAAATAACCATAAAGCGAGTATACTAAATTAGTCATACAGCAAAGTATAGCAAACGATATATAGCCAAATAGGAAGAACCAGAAGAAGATATTAGTTCGCTTTCTTATGGCAGTGGCGTACTCCTCTGTCACTCGTAGCCACAGCTAAGCCACTTCTATGTGCTATTCCCTGCGGACCTAAGACCTTGTCACGTGGCTGTTGATTTTGTAAAATGACACTTGGTAATAAATATATCTTTCCGGGCTTTAGCCATATTACAGTTTGGCAAGGATAACGATTAACAATGTATTAAATCAATAGGCTTTATGTATTTAGTTAAATTGCATCGTGACCTTTGGTAACAGTAATATGAAATTTGTATAATGTCAAAGGTGAAACTGCCATTTAAAATATTTTTTTATAATAGATCCAGCTCATAGAAATCATACGCTGACAGTATTAATTCATAACAGTATCATACAGTATTTATTTTATGAACGGCATTTATATTTTAAACACGACCTAGAACTTTCGATGAGTTTAATAAAATAAATGACTTTGGCAAGAAGTCTTTCTTCTTCAAATCGCATCCCTTCATATTTTCCTCTTCTACGAACAAGAATTCAATCACTTTTAAAGGCTTCAAAGTTCCTCATCTCCCACAAAATAAATTGAATCCAATGAAGCTTAAAGACCACAAAGATGCCCTTTCTTGCTACAAGAACCTAAAGCGGAGTTGGGTGGCTTAAAATTTAAGTTATTTTAAAAGTAGTGTTCTAGTTCCATATAACAGTTTTACTAAATACTAGTACAATAATATAATACTAGAATAGGTTTACAAAATATTAGGAACCTAAATGTTCTTAGTATATCCTAAGAGATAAGATTGATTAAGGTCCGTTGGGAAAGTTTTATTCATGATAAAATTAGATTTTTAACACACCCTAATGGATGTACCATTACCATGGTACTCTAAAGTTCTGATGCATATCTCGTATGTTCAGAAAGGGCTATGATCTCCCTTGTGGACATGGACAGATCATTACTTGAGTTCGAGGTATAGGTAGAGCCAAGTACATACTGTCAAGCAGACTCATGTACTCATACATCTACCCCCTTTATACTACCTCTATCTGACAGAGCCATCAACACCATACCGCCTCCACCATGCCAACACTGGAGCCATCAACACCATACCGCCTCCACCATGCCAACACTGGAGCCATCAACACCATACCGCCTCCACCATGCCAACACTGGCTTCCTCACCGCCTCATGCTGTACAACTGGAGTTATACTAAACTTATTTAAAGGTTGTCTATCATCTTTTGAAGTTTATTTTTAATTAACTCTATGAGTTTAAGAAGAAAATCAAATAAGAATCATTAAATTTCTTCCATAGGTGAGTTCAATTTATACTGGTATACGAGAACTATTAAAAGTTATTTTAGACAAATATTTGATTTCTTTGATAAAATCTTACTAGAAAATAGCTCAAAACTAAAAGATTTTAGATATATGACTGATTATTTTTGAGATACTACTCTTATAAACACTTAATATTGAGTCAAACCTTGAATCATAATATATGTTTTACTTATTACAAGAGATTTTTGGCTGAGTAACCATTAAAGATAAATAGAAATGGCTGTGAATAGTTACAATAATTGATAAAAAAACTCGAGGAAACAAGGTCATTTACTTTTCTTGTTTATTTTTCAGGAGATACCAAAAATTATGTTTTACTATAACTTAATACCTACAAATTAATTTCATGTATGAAACCAATATTTTTATCAATTAGCTTTTAAATTATGTTTTTAGATGGCATTATGGTTGAAAATGCAACCGTCATGTGTGCTTAGAAATAAATTGTGTTTTTGGGATGTTACAAGATTTTGATGAGCAATTTCAATAAAATAGTAGACTACGACAAAGCAAAATGGCTAAGCCAAACCTGCCGTTCGTAAAAAAAGATTTATAAAAATATTTTTTTATTTATTTAAAATTCGAGTACTAAAATTTTTCATCAGTTTATTATAAATTGACTTGGTCTAACAGCACCAATTAATTTAGACATAGAAAGGTTTGCCACTACATTTAAATATTTGTCAGAAATGTCTTAGTGAAGGAATATAAAAACTAAGCAATTACATTACTGAGAAGCAGTGTACTGTGTCTATGTAGTTATCGGCAGACTTGAATAAATTCCTCCAGTGCACACTGTTGGCTGGGACGATGAATTACAAAGATTAAAGAGAGTCTGCAAGAGGCTCGATATCAAATCCATTTCATTCTTTATTACGAAAGATGTATTGAAACTATCATACTGTTTTATCGTCATTCACAATTCCAAAAATAAAAACTCTTCACATAGCAGGATTGCGTGCTTTCCATGCAAACGTTTCACCATGGTTTTCATGGTTAGGTTTGAACACATAATATTTACATTACGAGTATATTAAAAAAGTAGGATTTTAGATGTAGATAGTAAAATTATTTTTTGGAATGGAATAATTATTATAGCATTGATTGAAAAACAAACATGACAATACTAAATTATATAATTATGTATGTGTGTGTGTGTAAACTAACAAATATAAAGTAAATGATTATATAATATTTATAAAACCCACATCTATAAGAAACTAGTGTGATGGAGGGATGAATAGTTGGGTCAGACAAAACCCAATCAGTATTCGGTTGGTGGAAATTACCAGAGATGATTATTGTAGTGTTAGTAGTATGTAGTGATGAGATGGCACAACACTGACGGTGACGTCGTACACACACAAATAGAAAATAGATGACTGGGTAACTGAAAGGATGAATAGATTGTTATGGATTTGTGTATTTATTATATTATTGTCCCGAAATATGGTGGTTTTGATCATAATAAAAATGTGACAATATGAGCCATTTTTGTGTCCTTGGTGGTCGTGGTCAAACAGAAAAATATGGGAGATTAGAGCAGCTGGAACTGTGTCCAGGCTGGTCCAGGGCATCCTTGTGAAAATAAAAGACTCGTAGATCTATATCAAAATACGCTAGGATTAGTGGGTTAATGAAATGGAGTTTACCATAAGTAAATACTTTACATAAAAGTAGGCAAAACGTGATGACGTGTGGTTAACAGTTACCAGGTTGATGCCTGAAAGAGAAAGAAAAGTGTTTCAAAGGGTAATCTCATAAGTTTCGTCTCGCAGTGAAGAAGAGAGCCATACTAAAAGGTTCATACTTGTGTACATGTAGAATTACTCACCTTTTTTACTCATCAAAAGACCAAAATTCTAATATGATCTTAAAATAAAACATTAACAAACAGAGTATTATTTTTCACCAATCAGCGAAAAATAAATAATAAATGAAAATAATTATTGGAGAAAGGAATGTTTAAACAAAAAATGCACATTATTCCATTGATACGTCAAACTCTCTTATGAGCTAGAGTCAAAACTGAAACCTTTGAAATAAAAATGATTGCCTTACAGTTGAACAGTTATTGAAACCCTCCCCAGGGTGCTCCTCGCTCCTCATCTCTTACATTTTTACAAGATCCCTCGGGATGCCTATAGCCTATAGCCATCTCCGATCAACATTATCAAAGAAATGAAAGTAAGTATTCTGCTTACAATATGAATATATATAGTTTTATCAGTTACTAACTTTAAGTATTAAATGATATATTTTAAACAGTTGTCACTAATAACAAACAAAATACTATCCAAGACTAATACAAACATAAAGCCACACTATGACAATGCAAATTATATTTTATTTACATATTTTTTTAAATATGGGTACTCATATAATTTCCTTATCTCACTTTCAAGAAGGTTTTAATAAGACAACATAAGTTTTCTCTAGACTTTCTCACTAGTAAAATTAGATTTACTGCAAATAGATGAAAAATAAAAGTTCCTATATTCACCAGGTTCAATAGTTTGAAAATATATTCTTCACGTAATGTCAAACTAAATATCCTGTTTCACAGAGGTATAAAGTTGTTGCAAATGTGTGTTACTCCCCACAAAGGTTATATCCTGCTCTACAGAGGTAGAACGTTGTTGCCAATGTGTGTTACTACCCACAAAGGATATATACTGTTCCACAGAGGTAGAACGTTGTTACCAATGATTGTT
This sequence comes from Nephotettix cincticeps, assembly GCA_023375725.1. Lineage (NCBI taxonomy): Eukaryota > Metazoa > Arthropoda > Insecta > Hemiptera > Cicadellidae > Nephotettix > Nephotettix cincticeps. The sequence continues at coordinate 32,990,008 of CM041786.1, forward strand.
ACACCCCACAAAGGTTATACCTTGTTCCACAGAGGTATAACGGTATTGTCCATGTTTGTTACGCCCCACAAAGGTTATACCTTGTTCCACAAAGGTTATATCCAGTTACACTTAGGCAGAACGTTGTTGTCAATGCTTGCTACGCCCCACAAAGGTTATATCCAGTTACACTTAGGCAGAACGTTGTTGTCAATGCTTGCTACGCCCCACAAAGGTTATATCCAGTTACACTTAGGCAGAACGTTGTTGTCAATGCTTGCTACGCCCCACAAAGGTTATATCCAGTTACACTTAGGCAGAACGTTGTTGTCAATGCTTGCTACGCCCCACAAAGGTTATATCCAGTTACACTTAGGCAGAACGTTGTTGTCAATGCTTGCTACGCCCCACAAAGGTTATATCCAGTTACACTTAGGAAGAACGTTGTTGTCAATGCTTGCTACGCCCCACAAAGGTTATATCCAGTTACACTTAGGCAGAACGTTGTTGTCAATGCTTGCTACGCCCCACAAAGGTTATATCCAGTTACACTTAAGCAGAACGTTGTTGCTAATGTTTGTTACGCCCCACAAAGGTTTGTTACGCCCCACAAAGGTTATACCTTGTTCCACAAAGGTTATATCCAGTTACACTTAGGCAGAACGTTGTTGTCAATGCTTGCTACGCCCCACAAAGGTTATATCCAGTTACACTTAAGCAGAACGTTGTTGCTAATGTTTGTTACGCCCCACAAAGGTTGTATCCTGTTCCACAGAGGTATAATGTTGTTGGCAATATTATTACGCCCCACTAAGGTTCGGCAACACCTTGTTGACTCACCTTCATTTAAAATATTCTTTTTATAACCAAAAAGATAGTCAAATTTGTAAGTCCTCCGAATAGGCTAAAGCCAGCAATTAACGGTCCATTACGATTTTTATTACAGGATATTTTATTTAATCAAAGATCTACTCGCGAGGAAAACCTGAAAAGTTTAAACTAATTACGTCATTGTCTTTGTTGTCAAGATAATCGTATGTCATGACTTTTTCTCCAAATTATTTTGTGCTATTATTGAAAGTGTTAAATTATACAGTAAAAACTTTTAAAACAGAGAGTTATCTACAAATTGGAACTTGGTTTTGGGATATTAATTCAGCACCATCACCAATGTACCAGGAATAAACTGTGGGAAACGTACGGAACATATAAAAAATATAACAGAAAATAATTGCAAACGAACAGTTATATTGTTTTATTTTTTCACTTGTTTATCTGGAAAACATTCCATGTGATATTAAGTTATATTTACAATACATGAAACAGGAATGAATTTGTGGATGGCCCAGGAACACCACTTTATGACAAATGGGTCAGCCACTCCAACCACTATGTCGAACAGCTGTTGTTTACGGCTGTGTGGTCTTGGTCTACTAGGTCATCGTTGTCTCTGTATTTATTGTAATTTTAAAATTTTAACAGTAATAGAAAATAAGCTAATTTTTGAAGGCTGTTTAATCTTCAATAGCTGAAACAATTGTCTTCCGCTAAGAGTTAGGAAGCCAATGTTATGAGGCTTAAAGAGGAAAGTTAGGGAAGCTAATCAAGAAGTAATTTGGTTCTGTTCAAGATATAGTCTTACTTACACTTTTGACGACATCCCTATTTTAAGTTCCTAAATACGTTAAGTAGTATCTTTTGATAGAACCTAACAAACTGCAGTAGTATTAACACCCCTAAAGGACTTCTAATAAAGGATTTCTTTAAAATTTGATTGTATTTTATCCAAAAACCATTCATTCAAAACATCCATTCTTACTGTGGCTATTCAGGACCTAAATATAGGATTAGTTTAAAATCAATTAAATTGTTATACTATATAATGTTTCATGAAAGGTAAAGTATTTATATTATTTATTATTAAATACGATTATATTATTTTTACAGTATAATACTTTTATTATATTTACAAATAATTATTTCTAAGTAAACTATATGTAATATTTTTATTATTTTTACTCTTTCACTCGTTGTGTAAGTGTGTCAATGAATGAAGGTCACTTGGCATGATTTCATTTTTCAAAAATAATTAAATTATTTTTACAAATTTGGTAACCCAAGTGAAAATTAATAAGTTTATAGTTATCTATGATTCATGAAGTATTATAGTAAAATAGTTTTAATTATGAAGAAGGGTTTGTGAAAAACTTACTTAACTCAGTATAGAGTCTATGAGAAATTTGAGATGAAGATGAACTATTTTATTAAATTTAGTTACGATGTAAATCCACCGCAGGCGAAATAGCCAGAGGGTGTCTTGTCTGCTCCCCTGGTCAACGAGGTTATTAAACTCCGAACCACTTTGAAGTTTTATCTCTTTACTAGGAAACTTGATTGCTACGTAAATTCAATTTTAAATTTAAACCAGGCTATTATAGCTTATAGTGAAGGGGTACATTTATGTTTCTTCCTTAGAATAACGAATAATCTTCAAAACGTATTAACAACTAAACTCATTCTCTATTAAGCCTATGATTTTTTAAAGTTTGTTTTGGAGAAATTATGTTGGCATTTTTTCGTCTAATTCAGTTCGAAGAGATTACACCAATCCCCCTTTCATTAAGTGTTAACACGTCAGGGTAGATTTCAAATTAAGTTGCCTTCAGGAACGAGGATTGGAGATACTCCCAATGCCCTCACTTTAGGACAAACTCTGTTTAATTACTACTCTTTCTTAAATTTATTTCAAACTATATTATTTTATTAATTTCAGGTATCATCTCAATCATAAAAAGTATGGTACATTTAAATTGATAAAGTGTGAAATATTACATAATGTGCTTGATTTAAACTATAAGTAAACACCCCGTAGATATAGCCTCAAAGCATTCTAAGAATAACAACTTCTCAATGTGAAATCGTTTAAACTAAACGATATAATTAAAACTATTGGTGCATTATCTGCCTTGGAAATTTTAATCAGTACAGTACCTATATAAAACTTTAACTGATTTGAGTTACAACAGCCAGTCCGAAGAAAATTAAAAACAGTTAAAACATTTTACTTACCTCATTTTCTTGTTTATACTTAACCCTTTTGCATCTACAGCTTTACTTATTTACTTAATAAATACAAACCAAGCTTCAATTTGATACGATTAGTATTTGATAGACTAATGACAAACCTTTCTACTTTATCAAAGGGTAAATTATGTAATAAATACACTGAATACATAACCATAGACGTATAAAACCTGCCTTTGGAATGCAAAATAGAAAAAAAAGAATGTTGTTATTGCTATTTTATGGGAATAGCATATGAACAATAATGTTACGTGAAAAATTAAAGAGTTTTGAGTTTGAAAAGTGGAGTAAACTCCCCTGCAAGGGCAAAGGGGTTGATTGGTCCAAAAATATGAATTTAACTAGATGCAATGGACTGACCGAATCGGAATACAGATATTATTTTAAAATAATAAATGATGTGGCCCCTGTTCGTATTTTAAACTGAAGGTCGAAAGACGGGCACCAGTGACGGCATTGTTCCGACACTGAGAAATTGTCCAAAGATTGATCTTCTTCGTAACACAAGACATCATGTAATATATACACAATACATTGCATGATATATTTATGTATCATTTTCTCTTGTGTAGATTGACACTATTTTATTAAATTTAGTTACGATGTAAATCCACCGCAGGCGAAATAGCCAGAGGGTGTCTTGTCTGCTCCCCTGGTCAACGAGGTTATTAAACTCCGAACCACTTTGAAGTTTTATCTCTTTACTAGGAAACTTGATTGCTACGTAAATTCAATTTTAAATTTAAACCAGGCTATTATAGCTTATAGTGAAGGGGTACATTTATGTTTCTTCCTTAGAATAACGAATAATCTTCAAAACGTATTAACAACTAAACTCATTCTCTATTAAGCCTATGATTTTTTAAAGTTTGTTTTGGAGAAATTATGTTGGCATTTTTTCGTCTAATTCAGTTCGAAGAGATTACACCAATCCCCCTTTCATTAAGTGTTAACACGTCAGGGTAGATTTCAAATTAAGTTGCCTTCAGGAACGAGGATTGGAGATACTCCCAATGCCCTCACTTTAGGACAAACTCTGTTTAATTACTACTCTTTCTTAAATTTATTTCAAACTATATTATTTTATTAATTTCAGGTATCATCTCAATCATAAAAAGTATGGTACATTTAAATTGATAAAGTGTGAAATATTACATAATGTGCTTGATTTAAACTATAAGTAAACACCCCGTAGATATAGCCTCAAAGCATTCTAAGAATAACAACTTCTCAATGTGAAATCGTTTAAACTAAACGATATAATTAAAACTATTGGCGCATTATCTGCCTTGGAAATTTTAATCAGTACAGTATATAAAACTTTAACTGATTTGAGTTACAACAGCCAGTCCGAAGAAAATTAAAAACAGTTAAAACATTTTACTTACCTCATTTTTTTGTTTATACTTAACCCTTTTGCATCTACAGCTTTACTTATTTACTTAATAAATACAAACCAAGCTTCAATTTGATACGATTAGTATTTGATAGACTAATGACAAACCTTTCTACTTTATCAAAGGGTAAATTATGTAATAAATACACTGAATACATAACCATAGACGTATAAAACCTGCCTTTGGAATGCAAAATAGAAAAGAAAGGAATGTTTTTATTGCTATTTTATGGGAATAGCATATGAACAATAATGTTACGTGAAAAATTAAAGGGTTTTGAGTTTGAAAAGTGGAGTAAACTCACCTGCAAGGGCAAAGGGGTTGTTTGGTCCAAAAATATGAATTTAACTAGATGCAATGGACTGACCGAATCGGAATACAGATATTATCTTAAAATAATAAATGATGTGGCCCCTGTTGGTATTTTAAACTGAAGGTCCAAGGACGGGCACCAGTGACGGCATTGTTCCAACACTGAGAAATTGTCCAAAGATTGATCTTCTTCGTAACACAAGACATCATGTAATATATTCACAATACATTGCATGATATATTTATGTATCATTTTCTCTTGTGTAGATTGACGTCCGCACTATTGAATACTATATCAACCGCAAAGACTATCCTAATAATAAGACCAGTTCGTAATTCAGACGCAATGGTTCAGATTCCACGTTAAACTGTTGGTCCCTTAGATACGCCATTGACTGTTGAGCTATTAATTAACAGGTCTGTTTAAGGAACATGCAAGCCTTAGACAGTAACAACACTACAAGATCACGCCACAATCATCCTACACTCTTTTTTCATTCATACTTGGCTTAAAATACCTACATTGTGGTACGGTTGCTATTTCAATAATCGAATCTAATCTAATGAGGCAAATTATTGCTGACCAGTTTAGAGCCAGAGGTAAATATAAAGTTTATGAAGAGGTCACTGCTACCTAAATAAATGGGTCAATAAGGCGAAATGATATCCAATACTATAATACGAGCAAGGTTTGTATATATATTTGCACACGGATCTCGAAAACGGCACTAAGGATTTTCTTTAAATTTTGGAAATAGCTGATTTTCCGAGTATAAAATGAGTTCTAGATAGGTCTAATGTCCAGGAAAATTCGTGTTTTCTTGTAATATTAGGTGTACAATCTAAAAATTTAACATTACGCTTATGGAGAATCAAATGTAAACAATACAAACCAAAACGGCTGTTTATAACCGTTTGACAGTTCTTGATTGAAGACGGCAAAGAACAATATGTGAATGGAGGTTTTTCATAAATATTTATTTTATGTATGTAATAAATGTAAAATTATCAGGTTACTAAACAATTTGTAAAAACTTAAGGGTAACATAACTGTGCGAAATAAAAGCAGGAAAGAGTATTTCCAAAATCTTCCGTGTTTTTATAGAAAACGTATTTGTTGTATTGCTTGAAGCCACTGTAACAAACCAATTAATATGTGTAAATTAAATTTCTCTTTTGCTTTTCAATCCTCATTCCGTTTATATCAAAATCAGTTGGTCACAGGCTAATAATAACTGTATGGATAGTTAAACAGTAAATGATTGGCTAAAACAATTGAGGTTGGCTAAAAGACCTTAACCGGCATTGCTCATTTGGCAGACGCCGTGGTCCAGCGGTAGTGTGTAGGCTTCGTAGTATGAAGGTCGCGTGTTCTAACCCCATCAGGGGCAATACTTTTTGTTCAGTGCTATATTAGTTATGGTGTATTAAATCGGTTTTATTTAAACCACATAAATTTTTTCATTGAGTAATAAATGTGTTTTAATTTTTCTAGTTAATATTTATAATACATGTATTATTCTAAACGAGCAAAGCTCGGTCACCAGGTACTAGAAATTAATGAGAGAAAAAAGGTCAAGGCAGTATCACAGTTTATCCAACTATATGGTTTGATAGTGGAGTGGATCAGTCTACAGATGTCAATAATGAAAAAAATCTATATTTACAAAAACACTGTCCCTTTCTACAACAACAAATATAACATAAAAGAATTTGAAATATTTGAAATTTTAATTGGTGCAAGATGAACCATTCCAGAATGTTGGAATATTTGTTCCAAGAGTTTTGTAGAAAATTTAACCTGGATGGATAGGTTTTTAATATCAAAAAAATACGCCATTAGGATCAAATACGCCATTAGGATACTACGAAATCATCTATACAATAGTTAAAATTAATTATAAAATTTTATGTATTCATTGAAAATTCTTTTTTTATTTTCAATGTGTAAAAGATGTTAGTTAAATTAATTATATTCAGTGTATAAATAAACGGTAAAGTGGGCTGACACATTCCCTCTCCGTTAAGTAATTTTATTCACAACAACAATCTGTAATAAAAATACCATATTCTTTAATGTTTATTATTATTAAATAATATAATAATAATATGAAATAATAATAATTAATACCATTTTAGAATTCATTGTTTCAAAAATAATTATCCAAATTCTAAAAATAACAACAATAAAAAACTAAGTTAAATTAATTGTTATAATTGAATGGGGGAAATACCCCACCCCCGGTAATACCAAGATTTTTTGGGCAGGAATGGTGGGTGGTATGACCTTATGATGCATACCATGTTTCATGGAAAAAGGTTTGGAAATAAGTAAGAAATATTATTTAGTATTCTTCTTAAGAAAGACATTGGACGCTCTCAGACAACTTACTGCGTTTATCATGGACAGTAAATTTCATTTTTCCCTAGAACAGTTAGTCTTACAAAAATAATTCAAATTTGTTTATTTTTTAAGCTGGCTTTAATGGTAGTAGCCAAATTACACTCTAGTAATAATGTTTTCGTGGAAACTTAAAGAAATGAATGCTTGACATTTAAAAGCGCATAACCTTTGAACCGTCATTTTTACAGACATGCGGGTGATGTAGTACTAATTTTATCAAATCTTTAGAGCAATTTTTGGATTATGATTGTTTCGACACACACACACCAAATACTATCGTATAGGTGGGAGAAAGTAAAAATCTATTTCCTCATTGTTTCCCGAGTGTTTATCATGAAAATGGTATTATCGGCTTGGTAAAAAACCAAGCTGATTAAACCCGCTCAAAAATTTTTAAAAAATCAAAAAGGACAAATTATGTGTCAGACCGTCGATACCATTTATTTAGTTATTTTTGTATATATCTTATTAAAGAATAATATACTGATCAGAATATCAATTCCCCAAATTACGTTCGATGTTTACGAAAAAATCAAACATTTTATTTAAATAAGAGTCTTTATTCAAAGAAGATAAATAACAAGTTTTCCTTCCACTTATTTTTGGACTACATTTGAAAGTGGACCAATATGTCCCATGTTAACCGAACCTTCAGTTTAATATGGATAAAGCACATGAACATAAATATATTTCCTTTATTTGTAAAATGACGGTTCAAACTTTACAAGGTTTTAAATGTTAAAGAAATAATAATTACTTCAGACAAAACATTAAATTTTAATAACAATTTGACTAATACTATTAAAACCAGTTTTGAAAAAATTCACCTTAACACGCTTTTAAGCATATGGTTGATCTGGGTAAATTTATATTTTAGATTACTAAGAAGTTAGAAACTTTTTGTCAGTTGATTGTTGCAGTTTATTTTTCACAGAAAAATTGGAAGTTTTTGAAAAATATAACCTGTAAAAATTGTGGCAATAAAATATATGTACAAAACTCTAACTTTGATCAAAACCAATGTTAAGATATTTTATATTGTATTTATTGCAGTTTTACTAATAAATAGGGTTTCAGATTCCTTGTGAATAAACAAATAAATAGAGTTACGGTTGCTTTACAAAATATAAATTGTTATTTCATGTATTATACTTTATAGAAATAATACTTTCCTATTTGTTCAAATTGTTTTCAACGCATATTTGAATAGAAAATACCAACAAAATATTTATAAAATTGAATTTTCTTGAGCTTAAAGACTTACAGCCTTCACTGCTTACCTACAACTGATCGGCTTTCATGAGTGAAGAACTTTTGGTCTGAAAATCTTCTTTCTGTAGCTTAACGTGCACAGAACTGTAAAGGATGTATATAAAATCCCTTAAATTCTTCTCAGAAACGAAAAAATACGTTTCTGTGTTGTAGATTATGTGAGAGTCTAAACAAAATGACTATCAATAAATATAGCTGGATATCGTATGCTGGATATTTATATAAATAAGAAGAGCTTTTATTAAATTAAAAACTTGATCCTAAACAATCTTTAACAAAATAATGTTTTCTCTTTAATTAAATACAAGAATAACTAATAAACAAAATGAGATACTTTTATTTTTGTAAAGGACATTATTAGGATTAGGAACAATGGGCGGTCATCTCAACTCTACCTTGTGTAAAGGTGTTCTCTAAGGCCTTCCGTATTTTTTTTTATTACTCTCACACATTCAACATCATATCTGGGTATTCAATTCTAGATTTGTAGATGCACTGTAGAGTATTATACTATTGTAATGTGTAGTTTGATACATGTATTGTGGAATGTTATACTATTGCACTATGACCAATCCATACTTCGGGCGAAAAAGGTTAATCTCGATCGTACTTAGCACTGTGATCACCCCGATGAGGAAACCCCTAGTGGCGTAATAATCACAAGATCCAGCCCGAAGTAATGAGCAAAACTGTTTCAGGCTAGTCCTAGGAGGTGAGAAGGAGACGGTTTGATGGGTGCGAGTCCCACACTACCGGGTGCATTAGCACTACCTCCTCCTCCCAAATATAAGAATAAATAAAATATATTCCTCATATTATATATAATATTATGTGCATGGTTTAACTGTAAGCTATAAAGCATTTACACCCAAAACTAAAAAAGTATCAGACTTGGTCGAAAATTTGTTTGTTAATTTCTTTGAATGGCGTGATAAATGGAGATTTAACGAGTGCATGAGTGAAGATGAAGTGAAGTATGGACCGGACGAGGTGACAGGCGCGGAGCCAGACGGATAAGAAAAACACTTCCCTCGGATTTAAAAATCTCCTAATAACATTGGGTGTTGCCATTTTTATTTTTACTCAATAAACACAAATTATCTAAACTGCTAGATAATTTGACTGCTAAGGTTAAGGGTATTTAGTTAATTTTTTTATATAAATAAGAAATTGACCTTCTAAATATCTATGTATTATATTACTTAAGAAGACTGTAATGGAACTAGGATCTGTGAATGTACCAACTTTGTCAAATAAAAAAAGTACAGTTGAAGAGATTTTTCACCCAATTTCAGTGTCATTTTATTTTTCTTTGTCCAAAAATTTAGCTTATTATCATGATTACATTTTATCCTGAAAGTTAAAATTAAAAATGCACAATGTTAATAGAGATTATTTAAAATTTAATTTGTCATGTTTTTGTGTTTTGAAATATGTTATTTTCCGTTGGTTAAAATACTATACAAATTAAATTGTCATTATATCAGTATCATTTTCCATTTGGCCTGCGAAACCTACATTTTTTTAACGCCTTCCGTAACACAGTAGGCAGTTACACGATTTCATGCAAATATAAATGTAGATTACTTTTACATCATATAATTATGTTAGAGACTATATTTTTATTATATATATATATATATAAAGTACAATCATGCACATACAGGGGAACAATTAAGTCTTAAGACGACTTTATGATTTGAAAAATGAAGCCACAACCCAATTTGGCAAAATCATTACCAGACCACCTGGATTTCTTCTCAGTGACTCTCCCAGCTTTCAAGTCTGCTCTTCGAGGCCTGCAAAACTCAACTTAGTGTGCTAGCTCTATTTTTTTATCCTTTATTATTGAATATTATTGCTACGTAATGTTCTTATATATACATATATTTTTTCTTTACACACTATAAAGTGGTCAAACAGTTGGAAGAATAAATAAATCATTACTGGTAACAGAAAGCGACTTTTGTTGTCCACATGTTATCAGATACTGTATCACCTTTGGAGCCCATGAGAAGTAAGTTCTAAATCTTAAATGTAAAGATAGGTTGATATGTATATCAACTTAAAGGTTTTGACCTTTTGAGATCCGGTTTCGGGCGATGTATTCAAATTTTAAAAGACCTACAATTCGATGACAAATTTGACGCATGCTGCAACTTAAGAATTTACTTAAAACTCCTTATGGGCTGGTCCAGCTTAAACTGTAACAAAAAAGATTAATTCAAAACAAAATGGTGGTGATTTGAAGTTCATTACTTTCCATTTTCAACCGCCATTTTGTTTTGAATCAGCCTTTTAATTCCGAATTTGCAGCATTGTTTTAAGTTCAACAAGACCTTTTATTTGATATACTATACTATACTTACTTTTAAGATTTTCAAATTACCCCCCTTAGGCCGTCACTCACAGGTGCATCGATCACCTTGTACAAACAAAAATATCTTACTATTACCAGCAACGACATAACAAATAAAGTTGTTGTGATGAAATAGTTGTGTCTGTGTTGTAAAATTTATCTAAAGTTTTGATTAAAAGAAATGTAAGGTCCAAAAAAATAGTTTTTTGGTGTGTAATATGAGTACAAAGTATTTTAGTAGGTTAAAATAGTCGAGTTTTTAGATCTTATACTATAATCATATCACACAAAAACGGTTTAAGAAGAAGTATGTTTGATCTTAATATTGAAAACTTTACTCACTTAAAAACATTTGTTAATGGATTTGTATCCAATAACGTAACAAACAAAAAATGTTACCAAGTAAAAATTAACTTTTATTATTTATTACTCATTAAAAAATCTAATAGTTGGTTGAATCAGTCCTGGCTCGAGTAAGATAACCAAAGGGAATCTTTAAACAAATTCCGATTGTATTGAAACAGAAATGATTGAGAAGCGGTAAGCTGCGAAGTCTATTTCAATATCGCTCACTGCGAGCCAATCGTCTTTGTACCTCTTTATTACTGACTCCGTCTTTTCCTTTCAGCTTTTCAGATACGGAAGTATTAAAAGTAATGCATGTGTATGAAGAACGTTGTGAAATCATTTTCTTTAATTTATCGATAAAATATTTTATTTCTTATCAATTTTCAGAGCACAAACATTTTCAGCCTTCTTTCATTTATAAACCAAAATTTATATGAAAATAAACCATGTTTGTGCACTTTTAGCGGTAAGCCCGTCCTTTATATGGGTCATAACATCCACTATTATACTTACTTCCATGCCAAAACATAAACCTAAAGCCTTTAGGAAATAAACACAAAAAATGCATTCGCAGCTTGATTGTGTTACATTAATTTACAATTAGATAAATGGTTTTAGATTAGAATATTTTTACGCAAATCATTATACCATACAGATTGGGAAACAGTAAGATAACGTTTTAATTTTGAACAATTTTAAATAAAAAACATAATGAAATGAAAATGAAAATGAAATTGTTGAAAATGAAAAAGTTCACTGTCGTAAGCACATTACAGTATTGACAAAGTCGAAAATACAATTATATATAGATTTAGTCACATTTATAAATTCAAAAAACAACAATAATAGCATTAAAGCAATCAACACACGAATATTAATACAATTTAACAATAATAAATATACATAAACATAATTTATAACAATCAATAATTAAATTCAACAAATATCTATAGCAAAACAAGGCCTAGTTTACACAATATAAAATTCTTTACTTAAATAAATAATTTAAAATTCAATTTTATTTAAAGAAAAAGACTCATTTACAGAATAAAAAGGATTTTCTAAGAGCCAACAAAAAAAATTATTTTTAAAGGTTTTTCCATAATATTTATAGATTTATTTGTTTAATTTATTATATATGTGGAGGCAAATTAATTACTGTGTGGCTCTTATTGCTCTTAGTGAAATCGATGAAAGTCAATAGCAGCATTATTTTTTGACGGGTATCATATCTATGTTTGCAACAGTGCAACAGTGATTAATGAGATGTGGATTTTTAAAAAGGTAAACGATTAAATCAAATATATACAAATTAATAACTGTCATAATCTGGGAGGATGCAAAAAGGGGCCTACAATGATCTAAACTTCCAGCTAGATTGATTACTCTTATTGCCTTCTTTTGTTATAGAAGAACTTCATTGATTCAACTAGAGTTTCCCCATAGTATTAGGCCATATCTAAGAATAGACTGGAAGTAGGAAAAATATGACGTCTTCACATAAGTTAGACTAACACAAGATGTAAGGCACCTGAGAAGATAGATTATCCTTGATAATTTAGCTGTTACGAAATCAATATGCTGGCTCCATGTTAAATGTTCATAAAAAAGACTCCTAGAAATTTCACATCTCGCTTATAATGATAATCATTGCCGTCTGAAGGGAAAGGGCGCAAGCTAAAGACAATTTTCTGAGTTTTTCCGGCATTCAATAAAAATCCATTGGAATTAAACCACCTCGAAGCCTCATTAAAGGAAGATTCAGCGAGTTGCTCCAGCTGCCCAAAATCACAATGCATGTCAACGAAGGTGGTGTCATCCGCATAGAGAAAACAATCAGCATTTACGGAATTAGGAAGATCGTTTATAGCTAAAAGAAAAAGTAAAGGTCCCAATATGGATCCCTGAGGGACTCCCCATGTGACCTCCAACTCCCTTGTCCACTGTCCATCAATGTATATCTTTTGTCTCCTTTGACTCAAGTATGACTCAAAAAACTTAAGAGGAGAACCATTTATTCCATAATACGACAGTTTCATCAATAGATCAGTGTGGTCCACACAATCAAAGGCCTTGCTCAAGTCACATAACGTGGCATATGCCTGAGCATAGGCCTTACCTTCGAAAGCAGATAGAATCCGCCGCAAAAACCTATACATAGCATCAACTGTAGAAAAGCCCCTTCTAAAACCAAACTGTGATATACTAAGCAAGTTGTTATTTTCTAAAAATTGTTAAAAATTGTTAAATCTTTTCTAAAAGTTGTCGTAGACCACATTCCCAATCAATGATTATAATAATTATTATTTTAGATTTACAGCTGGTGGTTAATATTTTCTACTAAATCAGTTTTATATTAAAAAATTAAATTGGATTGCTACATTGTTTGTACATTAAAAATACAATTACGTTAAAAAAATTTAGCAAAAATTTAATTTTTCATGTTTTTGGGGTTTGAAATATGTTGTTTTCCGTTGATTAAAATACTACGGTAAATGAATTAAATTTTGAATTAATATTTATATCATATTTCGTTAGGCTCGCGAAACCAATGCTTTTCAAAAACGCCTTCCGTTGCAGGATAAGCAACTTCCGCAACATGCAAATACAAACATAGGTTTCTCCAAAAATGACATTACATGCAAATATAAATGTAGATTACTTTTACATCATATAATTGTTAGAGACTATATTTTTATTATTTTTATATATTATATTAAGTACAATCATGCACATACAGGGGAACAATTAAGTCTTAAGACGACTTCATGATTTGAAAAATGAAGCCACAACCCAATTTGGCATAGAGTATTTATTTTCACAATATATATAAAACACGCAAATATGTATACATGGTGACAATAATTTGTAATTCTTAAGACGAATTTATAATTTTAAAACTAAAACTATTTCATATTCCAATTAGGCAAATACTTGTACCAGAAGGCTACTTCGTTGTCCACAAGGTGACAGTACGGCCCATGAGAAGTTGCAAATGTTAAATGTAAGCAAAGGTTTATTTGTACACCAACTTAAGGGTTTTGACTTTTTGAGATCCGGTTTCATGTTGCAACTTATATAAATTCACTTCTAACTCCTTAAAGATCGATCCAGCTGAAACTGGATCGCCAAGGTCTATCGAAAAAAATGGCAGTGATTTGAAGTTCATAACTTTCCATTTTGAACCATCATTTTGTTTTGAATAAAGCTCTTAAAGCCATGTTTGTAGCATTTATTTTTAGTTTAACAAGACCTTTACTCTGATATACAAATCAACCAATACTTTCTTCTAGGATTTTCAAATTACCCCCTTAGGCCGTTACTCACAGGTGAAATCGACCACCAAGTACAAACAAACATATCTTACTATTACCAGCAACGATATGGTAAACTTAGTTGTGATTTCTCTAATTAATTGTTATAAAGGCATAAAGTCGTCCTGAGACTTAATTACCACCCTATATATTAACCTGTGTCAATTGATATGATATATTTGACAGGATTATCCTCCTAGCGACTGTTGAATTACGGATTGGTCAACTGACAAAACATCCTAAAGGTATTAATTTTATCATTTCATATGCGTTTTATAGGTAGGCCTAATATGTGCCAATATTGGGTTATAAAATATTCAACAAAGAATTAATTTTAAGTGTTTGATTATATGAATGTTAATCACTTGAGAATATTCATGAAGTAATTATTATTGTAAATTGATAAGGGACACCCAATTTTGCAATATTTTATTTTATTTTGTGTATTTCTACGCCAGTGGCAGTTTTAACGTTTTGATGGGGAACGGTCCAAACCCCGGTCTTGTTACTACCTAACGTCGACCTGTTGTTAGGAAGCATCATTAATTAATAGCCCAATGACAAATGGCGACTGGGTCCAGATTCGACCCTTGCGGGATTCGATCCGGCGACCTTCAGTTTTGAAGGCGGGTATTATAACCACTACACCACCCAGCCAGTTAAAATAAAGGTTATAGACAATATATGAAAAAAAGTAAAAAAAATATTTCCAAGCATTTAAGGACATTCATATACTCATAAATGTGTTTGTATTTTCAATAGCCGTTTGAATGAAAAAAGTTTAAGAATAAAAGTAATTATCAAACAACTCCTCGATCGTACCGAGGAGTAAAAGTTATTGCTTTTGATGCGCAGACGCATTGAATGTGCGTGGCGAATCAATCCCTGAATTGCGATAATGCACCGGAAACATATTGGATCCGAGTGAGATAAAAAACGGAGTTCTCTTAAACACTTCCGCTGCACTTTTTGTTCCACAAATCTGTTAACACCCTCCTTCCCACAAAGCTTAGACATATCCATGTAAAAAGGTAATCTGATCTAATCACTAGACCTTGGAATTAAGGTAACACGAAAACTTACTTATGTCATTAAACATTTTGAGATAATAAATAGACGACGTAATGTCTAAGTCAATGAACAGTAAGTAGAATAAATTATACAATTGACAAGCAGAACAATAATTTTATAAAATAATTTGACCATCAACATTAAAATTAACTTAAAAATATTAATTTGAGTCACTAGTCTACGACTAATGTTTTAAGAGAAAATATAAATTTTCAGTCTGTGGTAAACGCAGTAGATTGTCTGAAAGCGCCCCATCTTATTATTATGGAGAATGTTAAAAAAATCTACTCCTAATCTCTCAACCGTTTTCCATGAAACTTAGTTTGTAGTGTAAGATCACTTCAACCAACAAACACTCAAAATGGTTAGTTACCGTATTACCTGCGTGGGGGGTTATATCCTGAAAAATTCTAACAATTATTTGAACTGGTTTTCTCTTGTAAGTTTGAGGGTTGTGGCACACTAGCGCGACCGCGACCTCTCGCTGTCACACCCTTTGCGGATTAACCACCGATACGGACACGATACGGGATTATCTTACATTCTCACCATGGAAGTTAGCTTGATTATTTATTATTAATTCATAAAAAGACAAACTAGTTTAGATTGGAATATATACATCATACCTATCATTCGATTTTTAAAATTTGATACGCGGTAAGATAACGTTTTGATTTTGTATAATTTTGAAATAAAAATCAATGGTTGTGATTATTATTAATTTTAATGTTACAGTTGATGCGTAATACTTTCTACCAAATCTGTTTTATCTATAAAACGAAATTAGATTGCTGCATTGCTTGTACGTTTCTTGCATGTGAATTGGTTGAAATTATGCTATTTTGGCTCTTTTTACGTTTTATACCCTATAAAAGTCGAGATTAGACAGTCTCAACCCAATTTCTGTCTATCCGTCTCTCTTGCTGTAGCATTGATCAAGATAGTAACGCTTCACGAAGACCAGTAACCTTTATTACGGAAATTATTTTCCTTATTCTATATCTTTTGGAGCAGCATTCTGTTTACTTTAAACTAGCCCACAAACTATTAATGAAAAGTAACGAGGTCTCTGGAGCCTATATTTATGCAATATTGGCAAAACTTAACTATTAAAATGATTTCACAGAAAAACAGGTGTCAAATTAATATCAACATCAATTATTTGTTTATATTAGTAACTAGCTGACCCGGCGAACTTCATAACGCCTAACAACAAATATGTGCCAACTTAAGATTGACCATGTTCTGAAATCGCCATTTGTCATTGGGCTATTAATTAATGGTGCTTTCTAACAACAGATCGACGTTAGGTAGTAACAAGACTAGGGTTTGGACCGTTCCTTATTAAATTGTTAAAAAAATGCCGAGAGGCGTAGAAATACACAAAAATAAAATAGTATTACGGCTTCGTTGTAAAAGACTGCCTGGGTCACGGCATAGTTAATTTCAATAATACTGAAACGATAATACACATTAATAACATTCCCACAAAACAAATAAAACATAAGTAAGAAAACCCGGTAGTGGTTGTTGCAACTACTTTATTGATTATTGTTTGCAATCGAATGCTGACCTCGTATTAAAAGTATCATCAACAATGATCTTTTACTACCTAGGACTCAAAATACCATCACAATAATAAGTTTAGTCCAAGGGAGAAAAAGAACAACCTTTGCTCTTCAACACATGTATCTAAACCAGCTGATTTTGAAGAGGTATGACGAAAAAGATTTTATCGTATCGGGTGCTCTCGGTTTCATAGAAAAACGTTGTTTAAAGAACTTTTTAGCATTACATAAAGACACACAGAGGAACGGAGATATAGACGAACAAGCACTTTAAGAAAAAACCCTTTTCAAATTTTTAGGGTATAAATTATAAGAATGGGTTAAAATATTCTAATTGTAAGCAATTTACAGTCAAAGCTCTAATTTTATTTTCCTAGGTATTACCATTTAGACCCATAATTGTATTTAGTAGTGTTCACTTGACGATTCCTTGTGACGCGTAGAACGCAACATGCCAGTCATTAACTCCTGATTCATCGGCCACCAACCTGCTATTTATATAGCTCATAAAACGTGCTTTACGATGACCTTGCTAAGTGGCTGGCCGTGTATAGTCACTTTATGGTATACTGATGAGCAACTCGTGTTCTTAATCATATTAGATTAATATTATAAGGGACACATCTAAGTAAATAGTTTTGTAATACCATATGACATTTTGTTTAATAACAACGCTAGTAACAATTATTAATGTTTTTATAAACAACTATCTGACCCAGTGAACTTCGTAACGCCTAACAGTAAATACATGTTAACTTTAAGATTGGCCCAGTTTTGAAGTCAATAGCATTGCGGCTTTGTTGTGAAAAATTAGATATTCTGGATCACGGCATAGTGAATAACAATACTGAAACGATTAGACATATTGATAACATTCCCACAAAACAAATAAATCTGAACGAAACATGACTGTAATACGGCTTTTATAGGAAGGATATACAACAGCTGATTATTATAATAAACTTAATATGTATAAATATTGAATTAATTTTTATTCGGCTAACTTTTAATCAGATCGAAAATAAAAAGTATAAATACATTATCCCCAAAAGCGTTAACTATTAACGTGGCGAATAAAGCTGTTAATTTTGTACAGCACATATTTAATTCATAGTTTTTCATAAATGAATCATTCAGGTGGCATTGGATAGTGACGCATATTGCTAATGGAAACCAACAGTTGTAGCTTAAAAAATCAAATGTTTTGATTGTATAACATTTGTGAACAAACTGAGTCCCCATAATGTTAACATTAGAAATTTAAAATGCCATAAAATGGAAAGTTATGGAGTTTTCGAAAAACTGTTTTCACTAAAACCTTCCTGGACACATATAGAGCCATTCGCTAAAATGTCGTAGCAATTGGATGAGTAGTTGGTCAACGCATAAAGTACATACATACATACATACATTTTTATATATAGAGATGATACCGCCAAAGATTACCTGTTGTTAGAGAGATAATCAATTAATTTCACAATTTCAGATTTATTCTATTTATACATCACTAAAAATCAGTTGACTTTAAAATTATACTGAAATTTGTGTAAGAGATAATCTATTAAAATATTATGTAACATATTCGTCATGAGGAATGTAAGTCCAGATAAATATTTGTTTGTGAAGTGTGTATTATAACTTTAGCTTATCACGTGTACTAAAAAACTGGACAACAAAGAGGACTGTAAATCAGCTGCATTTATAATAATTATTAATACCAATTTTGATCAACTCTCCTTATCAGTTTTTGGAACTGACATCAACGAATGATACCTACAATAGTCGTAAAGTGTATGTTAGATTTATGTATAAAAACCTTCATCCATTTAATTAATCAAGGCCGTGTAAGGTTGGCTACCTTCATTTTTTGCAGCACTGCGATTACATACGTTACCGTTTCCAGTCACGTAACAACATATCCTTAGACATAATCAAATTTCTTTAGACATAGCCTCATTTCCATGTTATATGTAATAGACACATGTAATATATGTTTCATAGACTATTCCACAGACATAATATGTTTTGATATAGTGACGTTTCCATAGGTCTCCACAAATATTTAAGGTATGACATATTAGTATGAACTATGTGTGTCATTTCCACACATATAATCACATCAAAACATCAAATCACGTTTTCAACACTCATAATTACTATTTCCTTAGCAGATCCGTGAGTCAGATGCTTTGGTAATGGCTTTGCGCTTTGCGCGTCGCTTCCGTGTAGGGCCTAATGAAACATGGACATTTTTTCGAAATATTGAAACAACGGATTGTACAGCGTATGATGAAAACTACAACTTTATTTTACCATATGCTCACGTAAGAAGTAGAAGATAATATGTAATATGTTTAAACCTAAAAAGTCTTCATTGATATGTTTAAAATTATAGTTAAGTAGTCCAATCTTTATTACTTTTTGTACAGAAACTAACGTTATGAACACAGGACAAGGTTCACTTATCAACCTTTGAGTGGATTCTATTTTAATTAAATTCCCTCTGTCGCAGTGTATTCAATTTGGTGAGTTTGATCTCCTGGCCTGTGTAATTATAAGAGACTCTAAAATATATGCTAACAATAAAGGAGCATCAAAAATAAGTCTTTTATATATTGTTTTGTTTTAATAGTAAAGAGAGTTTTTAATATGTTTAATTAAATTTTAAAACTCTTAATTAAGACTGTGATGAATAAACCATATAATTGTCTCAGTTTCATTAAACATCTTAGTGGTGAAAAGTTACACCAGTTATACGTTACGTTACGTTTACTTATAAAATATTAAATATAGGTTAGGGTTAAATATTCTACTTATAAAAGGTTGGCATTAGGTGACGTTCCGAACAGGGTTTGGACTGTTCATTTTCAAAACGTATCATATTCCATTGCTGTGGGTGAACAAACTGAGTCCCCATAATGTTAACATTAGAAATTTAAAATGCCATAAAATGGAAAGTTATGGAGTTTTCGAAAAACTGTTTTCACTAAAACCTTCCTGGACACATATAGAGCCATTCGCTAAAATGTCGTAGCAATTGGATGAGTAGTTGGTCAACGCATAAAGTACATACATACATACATTTATATATATAGATGATACCGCCAAAGATTACCTGTTGTTAGAGAGATAATCAATTAATTTCACAATTTCAGATTTATTCTATTTATACATCACTAAAAATCAGTTGACTTTAAAATTATACTGAAATTTGTGTAAGAGATAATCTATTAAAATATTATGTAACATATTCGTCATGAGGAATGTAAGTCCAGATAAATATTTGTTTGTGAAGTGTGTATTATAACTGTAGCTTATCACGTGTACTAAAAAACTGGACAACAAAGAGGACTGTAAATCAGCTGCATTTATAATAATTATTAATACCAATTAATCAACTCTCCTAATCAGGTTTTTGAACCGACATCAACGAATGATACCTACAATAGTCATAAAGTGTATGTTAGATTTATGTATAAAAACCTTCATCCATTTAATTAATCAAGGCCGTGTAAGGTTGGCTACCTTCATTTTTTGCAGCACTGCGATTACATACGTTACCGTTTCCAGTCACGTAACAACATATCCTTAGACATAATCAAATTTCTTTAGACATAGCCTCATTTCCATGTTATATGTAATAGACACATGTAATACATGTTTCATAGACTATTCCACAGACATAATATGTTTTGATATAGTGACGTTTCCATAGGTCTCCACAAATATTTAAGGTATGACATATTAGTATGAACTATGTGTGTCATTTCCACACATATAATCACATCAAAACATCAAATCACGTTTTCAACACTCATAATTACTTTTTCCTTAGCAGATCCGTGAGTCAGATGCTTTGGTAATGGCTTTGCGCTTTGCGCGTCGCTTCCGTGTAGGGCCTAATGAAACATGGACATTTTTTCGAAATATTGAAACAACGGATTGTACAGCGTATGATGAAAACTACAACTTTATTTTACCATATGCTCACGTAAGAAGTAGAAGATAATATGTAATATGTTTAAACCTAAAAAGTCTTCATTGATATGTTTAAAATTATAGTTAAGTAGTCCAATCTTTATTACTTTTTGTACAGAAACTAACGTTATGAACACAGGACAAGGTTCACTTATCAACCTTTGAGTGGATTCTATTTTAATTAAATTCCCTCTGTCGCAGTGTATTCAATTTGGTGAGTTTGATCTCCTGGCCTGTGTAATTATAAGAGACTCTAAAATATATGCTAACAATAAAGTAGCATCAAAAATAAGTCTTTTATATATTGTTTTGTTTTAATAGTAAAGAGAGTTTTTAATATGTTTAATTAAATTTTGAAACTCTTAATTAAGACTGTGATGAATAAACCATATAATTGTCTCAGTTTCATTAAACATCTTAGTGGTGAAAATTTACACCAGTTATACGTTACGTTACGTTTACTTATAAAATATTAAATATAGGTTAGGGTTAAATATTCTACTTATAAAAGGTTGGCATTAGGTGACGTTCCGAACAGGGTTTGGACTGTTCATTTTCAAAACGTATCATATTCCATTGCTGTGGAATATATACCAAATTACACAGAGTATTGTTTAATTATTGGCTATTCTTCAATATTCAAATGAAACAAATTCAGCCCGTTCATCCTGTATAGGAAATCGAACCTTTGTTACAATACTTTTTAAGATAGTTTGACAAACCACATAAAGTAATATTTTGCATTCAAACATTAACTGCGCTCATTGTTATTTATATAAGCAAGATAATATTTTAACAAAGTACACAAAGGCCTTACACTACATCTGTTAAAGTGAAGGGAACATGCAGAGTAGTCTGTGCAATCTACCTAGAACCTAGAACGCTTTAGGCTGTAGCAAGCGAGATAAGGCCATTCTCGACCTTATCATGTCTTTCGTTATCTGGAATTCCTTTAGAATGGCAACTGTAACAAAAAATTATGTATAATGCTCATATAGTGTAGCCTTTATAGTTGAAAAAATAGATGATGTAATAATAATCTACTAGCTAAGGCTAGCATCTTACAGTTCGTCAGGTTTCATCTGAGCCGTGAGTTTTGGATGGGAGTAGACTACGACGCAAATATGATGGTGGGAAGGAACGGCTGATGTGTTGTTCACTTACCGGCTGACATAGAAATAAAATAAATCTAAATATAAATATGATCGGAACCCAACTTCGCTTACTTTACCTCCCCTCTCGCACATCTCAGGGCTCAGATGAAATCTGGTGAACTGTAGCGTAATAGTTCATAATAACCACTTATTACTAAAATCTGACAATCTGAGATAGATCTAACTAAAGTGAGAAACAACCGAGCTAAAAATGCCGGCGTTTTGATCCGAGACTCTCAGAAAACCATTGTTTATAGTATGTGTATTGTTTACAGCAGTTTTGTGTAACTGGCTTAAATAATAACAAAAGCTTTAGAAAGAAACGGGCTTTATTTTTATGCATCGACTCTATGGCGAATTGATTTCTGAGATCGTTATCAATTTGAAACAATCCCCCTACAGCTGCGACGAGAAATAACAGAAGACAGCTCATCTGTATAACAACATTTTAACAATTTAATATATATTATTAATATATTGTCATTTATAACACCTTAAAAAATAGGGCCTATTGTAAAGACTAATCACAATCTTTCGTATACAATGTACAAGGTTACTTTGTAACGCTACTGTACTTGTAAAACTGCCAAAAAGATTAATTTTCGTTAGTTTAACTTGATTGCTTATTTTTCTTAGCTTAAAAGGAATAAGAATGTTTTATACATACATGAATTCTAGTCAATTTGTATTGCTCTTTAAGATTATAATGTAGCTAAGAAAATATGTTAGTTTTAAATAATATTTTATTACTTCCAACGTATTTTTTTAAATATGTTTATTAAAAAAAGTTAATAAACTTTTTATTTTTACTTAAAACTATTGTAGCCTACCTATGTAGTTTTTTATGCACAATATTTTCCTAAGTAAAAAACATAACAAAGAAATGTTAATGAATAAAATTTTTATAATTGTTTCACTAAACGCTTGCATTTTTTGGGGAGAAAAAAGCTGACATTTCTAGCAGATCCACCATACCTATGGCTGGCCATTTAAGCGCATCTCGGACTGAAACGCACTCAGGGGAAAAAATAACATGTAATGAATAAAAAATAATATTGCCAAAATTGTGAATGAATATTCATAACTGATCTTTAGATGTTAGATACTGGATTATTAGGAGGCCTTAGTAAATCCTGCTATACGAGTAGACTCGTCTTTTTGTACAATATTGTACAGCACCCAATAGGAGATAAAGAGACGTAAAGGTATGAACGTGGGAGTCTGCCTAATTCTATAAGAAGTAAAAACAATCTCCAAACCAATCCACAACCAGGGCCGGTCGTAGAGTAGCCTAGGATGCTGCTCCAACTCAACCGCCCCCTGCCCCCCCACAAGTCAATTCGACAAGGCAGGATCTGCCCAAAGGATTTCTAAATGTTCCATTTGAGGATATCCGCCCTAGAACAGTATTTCAATCTGCCCATTAGGAAACAAGATGATGGGGATACTAGACATATCATTTTGATAGAATCCCGGATTGAAAAGTATTACTAATATAATACAACAATAATTTTTGTTCCAACAAAGGCATTTTGACTCATGAGGTCATTATTTGGTGTTTAACGACACAATACAAAACTATTATAGTGTTCCTAAACAGAATGGTTACTAAGCCCCTTTTCCCCAATTGTTTCTACGATTTGATTTCAAGTGATTTTAATGATGGGATCCAGTGTATATGCACATAGTTTAGCATAAATAGTAGTACTACAGTAATTTAAAATATTGAGAGTTACCTGAAAATTAGGACACGGGGGTGAACTTCAAAATCCTTATGAGAAAGTAGATAATCCTCACGTGGGTATCGCGTTTAAACTACAAACTGAAACCATAGTTCAAACTATGAATTTAAGTGGGTTTTTAGGTTTTTTCTTACTTTCAAATCAAAATGCCTATACGTTTTTGTAACTACAATGTGCAATCTCATAAAATGATTATGTTTAATGTAAGTGTTTAAGGACATAATTTAATAGTAAATATATACTAGTGTAAACTGAACAGCAAGTGCTAGATTGGAAGCACATGATATGTGAAATGTTTGAGAGTTATGAGTTTAATTTTTAATTTTTCCATAAATTTCACCCCCAGCAATAAACTTAATTTATTGTTGATATTAATTCAGGTCCATGGTACATCTTTGAAGTGGTTCAGACTTTAATCACATCGAAAAAATAGCTATAATTTATCACATAATAATTGAAATCGATAGTTACTCGATGAATCAAATAAACATAAAGCCTTTTTATGTTTCAATTTCATACTAGATGGACATTGATTTACAGGTAATTAAACCCAAATAAGCTATCCCACTGACACAATGTATACGGTAATTATTGTTATTATTTTGCTGGAACAAATCACGCAAAAGCCCTTATTTCGAGATCAATTAAAAACTTTTAACTGGTCTAGTTTGCAATTACCATAAAATATTGATTGGTATATAAAATATTTCTGATTATTTAATAAATTAAAAACAATTCACAACAGAAATTGCCAAGAAACAATTCCTCTTCGTGGCATTTTCCAGGTCTCATTGAGTACGTCAGTAAAGAAATCTTGTATCGTTTTCAAAATATTCATCAGGGATAAAATCAAAAGTATGTGAAAAATTGAATTAGCTATTTATTTATACTATCTTTTATTCATAGTTATTTTTACAGAAATATTTTACACAATTTTAATGACTTTTATTAAAATTTGTGAATTCAAACTGTATAAATGCTCATCACTACATCGTTAGATTAGAAATAACTTTACCAAGGTTTTTTAACGACATTCGTAAACTTATTTTATATAGTACACCACTCTTATGCTAGGTGGAAAACCGTGTACCTCTTGTTAATGTATCGTATAATCCTAAAACATTGTCCAATATTTTATTTTTTCAACATTCGACACAAATAATTTAAATACGAGTATGTATGTTTGTAAAGTAAGTTTTATGACTAAAATGAAATTTTTACTTCAACTGTTCATATTATAACAGTTTTAAAGTTATTCTTAATTAAATTTTTTCATTCCCGTCATTTTTGGATGTTAGTTTTTTTATTATTTTTCAATAAGTTATTTTAAATATTATTAAGACGTGCTAAATTTTAAAAAATTGTTCAAACGTTACACTAATGTATTATTACACTAATTACACTAATTTATTAGATATGTTAATATGTCAAATAAAAATCTCATTTTATGAATCACCACTTCCTCGTTCACCTCAACAAGTGAACGTGTTGAATGGCAAATATTACATATTTTCTAAGTGGTAATTATAATTCACTCCACAGTTTATTCCCATTCACTCTTGTTGGTAGTATCAAGTACATCTTAACATACATTTTGATATACTATTAAGTTGGATTATAAACGTGAACTGTTCTTTCAACGTTGTATTATGAATCTTATAAACCAAGTAAGATTAATATAGATGTAATATCCAATAACTGGGATACTTATTAACTTTCATAACACTATTCTCTACTACTTCATACAGTATTCATTTCCGATATTAGATACATAATATAATTAGAAATATATGAGTATAAAATAATACCCAATTGATAATTATTCCATATCAGAACAATACAATACTTTTTTAGATACCTGGAAACTTGAAGATGTACAATATGCATGGAGAGAATGCACGGTTTTCAGCACTCTTTCTCAACATTTTAAGATATTGTTTGTGGTCAGTATAAAATCTAAGTATCAAATTTAAATTGTCGGGAAGTCCTCACTTACGCACAAAGCCACCTTTTTCTGTTAAAATTATATTTTTCTCAAAAACTACATACATCTTCTCAGTTTTGTGGTATGCATTCTAATTAATTATTGTAGTGAGTAGTTGTAATTCAAAAGTAGGAATAATCCCTCAAAAGTGTGGTAGAGAGTTCTGAAACACCCTGTATATTATAGCGGTATAATGTTTACATATAATATACAGCATACAGGTAATTTTTTTCTTTAATTACAACTACTATGGTGTGAATTTATATGGAAAGGTTTGCCTGAATACACGAGGAAATCCAACTGAACTGGTGGTTTTGAACAATAACCATTTCTGGCTCACATAACAAATGTATTGAACACATGCTTTCATGCTTTAAAAACTACTTTTATAGAAAAACTTATTTGGACGTACGTAATAACACTAATACATTTCGTTTGAATACGTTATCGAAAATAATATATTTAAAAATGTCGCAAAATGCCTTTTCGACAGGTTTTATGATTATCTGGAACGGGTTTGCCAGATAAGCTGATGTAGGAGTTACGAAATACGTTGACTAGTTTTATTGAAATAATGATTTATTTTCAACGTCTAAATACAATGGAATTACAATATATTTGTCTGAAAAAAACAGACCATCTTTAATTATATAAGTAGCGGACCTTACACGCGCACTAAGAGCATGTGTACTGGTGGTACTGTCACGCCTCCCTTGTGGTGTGAGGGGGTTGGTAGCTCAGAGAGAAACACATCATCTTCATTTCCCAAACTCCCCTATATTCTTCTACGTAATACAAAACAGGACGCCACAACCTTCTACCTAACGTGTAAACATTTCAACGGCAAAACTATCCTAACTTTTAGTAGCCCGTCATCCTCTACTAGCCTTCCCCGTCGGCCACTCGTCCGTCGATCACCTGCGCTCTCGTGCCCGCTCAACTCTGACTCCTCTGGCACTCGCCTCAGGCGTTGTCCAGCCGCTTCCCCT
This sequence comes from Nephotettix cincticeps, assembly GCA_023375725.1. NCBI lineage: Eukaryota > Metazoa > Arthropoda > Insecta > Hemiptera > Cicadellidae > Nephotettix > Nephotettix cincticeps. The sequence continues at coordinate 33,016,963 of CM041786.1, forward strand.
TCCCTTGCATCAGACGGCGGGAAAATGGGCCCCGACGTCACAGTACATAGTAACACAGACCGCCACTTGTATTGTCAACAATCAGCTGTTCGTGGCCGTCAACTAAATCTTATATATTTAATACACTAGGCCTATCTTTGTGATAATTGTTTTGGAGCGGTGGTGCTACCAATCACCATGTCCAAGGTGTCGTTATAAAGGTCTTAGCATGTAGTTTTGCCATCAATTAAAAATATTTTGAAAATTCACCGTGGACATGGAAAATAATGGGGTCAAAGTCGCGATTTTCCCCATAAACTTAATATGGAGGTAAACACCGACGATCGAGAAATCAGCTGTTTGTTTAAGGAAGTGGTTAATTAACAAATAAAATCTGACAGTTAAACATGGTTCTTTCTTTTTTCGTTTAATGAAGACATCATCGTACAGCTGGCAATAAAACACCAGTTTTTATTTGCACAAAACCAAAACATAACCAAAATGAAAATCTGTTGGGGAAATCTAAACTTAGTTTCTAAACATAGTTATTGGTGAATAGATTGTCTCCGTGACAGCGCACGATTTCGTGCGCCAGTTACGCTAGTATTTATTTATTGTGTTGTGGTTATCGGATCAATAATAATTTACCCATTATTTGGTTTCAGCGTTTCAATTCCATTTTTATTTTTTTACCCATGACGTTATTTACTTTTTTCAACTGAAAATTGTAGTTCTAAAATGTATTTTTAAATACTCAATCAATTCTTTGTCACCAATTGAGCATTCAAAGTTGTTAGTAACTATTGTTTATATTTTCAAATCAATCATACCCTTACCCCCTTGGTACTACTAACCCATAAAGCAGTACCGGGATATAATGTTCAACATAACAGGGAAGCAGACAGTACATGTGACGATGTTTTAAGGTATCGTACATAAAAAATCAAAATAGTCGTTGGTAAAACCAATTAGTCTACATCATGTTTGTTGATTCATATTGATCAGCTCGTCAGTTTTCGTCTCACAATTTTTAATTTACAAAAAGAAGATGATTAAAAATCTGGTTTTGTTAGATTTCTATAATTCCTCCAAAATTTTAGACTATACCTTAGTAAAGAGTTTATTATGACTTTTTTATCCTTACACATCCCCTTGATACTTCTGAGCTACGATGGCGTACTGGATGTAATCTCACAATATGCCAGAAAGGCAGATCGTAGGGGTTTGCAACCACTTATGTGTTTTGATAAAACGTAAGTAATTCAGTAAGCAATTGAAAAAAAACTGAACCAGAAAAGTTTGGGCTTACTTAGGGTTCTTTCATATTTTTATAAAATCAATAACGTTTTACAGCTGTTTGTTCAATTAAGAACGATTTGTCCTTCTTCTTGAATTTAATTTTTTCTCTTTAGTTTTTCATTTGTAATAGTCGTTGGTAAAACGCTTTATTCAAAACCTAATCTAAGATAGATCTTGTCAGCAAGTGATCACATCCACACTTCAAACTGTCAAGCCGCCATCTTGAATCGCTATGTTCATCCTCTACCCAATCTTCATATAAGAGTGTAAATGCTTCTAGCAATATAAATTTCAAAATAATACACTTATATAGTTTCAATAATATACATTAAGTCAATTTACAAAATACTAAATTTTAGAATTCGTCAGATAAAGGTAACAAAGGCTCTGATTGGTCAGCTGGAATACCGGTTAGCGGGTATTTACTAACTAGCCATTTTATTAGTTAAAATAATTTAAAACTATTTCTAAGTACGAATCTAGAGTCTTTGAAGAATCATGGTCCAAAACACTTATAGTTTCCCAGAAACTTTTATCAGTCAGTCAATGGAATTTTGCTTTTATAACTATATATTTTATAGAACTGTAAATATACAATAATTTTGATGAATAGGACATTTACTGTTTGAATAGTGCTCTATAAATTGTATTTTGATACAACCCAAAATATTATCGCAATATAACTACTTGACTAATGATCATATTATCACCACAAACATATTTTTAATGAATTTCTATCCATAGCTATTAAGAAAACACATACTTTAAAATAAGAACTGGTGTATATCATATCTGTACAAAGGAGTTTCAGATATGTGGATCTGTGGAGATGTGGAGGAAGAAATAATGGGGTGAGCGTACTGTAGAGATTTGGAGCTCTTGCGAAGCTTTGGAGAAATCTAATTCGAGCCCAATGAAGTATAAAAACCTCCGAAGGAAAGTGAAAAGCAAGCCCCACCTTCAACTTCAGAGTTTTACTTGATGCCTACATTTTCTACGAAATACAAGCCTGGTTATAGCTTTGTTGCGATGGGTTTATCACCAATTGAATGCATAGTTTATGTTCCCATATACATTTTTACTTTGTGGATGTACTTTGGTAGAACATATAGTTAATTTTAACACATTAAATCGTCTACCATCTAACATTAAGGCTTAGTAATAAATATATAATTATATCTAGAATATTTCACGTACTTGCATGGATTTAATTTAATTTTACAACAACCATAGGAATTCTAATTTATTTTATTTTAGTATATAGGTTTATTACTAAAAAGTTAAATATATTATTTTTCACGTGATTATTGATTAGTTTCAATTTCTGCAGATATACATACTGCTAAACATTACGTGAAAATCTTTGAGTTATTTATATGAAAGATTAGATGTTAGCGTTTACACAACTAGTTCTAAAATAACTTATTAAAATTATAATCTAAATCTATTTAATTTTTGCTTTTTTAATTCTTAAGTTAAACTAAAATATTACCAAAATCATTTGACATTATTATTTTAATTGCTTCCAATATGTAACCTAAGGATGTTAGGACATTTGAATTTAAAAGAAAAACCTTTATAATATAATTTAATTTGTAGCAAGTCGAATTTACAACTTATTTTATAATTAATTTTTTGTTTTCAGACTTTTCAATGCTGTAAAATGTCTTAATGGTTGTATGATTTTATATTTTGCTTTTAAGTAATACATACCATCTTCTTTCATAATGAATAATAATAATACTTCAGTAACATGCACATTCTAACTTGAATCACATCTTATGAAATGGTTAAAAGAAAATTTGATAACCCCTTTTATTTCTCACACAAATTAACTTTTAACGTACTTTGGTCATTCGAGATGGATTCTGTTTGTAATTCAAAACACTTGAAGTAATTTTGATGCTTCTCCAGCTCTCAGACGGTCCCGCATTCTTGTGACAGATTCTGAGAACCTCCACATCTTCTAGCCCCCCTTCCCTCTTCTCCACCTCTATATACACCTCATCGTCCGATTCCTCCCTATCTTCGGTTTCATCTTCTCCAAGATCTTCAGGATCTGTTTCGGTTGAAGACTCAGACACATTCCCCAGAAACTTGCACTCCAACAACTCACTGCCTTCCTCTTGGTAATCACCATCAGTCACGTTTTCTTCTTCTCGCTCAGAACGACGTGGTGTGTCTTCTCTTGGAATCTTTTTAGCTTGAGGACTACATTTTGCTTGATTGCAGGTGCAAGTCACCCCGTTTAAGGACCATGGGACATTCCCTGTAAAGTGGAATTAATTGCATTGTATTTTATTTTAAGAACATTGGCATTTCCGTTTCCCCCTTTAACACGCGATCTTTTTAATCTATAATTCCATTATAACTACATACTATATTTTATTATGTTTTTCACATTTTGTGTTCAGAACTAATTATTGTGTAGTGGATTATGAATAATAAGCATAGGTTTAACAAGTAATACAGTTGATTATGAATCCACTGTTTCTATTAAACTATGGTTAATTTATGAACAACTACGTTAGAAAAGTCTTGACAAATTAGCTTTTATTATGAACTTAAAACCTTAGGAGCACGTTATTCAAATTTTTATTTTCTAGAAAATTAAGTTGACGTATGAGAGCTGTACTTAAATATATATATTACTGGACTACTTTCATATTTTAGTATTTTAAAACAATTATTAACCACATTCAATAATGAATCAGTCATAAAGTCAGCATATATTTATCTAATATTATATCTAAAAAAATATTATAATCTCCGTAAATTTACTGTCAAAATTATAGTTTGAGAAGCTGCTCTATATTAGGTATGTATACAAAATAATAATATATTTTAGTCTATTTACAATTTCTAATATACTTTAAATATGATTTATATCTTTTAGACGATATAAGCAAAAGAAAATGAAGTATCAGGGGATAAAAGTTGTTTACGAAAAGTTTCGTCACAATAACACAATATTATTTGCTCCTTCTGACTGCCATACAATATACTACGGCCCTTTTCTTGGTATAATAAAGTCAACATAACTTTTAATATACCCACTTCACTCATAGGTTTAAGTAAATTAAATAAACTAGTGTGTACTGCTGCTATAGTAATAACAAACAACAAATTAAACAAATGTGTATTGTAGACAGTGTAAGCATTTAGATTCCTAGCAAAGTCTCTTACCAAGTATAAGAAAAGCTTATTATGTTTTTAGATACATAGATTTTTGAACACTTATTTTTTTAGTTCATTACTCACTGGTTTTGAAGTAGCATATGATGCACATCAAAATTATAAGTAGTATGATGTACATATTCTAGAATTTAATGCTGTAGAAATTAATTAGCCAATGGAGTACTTGGCCTAAAACTAAGCGTGTTAAATTTAATTTCTATGGTTACAATATCATTTAAATAAATTTTAACTATACATGAAAATATTTCAAGAACTAGAAATAATTTTTCCTTTCTGGGCGACAGCGGTAACACTGCAGAGGTCGCACATCTGATATGATGTGTTTGATCATATCAATCACTATTGTGATCCACGTAGTATTTTTATTCTCACACTATTACGTTATTACCTTTAAGTAATTTAATGGATTGAGGTTATAAGACAGGGAAATGGGCACATTTTAGTATTTATTAATTATAATATAAATAATTCTATTAAAAAACAAAATGGCGAACTTTTTAAAATATCAATCTAAAATGCCTAAAAAATCTTTAAAAGTACAAACATTTATTAAGATTAATTACTGAGATTAATAGTTTCTCATAATCCATTCAATCTGTCAAAACCGAAAAAACATGAGAATCTAATAAAACATATCATAAAAATTAAATACAAAGTAAAATATTAACACAGAATACCTACTGTAATTTAAAAGTTGACGTTTTAACAACAGATGTTCCATATGTTCTCCATTCATTACTATGACACAATCCATCATTTATCTCATCAACTCCCCCATTCTTTTAAATACCCCAGGATTTTATATTAACATCTCACAAAATGCCGAAATTCGTTCCCATAAATCCTTAATATTTTCAAGAGGTTTATGGTAAACCAAAGAATTTCAAAAAGCCAAAATATGGGATTAAGGTCAAGAGATCTGGCAGGCCATATTGTGAGCATTCCACGCCCTCCATTTATTTCCATTCCAAGGTGACATTTAGTCACGTTACATCTAATCAAAAGTGTGGTGGTGCTTAAGCCACATTTTGTTTCTCAAATTAAGTTGTATGTTTCCTACCAATTACCAAAGATCTTGTGTTAAAGTTTTAAGTAAGACGCGCAAATAACGCGTTTGGGTAAAAACAATAGCCCTATCAGATTGTCCCCAAAAATGGATATCATAACATTGAGAGAAAAGCGCACTTGATGCCTTCTCTGTGATGTATAATGAGGGTTTTCATTGGCCCAGAAGTGATTATTAAAAAATACTTTCTCTGGAGAACACAGCCTCAACAGAAAAATAAAATGTTTGAGAGAAATAGACGAAGTAATGTGATCAGTTGCAAGACGCATTCTTGTACGAGATCAAAAGTCCCTACCGTATTGGTTAGGCATTGAACCTTTGTGATATGGTAAGGATACAACTGCTGATTTTATTAGTTCACTACACCAAACATTTTGTAATACTATGTTCCCGTGATATTCTCATAACACTAGTACTTGGGCCTTCTTCCACGGCCGTCAAAACCCTTTCTAGTTTATTTAATGTATCTACAGAAACATCCCATCTGGTCTTCTCGTTGAACTTTAGTGCTTCTTGTTCCCTCAAATTCCTGTGAACGTTTACAAACACATTCCTACACCCAATTCGTCGGTAGGAAGGTTCTCACCTTTCTACGTAAAGGTGACATGCCTCACGTGATCTTCAAGTGTAGGCTTTTGTGGCCGGTGTCAGCAATGTTAAGTTTATTTTTTGCGTTAGCCTCGTTGTCATGGAGTTAAATACAAACTCCACGTCGACGCAGTTGACGCTGAAAAATCAACTTAATTTCGCTCACATGAATTCCCATTTGCCAAGCCATAAATAAAATGAATATCAGTCATTTCAAAATTAGAATAACTGAGGTACGGTATTTACAAAAAACTTGGATTTTTTCAACCTATCCTGATTACAATAAATAAATTCCAGGTAAACAAAACATTAATAACAACAATGCAACAATACAACTTAATGACCACATGTGTTATAATAAGTTGATTTTAATCAGGTGGGCTTTTTGCTACCTCTTAAACAGGATTATGTATTATTATTGAAATTAACATTCATAACTAATTAATAAATTATATATATATATATATAAGTAAGTTAGTTAAATACTTACGATTGTTCAAGTTGGTACCCTGGAAGTAGGAATTTGGCTTGTATTAAATAAAATTTTTACCAACTTGATTACTGAAAGCTGTGAGTTAAAATGAAATGGCTGTATGTAGAAACTTTAAGTAAAGAAAGAATTATTTAATGTATTTAATTAAAATTGAAATATATAAAATCATTATCAATCAATTGAAGTACTATATCAAATGTTTTAAAAGTCATTGTTTTATTGTAAAAAGTTTATAATTGATGAAATAATGGAGATTAATTTATGTAGCCACATGTTTGTATAAGTTTGGGATCTTAAACCCAAGATGATTAGGAATATTATTTGAAATACTTTGTTATTATTTGAATTGTATTGTTTTCAGACATAAAAAGCCATCTAGTACACATGCATAGAAATGCATAGATCCCCATTAAGGAAATCTATTAACCAGCCTTTAGTCATCAAGTCAAATCAAGCATAAATCAAGTAAGACTGTTCCTTATTTTACCTTAAGACCAGTAGAATTATAAAAAGGGATAAACTTTTCAATATAAGAATTTAACAGAGTTTACAGTATTTAATTTCAATACCTGGTTGTAAGATATATGTCTAAATTCAACATTTTTTATGTTTGGACGGATTGGAAATACAATTTTCTAAAAACAGTCTCTTTAATCAATTTTTGTTTTTAACCATTTTTAAGCCAAATGGTGGGATTAGATTGAAAAAAAAAATAATTTTAATTTTACTTTTGGACTTAAAATTGTTTGGTTGGATTAAAGTTTTGAACTGGCCGCCATTTTAAAACTTAAAATTGGGCCAAGTTTAATTTTCCACATTTTCTTTTTATTTAACAAACTTACCAAGTATTATGAAAATCGGTTGAACAATTTTGAAGATTACATTTTTAATACAATGGTGGATACCTGGTAAGCTATTCGTGGTTGCAAAAAAGATTCTTGATTTTCACTTAAATTTGACCCAAATAACCTTTTCCAGAGTTTGGAACTACACTTGTAGGACACCCAGTATGTATATACCAAATCCTCTCCTTAGTTTTTATTCGTTGCCATTTAAAAATAGCCTCAGGTTATACACAAACAATTGTTTGGAGTGGTACAGAAGTGCCATAGTCAATCTTGACCGTGACTTAGGAGAGATATCTTTCCGAATAAAGGCTCCAACATTTCATACAGTTTTTAATGGACAAATAAAAAGAATGTCACAAATTATATCTTGAAAACAGTTAAAAGCTATTATAAGATAAAGTTCTCGCACCTTTTATATTTTCCGTGTTAAAGATGTAAAATCAAGCAACCCCAACGTATCTTATGGTAAATTTTGTGATGATTCAACTCAATTTCGGGTAGTTTATGCGTGCTTATATCCCTTAATAGTGGGTTTCTTTTAACGACATCAAATACTATTAAGCTGCATACTTTTGGAAAGAGATTAATAATATTAAATTAACGCTACAGGTTGCATATCTCTAATGTCAACTCAAGCCATGTACATAAATATAACAAAACATTCAAACTAAACCATTTTTATAGTAGATATTTTAAAATTGTTGCAATGGAAACATTATTTGACCATGATTTTAAATTAGACCATAGAATGATCTAATTAATGCCATTGTGCATACAGTTTTGACATTCAGTAGACAAAATATTTCAAAATATTAATAAAATTACTACAACCAAGCAGCTCACATTATTATTCCAATGTTTAAAATAGTTAGTGCCCTCGTTTTGAGACTGAGATTTTCTCATATAACTTTCTGTAATAGTGATATTAAAAACAGTTTTGTTGCAAAAATAGTTTTCATCTTTTTGTATGGAATTAGCGAAACGTTCCCTCTGGCTGGTGGACATGACGGCGAAGGAAGTTTGATCGAGACTGATTTGATTTCTAAAAGTCGACGTCAGACGTCACAATGATTGACGACTACAAGGCCGACTTGATCTCATCTCCCGATTCACCGGAAGCCGGGACCACTGTCTACTGCCTCCTACATCTGGTATTGTACGGTTGAATAGTAACAATTAGCAGTAAAACTTAAGTTAATTATTTCATAATTAAATAATTGCGTTGGTTATTAATTATTCAATATTTTTTATTGGACTTTTCCAACACGTCTGTGTTTTTAACTACACAAGGTTTCTGGAGGTGGAGAAACTCCTCCCGTTTTCAAGTGATTACCTAATAATTATTTTTCGTATTGTGCTGTTATTATTATTGACAACATGATATAATTAGTATCTGTAACTTAAACTTTCAAGTGTTATTGTAACTTATTAGGTAATCACTTGAAGTTTGTTGAAATCAATTGATTGTTAAAATAATCAATTTTTGGAAAGGTTCATCCAAAAGGAACTTCACTGAAGAGCTCATATCAAATTAATACCTCCATTTAACAATTTACTAACGAATCTTAATTTTAATATATTTAAACTTTTTTATGCTTCTCAAAAAACGTTATATTTTCAAACTTTCCTCTTGTGATCCGTTTATTAAAGGTAGTTTTATTTATGGGTCATAATTTATTTTATTTATTCTACTCTATTGTTAAATATATTTTCTCCCCTTTTCACTATAGTATATGGAGTAAGTATTGTTTTCGTCATTTTTTCAATTCAAGTTGAGAATGAATTTGAGGTTTATTGGTTTTGGGATCCCCTGTATCCAAAATAGTGGGGTTCGCCATGATGTATGTCTTTACGAGTGTGTGTGCGTGTGTATGGCTGTGCAGAGCCACAGCCTACCCCGTTGGTCCGATTTAGATGAACTATTGTTTAAATGTGTGTATGTATTCATCTTATCTCTAAGATTTTTTTTGTTTTAAGGGTTGTTCACCCCTAAAACCCCTTAAAAATGCTGAATATTTAAATTTCTCAAAATTAGCTAGAAATTAGACTACCACCATTAAAAACAGATTAAAAAACTAAACAAACTTGTATTTTTTAAATTAGACTACGACTATGTTCCAGATAAAAGTTAAATTTATTGACCATAGTAAACGCAGTACGTTACTGAGAGCGCCTAATGTTATTCTCTTCGAGAATACTAAAAAATAAATTCATCCCTTATTTTTCAACCATTTTCCATAAAACATATAACATTTTCCATAAAACTTATGCAGTGTAAAGTGACATCACTCAAAAAACCCACTCAAAAAGCACTGCTATTACATGGGTGTGAGAGTAATGTCCCCAAAAACGTTTAACAATTTATTTAACTTATTGTCTCTTGACGTTAGTTTAAGAAATCGGATGCTTTTTTAAGCAATAAATTTTAAAGAAGGTTGTAGTTTTTTTTTATTTAAATAAGGGAGAAAGTATGTGTCAGTCCACTGTAATACCGTTCATTTTAAAATTTCAATTGGGTACATCCTGAAATGAAAGTAATTCTATTAATAAATATTTTAAGAAAATCTTTTTTATTTCGTTAAATGAAATTTTCTTATTCTACTCCAAGTAAATGGGCGGGTCGGGCCGTCTTGCGCCAATCAGCCTGGGGTTTCCATCAAGGGGCTGTTAAATATTCATCCCCCGGACCTCAGCTCGGGGCCTCTTGGTGGCAAATTAATGTTTGAGATGAAACTCTGCCAATCTTAAAGTTCGCCCATACACAATAATTCATAATTCTTCAGATACTACTACATCCTAAATAGGTACTTCGTTTAAAGTTCATATAAAACCATGGTTGCCAAAATTATTTTTATAAAAAATTAAAAAAAAGTATTTAATAATGCATTTTTCGTTACCTTATACATAATCCCTCTATAACCTCGAGCCAAAGTGCAAGCGCGACGCTTATCGACGTGACGTGCAGCTGAGAAAATATTCTCACCCCGATGTGGGCCGTGAGGAATACACAATACTCGAGGGAAAAAATTATTTCAATGAGATCTTTAAAAAATTATTAGTACAAAATCTTGATCCTTGTACATTCTATTTTCTTATATGTATAAAAACATATTTTAATCTTGTAGAAGTTGGTTCTTTTTGCAAATTCCGATCCAAAATGGTTTTACTGACATACAACTCCTGTGTATAAAATAGCACTGACTACAAGTCGCAGATAAGTTACATGAGTTTACTTAAACACAATGTTAATTTCAATGTCATTTATAAAATAATTAATCACATTATGCCTAACACATAAAAACCCGGTATTTTACTACAGATTAGATGTTTATTTTACGTTAAGTATAGAAGAATTAATCTAACCATATTTTGAAAGCTAACCAAACTTTAAAATTAATATTCTTCAGTTATTTATTTAAATAAAAAATTATGTCACTGGTCAGAAATTACCATATGTTTGGCGGGAAGTTTGCTCTAGTTTTAAACTAGTTTAAAACTTCCATTGAAGGTACTTCCATGGCAACTTCCACTAAGTTTTTGGAAGTCTTAAACTACCCCTATTCATAATGCATAGTTTTTTTGTAATGAACATAAATGAGCATCCCCCACCTCTCCTCATGAATATAATACTACCATTTTTTATTTTAAACTGAGTCATGGTGTCCAAAACCCAGATTTCAAAAAAATGGACACCATGTTATTCTTATGGGAAAAACAAGCCGATTCTGGGCCCTCTTTGCTATATTTTAGCTACTGTCTCTATCAAGATCTAACGTCTATTCTGTAGCCGAGACCAACGATTTAATACAGGGTGTTTCAGAATTCCTTACCAATACTCTAGGGCATTGTTCCTGGGTAAGAAACATATTTAAATCGTCCGGAAGTCCTTAGTTACTCACACAGCCTCCATTTTGTTTTTTTCACTTATTATTTTTTCTGAATAATGGTTAAAAATACGGATTTGAAACTTTGCACGAACATTTATGACAACTAGACAAAGTTACAACAAAATTATGACAATTTTTTAAAATTCATAATTTGTTAAAATAAATGCATTGTTGTGGCGGACCTTAGTCGCATGCCTCAACATGCACTGCTATTAAGCTCCAGCGGTCACCTATCACTAAATCTACCATATCTCAGTTAATATTGAACTAATTTGGTGTCAATCGATTTTTAATTAAATCACCTAAAACAAGTTATTCTTGTAAATTTTCTGTTAAAATAACGGTTCATGAGTTATTTGAGAAATTAAATTTTAAATGGCCGCCATTTTGTTTTATGAATTTGAGAAATTGTCATAATTTTTTTGTAGCTTTGTCTAGTTGTTATAAATGTTTGTGCAAAGTTTTAATTCCGTATGTTTAATCATTATTCAGTAAAAAAATAATAAGTGAAAAACAAAATGGAGGCTGTGTGAGTAACTAAGGACTTCCAGACGATTTAAGTGTGATGTTTAGATATGTTTCTCACCCAGAAACAATGCCCTAGAGTATTGGTAGGGAATTCTAAAACACCCTGTATAACTTTTGATGAATGGTAGGTGTTTGAGGTATAAATTGTATTTGTGTTGTGGTCTAGAATTGAACCTGTGTCTATAAGTTGTCTCAAACCACATTTCCAGGGTGTGCTGAGTGTGGACTGTGGACGTGGGTGTGACAAACCTGGCCGACCCGATAATCAAGCTAGAGGCCATAGTGCGGAGTTTATCCCTCTCAAGTCTCAACAGGTTACTATATTATTCATGAGGTAGAAAGTGTCCAGAATATCAATCAAACTACCCGGTTAACTTTGAAAGTAACTATTATAGTAGGCTTAAGTCGTAGCTTTTCACCTCGAAAATATACATATGGACTATAGTTGGAAATTTTTAAAGAACTTTACCTTGTCTTTTGCAGTTTTACATTGTTTCACAGAAACTTACTTTTTTATTGTCTCTATATAAAAATAATATCAGGCTTATGGATCATCAATACAAAATGTTATGTTTGTAAAAAAGTTCCAACTAAGTAAAATCAAAAAATGTCTAGTTCTTGTCCATGAAATACTCTTTTTGGAAGAGGAAAATTAAATTTCTAGTCCTACCACTTTTTTCATGTGTTATGACAAACAATTAAGATTAATTCTTTATCACAGTTTCGTTTACAAATATTCAGTTGTACTCTTAAAGCATTGAAGTTTCTATATTATACTTTATTTTATAAGTGGATAGACTGGATACAATTTGATTACATGATTCATAAGTTTCACATAATTGATCTCATTTTTCAGTTGAATAGGCCTAACAATGTTTTCGTAACATTAAATCAAAGATTATCTTACACATAACATTCCTTTTATGGTATGATATATTTAAGAGATTGAAACTTAATTTTCAAGAGCTGTTTTAGATCATGAGTATTCGTGCACCACAATGAACAGGTGGTGTATAAATATGTATTATTTAAATAGAAAAAAATGCAAGTAAATAATTTGTATCTGGTTCTATCTTTCACTCTCAAAATATTATATGATTATTACTATCATTATCAGGGATTGTAAGTAACTTAAGTCAAATTTTCATTCTATTTTCCCAATTTTTTATTTGTTTGGTTTGGTGTGAATTGTATCTTTATATAGGCTAGGTTTAATATTGTTCACTTTCCTATGAGTGACTATCCATACACACGCAGTTTAATCTCTCATTGAAGTCGTCTAATCAGGATGTTTCCATGTTTTAAGTTTGCAATAAGATTACGTATCCTAAATAGTTTCACTAGTTGAATTGTGTGTTTAATTTAAACTTTGATATACATTTGTCTATACACTAATAATTATTTAAGTTTGTGAAAATTAAATAATGATCTAATAATTTCAATTCCATCACTTCATACAGATGCAAGGACTCCTGCCCATATCAATATGTAGATGTAAATTGAATGTAAACGAACATAGAATCTAATTCACAAATACAACTATACATGTATGAGTACAACATCCATTAAATCCATTGGTAATGTGTTTATTCATGGTCGAACCCAGAGTTGTGTAAACTTATTACGTAAACTTGAACACGGTATATTTTTATTAATAGGTTACATTATGCTAATGAAATTATGATTTTTAGATCAAATTCTGTTAAAAAATACAATAAGAAAAAACCAAGTACATTATAATCCAGTGTTTATTATCTCTATATATAAAATTGAATGTATGTCTGTCTGTCTGTCTGTATGTCCTTTATGCGTTGCCAAACTACTCATCCGATCGCCATGAAATTTTAGGAAGTTGCTCTATATGTGTCCGGGAAGGTTTTAGTGAAAAAATATTTTCGAAAACCCCATAAGTTTCCATTTTATGGCGTTTTAAATTTCTAATGTTAACCTTATGGAGAGTAAGTTTGTTTACAAATTGTCTACAATGAAAACATTTGATTTCTTAGCTACAGCTGATTGGTTTACTTTCCATTAGCAATACCGTATGCTTTACTATCCAATGCCATCTGAATCATTCATTAATGTTAAACTATGAAGTAAATGTGTACTGTAAAAAATGAACAGCTTTATTCACCACGTTAATAGTTTACGGTTTTGGGGGATTATGTATTTATATTTTCATTTTCTGTCTGATTAAAATCACGTGTTTATATGATAATTAAAATGTTTATATTATTACGTTTATTATAATAATCAGCTGTTGTATATCTTTCCTATAAAAGCCGTATTACAGTTAGGTTTGGTTTGGATTTTGGTTCGATTTGAAAATTGTGAATTAATCCACTCAGATTTATTTGTTTTATAGGAATGTTATTAATTATCGTTTCAGTATTGTTATTCTCTATGCCGCGACCCAGGATATACAACCTTTCACAATAAAGCCGTATTGCTATTCGACTTCAGAACATGGCCAAACTTAAAGTTAACATGTATTTACTGTCAGGCGTTACGAAGTTCGCCGGGTCAGCTAGTCTCTATATATAAAATTGAATGTATGTCTGTCTGTATGTCTGTATGTATGTCCTTTATGTGTTGCCAAACTACTCATCCGATCGCCATGAAATTTTAGGAAGTCGCTCTACATGTGTCCGGGAAGGTTTTAGTGAAAAAATATTTTCGAAACCCCCATAAGTTTCCATTTTATGGCGTTTTAAATTTTTAATGTTAACCTTATGGAGAGTAAGTTTGTTTACAAATTGTCTACAATGAAAACATTTGATTTCTTAGCTACAGCTGATTAGTTTACTTTCCATTAGCAACATGCTTTACTATCCAATGCCATCTGAATCATTCATTAATGTAAAACTATGAAGTGAATGTGTACTGTAAAAAATGAAAAGCTTTATTCACCACGTTAAGAGTTTACGGTTTTGGGGGATTATGTATTTATATTTTCATTTTCTGTCTGATTAAAATCACGTGTTTATATGATAATTAAAATGTTTATTTTATTACGTTTATTATAATAATCAGCTGCTGTATATCTTTCCTACAAAAGCCGTATTACAGTTTGGTTTGGGTTTGGATTCGATTTGAAAATTGTGAGTTAATCCACTCAGATTTATTTGTTTTATAGGAATGTTATTAATATGTCTTATCGTTTCAGTATTGTTATTCACTATGCAGCGACCCAGAATATATAACCTTTCACGATGAAGACGTATTGCTATTCGACTTCAGAACATGGCCAAACGTAAAGTTAACATATATTTACTGTCAGGCGTTACGAAGTTCGCCGGGTCAGCTAGTTCCTAATATTTGAAACATAGTTTTCATACTTATTTACTTTTGATTTACTTCTTTATAAAAATTCTTTAGAATGTCTTGTACCAGGGCTTCGTGCTTTTAAACCACATCTTCAGGGCAAATTTTAATTTGTAATTAGATAAATAAAATTTCTCTATGTTGCAGAGTAAAGACCACATGGCCATAATCAGTTCTTAAAGAGAGGTTTACAAAGTTTAGTGAGCATATACGTTTATTAGTACAATTTAAGTTGTAGTTACAATCAACACTCCAAATCGGAGACCTAGAGTAATGCAGAGCGGGAGTAATGTTGTAGGTCAATCCGACAACATCAGACCGTTTCTCACAACCCTCGGTATCGCTCCCTGAAGATCTCGTTAACCAAGACCGGTGTCTGAACACCCTTATTGGTTCAATCTATGGCTCCTTTATTCTGAAATATAACGAATCCTTAGTTCTTACTACTTACTAAATGGATTATGGTATAATAAATTGTGTAGCCTATGTATGTTTGTACGTTTCAATTTCTTATTATTACCCTGTATTACTGTATTAGAACACTTACCAAAATCGTAAAGTACAAAGTGAGGATCGTTATCAGAATTACTGGGCCAATGTTTTGGTGAATTCACCAGGTAAAAAGTTTCATGATATCTAAATTGTATATACAGTAGTTGACTGTATTAAAATATTTGTGTATATCACATAAAACAACTAAATAATTGCATAAATAAAAGTGATACAATATCAAAATTGTAGTTTACCCGGATTATTTTTTGACGAAATTTAATGTATTTTATTTATTATTTAAAAAAATGATATTTATATTTTTACTATGGATATAATGTGTGTTGTATTTAATATATATAATTTAGATATATGCCTATGACTACGGTACAATTACTGATGAATCAGGAACAAAATGTCATAGTATCTACTTCCCTGTGAGAAACAGTTTACATCATGGGTGTGTCAGAAGGGAATGTTTTCAGTTGTTCTAAATAGCTGTTCTCATTACCATATGACGTCACTTCCGTAACGCTTTTGCATCCCACAAATTGCTTACACTCACGTGGCGTTAGGCAAAATCCATATAAAAATCATAGCTTGAGACTAATAGATTCGATCAGTATAAACATAAAATACCAACGTAGGCTCTAAATAATATTTTTTTAGAAAGCATTGTCACTGCAATATGTAATAGTACTTATCAGTGGCAAAGAGTTTGATAAAAATACTTACCGACCTATTTACCTACTATAATTTATTTATCTAATTTTAGGTATGTATACTTAAAAAGTTTAATTTTTACTCACACTCGTACAAGTCACAGACACACGAGTAAACGTTTGTGTATGTTTCTTACATACTGAAGTAAAAAAATGTTAAAATTTAATATATTTGAATACGGTTCAAATACGGTTGAATGGTTCCTTTTTTTAGTAAATAAATTTTAATAATTAATTATTTAATAGATATATATACATATATATATATTATATATATTAAATGTAAATGTATATTAAATAAAAGATCTTCCACTCCTTTAACCCGTCACAGTTAGGCTATTACTTGGGAACTAGAATCTGTGAAATACAAACGCACCGTCCGTTGTTTGTTACCTTTAGAATAATAGATTAGCCATAACAAGTAGCTTCTGAATATTCATAGGTGAATAATCGGCAGGTCCGAGGTGTCTAATCACGTTTGATGTTTCAACATTGTCGAGTGATTTGCACTACCTTTGTAAAACATTTATTCATTTAAAGCAATAATTTAATCTCACTTCGGTTTAGGTTTACAATCTATTT
Organism: Nephotettix cincticeps; assembly: GCA_023375725.1. Lineage (NCBI taxonomy): Eukaryota > Metazoa > Arthropoda > Insecta > Hemiptera > Cicadellidae > Nephotettix > Nephotettix cincticeps. The sequence continues at coordinate 33,033,966 of CM041786.1, forward strand.
AAATAAAATTAGAGTTTTGTCTGTACATTGCTCAGAATTATTCATTTTTTAGTTATTTTTATTTTTCGTGCATTAGAGAACCCGAAACCGGTCTTATCTCATTTTTTGTCTGTTTGTCTGTGACGCTCCAGGAGACATTTTGCGCCGTCTTCTCCGAAGAAACTGGAGAACCGATAACAATGAAACTTATTCCATACATTCTCTACATTCCAGAGAAGGTTTTTAAAGGCTTAAAAGTGTCCGGCGACCCTTGAAAAGTAAATAATGAGCATTTAAAAACCCACTTTTTACGCGATATTGGTCGCATTTTGCTTCTGTTTTAAATGAATAGCCTACTGACAATAATCAGCTTTCTTTGTAGTTTAAAGATGTAATAGAAATAAAAAGTTGAATCAATATTAGTTAATTTATATTGGTCATTGATTTAAACCTAATCTATTTAATTGTAAAGTAATGCTAAATAATAAAGCTGGGTATTCGTTTATTTTCTTTGTACTGATTTGCTTAGGATTACAGGTTTACATTTTGGTATGATGATCTTTCTTCCTCAAATTGAGTTCTAAAACCCGTACAAAGGACGAGCTTACTGCTAGTCACGTACTAAAAATAAACACTAAAAGATATATAATGAATATATGAAAATAAGGACGATTAATAAGGAGAAAAGTGTTTATAATTTTTCTTTTTTTTATAATTTTGAAAAATTATTCTATGTTAAAACTATTTGCAATTCAAAGCTTAATTTATTTTAAACCTGTAGAAAGAAACAATGAAAGTAAGAGAATTGCTGGTTCATGTAAATACAATTTTAAATTTAAAGTTTATATATCACTATCGATTGTCATTATATTTACGCTAAGACATATTGTGAGCCTATGACCTATTATTTGAGGTGATTAGTGTTTAATGTTTCCCTCTAATTTCCCAGCACTTAACGAAACAAACACTTGCTAGGTGGAAGTCTTAAAACGTTAATTACAAGCTAAAAGCCTTGAGCCAGGTAATTAAATCTAATTTAACTCTCTTAATGCAGGGAGAGAAGGAATGGTGTTTCAGGGGAAAAATCCGTAATTTAGCCTTTGCATCTAGTAAGCGTAATAAAACGAAGCGAGAAAATTATTAACGTTTCTTTGATTATAATTTTTTGAATGATAATTTTTGTGGAATTAAAAAAACAGAACATGTTTGACCATTAGATCCTACTATAATATATTTTAATATTTTTATGTAAAGCTCCATGACCTTAAAACTGTATTTATTGTAAAATATATTCAATTATGTCCACTTTTTAGTCATAAACCTGACTGTAGGTTCAAAATCTACGGACCTATTAGTGCTAAGCAAAACCTTTCCCATTGTCTTGGAAAGGCGTTGATTTTAATTAAGTTCAGTTAAAATCGGTTGAAAATAAAAAATTATATCTCTAATTATTTGGTTAGGACAAATGTTTGCTACGATAATAAGTTTACACATTCAAATAAACAAATTAATTTATTCAGTATATTATACGAGTATATATCTATATAAACAAAATTTGAATTTTGTCTGTACATTGCTAGGGATTATATATTTTTTTATTTCTATGTTTTATAGCCCGAAAAGCCGAAATGGTTCTTCTCAATTATTGTCTATCTTTCTGCAATGCTAATCAAGGCATTAATGTTCTTCTTCTCCTAGAAACCGAGGGCATCCACAGTTATGAAACTTATTTTCCTTATTCTATACCTTTTTAAGAAGGTTTTTGTTTACTTACAAACTTACAAACGCTTTGTGAAAATAAAATAATAAGCTCTCAAAAAACCATTTTTGAACTATATTACACATACATTTTCAGTTCACAGACCATGTGGTCTATGGAAGTGGTTTCATGGAAAGAAAAACAAACAGGTGTCAAATTGAAATCAATATTAGTTTTTTTTTATTTATTTCAACCCATTTTCAAATTTTTCAATTTTTAATTTTTCTTATTTTCAGTTCATCAACGTCTATGAAATTTAAAAAAATGTTTTTAGGGAACGGTCCAAACCTTGGTCTTAAGGCTGCCTAACGTCGACCTGTTGTTAAATAGGTAATCAATTAAAGCCAATTGGACTTTTAAAAACCCCAAACAGTATCCAATTATAACTTGTAATTGACAAATGGTAACTTGATATGGAATCGAACTGTTGACCGTCAGAGATTACCCCAGAGATACATCTGAATTACCCCAGAGCTGTTTAAAAATTTTGTTCATTACTCCCACATTTTCATATTTGAAAGTGAATTGTTTAAATTGGAAATTGTATTAACCCAACAATGAGTACAAGCCATAGCAGATAATTGGTTATTCAAGCCACTGCGCAGCGTTAACGGGGGGTGAAAATTAAAATAACGCCTCATAAATATCTGGCCGTCTGGTGCAGGCGGCGGCTCCTCGCTCCACGCGGCGCCGCGACCGTAACTCGCCGGCGATTACACCAGCTACAGGATAATTAACCTGCTATTTATTCGACGTTATTTTTTAAGATGAAAAATAACATAGCTTAATTACAATTTCAATTACGCCTCAAAATATTAACAATGTTATAGTGCAATTTTTTAATATTAATTAAGTCTGCATCTATGTGATAAGAGATTTTTCGAAGAGAGGATATTGAAATGCTTTTCCCACTCTGAGAGGCTACTTGACATAACAGTGAGCTTCTTCAAGCTCAGTTTTATAGACTGCAGGCTAATATCCAGCCTCATCATCCAAGATACTAGCCTCAAACTTCTTAGCGCATTACTTCGGACGTTTTTGCTATTCCCGAAGAGTTTCTTTCTTAATTTCAATATATCAGCTAAGGCCAATCTAGGTCATTTTCGTTTTAATTAAGGCTTTTACTATTCACTACACTGTTCTTGTAACCTCTCCTTGGATCATAGCTCCAACGATCTGTGGATATCACCACACTGATCTCAGGAAAAAGCTGTGCCACCTTCACATTTAAATAAGGTATGCTCGGCCGTGTCCGATACAGAAGGTAAAAGCCAACACCATATGAAAATAGAAAAAGAAGCACTTGTGACCCAATAAAAATAATTGTATCTACATCCCTGTGTGAAATAGGTTAGATCATGGATGTCTAATGGGAATGTTTTCAGTTCCTCTAAACAGATGTCCTTATAACTATATTACGTTACTAGCCCTGTGACGTCACCGTTACAAATTTTGGTCTGACGGATTGCCAATATCTTCTCAGAGCTAAGACATATCCATATCAAAACTTTCATGTTGTAACAGGCCTCGCCGTGTTACAGTTCCACTCAGGCTCGGATATTAAGAATCAGTCGTGCAGCTCAACGGCCCTTTTGCTCAGCTTTCCATTCGCGTTACCAACCTCTGCCACGAATGGTCACAAGCGACCCATGGTGGCTATCGATGCCACCTCGACCAGTGGAGCAAGTGTTCTCCCCACCTGCTCCTCAAGTTCACCGGATGTGATCAAATATCCGCACGTGATGGTCCAGAGGCGAATGACACCTTACTATCGAAAATCCTCACTCGGGAAGGATTAGAGGTTCAACTAGTTAATTTCAGCACCAACCACTGCCACCACGAAGCCAAACCTGAGCCAAAACCACTCCATCACGTAGTTCCGCCACCCTTTTAAGCCGAAACTGAGTTAGGTCGAGATCAAGTGTCTTCCATTCGGAGATCGAAACTACCTGACCTTGGGTTAAGGATTTCGGGCGAAAACCCTAGTAATCTATGACCTAAGCCTTCTGTGGACCCTTATACTCAATCACCGACAGAGCCCAGTGAATGATTCCATTCGTATAGCATTTGTATGAGGGCGGAGTCATGTTTCCAACAGTCAAAACCGCTTGCGCTTCTCGGAGGTAGCTGTTCCTTTTTAAACAGGATCCTCCTGGAAAAGTCGCTCCCTCAATGCCCAGTAAATGAGGAATGCACAACTGCAGGCTCGGATACCACGTGATAGGTAAGAGACACCCGCAAGGTAATCTGGCGCTAAACAAATTTTATACATTTTGGTAAACAGTTTTTCCAGGTTGGATTTTGAAGAAATACTCAATATTGAAAATTTATTACTAATAATAAGAATTGATAATCTGAAAATCATTTTAAACAAGTTAAAACATCAAAGTCTTTTTCAAGTTAAAACTGGCCGGTTGGATAAGTGGTTACAGTTAGACTCACGTCAGAAGGCACTGAAGGCATTATAACTGGCGCTGGTACTACAGGTCACCCTATCGATTCCTACAAGGATCAAATCTGGATCCATCAGTTTCCCTATAGTTATTATTAGCCATTTTTTCGTTGGGCTATAAATTGATTGTGCTTTCTAACAACAGATCGACGTTACGTAATAACAAAACCTGTGTTTGAACTTTTCTCATCAAAACGTTGATGCTGAAAGGCGTTGAACAATAGAAAATAATGAGACTTACACCTAAATACCACTATAGTGAATTCCATTACAGAAGTGTAATAAAACGTGTATGATACTGAGAAACTCAACTACTTTTCTTCTTCATATATTCCACCTACGGAAAGTTTTCTGTAATCCGTTTAGAAATACACTCACGCAATATCATATTGAATAATATCTCATTTACACCTACATATTTAATGTGGCTGTAACATTGTCGAAAGCCAACGAATACAACGGGAAACCATTAACCAAACCAACGTACGACTGTGAGCATATTGTGCGCGGGGTTTCCATCCCATATGTTAGAGGATAACATGTGATTTGTTTGACTGATGATGTTCGCGTCTACGTTTCGTTTACACCAGGCTGCGACTCCGACTAATATACCGTACTGTTGTATATTGGCATTGAATAGTGTAAATTAGTTTAATCACTGTGGATATTTTCGTTTTATTGAGAATACAAACACAAATACCTTCTTTAGCGTTAGATTAGGCTCATTTGGCTTTTGAGGGTATGATACGTAAAAAAAACAATATATGATAACTTCAGGCAATTTACAGACATAACTCTCAATTTATTTATTTATTTATCAATTTATATATATATATAGCTTTAACATATAAAACATAATACATTATTTTACAAAATTATGTAGTAAAGTATTTTTAATTTCCAAAACTCTCTAGCTTACTGTGTGGAAATATTCTACCATAACTGCAATCATTAGATGAGTCTAGCTTAACCAGCTAACCTAGTCTAAAATGAATAAGTTCAATTCAATATAATAGTATTACATTTTTCTTTCGGTGGATAATTTCCCATAGGGAAGAAACCATTACCGTTCATCTCATGACAAGCCCGGCTATATGATGTTTTTCTTTTTATTTTAGGTGCCTCGGTACCTAAACAATAGTCGTTAAAAATTATATTTTTCATATGTGTGTGTGTGTGTGTGTGTGTGTGTGTGTGTGACTGTGTGTATTATATGTATATATGTGTCTATAAACAGGATAACTTTCGTAGAAATGTTTCTATAGACACCGAACTTGGTAGAGATGTGTATTCTTACATTTGCTGAGATGACTTCGTAAACCATATCGGCCAATCGGTAGATCAACGGGTAGTTTGAGGGGGGGAGTTGTACCAAAAATAGTTTTGCGTTTTTCATATGTAATTCAAAATTTTATTTATTTTAACGTACCTTTAGGTTGGATTTAAAAACCACACAACTGAGTTTTTTAAAGTTTTGCTCTTACCTCCAATGGCTACAAGTCTAAACACAGTATGTTGTATTTTGGGGCTCTGATGTTAATCTTATGGAGGATAAGGGAAAATTAATAGTTCAAACTAATATTTTTATATGCAACTTGGTATTTAGCTTCTTAAGGCTGAGATCTTGACATTCAGGCTTAAAAATCTAAGTTTATGAGTTTATCATGGCAGCAAACCTGCACACCCTTTCCCATATTAATCTTAATGAGAATAGGCAAACTATTTTTCATCGACAGATATTGATAAAACTTGTCTTGATATTATTATTGTCATATTATTGATTCGGAAATTCGCTGAGTATATTATGGCAACAAGATACCAAGATGTTAGCCTAGAGGTACCCAATTTTCACGCCATCAAGCTGGCTTGGTTAAGGCCTGTGTGGCTACGGTCGGGCTCTTGGTAGAATTCCTAACACTTTCCATTTGTCATTCGCCATAATTCCATTTTAATTAAACTATAGCTGTACCCTATCCATAATATGCATCCACATACACTTACACCAAACACCGAATTTGTCTTCCAATACACACAAAACCCCATGCACATAGAAATACATATTTAATAAACAATGCGCGTTCTACTCGCATGCACTCGCTACAAAAGTACATCATATATAAATAGGTTACAATTAGTACCACCCACAAATAGTAGTAGCTGTTCCCTTTTTTAGATCAGGAATAGTTGCTATAACACATAGGGTCTATAATAGGGTTACAATAGCTAGCGATAATAGCACATATAGGTTACACCAAATTTTTGTCTCTGAATTACGATTTGACCTAATTATAAGGATTGTCTTTGCAGATGAACGTAGACATCAATAATTTAGACGTTAATCCATTGATTATCGAATCCACCGGGTATTGCTCATAACTATCCACTATTCGTTAACCTGAGCTAACTGGCTGGTAAATTATCTTTTTTTAAATAAGGCACGCTACGTTAGACTTGGGATTATTTAAATATACTCTAAGAAAAATAATATCCGAATGGAAGTTTATAGATAAAGTTAGTCCATTTTTGTTATACATATCGGTAAATGGGAACGGGTAGTTTGGGGGGATTTGTACTCAAAAATCGTTTTTTTGCGTTTTTCATATGTAATTTTAAAAAATTTCAATTTTATCTTTCACCATTAGAACCAGCTTAATAAACTACCTACACAATTTAGTTCCTTAAAATTTTCTCTATCTCCAATGGTTACCGAGATATTAAAAAATCTAAAACAGTACGTTGTATTTTGAGGAAAAATTAATATATCACTTATTAACCAATATTTTTGGATAAAACTTGATATTTAGCTTCATGTGGTTGAGGTTCATCCATTTATGCTTAAAAATCATAGTTTATTTTTTTATCATGGCAGCTAACCTGCATACTTTCTTTCCATGTTAATAAAAAATTTAAAAAAATTTGCAAAATTTTGAAGGCTGCTATGAGCTTAAAGCCCTTCACAAAATTAAACCACATCAAAATGCAAAAAGTAACCAACTAATTTTGAGAAATTCTGAATTAGCACACCAGTTGGTTCTAAAATCAAAATTTCCATCCGGTTTAAATTTAAGATAATTTGATGAAAAAAGATTCAACTCAATTGAAAATAACATTTTAAAAATTACATGTATAAACCTCTATATTTATTTATTTTAAAATGTACCAAATCATATGTTTCATATTTAAAATTTAAAATTTATTGTCAAGACAATCAATCACCAGTTAAAATATTTAGTCACTGTTTATTATTGTTTATTGTTCTCTCATCTCTATTTTCTCAAATGCTTGAAAACGTTTATATATTTATTAAACGGAAATTCGCATAACTTTTCATTTTCATTTTTCATTTATTCTATCAAACCAGTTGAATAATTGTATTAAGTCATTTGACACATTTCTACAAACATCAAGATAAGTGAAACCTTTTGGTAAGCATCTATTACATCTATCTACACACTATTCAACTCTATCATCATCCTCTTCCTTCTCTTCCTTACTATATGAACTCTTTGCTGTCACCTCTTCATCAAGAATAATCAAGAATAATGAACAGGCCTTCTAAGTATAATTTGATTAAAGAATTTAAAAAACTTGCCTACAAAATACCTAACCTTAATTGAAAAATTCTTTTTATTACTGCCTGTTTATCATATGGACTAACCCCCAAGGGGCTTCAACCGAAATTTCCCTTGCTGACCTTCCTCCCTCTTTCCATCAAGATGTCAAAATTCTTGCTATGAAAACTAGTTTTGAGTTAGCAAAATTAGTTCTACAATCACACAAAGAATTGGCTAAAAATCATGGGAGAAGACTTGGGCATTTATATCATACCATAATTGTTCATTTCCCAGAAGCTAATAAAGATATAAATCTTATCATGTTAAATATTGACAGGTTTATGTCATGAAAATCAAAAATCCTTCTCAAGAATTTCAATTCTCTCTGTTTGGAAACGTTAAGATCAGGTGTTAGTCTGCCAACACCATTTAAAACATTAAACCCCTTTCGTAGCTGATATTTTCAATTTACCAAAGCCCACCAAGTTAAATCCACCAACGACAATCCCAAATAAAATACTAGAAAAAGTTCCACTTTCATCAGAGACCCATATTACAAATTTAGCCAGTTATGTTCCAAACAAAGAAGAAACATCCGTTTTAACAAAAGTTCTGACATTTTCACCTACTCCTAATCTCAATCACTTTAAATTAGTCTCTGACTCAATTAGGAAGAAATTTCATTTTGAACAAAATCCAACTATACCAGAAACTAAAATCCCATCATCTTTAGTAAAATTTAAAGAAAATATTTGGGAACCAGAAATACTCTCACCTGATCACCCTATTGAACAATTTGTCAATTTAATCATTACAAATCTAGCAGATCCCTTATTCCCTGACAGTTTACCTAAATCCAAAAATCTCACTAATTTTGAATACAGAGCCATCAAATCATTACAAAATAATGTAAATATTGTAATTCTCCCGGCCGACAAAGGGAATATAGTATTGTCCTTCTCAACAAAACAGGCTATATAGCTGCGTGTGAACGACAGCTAAACGATAACTCCACATATCACGAACTTGAAGAGGACCCTACTATTCATTTCGATGAAGATTTTAAAGAATTTGTGAATTTGTGAATTTTTGTGAATTTGTGTAAAGAATTTGAATTGCGCCATTATTTTACACCTTCCCAAAAATTCATAAACCTTCAAGACCTCCACCTGGAAGACCCATTGTGTCAAGTATTGGCTGTCCCACAGGGAGGATTTCTTCTCTTGTGGATGAAAATTTACAGCCTTTAGTTCAAACTTTATCTTACATTAAAGACACTAATGACTTCCTAAACAAAATTTCAAGTATCAACCTACCTCAAACTCCAAATTTATTTCTTGTAACAATTGATGTTGAGTCGTTATATACTAACATCCCTCATGACGGTGGTCTGAAGGCTGCCAAACACTTTCTAAATACTAGACCCATCCATTCTAAACCCTCCACTAGTTTTCTGACTACGTTGATTATGATTTTGACGATGGACAGCTTTAAATTTTTAAACAAAAATTTCTTACAGATCAAACGTACAGCTTTGGGGACACGTATGGCCCCTTCCTATGCCAATCTATTTATGGGTCTAATAGAACAAAGTTTTCTCCTAGGTTGTTTATTCAGAAGCAAATTTTACAGCATGTATACAGGCACTATAGTGATTTTTACCAATTATAATCATTTGGAAACCATAAAAACCACTTTATTCTTGAGCTTTTCAAATAGCTTTCTAAAACAAGTTTTTACAAGTTTTGAAGAACAAGTTTTGAAGTTTCTAGAACTGAACTCAATTGCATCATGGAAACATTTAAGTCTATTTTGTAAGTGATCATACTTATAATTTCATTCAGAACTAACTGACACATTCAATACCTTCTCTTTGCAGGATGAAAATTCCTTTTTAAAATAACACTAATTATTTATTTTGACAAAAATACACACATCAAATGAAACACCATCTATCGTTTTGGGGATAACCAACTCCCCTCCAGATGTTTTTGTGTTCCCTCTTCTCGTCCTAGAATTTTTTTATCCAGGTCATTGCCCGCAACCGTTTTACACATTCCTTCAGGTTAGACCAATTGGTTAGCGACATTATAGCTTAGTGAAAATCTATTGATGATTGTCATGATGATATAACTATAAGTTACATGTTAAAAGGTCAATAAAGAAGAAATGTGATCTAATGTAGGCTTTGCCTAAGTACACATACATACACATAAAGGGGAAGATATCACTTCAAAAACTACACATTTTTTCCTCAGTGAATCTCAAAACAGATATTTGTCCAATGAAATTTTAAAAAATTAAAAAAAAGAAACTTCCTACTTTATACTTTTATAAAGGTGCGAGGATGAAAAATGTGTTTCAAGTATTTTAAAGTTAAATATAATTTATAGGCTATACTTTATCAATATTCAAATTCAGAATCACGTTATATATTTGTTGTCTTTAATTCATTCGCTTATTATATTTCATTACCAAGTGGAAGATTACTTAGTTATACCCGTTGTTCCACTTCCTGCGCGACTAATCATGTTTTCATTATGCCCAGTAGGCTACTATTGATTTACAACTATACAATACACCATTGACAATGGTTGCATTTGTCTCATCTATGTTTTAATATTTCAGGTCCGAGAACAAGTTGGGAGTTAGTTTGGTCGTGGGAGAGGCAATAGTATCCGGGGTAGCTGTCTGGTGGTGGCGGTGACGCACAGAGGTTGAGGTCGCAGAAGCTCCGGTACCGGTAGCAGCAGGAGTGGTACCTACTCCATCAGCAGCGTTACCTGCTGCCACAGAAGCTCATGTTCCTGCCACAGAAGCCCCTGGACCTGAAGCTGAGCCAACAACCACCATCGCCCCTGCTACGCCCCTGACCAACCCTCCCTCAATTCCCCCCCTTCAACTCCCACAGGAAGTTTCCCCTCGCTCTCGCCGTGCATATCCTTTATGCTTTTGTAATATCTGCTACTTAGCTTTTCGAGAAAGTACAACTAGGGACGCCTCATCCTCCACAAGCTCCACAACACAGGGGAGCAGCGCATCAAAAGAAAACAAAGAAAAAATGAGTAAAAGGGGGATTTTTTGAAATATTTAAGTACTATCTAGGCCTAAGCTAGATCTTAAGAATAAAAATTTTATAAAAAAAGTGCAACAGATTTGGGTTTTCCACTTTTCACACAATTTTAGAGTTCAATATTATTATAATGAAGTGTAGTGTAATCTAACAATAGAATAAAAATTGTCATTGACTTAGTCTTTTAATCACTTATGACAAGAACCCATTCTTTAAGGTACCCTTCTCAATATGAGTGGAGGGCGAGTGTGGCAATATTGTATGTTACGTAGCTTAGCAGGCAACATTCTCATTTCTCATTGTCGGGATTTTACCCCACAGCAACACATATAAAAGCCATGACAATTCACAGTGATTAGCACTCTCAAAATAACCAACGACTGATTCACACCAGAACTAAAAAACTACCCACAAAAAACAAGAAATCCAACGATTTACTACACCAGAACTCAAATTTCAATTAAAACATGACTATAGAAAACCGATAAGGTGGTTCAAACTGAGACTTAATTTACCACCGAGAACCAATTTGCATTAATAATGTCTTTAAAACAACTACTATAATTACTACCGAGAACCTTTTTTTTATGACAGAACTATGTTGCTGACATGTAATAGAATTTCATTACACATTAGCAAAACATTTATTTTTAATTTTATTTCTTAATCTATGGTAAATTTAGTAGCATAAAGTATAAGTAAATAGTTTTTATTTACTTATATGCCAATAAAAGGAAAGAGTGTGCAAAATATCACAGCCATATATACTGTAATAACGTTTGACGGCACCATAATGTGTGTAAAAATTTGATTTTCAAAAATTCTAACGCTATCTAAGGGTGAAGGAGACGAGATACGAGAAAAAGTCAAGAGACCAAAGTTGTAGATCTTGCAAAATCCGTGGCACAAGAAGCCCTCCGTTTTTCTATAGGACCCTTCGTTAAAAAGATATAGCTGAAAAACAAAGATTTTTTGAAAGTTTTTAAGATTTTTTTGGGTAGTAAAAATTAAAAATTTGGAATTCTGATGACTCTATTAATTAAAGTAACCTCTTAGGAACGTCCATAAAAATTTCAAGTCTCTAGCTAATCAGGAAGTCGTATTTTAGTTCTGAATGAAATTATAAGTATGATCACTTACAAAATAGACTTTAAAGTTTCCATTTTTGATGCAATTGACGTTCAGTTCTAGAAACTTCAAAACTTGTTCTTCAAAACTTGTAAAAACTTGTTTTAGTAAGCTATTTGAAAAGCTCAAGAACAAAGTGGTTTCTATGGTTTCCAAATGATTATAATTCGTAAAAATCACCATAGTACCTGTATACGTGTTGAACAATTTGCTTCTTAATTTGTCCTAGAATAGGTAATGGATCTGGTAATATAAGTAGTTCAGTGTCTAGCTTGGATCATTTTATACCTTTACACAGTTATAGAAAAAATTCAAATTCTATGTCTAATGTATACACAATTTTATGTGTGATTAATCTTTTTAGTAACTTGTTCAAAAAACTAAACTCACAATATTTTCTAAACTAATCATAAAAACTTTATTTTTGAATATAAATGTTTATATTGTTTACATATGTGCTCAACTAAGTAGACTTCAACAAAAATTCTTAATTCTAAGCATGATAAATTTTCTACTGGTGTTTATTTTACTTCAAACAGAAAACGCGTTATAAAATATAAGAATAATTATACGTTTATTTCCCTTTTTTTACATACATAAAACATAAAGTTACAGATGCATTATCACAATAAAAATAACTTATAACGCAATACAATAGTTATAAAATATAATACAATTTTGGCCTTTAAACTTTACAGACTACTACTTAATCCTTCCTTAACTGCATCTTTAACATTGTTAAAAATTCAGGAAATTTAGGGCCTCTTAGGCATAGCCTGTTTTGAGGTTCCTGTCTAATTTAAATTAAATATATAAAAAAGAGCTCAGCATTTGAGAGGAAACAGTTTACGTATATAAAGAATAAAATAAAAACGGTCTACCAAAATAAAGGTCTCGATCTATCCAGGGTAGTTAAGGAAAATGGTTAAAAAATTATATTAAAACTACCCCAAACGTATATACTGAGCGAGCTTTGACAAATATTTATATATACATATGAATTAATACCCATACCTACATACACATATGTACACACACAAACATACAACAGATATAATTACCGAGTTACTGCTGTATATCAAAAAGAAAATCCGTACTGCTCAATTGCAAAAGCCATTTCTTCAATCTTTTTCTGAAAACCAACTTTGATGAAGCATCCTTAATATAAAGAAGTAATTTATTGAACATTCGTGGTGCTATAAAATTGTAAGTTCTTATATAATAAGCGTTATTTGGTTTTGGAACAGCAAAATTATTGTGATTTCTAAGTTTTTGTTTATAAGTATTATCAAGTATTGGTTTATTCCCACTTCTCAAATAAAATAAATTCAAAACTTTAAAAACAAAGATATTTCTTGTTGAGAGGATATTGAGGTTTTTGAAAAAGGGCTCGAATTATGGAATCTATTTTTGAATGATATTATCCTTATTATATGTTTTTGCTGCACAAAAATTGAATCTAAATATTTTTATATGTATTGCCCCAGACAACAATTCCATACTCAATACGACTTTGAACTAATAAAATAGAGCAAACGCAAAATTCTCTCATTACACAATTTTTGCAAAAAATAGAAATATCTTATTATATTTTTTAACTCTGATTTAATTGAATTTATGTGAAATTTCTGAGACAAATCATTGTCCACAATTATTCCCAACCAAATATTTCAATTTATCCTGACTTTCTACAAATGAACATTCATTTGTTATACATGTGGAACCAATGCCAGATTTTTCAAGGTAGTTAGCACACACATATGCAACTTGTCCAAAATTATGAGTATTACTTTTCAAGCTAAAATCGTAAATTTGGTCTTCTCAGCGCTTAGGACCATGTAATTAGCAGTGAACCACCACTGCAAAGCCCTTAAATCCTCAGTCATTTCTGATTTCGCTGAATTAAGATCGCTTAATCGATTAAGATCGGTTAAGACAAAGCAGTATCATCAGCAAAAAATGTCAGGTTACCCTTTAATCTAGCCCCACACAGGTCATTTATATAAATAATAAATAACATTGCCCCAAAAACAGATCCATGTGGAACACCATTTATTATGTCCCTTATTTCACTAAAAACATTATTCACTTTTACAATTTGTTTCCTTCCCAGCAGATAACTCTCAAACCAATTGTGAGTGGTCCCTCTGACACCACAAAGGTAAAATTTATTCAAGATGACTCTGTGATTGACTGTGTCAAACGCTTTCTTTATGTCTAAGAATAAACCACTTACACATTTTCCCTCATTCAAGCCATCATTTACTCCATTGAAATATTTAATCAAAGCATTTTCAGTGTTGAGCGCTGTTCTAAAACCAAATTAATTACTACTGAAAAATTAATAAATTAAACTTAAAGAATAAATCACTCACATATTTTCCCTCATTCAAGCCATCATTTACTTCATTGAAATGTTTAATCAAAGCATTTTCAGTGTTGAGAGCTGTGAGAGCTAAAACCAAATTGATTACTACTGAAAAATGTAGTAAAAAAAGATAATACTCTTTTTTTCATTAATTTCTCAAAAATCTTAGCGAAACATAATAACAAATATATTGGTCTATAATTATTACATTGGTGTTTTAATCCACTTTTATATACAGGCAAAACCACAGCAACTTTCAATTTGTCAGGGAAAACACCAGTACTAAAGCTAATATTAATAATATATGATAAGACATCAATTATATGTATACTAATCCTTTTCAATAAATAAGTATTAAGTGCCATCAATGCCCGCAGCTGTGTTGTTTTTAGCGAGTTAATAGTGGTAATAAGCTCTTGTGGTAATACTGGCTCTAACGAAATAGATCGGGATTCCGACTTGAAAACTGATTTTTGTAACTTAGGTTTAAAAAATCCTCTTTTAAATTTATATTCAAATTTAAATACTCTACTATACTTAAATACCCCCGTCGCAGCAGACCTGCGTACTCAGCGAATTTCCAAATCAATAATATATTAATAATATTATATATCAAGTTTTATCAATATCTGTTGATAAATATATAAGTTAGTTATTTGCCTATTCTCCATAAGATTAACATGGGAAAAGTATGTAGATTTTCCGCTGTGAGGAACACTGAAAGTAGGCATTTATAGCATAAACAAATTTTATTTTGACAATTTATACCAAGTTTCATCAAAATCTGTCCATAAATAAAGGAGCTTTCCAATGATTAACATGGGAAAAGAGTATGCAGGTTAGCTGCTGTGAGGAACACTGAAAGTAGGAATTTCAAGCATAAACAATTTTTATTTTTACCATTTTTACCAAGTTTCATCAACATTTTACACTCAATTATCACGAAGTACAACAATAGTTTAATCTAGCTGTTGAGTGTAGGATCACTGTATTTGGATCGTCGTGTCGGCGAGCCCCATGCCCATGACAGATGTATATCACGTAGTTCATCATTACCAGAGTACACATCGCGGCCCAGTCAGCTCCTCTGATATTTCCAGCCAAGATGAAAACTTTGCTGTGTCACTAAACTTTCCTCAGATGTTCAAGTGTTTCTACCCATCCTATAGACCTACTACATGTAATCCAATATTATAATCTATTCCGTCAGATAAAAATAAACGTTTATGGCGTAAAACGCTGTTTTGTTTTGTTTCTATGTAGATTTTCGGTTGAAGTATATAAGCTATCAATAGTTTTAATCAGACCAAGTTCAGTTTTTAAATCAATTACACCACTGACTTAAATGCTACAAATTACTTACTTTTTGTTATAAATAAGGAAAAGTGTTATAAATATTAAAAGTCTTATTTGTTTCGATAATATACTTAAATGTTACAAATTACTTAGTTTTTGTTATAAATAAGGAAAAGTGTTATAAATATTAAAAGTCTTATTTGTTACGATAATATCCTGTTTTACAATACATTACGACCCCGAAGTAAAACTAAACTGAACTGTGGAGAAGTGTAACGACAGTATTTTTTAGGGTTAAATGAAGTTTTTCAATAATTTTTATTTTGTGATATTTTCGTAAAAGGTGTAAAATCTATTGTACTTACTTCCCTTTGAAATCTTCGGGGAGCTTAGATCATTGATATGTCAAAGGGAATGTTTTCAATTCCCCTTAACAGCTGTTCTTATAAATATTTGACATCACTAACCTTATAACGTCACCATTTCAAATTTCGGTCTGATGGATTGTCAATATCCCCCAGAGCTAAAACATATCCATGCCAAAATAAAGCTAAATCAAAACCTACACTTTTTGAAAACTATTTCGTAGCAATGATAGGTTTTGATTCCAGTAATGCAACTAAGTTTTGATCACCAGCAAAGTTGATCCTTAGGACCCAGACGATGATTAATCCAACTGATGTTAGTGTCTGCATTATGGGCTGATACACTGTCACTGTAACTTGCCGCCCGACATGTTTATAAGCTCAAATGCGGTATTCGTTAATATTATTAGTGTCACGAACTGCTAACGACACGTTTACGTTCCGTATTTTTTTGTTGCAGAGACGTTTCTTATTTGTCAACAACTAAGCCAAGGTATCTAGGAATTGGACCGCATGGTATAAAGTATTTTTTATAGAACATTAATATTGGAGAGAAATAAAGAAAGTATTACATGTGAAAAAAGACCGTTACATCAATTGAATGGCTTTGCCAATAGAACTCTCTGGTGATAGTTTAACTATGTTGAAGTAGATGCAGCCTAGCGTAGAGCCAACATAATCGGCATTTTCACAATTTTTAATTATTGAAATATACCATTTTAAGCCCAAAATTGTCACGTTTTTCACACATTATGGGGCATAATCCATCATTTTAAACCCAAAATCAGCTCATTTTTCCCATTTTAATAGAAAAAACCCCGTTTTTAGCTCAAAATCATTTTGGGATTATTTTTGGACAGATTGAACATTGTTGAAAAAATCCCTAAACCGTTATTCATATCAAATCTATTACCTGATACTATACAACATCATTATAATGAAAGGTTTCTCACATCACATACCTTACATAATTTAAAATCCCAAGCCCCCGGCGCCAAGTCGCGCGTACCGTCCGCGTCAAGTCGCGTAAACCCATACCAGCCCCGGGGCATGCCCCGTGAGCATGCCCCGGGGCATTTCTGTAAAATGGATTTGTTGAATTGTGTGATTTTACAGAAATATGTGAAATGAACATGTAAAGATGTAAAGCTCGTGTGAAACGTGACACAAACGTTTTCACATCTTCGAGTGAAACTACATACTTACTCTGAATATGAAAGTATACAACAAAACTATATAGAAATACACTCGACTATTAGTTTTTGATTATATAAATTTTTCAAATATTGTGTCCAGTTAAAATTTTCTTTTTCGATGGATAGTAAATATAAAGTGTTTAAGAAATGACTATCTCTTATGAATATAGTTGCATTGTAAAACAGTTACATCAACATGTTATAAAATGTGTATTTAATAGTCGTATTTCAAAAATAATGTCTACAACTGTCTTTCTATGTGATTAATCTGAATCAGTTCTGGCTATAACAACAACTTAACGACTAAATTGAATATCAACTTTATGATGTCAATCGTTCAAACACATAGTACAGATACACATTAAATAAATGACACCAGTTAGTTGAATGTAAATATAGTATTTTACAGTTATCCTTTAACTCACATTTAACACGGTTACTAGAAAAGACAGGCAGTACAGGTAAAGCACATTACACTAGTGAATTTAATGTTAATATGATACTTGATAGTTCTCCTATAACTCACACTAGAGAAGATAGACATAAAACGAAAGACACTAGCTGATTGAATGTAGATATCGTTTTTTACAGTTAATTGAGACAGTTCTAGAATGGATTATTTTCATTTGATATCATCAATTAGTACTGTAATGTGAATAATGTGTGAAAGTCTTATATGAATTCACGATTTTGTCTTGTATAATAGTACAGCATCTTACAGCTTCTTTAACTCACATTCGATATGGTTACTAGAGAGGACACACAGTACAGGTACACATTAAACAAATGACACCAGTGAATATAGTATTTTACAGTTCTCCTATAATTCACGTACAAAATGGTTACTAGACACTAGATATTATACTTACAGTTTTCTTATAATTCACTTACAACATTCAGTAGAGAAGACAGGGGTATAAGTAAACATGAAACAAAAAAACACCAGTGAATTTAATGTAATTGAGACTGTTGTAGGATGGATGATTTATGTTTAATTTCAGTCTTCTAATAACCCTAGGACTTGTTGAGAGTCCACTGTGTTCAAAGTCAATCTTAACACTAGGCTATTGTAGGTTTGATAACAAAAACTATAAAGCACACAAAGAAATACTTTAGTGTACAAATCTTTTTAATTACACCCCACTTGTCTTGTAGAATAGTACAGCATCTTACGGCAGTTCTTCTTTAACTCACATTCAACATTGGGTTTGTGAAGACACACAGTACAGGTACACACATTAAACAAATGACACCAGTGAATATAGTTGTGAGAGATGGTCGGTGGATGTGGTATTCTCTTGTGTGGATTAACGTCCGCACTATTGAATACTACGTAAATCCACAAAGGCCATCCTCATAATTAGACCAATTCGTAATTCAGAGGCCGTGGTTCGGATCCCACGTTAAACTGTAGGTCCATTAGTTGCCATTGACTGTTGGGCTATTAATTAACAGTCCTGTCTAAGGAACATGTCAGCCTTAGTCAGTAACAAGACTACAAGATCGCGCCACAATCATCCTACATTCATTCCTCATTCATACTTGGCTTAAAATACCTACCTGGGTAGGTCACCATTTCAGTCAAAAGTATTAAAGTATTAAAGTATATTATTTTACAGTTCTCCTATAATTCACATACAACATGATTACTAGAGAAGATATGTGATAGATATATGAAACGAAATACACTAGATATTGTATTTACAGTTCTCTTACAAACCTCTCACATATTACAGTAATTCAGAGTGAAACGTTTCATATAAAATACATATCACCAGTAAAGCACTTTACAGTTCTCCTCAACATGGTTTCTAGAAAAGACACATGGTACAAGCATGTATAAAACAGATGGCACTGAACAGTTCTCCTATAATACACATACACGTACAGAAGACACGGGTACAAGTAAACACGAAACAAAAAAACAACGGTGAATTAAATGTAATTACGACAGAATCAAACCTGTGGTAGGACATTTGATTTCAGTCTTCTAATAGGTCTGAGACTTGATGAGAGTCCACTGTGTTTAAGGTCAATCTTACTGTGGAATATAATACTAGGCTAATGTAAGTTTGGTAACAAAAAGATCACAATCACAAAGCACACAAAATATAAGTTAGTGTACAATCAATTAATAATGTGGAAAATCTGTTTAACTAAACCCCCAATTATATAAATTCAATTTTGTCTTGTAAAATAGTACAGCATCTTACATAAAAGGCTCAAATTGCATGCATGTACGATTTGTCTACTTTATCAACTGAGTGATCGTCTAGTGAAATGTTGGCTTGAAACATTCCTTAAAATCATATCAATTATGACAGCAATAACAGACTTTATATCCCATAGCCTAGTCCCCAGCACCCAATACCCATAAAACCCATAACTCAACACTTAAACCATCGCCTGACCATAGTCCGCACGTTTGTTCGGGTCAGGGCAAATACGCCCGGTCTGGTTCACGACTATGGACTGCCACCATATAAACCCATCTAGATATTCGTTTGGAGCTGCTTTATTCTGACCTTTGACTCCATCCCCTTCTACCCAGACCTGTAGAAAATAGATAAATAAATAAATCCATCCTAAAACCTTACCCAAAGCCAGCCAGACACACGTTCGGTCGGGAACAACCTGCTCTCCGAAACCCTCCATGCACCAACCATAACCCAAAATACTTGCAACAAACAAAACACAAAACCTATTCTTGGCTAAAGAGGACATACAGGAGTCCTATAACATCCGCACTGAAACCTCACATCCTGTCCCTGTTCAAATCAAAATATGCAACAATGAAAGGCCTAGTGACAAAGCTTTATGAAAGAGTGAATGTTTAGTTTTGACTGATGGATAATTTATAAAATTGTGTAGTGCCCCCAAATGGTAGAATAAATAATATTTCAGCAAGACGGTGTGACACAGTATCATATCATGTTTGATAGGAGATAGCGACAAGATAGTTAGATCATACCCTGATTTCCCATTTATCAAAGATATTGTGTAGTAGGTAAGCGTGTAAAGTTTACAAGAACTGAGACATAGGATTGTAACTGTAGATGAGAGGATGTTAGGGAGAAGCAAACTGTGGTGATCACTCTTTTGGTTGTATTTATGACATACATTTAAATATCATATGAGATAGTAGTCTGAACACTTTGTATGTATCAAATAACCAATTTTAATTGTTCTCCTGTTGATTTGTAAGTTCGACAATATGTTTAGATACATTGAGAAAGGTATAAGATTGCCTTACATAACATTATAAGGTAAGCCAGAAACAACCCCGTAGTAACAAACACCATTGAAATCAAACACCATCAATAAACATATCTTTCCTCTTGTTCCACCAAGTAGTAGTTTGAACTATATTAATATTGAATATTATCGCAATATTGAATGCATATTAAAGTTTACTCTTTTGATTGAATTTATGACAA
The DNA here is from genome assembly GCA_023375725.1 of Nephotettix cincticeps. NCBI lineage: Eukaryota > Metazoa > Arthropoda > Insecta > Hemiptera > Cicadellidae > Nephotettix > Nephotettix cincticeps. The sequence continues at coordinate 33,054,573 of CM041786.1, forward strand.
GTTGGCATAAAAAATTTTTAATATCATGAGATTGTTGTTTCTTGATGCCTTTAGTCTGGACACTTTCTATATTTAAGACAGTGTAACAAATAGCCAAATTGCCCTTCTATTGTATTGTTATGTTCAAATACATTGAGAAAGGTATAAGATTGCTTTACATAGCATTATAAGGTAAGCCAGAAACAAACACAATCAATATACATTCAACAAGTTGGTGTGTCATGAATTTGATCTAGGATCTATTGCATTCAAGTATCAGGCAACTATAGGTGGGATGATTCAGCTGAAATTAAACATATCTTGCCTCTTGTTTCACCAAGTTGACATTTGAACCAAAATGAACTTGATCTAGGACCTGCTGAATTCAATATGTTTAAATATATAAAATTTTTAAATTGCTAATACAATTGTTTAAATAAGACGAAATTTTTAAAAACAAATTTTAATGTATGAATTCAAATAATTAAATATAAATAATAACATTAAAAAAGTTACATAGTGACATTGGTTTTTGTAAAGTATTGAAATTTTTTACTTTGTAATTCATTTAGTAATTTAAATATGTGTTTGGTGCGCATTGTCACAAACATAGACGAGTCAATAAATGAAGAACCTGACTATAACATCAACCATTTTATTGTTGTATAGGTGTAAACATATAGAGTACAAGTGAGTGTAGATGACTATCCTTGGGTGTATGTGCATGTAGATACTTTTTCTAAGAGAGCTAAGTAGGTCATGGATTAATGCTAGTGGTGTATTGAGATAGATGGATACTATAGCAAAAAAATAATAATCATGCTAGGTGCAGGTGTCGATGATGCTGTGAGTCTTGCAGCGGTGTTATGAGCGGTAGCGCGTGCATTTAAGAATAGAAAATCTTGGATATCTCGGAAACTAAGAATCTTTTGATATCAACACTTCTTAATTATGTTCGATCTCACCAAGGCGCATCGATTGGCACATTTTATTCTGAAAAATAGTGACCCAAATTTATTTTGGAAAAAACTTGGCCGTTTTTATAACAGTGGGACTTAGCGCACGGCGGGCCTAGGTTATGAGGACAGTGAACAAACGATGTACAGTGATAGGGAGCTTTGGGAAACGGGGACTTGGCTCACGGTAGACAGTCAGTAGTTAATAGTCAACCTGTATATAATAATATATTACAAATTTTATAAATTAGAGAATTTGTCTAGCATAAATATTTTTTAACCATTTATATCTGAACATAAACAGACTTGCTGCGATAATGCCATATGGATCTCAAGTGAAATATGGTTGGTGCAGGACACGTGTGTGTGTGTGTGTGTGTGATAAGGACGTAAGCAGCGCGAGACTAGGACGTACTCTGTACACAAGGCGGGGCATGCCCCGGGGCTGGTATGGGTTTACGCGACTTGACGCGGACGGTACGCGCGACTTGGCGCCGGGGGCTTGGGATTTTAAATTATGTAAGGTATGTGATGTGAGAAACCTTTCATTATAATGATGTTGTATAGTATCAGGTAATAGATTTGATATGAATAACGGTTTAGGGATTTTTTCAAAAATGTTCAATCTGTCCAAAAATAATCCCAAAATGATTTTGAGCTAAAAACGGGGTTTTTTCTATTAAAATGGGAAAAATGAGCTGATTTTGGGTTTAAAATGATGGATTATGCCCTATAATGTGTGAAAAACGTGACAATTTTGGGCTTAAAATGGTATATTTCAATAATTAAAAATGGTGAAAATGCCGATTATGTTGGCTCTACGCTAGGCTGCATCTACTTGTTGACTCCTCAGAAAATAAAGAGGAGAACGATTGTACATGTTTGACTGATTATAATGGCTTTTTGAAAAAGATTTTTATAAAATTAAACCTATCAATTATTTAAATATTCATATATTTTATGAATCAAAAAGAAATGAAAATTTGGCTTGTATCAACGGTGATGACTCTTGCAAGAGCTGAGGAAATTGGTGATGACTTATTCACTGTGACTTTGTCGAGATCCAGGCTTCATCAAACAGTGACGAGGCAGCCGGCCCCAACTGACTCATTCGGCTTTAACAAGAGGAAATCATCATTTGAAACTTACAGTGGCTTTGGCATTTCCAAGAACTTACATTATGTTAACTAAGTGTGGGATAATGTATATATAAGAATACATAAGTTCAAGCAAATATAGAATATTGAAAATCCGGCGCTATATTAGGATTAAAAGGGCCGAATTACCAAAACGCCGAATTAAAGGATGTGAAAGATAAAAATCATAAATTTGTTTTAAAAAATAAGTACAATTAATTGCATTTTAAGTCAAATAATACGGTTGAAGTTACAGATAATCATAAAAAACTATGAAATCTAAAATTCATCTTTAAAATACGACAAAAGACGTTGAACATTTTAAACAATTGTTAGATATCAAAGCCTCAAGGTACAAAAAAACACCAGAATTGAAGATAATGGAACAGTTTGTTGGGAGTTAGAAAACCCCGGTTTGAATTCAGAATCAACACGTTTTTCCCATGTTAGTTTAATGGGGAGAATTTTTGCACAGAGCAAACAATCTGTAAAAATCCCGCCTTTATTCATTACCAATCTATTGTATGATGCTATACGACATCATTTTCATTAAAAATAAACAAATATTTCACAAAGCACACACCTTTCCTAGCCTCGTTGTTCATAACACAAAAGTAAACAATCTGTAAAACTCCCGCCTTTATTCATTACCAATCTACTGTATGATGCTATACAACATCATTTTCATTAAAAATAAACAAATATTTCACAAAACACAAACCTTACAGGGTCCAAAAGCCTAGACCCCTGCGCAATGGTTCATAACTCAAGAGGAAACAATTCGTAAAAATCCCGTCCTTATTCATATCCAATCTACTGCCTGATATTATACAACATCATTTTTATAAAAAATAAAAACACATGCACGAGACCTAGGCCCGCCATGTGTCAAGTCCTACTGTTACAAAACGACCAGATTTTTTGCACAATAATTTTGGTTAAAAATTTTTCAAAAAAAAGTGTGCCAATCGATGCGCCTTGGTGAGATCGGACATAATTAGGAAGTGTTGATGTAAAAAGATTCTTAGTTTCCGAGATATCGACAATTTTCTAACTTGAAAATTACATGGTATCATTTATATCTCTAGAGCCCCTGTCCTTGTAATAAGTGTTTCATATTTCGTTTGTTCACTATCGTCATAACATAGACCCACCATGTGCCAAGTCCCACTGTTATAAAACGACCAGATTTTTTGCACAATAATTTTGGCTGAAAATTTTTCAGAAAAAAGTGTGCCAATCGATGCGCCTTGGTGAGATCGGACATAATTAGAAGGTGTTGATATCAAAAAGTTCTTAGTTTCCGAGATATCGGCAATTTTCTATTCTTACATGTACTATACCATGTAACGCGCTACCACAAGACTTACAGCATCATCAACACCTACACCTATCACGATTATTAATTTTTGCTATAGTGTTCATCTATCTCAACACATCACTAGCATTAATCCATGACCTACTTATAAATCCTTACCAATTAATATACAACTCTGTTTTCTGTTTAATCGTTTACACCTGTTCAATTGGGTGTATACATTCTTCTAAACACATGTCTATATCCTCCAACTCCCAATTTAAGTTTTGTGGGTTTTCAGGTTTATTTTCATACAATTGACTCAACCTCCACATAGCCTTTGACAGTATTTGATTTCATACCTATTGTCCTTATACACTTTTCAATCAACTTTAGAAGCAGACAATTCATGAAATAACCAATGATTCTACAATTGCAGTTTTACTAGTAGAAAGGGTGTGATAGTGATTAATATTTAACTCTTTCATGAGGTTTTGAAAAATTCCAGTTTGAACATTCTTAACATAGAAAAAGTATCTACATGCACATGCAACATGCACTCGAGTTCCTCACTTGTACTTGTATATGTTTTCGGCTATATGTTGACCTAACTAAAACATACAACAATAATGTGCCCCAAACACGTTATTTAAATTGCTTAAGTATTATTTCGTTTAGCCTTTCGTAACTATAAAGTGATAATTTTCAATATTTTACCAATGTCACTACACAACATTTTACTGTCATTATTTATATTTAGTTTCCTGAATTAATGCATTTAAAATCGTCTTCTGATCGTCTTCGTTCTACTGATAATGGGCAAAATCGATACTGGTGCTGAATATGAAAATAAAAACCATTAATGGACTATTATAGCCACTACGGAAAAGTTTACTAAAAATGTTATCTTAACCCGTAAAATAAATTTGGTATCATAGTAAAAGCGAAAAAATAAATACATAAGATGTGACATGTAAAATACAATTGCTTTGATTTTTGTTAGAATTACATTTTAAATGTCAATAACTCAATACGAAAATGGTTTCAATTATTTTTATAAATCATTTTTTAAATAGAGTATAACATTTATACTCTGTGATATTAATAATAACCGAGTAATAATAATACACACACAGTTACTAATAATTACCATTATTATAACGCTATATTATTATTATTATTTTTATTTTAGCAAGAAACTGTGTTTAAATTTGGTCAGAATCTAAATAGTTCCTAATGATCCTGTTAATTGTATTGTTACTTGTATAAAAACTATGCAGTACCAATTTACAATCATTCTCTATTCAAACAATCCCCATTACCATTAATTAAGCCACGATAAATAACTTCACAAGACAAGAAACAGTGAGACAGATCATTAATCTCAGCCGTCAATAATGTCTCCGACGGATTTGTCTCTTGGTTCCACAGCTACGTTTGCTTTTTCGAAGTTTTTAACAAAAAGTATTCCTAAAATGTTCCAGTATAGTTATTTTTTTAATGAAAAGTCCTTGAAAATCCCTTTCCTTCCAATCCTCCTTTCCTTTCCTTTTCTTTCCTTTCTTATCCCTTTCAATCCTTTTAATCAGTTAGCCATAAAATAATTACTGAAAAACACATACAGACCCGCAGACGTACCAGACACAGAGACCCATGTTTATATTGTAAAATATGTTTTGTCGGTCAACAAAAAACAACTTTTAATCAAAGGTTTCTCAGAGTTCCGGACATTCTGTATACTGTTCATCTGATATCTCTATATATAAATACCCCCGCCGCAACAGACCTGCGTACTCAGCGAATTTCCAAATAACTAATTTTATAATAATAGTATATATCAAGTTTTATCAATATCTGTCAATAAATATATGAGTTAGTTATTTGCCTATTCTTCATAAGATTAACATGGGAAAGAGTATGTAGGTTTGCCGCTGTGAGGAACACTGAAAGTAGGCCTTTATAGCAAAAAATGTTTATTTTGACAAATATTTATACCTACTTTCATCAACATCTTTCCATAAATAAAGGAGTTTTCCTATTTACCATATGATTAACATGGGAAAAGAGTATGCAGGTTAGCTGCCATGATAAATGTAAAAACTATGATTTTTAAGAATAAATGATTGGATCTCAAACACATGAAGCTAAATATCCGTACGTTGTATTTTGGAACCTCAAAATACAACGTACTGTGTTTAGATTTTTTCATATCTCGGTAACCGTTGGAGATAGAGAAAACCTTTAAGGAACTTAATTGTGTAGTTTTTTAAGCTGATTTTAATGGTGAAGATTAAATCTAAAAAAATTTTAAATTGCATACGAAAAACGCAAAAAACCCCATTTTGGGGTTTTTTGGGGGACGAACTCGTCCGAGCATTTGTAGGAATACACGTCTCTACCAAATTTGGTCTCGATCGGACCATTTTTACGAGAGTTATCGTGTTCACAGACACATATATATACATATATACATATATACATATATACATATATACATATATACATATATACATATATACATATATACATATATACATATATACATATATACATATATACATATATATAAATTTTAACGACTATTTTTTTTGGTCTCTAGGCACTTAAAGAAGAAAAAATAACATGGTCCCGGGCTTAAGTCTTACCATGAGACCTACGGTAATAGCTTCTTCCCTATGGGAAATTCGCTAAAATGAATGAATGTATCTATGTGTGCATGTGCGTATGTCCGTTGCCACTACTCATTCATTCGCCATTTTTAGGAATGAAATTTTAGGAAGTTGCTCTATATGTGTCCGGAAAGGTTTAGTGAAAATATATAAAACTCCAAAATTTTCTATTTTATGGAGTTTTAAATTTATAATGTTAGCCTTTTGGGGACTAAGTTTGTTTGCAAATGTTCTACAAACAAAACATGATTTCTTAAGCTACAGCTGTTGGTTTACTTTCCATTAGCAATATGCTTTTCTACCCAATGCCATCTGAATCATACATTAATGTAAAACTATGAAGTAAGTATGTGCTGTAAAAATGTTTGTATTTACTTCCCTGAGGGAAATTGGTTTGATCATGGATATGTCTAAAGGGAATGTTTTATGTTCATTTAAACAGCTGTTTTTATTATCTATATAAATAAAATTATAGTTCTGTCTGTAAATTATTGCTCAAAATTATTAATTTTTTAGTTATTTTTACCTTTCGTGCGTTAGAGAAGCCGAACCGGTCTTATCTCAATTTTTGTCTGTTTGTCTGTGACACTCCAGGAGGCATTTTACGCTGTCTTCTCCGAAAAAAACGGGAGTACTGATTACAATAAAACTTATTTCATGTATTCTTTACATTTCAGAGATTGTTTATAAATGCTTGAAATCGCCCGCCGCCTCTTGAAAGGTAAATAAAGAGCATTTAAAAACCCACTTTTACGCCATTATCCACACGCATTTTATCCAGTTTTCAATGAATAACCTATTGGTAATAATCAGCTGTCTTTGTAGTTTAAAGATTTAATAGAAATAAAAACAAACAGCTGTCAAATCAGTATTAGTTAGTTTATATTGGTCATTGATTTTAAACCCATTTGGAAATCATACTATATTAAAAAGTTATTTTAACGTATTACTAATTATAATAGTGGTATAAATGTTCTAATCCATTTAATTGTAAAGTAATGCTAAATAATAAAGCTGGGTATTGATTTGATTAGGATTTCAGGTTTACATTTTGGTATGATAATCTTTCTTCTTTAAACTGAATCCTACAACCCGTACTAAGGTCGGGCTTACTGCTAGTTTTATAATAAAAATTCAACACAATAGTTCTGGTACTTTCTACGGAAACCTGTTACATGTTTTCCATCGTAAAAATCACCAACACCCCCCCGGAGCTAATATATTCACCACGTTAATTGTTTATGGTTTTGTGGGATTATGTATTTATATTTTTTATTTCTGTCTGATTAAAGGTCACGTGTTCATATCGTATTACAGTTAGGTTCGGTTTGGGTTTAGGTAGAATTAGAAAATTGTGAATCAGTACACAATTTCACACTCAGATATATTTTGTTTTGTGGGAATGTTACTAATATGTCTTTCGTTTCAGTATGCCGGCACCCAGAAAATCTAATCTTTCATAACGAAGCCGTAATGCTATTCGTCTTCAGAAAACGGCCAATCTTAAAGCTTACATATTTACTGTTGGGCGTTATGAAGTTCTCCGTTATGAACGGTATCTCTGTTCACAGTAGGGTTGTAGGGGAGGGGAAAACCATTTTACTTTTAATTATAACAATAAAAATCATCGTGAATTATTTTATCTCTGGATTTATTTGCGTTTACCATTACTGAAAAATAATACAGTATCTTACATAATCAAAGATATGGGTAACTGTTCTAATCTATTTTTATATTTAGCTTATTGCAGTTTATGATTGTTACAGGTAGTTTTAGTTCAGGTAAGTTACTGTTTTTCGTATTTACTTCTAAGGAATTTTATAAAATCCTGTTTGAACAAGGATTATGTGTTGACTTATACTTCAAGTCAAACCTTAAAAAAGAGAATCTATAGGTCCCCTATTAATACATGATACTGTTTCTTGATAATAAAACTCCTTTACTGGTGAAGAGATTTTAAAGATTGGGTTTTTAAATAATATTTTAATGGTTTTGGTTTGACGTGGAGTGTTCCCAAAGTAAGGGTTCTCTTTTCCCATACTATTTAATTGTAATAGAAATTTTAACGAGACATCAAAAGAGTATTAAATTTAAGTTTAATATGTTGGTTAATCATTGATAAAAACTTCCTATCAGATAAAAATACGTAAAACATGTGCTTTAAAATGTGACCCTTTCTATTTCCAAAAACTTCAAGCATACGCAAACTTTCCAAGATTTGTAGCTCCAAGCGTGTACGCAGGGTGGCTTGGCGTGTTTTCACGTCATACTTCAGCCCAGTTATAAAATATTTCAGACTATCTTCAATCATTCCGTGACAATATGTAGCACGCCATACTCAACAATTATTAACTCGCCTTCATGATTACCCTTTAGTGTTGTTAAAGACGTTAAATTATTATCAAATTAAAACGACCACCGATTTAAAGAGAAAGATTTTACCCCTAACCCTCTACACGTATGAAACCCCTCTACACGTACATGTTTTTTAGAAGTTATTAGCCTTAACAAAACTTTAATTTCAATTCTCTTTAGAAAAGTTTAAATTTATTTTGTATCCCAATGATTAACTACAATCATTTCATCTTGGTAAAACAGTTAAAATGTTATTTGAAAAATTATTTGACCTTAGTGTTGCGAATTGTGGAAGTAAATGTTTGAAGATCACAGGATCTTAATAGCAGGATTAAATTGAAATGATTCATGACAACGTTTGATAGAGTGCTACAATGTTTTAATGATCACATTTGGCGTAAATAATTAATTTTAATTTTTAAGTTTCTTTCCTTGAGTGTGATGATAAAAATGAGCTTTTAAATCAATGTTTAAAAAAACACATAAACATCAGTTAGTTGTTCGCAGTTTATTCTTTACGATTCAGCTGTTAAATTAGTTCTTTCTTATTTTGTGTTTTAATTTAGCGTATTTATTCTGAGTAAAGCGTTATTAACTTTATAGTGTTCACTTTTTCTTCGTTCTTATATATTTTCTTTAGAATTTGGTTATTTATTTGTTCTTACCATTGTGAAAATAAAAAATAATTCTAGTTTTAAACGTCAACCAAAAGTTAACCAAAAGTTAACCTGACACAAACAATGTCAAAACCTGTGTTTGTGTTTACAAACAAGATTTCTGCGAACATATCTGAAACAAGTGAAACGTCTTCGAACTTGAATTATCTAAACAATTATGGCAACATCTATATACGTCCATCGAAAAGGAAGACTGTTAGCTCTGTTTACACTCAACCAAAAAAATATGTTTTTTGATAATAAAGACAAAGTGCCCTTCCCAACTGCAAAAAAAATATTTCATCTCGACAGACTGTGCTATTCAGTCGAGCCAAAGAAAAAATCAGTCAACATACCACAATGTACACAAGGTACGGCCACACGAAAACCTTCTGCAATCTCGACCCTAGATGTGTTAGGTGCACCGGACATCATCTTTTTTCTACTTGGCCCAAAAACAAAACGGACCCTCCAATATGTTTAAACTGCGGCAGAAGTCACATAGCAAGTTTTAAAAGGCTGTAAATACTTTCAAGATCTCAAATTAAAAAATTTCTTCTCTCTTCTTCCCTATAGGAAACTCGCTAATAGTAAAAAGTTGAAGCAATTAAAATAGAAGTATAAAAACATGTGGTGATGTAAACAATGAAATAGAAAGTATGATGGAGATGACTAAGGGAAAATGTATGAGACAGACATGTTGAAATATTATAAGGGTAAAATGATTTTTTTTTTAAACCAAGTCATGCGAAAATTATAGTTTAGTGTTTTTTTAAACATTGAAACTCATTTTTTCTAACCAATAAAATAAAATTATAGATATAAAATATAATCTGTCATGTCGTCTGGAGTTTATGCATTGAGAATCTTATCACAGCATAGTCCAGATAACGTCCTTAGAATGGCATATTTCGGTATGGTTCATCCCCACTTGTCTTATGGCATCGCCATTTGGGGTGGATGTTCAGAAGCGGACTTCCTCAGGTTATTCCGACTTCAAAAGAAAGCCATTCGGATAGTGGCAAAGCTGCAGTTTAGAGAGTCTTGTAGGAATACCTTCAGGGAGGTGGGAGTTCTGACTCTGGCCAGCCTGTACATACTTGAGACCATGCTCTTTTGCAAATTCAAAAGTGTACCTCTTCAAGGTGCCAAGTTCATGACTATCCCACAAGGGGTAGAGAATTGTACAGGATGGCACAAAACAGATCTAGGACTGCTTTGAATCTTCCTTCCCAAGCTGGCGTTAGATTCCTGAACCACCTTCCTGAGGAGATACGGCGGGAGGGAGATTGGAACAAATTCAGAAGGCTGACAAAACGCCTGCTCATTCGCGGTGAATTTTACACGGTGGGCGAGTTTATGGCCCACTCATGGTAGAGGCAGTTCTCCTGGGGGCGTCCTTTAACGTCCTTTCCCACTAAAGAAATTAATTAATATTTCAATGAGTAACTTTAAGTATAAAAATGTTGAGGAATCAAATATTGAGTTTGAGAGTGGAAAGGCAGAAAACAGTATTAGATAATGTATAAACTGTGATGGGTTAAAACCAAACACTTCATCTTCGAACCTAGGTTTGAACCTTATCATTACTTACCTTATCACTAGTCAAAAAAGAATAACTCATGTTCAAACTCTACGTCAAGGTTTAAAGATGGATGTTGTCAGCGACGAATAGAGAGTGACGCGTATATAGGCGTACTCTAGTGGAGTTAGAGAGTCGATGTTGACACTGATACATCGCGCCACGATTGATCACTAGCTGTTACTTATTACACTCGCATAAAGGCGTGTGTAGCAGAGCCGTTGTAGAGGTTCCTTCCAGTTGAACGTACCACCATAATACCGACACAACGCTAGCCGCTGACAGTTGACATATCACATAGTTGTTGGATACTCACTGTTATACAGTCGAGAAATACCTACCGTAATGCCAATAATCCTCTGATCTGTGTGTGGGACGTGGAAACTCCAAGTAAAATTAATTCGTTTACTAACGCTGGCGCGGTAACGGGTAAACGCTCGAAGATAACGCGCCAGCCCACCAGTGGCCACTGACTCATGGCAGATCATGATCAGTCGCTCTCGGCTAGCTTATGTGACTTACGCCGCTACGGTAGTTCGGGGATAACGCGCAAGCACACCAGTGGCCACTGACTCATGGCAGATCATGATCAGTCGCTCTCGGCTAGCTTATGTGACTCACGCCGCTACGGTAGTTCGGGGATAACGCGCAAGCACACCAGTGGCCACTGACTCATGGCAGATCATGATCGGTCGCTCTCGGCTAGCTTATGTGACTCACGCCGCTACGGTAGCACTGTGTATTAACCCACAACCCCCCCTGGCCCACCACCGGCCAGTCAATTTTTTTATTGATTTTATGATTTTGTTTATACAATAAAGTTTCAGATTACGTAAAACTTTGTGTATTTTTTCAAAATTATGAATACGAAACTGAAGTGGTATTACCCCAAACATTGCTTAGAAAAAAATGATATTTTTCGCTATATTTAAGGTTTATACCCTTGAAAAGCCAAAATAATTGTGTCGAAATTTCTGTCTAAACGCTAAACAAGTTTTTTTTCACGCTGACATGAAAAATTAAGAGCACCAACATTGATGAAACTTAATTTTGGAGATGGATTTTGTTTACTTTAAACAAACCCACAAACAACGGAAATAAAATAATGAGCTCTTAAAACCCAGTTTTGAGAAAAACTATACATTTTTTTAAGATTCGCAACACATCGTAATGTATAAAAGTGATTCAATAAAAATAAATAACCATCAGCTGTCAAATAAAAATCAATATTGATTTTTTACACTGGTATTTGTTTCTAAAACAAATTTAATAATTATACTATCATTTATAAAAATATTGCCTAACGTATGGCGAATTTCAATAATGATACAAATTCTTGAATTCATCCATTTGTAAATTTAACTAATCAAAACATAATTGAGCTAATAGTTTACTTTTTTTAAATTTCAGATTTATATTTTGTTACAGTAATCGTTTTTCTTTACACTGAATCCTACAACCCAAAAAATGAGGCTTACTGCTAGTATTACCGTAACTAAAACATAAACATTTTAAAATTTGTTATAAGAAACCCTTGCTAAATCAAACCTTCAAATGTCCCATTATAATATACGTTTTAAATTATATGTTATAAACCATTAAGAACTAATTGAGTTCTCATTTTCAGTTCAGTCTGCTGAGTTGCAGGTCTTCAATTGAGAGGCTGGCAAGAAAATTGAACCGATGAGGGAGGGGCCTAGAAAAATCTAATTCCTGACCAGTCAGGTAGAAAAAATCTCTAAAGGAAATAAATTGGTTTGAAATAAATTGAGCTTTACATGAAGGAGAAAGCTGTCGATCTCTGCAAATTTTCAGTTTCGTTAAACTAGAAACCTTTTATTAATCGGAGGGAAAGTTTTCTTTAGAATGAAATAAAACGACATAAACAATTTAAATCTACTTCAACTTGTAAAATGAACTGTAATCAAAACATAGATTTGATGGGTTTCAAAAAAAGCTGAACATTAATTTTCAATATAGTTTAAAAATAATATAATAATATTCCATACATACACACTCGTATCAAACTTATATTATAAGTTATTATATTTAGTTTTACAGTATGCATTGTTTATATGTATATATATATTTGTGTGTGTGTGTCTGTGAACATGATAACATGTAACATGTGTAACATGGTCCGTTCGAGACCAAAATTGGGTAGAGATGTGAGTCCTACATTTACTTGGATGAGATCGTAATACAGATGTATAATTCTGTCGGGACGGGTAGTTTGGAAGCATGGGGTTGTACCCTAAAATGGTGTTTTTGCACTCATATGTAATTTTGGTACATGTATAAAATTTCTCTTTCCCTAATGGCTAGACATTTTAAATTCCAAATACCTGGTGGTATTGTTGATATTTTATTCTGGTAGCACAGCTTCGGATGGAGCCAATGGTTAGTTTGATTATAAGAACGTTAGCTTACTGTACTTGCAATGTTCAAAATTTTTAAAACGCTTAGTCTAATATTGAGTTGATTAACTCGCGTATATATTGTCATCATCGCCTTAAATAGTGCGAAGCAACGTTATTAAATATTATTATGTTATGAGATATTAAAAAAAACCTTCACTAATTTTATATTAGAGTACTTTTCCTTGATGAAATATTTTACTGATTATTTTGTGTGATTATAAAATCATAAAATGTTACTAAACGATTTATGTATTAACTTCCTAAAATAATAATATAGTCCTTTTACAATATTTTTACGTGAAAACCTTTTTCTCGTATCTTTGTGTTTATGATAATAAGTAAAAGTATATGACAACGGTTTTCACTTCGCATTGATGTAAACAAAGTGAAAATAAAATATTAAACAAATTAAATATCCAAACTAATGTGAGTTAACCAAGTTTATATTGATGAATGCATACGTGTGTATAGATGTAAAAACAAACCGAAAAATAAATAGTTTTTATACACATCCTATAAACTAAAAAGAATAATAAAATGATTGCATGAATTACATACCGAGTAATAACATTTGAAAACGTTTTCTATCGCCGGACAACAACTAAAATACGTTGTCGCATGATAAACTAGAAACACAGTCCGTTGTGGTTGGATAAATTGTGTAAATAAATGGTACATATATGCTATTTCTGGTGAAATGAATAAAAAATAACAAAATTTTTTTCTATATCGAAATAGTATTTCAAAAGACATTTAATTAGTTTCTATTAGATACTATTTAGATTTACTTGCAACACTTATATATATATATATATATATATATATATATATATATATATATTATTGAAATAATATTAGTAGCCCTGTTTGATTAAATAAACAGTAATATATATATATCTAAGAATCTTAGATGTTGATGTATTCATTGACAATGGTAAATTAAAAAGTAAAATTCACGTTAAAAACACTAATAAAATGCAATATTTGCATTACCAGAGTTGTCATCCTTTGTACTCGTACATGAAAAAATCAATCCCAGAAAGCTTATTACGCGCTAAATCCCTTTGTAGTGATAACTCTGATTTTGAAAAATATATATCAAAGTTTAATACTGCTTTCATTGAACGAGGCTACCCACAAAAGTTACTATCAAACCAATTGAACAAACCCAAAAATGTGAATCAAGACAAAAAATTTTCAAGTGACCCTAAATTCATCACAAACTACTATCCAGGACTACATAAAGTTAACAGCATCATGAAAGTAGCATTCAATATTTTAAAATCCTCTCCCACAACAGAAAATTTATTTTCCAGACCACCGTTTTGATGTGGTTATAAGATTTAGATGAAAGCCATTTTGAAAATAATCATGCAGCTCACCACAACCAAAATTTTGAGGGCTGTTATGAACTTAAAGCCCTCCACAAAATTCCACCACATCAAAACCTTAAAAGAAACCAACTTATTTTAAGAAATTCAGAATTGGCACACCGGTTGGTTTTAAAATCAAAATTTCCTACAGGATTAAATCTCAGATAGGTTATTACTAATATAAAAATATAAAAAAATGATTCAACTCAACTGCCTAAAACCATATGATTTTAAAATTTTTATTGTAAACTTTTCCTTGAATTTATTTATGTTATATTGTGTTTTCATGTTATACACAGTCACTATTTCTATTTGCTTGAAAACGTTTTTTATAATTAAAACGAAAATTTGCAAAACCAACACTCATTCATTCAGTACACAACTATACAATTTTTAAAGTAGTTTTATTTATACAACATTCTTTGTAAATACTTTATCAGAGTTTTTCATCAAACTCCCTTGATCTTTGCTAGTGATAATTTTAATTTTAATGTCATCAAACCTTTTTACTATAGACAGTGCAACATACAATTGTCCGTGGCTGATACTGGTGCTGGTTGGTAGACACCGACTTTCTCCAAAGTCTGATCTTTAACTTTATTTATCGTTATAGCAAATACTAATTTTATAGGAAACTGTTGTCTTTTAAACACAAATGGTAAATCCGTGTCTGTCTGAGCTAAATGAAACCTAGAAATGAATTCAAGTTCACCTGCTGAATAACCATTTTCAGATGTATAAAAATACGTTTGATACGTTTGATAAAAAGCTTTGATTCAATTAAGACCAATATAAAATATATACTTCTATGTATTGAATGTAAAGTTCACATTCAATGGAAACAAAGTAAAGCAAGAGTGTAATAAAAAAACAGCTGTTAAATTAATTACACGTGTTACATGTAATCAGACGAGGAATATCAGCAAATCCACTTAAATGTTTTAAAAATGAAAATGTAATTTAACCCTTTTTCCACAACTCCTAAAAACATCAAACTTTCACATTTTTATACAAATCTACATAAATGAAGCTTTCACATTAATTATTAAAATCGTTCCAGTAGAACTCTAGATTCAGTTGTACAAAGTTGAACAAAAATATATCTAACTTAGTATTTTTTCAACGCAAAACCTTTTACTGATAATATCAAAAACTTCCTTCACATTTTTACCAAATTTTGTAAAAAAACTTATACTTCAACTTAGATAGTGAATAACAATTACTCAAAATATAATAATATTAATAACTTGCTCTAAACAGCAAATTGTTACATAAAAGTGTAAATTAATTGTACAGTATATTTATTTGTATCTTATTTTTCTTAACTGCAGACGATAAACGCCTATAGACAAAAGTCACCATTTGCAACTTTAATGAACTAATAAATGCATTTTCTAGTTCGTTGGCTAGAGTTTAATGTAATAGTTCATTTGCTAGTTCAAAGAAAATTTTGATCACCTTATAGCACCTTATAGTCTACGGTTAATAATATATATTTCAATATTTAGTTTCATTTTGACCAATTCGTTGAACTTGGTTCAACATCGTTAGAATTTATTACCTGAGAGATTTTTTAAAGTAAACGTTTATTTAAGAGGTTTTTCATCTTAACTTGCACGTTTGAGATTCGCACAAAATACCATTCATTAAAAGTTGTAGACCTATCATCATATAAATTGCTGTGAATATCCTTTTTGACATGGATATGCCTTAACTCTGGGGGGTGTTGGTGATTTGTAAGATGGAAAATATGTAACAGGTTTCCATAGAAATAACTAGAGCTATTGCATTGAATTTTCAATATAAAAGAATAATAACAGCTGTTGATATGAACTGAAAACATTTCCTTCAGGCATATCTATGATCTAACCTATTTCCCACAGGTAAATAAATAATAAAGGTTTTCTATTCGATGTGTTTCAATAGGCTATTCATTAATTGGATAAGGAAAAATATATAAAATTACTAAAATTGCATGTTTTCAACCCATTAGACAAAGTGTGTGGTTAATTAGTATATTTTTTCATTCTTTCTGAACACTATATCAGAAACCTTACAGCAATAGTTTTTGTGTTTCTCCAATCATTACCATCAGTGTACCATCAATTTGGATTAGATTATTGAAATGGTGACTGTACCACAAGGTTAGTATTTAAAGCCAAGTATTAATGAGAAACGATTGTAGGATGATTGTGCCGCGATCTTGTAGTCTTGTTACTGACTGAGGCTGACATGTTTCTTAGACAGAGCTGTTAATTAATAGCCCAACAGTCATATCAATGGCATATCTAAGGCACCTACACTTTAACATGGAATCTGAACCACTGCCTCTGAATTACGAACTGGTCAAATTATGAGGATGGTTTTTGCGGATTAACGCAGTATTTAATAGTACGGACGATAATCTACACAAGAGAACACTACATCCACCAAGAAATACATCGCTCACAAATATCCACAATTCGTGACCTCCAAGTAGCTGGATTACAGAACTACGCCACCGTCCCAGTCTTAATTAGTAATTAATACTGGGATGGTGATACTAATCAGTATAAATTACTAATTTACACGAATAAATATTATAGAGTATATTGCCTATCTAATGTGTAAAACATCTAAATAAACCATACCTGTAACTTCATTACGAAACCTTTTACAAATTTTTATTAAAAAAACTATTATAGTTAATACAAGTATTTTTCTTCTTAAGAGTAAAAAAAATTAAAATTTTTATATATATAATATGTATTATATTGTATATATATATTATATATATATATTTTTTAACTAATGTAAAAATGTGATAGACAAATTTTAACTTATTTCTAATGTCAATAACTAATATCGGTCATTTTAGTTTTTTGTACAAATTTTTTTGCGTTTTTCACATGTCGTTTTTAAAATTTTCTAATTTTATATTTCACCATTAGTATCAGCTTGAAAAACTACACCATTAAGTTCCTTAAAGTTTTTCTCTATCTCCAACGGTTACCGAGATATTAAAAAATCTAAACACAGTACGTTTATTCTCAATGTTAACTTATGGAGGATAGGGAAAAATTAATATTTATACTAATGAATATTTTTGGATAAATGATATTTAGCTTCATGTGGTTGAGATATCATTTATGCTCAAAAATCGATTGTATGTTTTATCATGGCAGCAAACCTAATACTCTTTTCCCATATATCATAAATAGGCAAAATTCATTTATTTATACAGCTGTTGATGAATTGGTATAAATGTAAGATAAAAATTATTATGAGAAACTATTTCATTCACATCAGCAAAACAATCTCGATGTTAATTTCTAGAATAATAAAATGTCAATTTTATGGATTTTTTAAAACTGCCATATATTATTATTATTAAAATTGTTTGGAAATTCAGTACATCTGATATTTTTATAACACATTCTGATCGTCTTATAATTACTGCAAAGCATTAATTTTACAATACATACACAAGGTTAGCATCAATCCAGAGAAACGATTATGAATCGTTGTAGTTTTTTAATTATTGAACTGACACAATGTTAGACAGCTGTGTTAATTATTAACAAAATTTGTATTTTTACCCATAACTTATTATAGAAAAAATTAATACCAAATTAACATATTTTTTTATAGGATAGCTTTGTGGAACACATTTAAAAATAGTTTATGTGTTTATCAAGCAAATATACCACCCATTAATCATAAGATACAAATTTTATAGACAATGTGATAAAGTGTATAATGTTAAGTAAAAATTATTTACACGAATAATATATATTAGAGTATAATCTAATGTTATCTAAAAAATATAAAGAAAATTCATTAAAACTAGTGCACTTATATTTTTTATTATTACTGTAACTCGCTATTTATCATGGTTTTTAAAAGGACATGGGAGTTAAAATAGTCAGTACTTATTTCTTATATTTACTTTTTATTTTATTTATTTTGTACCTTTATTTAATATTGAGATTATTTCTGGTTTGTATGAAGTAGAAAAAAGCATTATTGAAGTCATCAACCATAATTCGTGGAAACAAAACATAAATAAATACATTTCAGTTACAATGGGAATAAATTGTTTTAACAAATATGTTTAAGGTCAACAAAACTAAGACTGAAGTTTTTACATTCTTACATTTGATTCTTTTAGTAGTGTTTTACTCACAGAGTGCATAAGATATGATAAAATATTGAGAAACTGTTGGAATGATACGAAATTACTGAGTAAATTCGATTTCTCAAGAGGCAAAACGAACTGAGTCAGTAATGGAGAGGGACTCGATGGAATACAGGCGATTGCTTCTCATCTGAATGGAAATTGAAATAAACTATCTAGCTTATTACATTCGCTCAGTCAAATAAATACAGTACTTTGATATCATATGCGATTACAATAAAACATATGGCAATATTCATTGTATAACAGTAGGCCTGCGTAATTAAAGATGTTTAGACTCTTTACAATACCGCATGTCAAATAACACTAAATACCGTTTATTTCAGCCATAATTTTCCTCTCAATACTGATAATTACTTAAATTAGTTGAATTATTTCTTTTACAAGTAACAGAATGTGGCAATTCTATGCAATATTTTTGTAAAACCTGCTTTTCTTACACTTTACTGTATTGATCTCCTGAGGAATGGTAACAGGCTAGATTAAATCATTTATAGACCAAATTTGATGCCTGAAACTTACAAAAACTTATTTAACTTACTTACCATAACATTAGACATCGTCATTGAAGTGTGAATTAAGTTCTGCATGTTGTGGATGAATGACCGTTGTAGCTAGTTATTGATTGTGTAAACTTACCAATTTAAAACTGTTAATTAAATAAACCTTACTTACTGCAATCCCACAGAGCGCCGTGTGATGGATTGTAGGCCTACAATCCCACAGAGCGCCGTGTGATGGATTGTAGGCCTACAATCCCACAGAGCGCCGTGTGATGGATTGTAGGCCTACAATCCCACAGAGCGCCGTGTGATGGATTGTAGGCCTACAATCCCACAGAGCGCCGTGTGATGGATTGTAGGCCTACAATCCCACAGAGCGCCGTGTGATGGATTGTAGGCCTACAATCCCACAGAGCGCCGTGTGATGGATTGTAGGCCTACAATCCCACAGAGCGCCGTGTGATGGATTGTAGGCCTACAATGAACGAGTCAACTCAGTGCGAACCGTCCAGGTAATCCGTGTAACTACTTTCTGGCGATCGGTTGTCCTATTTTTCTGTTACTATAAATTTCTTGTTCATCAACAATACAGTAACACAGTAATAAAATACAAAGAATGTGAAAAATGGGGGTTAACCCGCTTGCTTAGAATCACCGAACATGTGCATATGTAATGCATTTATTGATGTATATTTTTTAGAAATACCGGAGATGAGTAATTCTAAAGTTTAAAAAAAGTTAACGTTAATGTGTAAAACACTTGTAAAAGCACATGTTGTAGAGTTATGCCTCGGGCCGCAACGAGATAACAACATCTTCCTGCTTATAAACGACATTCGTTGTTTTAGAATTTCTTTTCAATCCTCCTTACATTTTTATTTACTAAAAATGTTAAAGTAAACATATTGAGGCAAAAATAACGGTTCGTTATTTATGAGGCCTCTCAAGTCACTCTATACTTTCTCTATATTCAACGGAAAATGCGTAATTTGTAGCTCTAAAGAATACTTTTTTCTCGAAACAAATTAATTGACTCATCATTATGGTTGGTACTATCGCGGTTTGTAAAATACTAAATGAATGTTTCTACGCGATCCTACAAGTTGCGTTACGCTACGTATACAGTATGGCCAAGAATTGCGTCGATAAACGTTTTACTATAGCCGTTTTGAAATCGCGATACTAATTTGGATGTGTTATAACATAAATAAAAATATAACTTATAGTGTTATGTTTATATTTCACGTATAATTATAATAATTAAATAATTATTAATAACATTAATCAATAATTTGTTAATATACATGATATGTATGTAATAATAATAATATATTTTATGATTTCCAGTTTTTAGACCTTTATAAATATAAAATTTGTTACCTTTATTTGCCTGTAGATTTAAAAATATTCTTTATCCTCCCGATGTACATTTCGCTACAAAAGTGTAGCATCATCACAGGGTAAATTCTTAAAAGTGTAAATAAAAAAAGGCGTTCTTGAGTGTAAATAAATAATATTAGTATAATTTCTTGTTCAAATTTCATCTGTTTAATATTTTCGTGAACGTGGTGTAGTTGTATTTTTAATTTTGTTAGTAATTTTGAATAGTATTGAATTTAAATAGTCTTCTTTCTTGTTTAGTAAATTGATGTTACTAAAATTCTGGATGTGTTTGTATATTTCGTAGCTGTCTTGAATTTTTGCAATTGATTTGGATTTGGTATTGTAATAGTAGCGAAACACCTTAAAGACAATGACACCCACAAAATAAAATTTCCAGAATCTTTAACAATCTTACACCAAATCCAAATCAATTGCAAAAATTGAAGAATGCTACGAAATATACAAACACATTCAGAATTCTAGTAACATCAATTTATTAAACCCCGTCGCTTCGGTACCTCAACTGAAATTAAAGCTCTTCGTAAGTTAAATCAAAATATTGTACAACTTTTCACATAATGATAAAACGTTTCATACTTTTAGTATTTATAATGTTTTTTCGTAACAGAATTATTAATAAATGTTGGCTTAATTGCCTTTGGACTTCCACTGTTTTACTTATTTTGACATGGATATGTCTTAGCTCTGGGGGTGTTGGTGATTTTTAAGATGGAAAATATATAACAGGTTTCCATAGAATCTACCAGAGTTATTTTTATTAAATTTTTAATATAAAAGAATAAAAACAGCTATTTTGATTAAGTGAAAACACTCCTTTTAGACATATCCATGATCTAACCTATTTCCCACAGGAACTAATACAAACATTTTTAAGTACATTTAGTCACAAGTGAATCTGTTATTTTTATTTCATATTATTTTTATTTAGATTTACATGTGTGACATCCTCTCCAAACTTTCTCTAGCGGTTGTTACGAACTCAGCCCCCGCTCACCGGCTGTAGCCTATGCGGGGACCTTTCCTTGTATTGAACATTGTATTATTGATGTTTCTTTTTGCAATAAATAATGTTTCAATTTGAATTTTTAAAGCCTTTAACTAAAGGTTAAGTAAAATAAATTTTAAGACTCAAATAGTATGGATGTAGCAAGGGAACATGGTGGGGTGGTGGTGATTATAGCGATAGTGAATGTAATAATGTAATCTAAGCATCATATATCGAGAATACGTCTAGAGAGAGACTTAGTATTGCTGTTTCCGGGTAGTATTGATATTCAGAGGTAACAATCGTGTTTAGCAACGGTATATCGCTGAGAAAGGAGATATTCAATTGTATCAAGAGGTTCAACGGAACTGAGGTGTTGGTGTATAACGGCTTTGAGTTACAGAGGACATTACAATGTCAACGTTAATCATCTCACGCCTACAGTATTACAAAATAATTATTGTATTAACATTGAAGTAACGTTAACTCTAATATATGTTGTTTTGAACCCCCCCCCCCCCCCCCCCCCCCCCCCCCCCCCCCCCCCCCCCCCCCCCCCCCCCCCCCCCCCCCCCCCCCTCCCCCCCCCCCCCCCCCCCCCCCCCCCCCCCCCCCCCCCCCCCCCCCCCCCCCCCCCCCCCCCCCCCCCCCCCCCCCCCCCCACCCCCCCCCCCCCCCTAATATAAAAAAGGTTAATTTGTTTAATGAATTTATTAATTTGTAATCTCTGCTCTATACGCGGCTAAAAGAACTATCTTTCCTGACGCTGCCGCTGCTGGAACTGAGTGGTTTACGAAAAAATTAGCTAAGTTTCATGAGTATGCTTTGATTTTACATTAACTGTTTTTAATTATTAGTTCTATTCATGAACACTGAAATAATTGTTTCTGTCATGTGTAAGTGTCCAGTAATATTACTGAACGATGAATGTGAAACATTGTAGTAGAGAAACTCGTTCTTCGGGTAGTGTATCTACCCGAAAAGGGGCTTATAACTAGTTCTGTAAAGCTAAACAAGGGGTTTCTTAACGCTTCTCCGTGAAAAGGAAACCACCCACTGTATGTATACTTATTTTTAGCGAATTTTCCATAGGGAAGAAGCTATTACCGTAGGTCTCATGGCAAGAGTTAAGCCCGAGACCATGTTATTTTTTCTTCTTTAGGTGCCCAGAGACCAAAAACAATAGTAGTTAAAATTTATATATATATATATATATATATATATATATATATATATATATATATATATATGTGTGTGTGTGTGTGTGTGTGTGTGTGTGTGTGTGTGTGTGTGTGTGTGTCTGTGAACACGATAACTCTCGTAAAAAAGGTCCGATCGAGACCAAATTTGGTAGAGACGTGTATTCCTACAAATGCTCGGACGAGTTCGTAAACCAGACATATCGGTCAATGGGAACGGGTAGTTTAGGGGGGTTTTGTACCCCAAAATGGGGTTTTTTGCGTTTTTCACATGTAATTTTTAAAAATTTCTAATTTTATATTTCACCATTGGAATCAGCTTAAAAACTACACAGTTAAGTTCCTTAAAGTTTTTCTCTATCTTCAACGGTTACCGAGATATAAAAAAAT
The DNA here is from genome assembly GCA_023375725.1 of Nephotettix cincticeps. Taxonomy (NCBI): domain Eukaryota; kingdom Metazoa; phylum Arthropoda; class Insecta; order Hemiptera; family Cicadellidae; genus Nephotettix; species Nephotettix cincticeps. Next base: position 33,077,654 of record CM041786.1, read on the forward strand.
CTAAATACAGTACGTTGTATTTTTGAGGCTCCAATGTTAATCTTATGGAGGATTAAAAAAAAATAATTTTTCACTTATTATCTAATATTTTTGGATGAAACTTGATATTTAGCTTCATGTGGTTGAGATCCATACATTTGTGCTAAAAAATTATGGTTTATGTGTTTATCATGGCAGCAAACCTGCATACTCTTTTCCCATGTTTATCATATGGAGATTAGGCAAACTCCTATATTTATGGACAGATGTTGATGAAAGTTGGTATAAATGTTAAAAATAAAATTTTTGATGGTATAAATGGCTACTTTCAGTGTTCCTCACAGCAGCAAACCTGCTCACTCTTTCCCATTTTAATCTTATGGAGAATAGGCAAAAGTTCTCATGTTTATCGACAGATTTTGACCAAACTTGTCATATATTATTATTATTATTATATTATTGATTTGGAAATTCGCTGAGCACGCAGGTCTGCTGCGACGGGGGTATTATTATTATATCTTTTGATTATTAATTGAATTTACCTTTTGGAGAAGATTTTAGTTTATTTTAAATTAACTCACAACATTTATAAACAATGTAGTTATCTCTTGAAACTAGGTTTTGAGCAACATTATTTTCTAAATTTTACACAACATGTGATCTATTAAAGTAATTTAACAGATAAATAACAAATTAAAGTCAGAATTAGTTTATTTCTATTGCACTATTACATAACAAAAACCCATAGCCTAAATTATTAGCAGGGATCCTAAAACTACCTAAAGCCATAGCTTTCCACAATCACTGGATTATTGACACCTATCATCTTGGCTCGTTTTCCACCATGTGTCACATACAGTTTATCTGTGGAGTGTTTTCTAGCAAGCTTGTTGAGTCTCAACCGTGTTGAAATTTAAAATAAAACCATTCAGTATTATAATCTTTAAGTACTTTAATTAATTTAGGCATGTGAATTATAAATACCAGGATTCACACCGTCTAAATAAAGTTGAAATCTAGCATGTCAGAGTTAAATAATTAAAAAATGCAATCTCATTTTTAATCATATTTTAGTATGTACGTAATATCAGTTTAAGTGCGTGTCCAAACAATTACTTTTATCAATATTTAACTTAATTACTTTAAATTAAATTTATTAGGAATCTGTAAACATCAAAGAGCCTGTAATTACATTGTTTTTACAGTAAAGAGAACGCCGCTTTGTGTGGGGCAGCCCAGAGGTAACTTAGTTTATAAAACCTTTATATTTATTTATTTCCTTCGATCTTAACAACGGAGATTAATATAAATAAATATTGGCTTAATTGATATTAACTTTCTTCACTCGTCTCTCCTTTAGTTTCTTAGCTAATGTACCAAGTCAGAGCCTTTAGTTGCTCTTAAAATACAATTTATATCTATTTGATGTAGCTAAAACGTTCACCTCCAAAATTTATATCTAAAACAATCGAATTCCTAAATAAGTATCAAGAAACCGAGGGAGGTACTGCGTTTTTAGGCCAAATGGAGCAATTTAAATAATCCTGTAGGTATATTACATATACATTTTGTGGCCAAGGGAGATACATGTTAGACACATGCCTCCCTAGGCCTCTCGATGCCTCCTCTGACTGAGTATCAAGGTGTTTTATCATAGCGAATATTTTTTTTCGAATTGCCTAATACCTACAAAACAGTCATATTCTTGATCGCGATAAAATTCTCTTTCGTATGGTGTAACTTATAATATATTGGTGCTTATATTTTAAATGTCTTTAACCTTAGTCTGACAAAGATTTATTTATCGCCGAAAGTGAGCAGTTGGTAAACTTGTAACTGATGACGAAACAAATGCAAGAATCATTTAAATTCCCATACATCTGTTTACGTCATGCTTTGGTGATTCTATTTATGCAATGATTAGGTATTTATCTTATCAGACGAGTTTGTAGGATCTAATTTAATAAAAGTATGCATGAGTGTCCGAGATTAGACCCCCTTTCCGAGATTAGACCGATTTACGGTAGGTATTTTAAGCCAAGTAGAATGAGAAACGAGTGTAGGATGATTGTGGCGCTATCCTGTAGTCGTGTTGCTGACTAAGGCTGACATGTTCCTTAAACAGAACTGTTAATTAATAGCCAGTCAATGGCATATCTAAGGGACTCACAGTTTAACGTGGAATCCGAACCGCTGCCTCTGAATTATGAACTAGTCTAATTATGAGGATGGTCTTTGCGGATTAACAAAGTATTCAATATTGCGGACGTTAATCTACACAAGAAGTCACTACACCTACCGACCATCGCTCACAACTATCCACAATTATTACAATATGATATGATATGACCAAAAGTACTTTTATATAAAACCCTTTTACTAAACACAACTGACATATTCAACCACGCACCCATTAAACGTTCGTTCATAAAGTTGTTGTTAAAGTTGTAAAGATAGATTTACTGGTAACGCGTCCTCATTCACTTGCATATTGTGTCATGATTCCTAATGTATACCTTTATTACCAATTTGCACGTGTAATGCAATAATGGATGAATCTGGATTAAATATACAGTTCTCCTCTTCCGGTAGCCGTTCGATCTTCTTCTGATTGTAAAACACAAAGGATGAGTGAACCTCAAGATTAGAATTATCTCAATTTGAGTAGTTGTGCGTATGTATACTTGTATATTAGTACAACACGCTGTAAAATCCATCAATCCGTTTTCATGAATAGTACGTATGAGATACCATTTACATATCGTAAGACTTCTTATAAGACACACCACCAAATATTCACCTAAGCACATAATTTAGTACCTACACGAACATGATTTTGAGTCATCTTTCAATAATATAGTTACAATTCTAATTTTTACATTGTTAATAAGTTACTCCTACTCCTTGATTGACAAATAACTAATTTAAGTAAAAATTACGACTTTTACCCAAATCCTTTATCGTAATTGAACAATCATCCCAAGATGAATGTTCTCATAATTTTTTATATACTGCATGCAAACTGCAATGTTGGTATAAATAAAACGCCGAGCATAAAATAACATATTTTCTAAACATAAATATAACCTTAAAATTTTCCCAATGTAAAGAACCCCCAGCATAAAGATAAATTTTAGTATCACAAAATTCACAGTTAAACTCTGAACCAACATCAAGATGGCGAGCAAATCTGCTATCGCTATTGCAGAACTTAGGGCTCAGGCAGTTGCGAAGGAAATGGAAAAGAAGCAAAACCTCATGAGGTTGAAGTGGTTTGAGGAAAACTACGAGAGAGTCTACCTTAATCCCTCACTTCCTTCAGAAAAAGTACCTAAAAAGGCTGCAGTACTGTACGAACAGCTTCGGAAGAGAAGGCAGGAACGTTTCAAAGCCGATCGAGATATAAAAGCTAAGGAATTGTCACTACCACAGGTCAAAGAAGAAAGTGAGGAAGAAGTGATTTTGGATCCTATGTACCCGGTGCATAGAGACATAAAGAAAATATTATACGAAGGTAAGACTCTAGGCAATGCTAAAGTTGAATCAAAACATGTTATTTCTCAAAAGGATAAAGCTCTTCTAAAATAATCGTTCATTTTTAGGCTTTGTAGAAAATTAGCAATACTGGTCCACCATAATCATCATGAGGTTTACTCACTCTCATCTATTCATATTAAAATACAATAAGAGTTCTGCAGGCATCTTGATATTAATATTGTAATAATTAATATAATTTTACTCGTGATATGAATATATTTATCACCATTTACTTGATTATATTCAATTACGGAGAACATTATGAGGATTAAATTTTGACATAGATAAGATTTAGCTTTAGGGGGGTATTGGTGATTTTTAAGATGGAAAATATGTAACAGGTTTCCATAGAAACTACCAGAGCTATGTGTTGAATTTTTAATACAAAAGAATATGAACAGCTGTTTAGATAAACTGAAACATCCCTTTGGACATATCCATGATCTAACCTATTTCCCACAGGAAAGTAAACACAAACATTTTTACTTTGTTTTTCTCTTACGTCGGTATTTATAAATTTAATCGTTCTCTATATTTTAAGTCAGACCCAGGTGGCTTTTTAAAAACTGTTACTACACAAATTATGAATATTCATCAACTTTACAAGTGTTCGTCCGGATTGGGCACATTTATAATTATAATTGTCTAGAATTTTGACGTATTTGGTAGGAGTGAGCCACGACGAGGAGGGCCGCTACAAGTACCTGAAGGTCCGCAACAGCTGGGCCCCGCACGAGAAGTTCCGCCACAAGGACACGACCGGCTGGGAGTATGGCTGGCGGATACAGGAAACAGCCTCACCTCCGGTCAAACAGTTCTGCCACAGGTATACCAACATCGAAAATATTTTAAGGGTTAGGTTTTGTCAGTTATAACAGTTCCGTCACCACCGGAAAGCAGAACATAATAGCACTATCCTCGATGTTCGTTTTGGGCACTCCAAGAAACATTAAATTACTGGAAATATAAGTTTGACAGTAAGAAATGTGCGATATAAAGTGTGGTTAAAAGGCCCACATTGAATTTGATTAATTGGGTTTTCTAAACATTTTAGTGAACTCTTCCGATCGGCAACCAGGAATGTAAATCGCGGTTAGCAACTAAGTAGTAAAAAATTTGAGTATAAAAAATGATTAGATGTTGATTCGGCAGTGATTATTATTGTTAGTGTCCTCAAAACCTTTTCTGGCGTTATTTATTTTTTTTGTATTTTAAATAAAAATTGTGGCTATTTATTTATTAATTTATTTTATTAAACATTTTCACAGTAAATACACACTTGTTACAGGTCTTCGTGGTACCGACGAATGAACGGGGCTCTCAAAATTGACGACCCGCTGCGGCGGCCACCTAACCCCGCTGGGCATATCGTGTTCCCTTTCTTATGAAGATTTCTCTTAAACCTATTATAGTGCGAATATGACATATGTAAAGCCAATATATACAATTCAGATGCAAAATGGACACTTTATGACGGCTCTACATCTCTATGCAGATCCTCGGATACCTTCACAAACGTTACTAATGACAGTCACGTAGGAAATTATCTTGTAATTTTTAAAAGCACTAGAACATTTATGTATTCACCTGGATAATAGAATAAATAGGAAAGTTCATATCAAATACCTTAGTAAAAGGTATCTAAAATTTTCTTACAAGCTTAATATATCAAATTATCTTCCTCTAGGCTATTTAAATCTCATTTTCAAAATAGAGAAAGTGGCAAAAATATTTGACGATTTTGAACTGTCAATAACGTAAACGTTTGTTAATATTTTACACTATTTTTTCGAATTTCGTCTTTTTCGAGTAATAATTAATTGATAAAAGACACCAGTTATTGAAAAACACATTATAAAACACATATTTATAATTCGCAAAAAACCTTGACCTTTATTGCAAAAACCCATACACAATACATAGAGCCAATTAAAAGGTGACCTCATTCCAATGATGTCCATTCCTGGCCCATACACTCTTCCAGTTTCTAATTAAAACGATCAGACGCTGCCCAACATTACGTGGCTGACACTGAAGCAATCACTTGAATTATCACTACTTTCAGTTCTTCTAATACACGAAATTAGAATTAATCGTGTGAATTATTAGTAACTACGCTTTTCCCCTTTGGTGGTCCTTTGGTGTAGTTCTAACCCGTTGTACGGACGAGTGCAATGCTAGAAGTCAATCGGAAGGACCAGGGTTTAAATTCCTAACATGAGCAATCTCAATTTGGCTTGCAAATATTACCAATAAATTTTAACGGCTATTGTTTTTGGACTCTGGGCACCTAAAGAAGAAAAAACAACATGGTCCCGGGCTTAAGTCTCACCATGAGACCTACGGTAATAGCTTCTTCCCTATGGGAAATTCGCTAAAAGAGAAAAATAATTGAATTTAATCTTTTAAAACACATTGACTTGATCCTAGAAGGCGTATCTTTGACATCAAACAATAGTAGCTATGACAGCTACCATTGTTTTACTTTTGAACGACATGTTTCTTTTTTGGTGAGGTGGAAATTCTAATAGATTATATTAGATTATTGAAATGACAACCGTACCACAAGGTAGGTATTTTGAGCCGAGTATGAATGAGAAACAGGTTTAGGATGATTTTGTGCGATCTTGTAGTCTTGTTACTGACTAATGCTGACATGTTCCTTAGACAGAACTGTTAATTAATAGCCCAACAGTTAATGGCATATCTAAGGGACTTACGGTTTAACGTGGAACCGTTTAGGTTCCACGTTAAACTGCCTCTGAATTACGAACTAGTCTAATTATGAGGATGGTCTTTGCGGATTAACGTAGTATTCAACAGTGCGGACGTTAGTGTACACAAGGAACACATCACCCACCGACCATCGCTCACAACTATCCACAGTTCGTAACCTCAAAGTAGTTGAATTACAGGACGACGCTACCGTTCCACCATTGAATTTACATACTTCGTACGCAGTTATAAAATCAATGGTTCCACTCTCAAATTCTGGTCCAATGTATGGTACAATGGTGGGAGGGCCCACCTTTGATAAAAGGTACCGGCTTAGTTGACGGCATTTGTAAGCGGTAAATAATTAAGCTTAACAATTAAGAAAAAATAACTGTAAAAATAACCTTATTTGCTTTTTTTACTACTGTATGGTTAAGGGGGGCATTTTTTGTGATTTTTTTACACTTAGTATTTTAAGAAGAGTTGCAAAGAAAATATTAAGAAATACAAATTAAGTTCAAATGCTTCGCCACTCATAGGGTTAAAAATATTAAATAGAGTAAGGAGCTACCAATATGGAATGTTCAATTAATCGTCTGAATTAACAACTATGATTTAAAATTGTAAAAGAGTTACTCAATATGGAATGTTCACCAATATATTCTGCAACAAACTGATCAGGGCGAGATTTTCAGGATTACATCTGGATTTTCGGAAATAATTAGTCTGGGGCTCTGCGACTGGATCGGTTTGGATTATTTTCTATGAATGCACATATTCGTCATGAAAAATGGAACCCGTATGATTAAGCTGTTTTGCTGATTGCGCCCTCGGTTAACCATCCATATTCTATACGTTACTGTATAGGTTATAGTGAATATTTCATAAAGAAACATTCGAGTAATCATGTGCATGTATTGTACCATTCATTTACTGTTTTACGTTTTTTCAAAAAGTTTATAAAATTAAAGTTGTTTTATTGAATTAATCTAAACCCCTTCGTGGTAGGTTAAAAACAGTGAAGTACCGTAGCAGCGAGAGTCATACTGGCTAGACTCAAGAGAGATGGGTTAAAGTTACACCTCTATTAAGAAGAGAAAAATTAATTTCATGTAAAAGTATTTTCACATTCATATTTGTGAGACGCCACAGAACGACTCAATGAGTATTTTGAGGTGAAGAGTGGGTGGGTGTGGTGAGAGTACTGAATATATACCTGTACCTTTACTATTAACTGACAAACATACGCTGATTCATTTAAAGGATCATTTATTGGCAGCACATAAAAAAGGGCAACTTAGCCCAATGTCTAGCGATCACAAAATTCTATTTTTCAGCTCCCATCAGGGGCATATTTTTACCCAAAAATTATCATTATGCCTTATTTATCTTTCAACCAAGTAATATTTTTGAAGTGTTTTAACGATTATTGAATGTTTTTGTTTTGGCATGAATTACTTCAAAATGAATAACAACAAAATAATTATATTTATCACAATTTTTCTGAAACCTGATGAATTCACTAACCTTTTTTAATCGTACCATTTTTATAGTTTAGTAGTTAGTTTAGTAGTAGTGTATAGTTTATTGTAAAGTACCGGAAGACCGAGTATTGCATGGATAGAATAAAACAAGTATTAGGTAAGATAATTAGCTTAATTAAAACACATTTTTACTATGTACTCAATGTTGACACAGTTTATATTGTTCAAATAAAAAGCTTTTTACACCTCAATAAATAGATGTATAAAATTTCAACTTCTATGTCAATCGGATTGTTGTATGATAGCATTTCAGGAGCAATAGCTTTATGTTTAAAACTTCAATCCATATACAACGTTACGGGTGTGAGTAGCATTTGTTCGCGCTGAAACCACTTTCAGGTCGTGTCGGTTTCATTTTCAATCCTGAAATTTATCTTTGAAACTTTAACACTAAAACATTATTGTAAAAATATAAACCCAACTAAATTTAACTATTCTTCATAACTTTTTTGTTAAATAAAACTCAACTAACTATAATCATATTTTAAAACGTTTCTTTCAAACTAACCTAACAATGGAAGATTCATTATTTTTACGAATTTACCATGAAAAATAAAATCAACCTAAATCAGTTGTTTTGGTTAGCTGCAGCTACAAAGGTTTTAGTATTTACTTCCCTGTGGGAAATAGGTAAGATCATTGATACTGTATGTCTAAAGGGAATGTTTACAGTTCATCTAAACAGCTGTTCTTATAACCAAACTAAGACGTCACTAACCATATGACAAAACTAACCAAATGATGTCACTGTTTCGAATTTTGGTCTCGCAAATTGCCATACCCCCTCCCGAAAGAGCTAAGACATATCCATGTCAAAAATGTTCATAACAATAACATACACACTCTTAAGGGCTATAAGACGAAACCCAGATTTTACGAGGCTTGAGACCTGCTCCAATTAATTTCTCGTGTCTAAATATCGCATATAACACAAATAAATCATACATCCTTGTTCAGAAAAAATTTCCTGGAAAGTGCTTGTTTTACAGTACAGTATAAGATATAACATTATCCAAACATCATACTTAATTACTTTAAAAAACACGTTGTGTTTACAATAGTAAGATATCGTAAAAAATTAAAATTAAAAGTATTAATTCATTTTTGGTGGATATTTTATGCTAAGTGGGTTTCCAATACATGTTTAGCGATTGCCAAAAAGTTTATTAGTGTTTACTTTGCTTTTAGCGAATTTCCCATAGGGAAGAAGCTATTACCGTAGGTCTCTTGGTAAGACTTAAACCCGAGACCATGTTATTTTTTCGTCTTTAGGTGCCCAGAGGCCAAAATTTGGTAGAGACGTGTATTCCTACATTTTCTCGGACGAGTTCGTAAACCAGACATATCAGTCAATGGGAACGGGTAGTTTAGGGGGGTTTTGTACTCAAAAATTGGGTTTTTTGCGTATTTCATATGCAATTTAAGTAATTTTTAGATTTTATCTTAAACATTAGAATTACCTCAAAAAACTACACAATTTAGATCCTTAAAGTTTTTCTCTATCTCAAACGGTTATTGAGATATTAAAAAATCTAAACACAGTACATTGTACTTTTGGGCTCCAAAGTTAATTTTATGGAGGATAAGAAAAAATAATGATTCACTTACTAACCAATATTTTTGGATAAAACTTTATATTTATTTTCATGTGGTTGAGGTTCATCCATTTATGCTTACAAATCATAGTTTATGTGTTTATCATGGCAGCAAACCTGCAAACTCTTTTCCCATGTTAATCATATGGAGAATAGGCAAATAATTTTCATGTTTATCGACAGATTTTGACCAAACTTGTCATATATTATTATTATTATTATATTTATTATGTCATATATTATTATATTATTGATTTGTAAATTCGCCGAGTACTCAGGTCTGCTGCGACGGGGGTATTTTGACTTCAATTACAAATTTGTGTCAAACCCTCTTCACTTATGAAATTTTACAAAATTTTTTATTTGCTGTACAGTTCCTAATTAGCAGCTTCAATTTGTTGTCTTTTATTCTTGATAGTAGCCTATATCATGTACGTAGGGATACGCACGAGTTAGCTGTAGGCCTCCCTCTCCTGGCTAACTCACAATGACGTCACAGGTGCTCCAGTAATAGCGATGCATGCTGTTGGCCGTGTAATGGAAACGTATGACTGCAACAATGGATATTGATACGACCGAGTGGACAGCGTATGATGAAGTTATACGTTTGGACCTCAACCCAGTACAATCGTAGCAGTAGCACTAGTTTACATGCTATTGGGCACGACTGTGTGTATAAGCTATACATATATATTTTTCAATATCCTTACTACGGCTTTTGGTTTCAACCAAATAAGACCATAAACAATATATGGATAGGATCCTACATTCATTCCTCATTCATACTTGGCTTAAAATACCTACCTGGGTAGGTCGCCATTTCAGTTAAAAGTATAAAGTATTAAGACTGTGAAAGTGATAAGCTAATAACAATGTTGTTTGAAACTAAAGATTTTAATAATATGTCCAAATTTTTGAGGTCCATATTGTAAACTATCAGTAAGCCCTTCCTTTGTACGGGTTGTAGGATTCATTTTAAAGAAGAAAGCTTATCATACCAAAATGTAAACCTGAATTCCTAAAAAAACAGTCCAAAGAAAATAAATAAATACCCCGGTTTACTAATTAGCAACACTTTACTATTAAATAGATTAGTTAGAATTTTTATACCAATACAGTATTAAAAATTAGTTATATGATAAAAAATGTTTTAATATAGTATGATGATAGTATGATTTTTTTAGAGTTATGATTAATATAGTATGAAATGGGTTTAAAATCAATGACCAATGTAAACAAACTAATGTTTATTTTAATTTAACGGCTGTTTGTTTTTATTTCTACTAAATTATTTAACTACAAAGACCGCTGATAATTACCAGTAGGTGATTCATTGGAAACTGAAAGCAAAATGCGACTAATATCGCGTAAAAAGTGGGTTTTTAAATGTTCGTTATTTACTTTTCAAGGGAGGAAGCTTTGCAAAAACCTTTGATGAGTAAAAACTGCTTAGATGGTCTTCATCCTGGGTTCGGAGTTCTGGACAAGTTGGCCAGAAGCTAAGACCTGTTCTCCCGTCTAAACGGGCAGTCTGGTAAAAGGTTAAAATGAGATACAAAATCAGATCCAATAATTGGTGAATTTGCGTCTGCAATAACAAAACGCCAAGCCAAACAAAGACGAAGTCCTAAGGATAGATTAGGAAATCATTGATTTTAATTGACGAATTATTGTTTGCTGCGCTCATCGTATAATCGGTCGGATGCCGTCGAGCAGGTAACAATTTATTAAGAAAGCAGCAAACGTTATAGCAGGTGTCTGAGGTATCGAGTAAATCAGAAAGATTAATGCTACCTCCAAAAACCAAGCAGTCCGTTGCGGCTAACACTGACTGCTGCTGGAGTTTCCTTGAAACTTGCAAGGATTTGTGCATTTAGTTTCCTTCTTGCCAAACATAAAGTGATACCAACAAATATTATGTACATTTCCATCATCATCCTCACCATAATTCGGGCAGTGTCGAGAACGACTTCGGGATCGACTGAGTCGTTTGTAGTTTCTAGACCTGTTGAGACAGCGCATGAACGGTATCGAGCAAACCTGAGTCCGATTCGGTGACAGAGCGGGAATCGTTGGCCGTGGCTGTCATGGGGATGGGCGGTTGAGCTACCTTTGCGATTTTGTCAGTCAAATCAGCTAGTTTGTCCAACGGCAGATCGATTTGAATGGCGAGTATCGTTTGTACGTGTGCAGGTAACCTTCGTATCCAGAGCTGACGGAGCATGTTGTCTTGAACAATAAAGATGGCGTAGGAATTGAGACGGACATCTGTCTCGTAAATCCTATTCACTTATGAGTAGTTTCACCCTCTGCTTCTCTCACGCGGACAGACGCTGTACCACTTGTGTTCGGAGGTATTGTACTTTCCAGTTGCTGGTGGATTTATTATTATGTCCTCAGCCTCCATGGCGTACTACATGTCGAGGCGATGGTGAATTGCGAGTTCACTTGGACGAACCATAGGCTGGGGCGGTCGGCCGGTCGGCCCAGAATAGACAACTCATCAGGTATAGCGTGACTGACTGGTGAGATGCGCTGAAGGGAGGGCAGTTGGTGCTAGAGTGGGGTATCCGACTGAGCCGCGCTCTTCCCCCACCACTCGAATCCACTCCGTGTCTACTTCGAATCTCGAGGCCACCGGTCGGCCCAGAATAGACAACTCATCAGGTATAGCGTGACTGACTGGTGAGATGCGCTGAAGGGAGGGCAGTTGGTGCTAGAGTGGGGTATCCGACTGAGCCGCGCTCTTCCCCCACCACTCGAATCCACTCCGTGTCTACTTCGAATCTCGAGGCCACCGGTCGGCCCAGAATAGACAACTCATCAGGTATAGCGTGACTGACTGGTGAGATGCGCTGAAGGGAGGGCAGTTGGTGCTAGAGTGGGGTATCCGACTGAGCCGCGCTCTTCCCCCACCACTCGAATCCACTCCGTGTCTACTTCGAATCTCGAGGCCACCGGTCGGCCCAGAATAGACAACTCATCAGGTATAGCGTGACTGACTGGTGAGATGCGCTGAAGGGAGGGCAGTTGGTGCTAGAGTGGGGTATCCGACTGAGCCGCGCTCTTCCCCCACCACTCGAATCCACTCCGTGTCTACTTCGAATCTCGAGGCCACCGGTCGGCCCAGAATAGACAACTCATCAGGTATAGCGTGACTGACTGGTGAGATGCGCTGAAGGGAGGGCAGTTGGTGCTAGAGTGGGGTATCCGACTGAGCCGCGCTCTTCCCCCACCACTCGAATCCACTCCGTGTCTACTTCGAATCTCGAGGCCACCGGTCGGCCCAGAATAGACAACTCATCAGGTATAGCGTGACTGACTGGTGAGATGCGCTGAAGGGAGGGCAGTTGGTGCTAGAGTGGGGTATCCGACTGAGCCGCGCTCTTCCCCCACCACTCGAATCCACTCCGTGTCTACTTCGAATCTCGAGGCCACCGGTCGGCCCCGAATAGACAACTCATCAGGTATAGCGTGACTGACTGGTGAGATGCGCTGGAGGGAGGGCAGTTGGTGCTAGAGTGGGGTATCCGACTGAGCCGCGCTCTTCCCCCACCACTCGAATCCACTCCGTGTCTACTTCGAATCTCGAGGCCAACGGGCACGCTAAAAATGATCAGTTGTAGTTTTACTGCAACACGGTTGGTTCCCGGGAATGAATGGGCTTCGTCAATGTTTGAGCTTCCCCTGCATTTTTTATGTCGGGGTCGCCAAATAAGGCGTCTTGGGCTATTAAAAATATCAATAATAAACGAGGTACCTTTAAAAATGATATTGTTCATTTACAACGTGTGAACTACTGAAGGTAAGTATTGTAAACAGAAAATTAATTATTAAAACAACTGATAAGCTAAAGTTATAAAATAATAATTTAGAAGCTGTCAGCTAGAATATTTTTTTTTATTTTAAGTGGCATTGAAGAAATTAAGTCACATTCACGTATTAGATTCGCAATTAAAGGGCTCATTCTAACTCCAGGTTTTATATGTTAGATGAAAAAATTATAATATTAAAAAGGTCAAGCAAATAAATCCTTAAAACAGATTCACATATCACACATAAAATTCACATATTCAGGTCTAACCTTTACTCCAACTTTTAAATGTTAAATGAGCAAAGGCTGTGATCTGAATTATGTTATGATAAACATGTAAAGGGTATTTGAGTTAAGAACAATATTATTTAAATATATGAAAAACTACTTCTGCTGTAGGATCTCGGATAGCTAGATTTTTTAGCGCATGTGTGTGTTTTTCTCCAAACAAATTTGTCTATACGAAGGAGTATTTAGGGAGGGGTTTGTACTTCGAAATAGGGTTTTTTACAAATAAAAATTTTACATGTAACTTAATTCATTAAAAAATTAAATTTTTACTACCACCATTATCAAATCATACTTCATTATCAAAACATACTTCACTGACGTTTGATGAATGGTTTGTATAATCTCAAACGATTAATAAATAAATTGATAATTCTCTCTGTACGCAGGTCTGCTGCTATAGGTTTATTTTCGTTTTGTATAGCTACAAACATATAAAATAACAACTATAATATGTGAGGAAAGTTTAACATCAGGATTCATTAAGGAGTTTAAATCATAATGGATAAATAAAATTGAAGAAAAGAGTTTATATTAGTAATGTAGCGAATAATAACATATTAGAGTGTCTCACCGGCGTCTAGTTATAGTCTTTTCCGCCATCCTGCACAGTGCATGTATCCCGGAACTAATGTTATTAGCGCGACACAAGAGGCTCTGACTAACCTTGCTGTGGATTCTATTTTAATTAAATTCCTTCTGTCACAGTGAATTCAATTCGTTTGGTTTGATCTCCTGGCCTGTGTAATTATCGGACTCATTTCAATGTCCCAGTTCAATGTATTAGAGTATTTTTAGGCCCTTGGGCTCGAAAATGGATATGGTGAAGTGTAAATTGCTGTGATAAAATATACATAGGACGATATAAAATGTTATATAGGTAGTTAAGTAAGTACTGGATTATTAATTAAATTTAGTGATCATATATTGAACCCAATTTTTCTGATTTTTATCTCCGGAGATGGCCAAGAATACCAAACGTAATTGGGAGAAGCTCGCTCCAAGCAAAGCAATATACTAATGAAGTTGACTTAATTTTTCAGAATTAAGTTTTTGCTATTAATATTATTATTTTCTCTCGTTAGCCTCAACGTCTTTCTCTAAGGTTCCAATTAATATGTTATATTCATTGTTTTTTATATGAAATAGATGGTAAAGTTTCTATAGACCTAGTTTTTCATCAAAAAATCAAGGGAATAAATATATTATGAGGTCATGCTCAGGTGTCTCCATTTAGAGAAGGTGCTATCTAGTGCAGAATGCATGTCCCTCCTCAGAGCACCGAAGTACATTAAGGCACCGGTTAGAATTTCTTCGATCTGACTTGACAGGAATATGTCAGTCTTAATCAGAAACAAGACTACAAGATCGCGCCACAACCATATTACACTCATTTCTCATTCATACGTGGCTTAAAATACCTACCTGCGTAGATTGTCATTCCAAAACATAATCTAATAATTACACATTGTGTAGTTTAATCTTGAGCGTTTATAGTGTGGGTATCCAAGATACACAGATGTTCCTTCTTCCTGCCCTGCCCCCCGGGAGATGAATCCTGGAGAATATCTTATTCTTTTGGCCACCTAAATCTTACGGCCACCATAACCATACTGACGGTCTATGTTTGTTTTAAATTTGCCTTGATGCTGTTCATGTAAAAACTTTCCAGCTCCATTATAGTATAAGGAGGCACTATTGTACAAATACTAATGATACAAACTGATCGGTATGAATTTATTTTATGGATTAGATATGTGGACTTCACGCTGTCATAGGTACTTCGATTTCACGAAAAATAAGATGAACCTTGGAGGTCCTAGATACCATTCTATTTTAGACTCATAGAACAATTTTAAACCAGGAAAATTATCAGTACCGACTGACAAATTAATCGTACCGGCCATCTCACCTCTGCTGGATCTCTACGTTGACAATTCAATCCATAATCTTACTCATATATTGATATAGGGTAGATCATCTTAGAGGGACACCAAGTTTCCCGGGTCCTGTTAATATTCGGCCGTGATAGAGCATGACACGACGCACGACGCCACGGGAGGTCTTGAGGTTCAGTTTGGTAACAACATTGTTTATATGGTAACAGCTGGGTTGCTCATAAGTATCCTCACCTCGTAATCTGGCGGTCGTCAGTTCGATTCCGGTAATTAATTACTATCTAACGGCAGGTTTGCGTTAAGTGATAACAATACCAGGGTAATTTGGACCGCCCCCTGTAAACACGTTGTAAAAATGGCTCTAGAGTTAATAATATATATATATATATATGTATACGTATGTATATATATATATATATATATATACGAACACAATACTCTCTTTTGAAAATGTTATCAACACGGATCCAAGTGTATTTTGAGTTTCTTTCGGCGTTTAATTGGGTAACTCAAAATAACGTAGTCATAATTATTTATGCTATTTGAATTACTGAAATAACTATTTATAATTATTATGGAACCAAATCATTTAGAGCAATTAGTTGCAATCAAAATTACACGAACCTGAGACAACTGGTTGAAGTTTTATAGCAGTTCATAAAATACAATTACAGTAGTAAGAGTTGAAAATTATTGAAAACGTTAAAGACTGGTTATCTGTTAAAATGTCTAAAAAATATTCTTCATTAATTTAATAATATTATAACATTATTACGCAAAATTATTAATTTGTTTTGGCTTTGTAAACATAAGTAAAATATCATAACATTTAACTGTATCCTTCACTCAGAAACCCCAAAATCTAATTGTTTCTATTAGATTTCTGTAATTCATATCGAACACCTTGAGGTCATTTTAAAAGACTGAATAACCCTAAACAATTAATACAACCAACTAACCCTGGAAAGGTCCTTGTTGCGAGAAATACGATGCGATTGCTATCATGGTCTAGTTCCATGACGGGGAGAATTTATTCCCTAGTTGAAAGTTATCAAGTCTCACAACAAGAACGTTTGTTACTTCCCACGTCTTGGCTTGAGCTGATTATTAAGAGAGTTAACTAAAATTTCAATTATGTACCAATACAGATTCAATTTCTTTTGGTAGACCCTTATAATTAGGTCGTTAAGATGTTATTAAAATATTTTAAACTAACTTTTATTTAGTAAAAATATTTTTTAAATAGTTTTCTGAATACGAATTTTATTTTCATTTTCATTGTCAATAACTGTTTCCCTTTAATGATTCCACAATTCCATTGCATTGAGTATTTCTGGCGTGTTCTTTCAAGTAGGAAATCAAATCCACTACTTCACATATTGACCTTAAAATGCCCATCAGAGTGAGACGGTATGTTTATCTATGAATATGAATATAACTCAGACTGAATAATAACTGTCGGTGAATGAGTGTGTGTTCCAGTCGCATCCTTGGACCCTCCCCATCCAGGGTCGGAGTTGCCCGGTGAGTCTTCCTCTCTCCTGCAGTTACATCTTATCAGGCTTCTGCATCAACTGTCTCGCGGCGGAGACGGCTCTGTTCTCACTGTTATCAACACAAGTTGAGCTACATTTCAATCTCACCCTTCCCCTTCTACCGCTCATTTACCCCAGATAATTCTATTGTCGTTTTTAATAGTTTGCATTACTACCGCCATCTTTTATTTTTACTGTCATAAGAGCAATGTTAAAAACAGAATGATCCCTAGCTTCAAATACTAATTTAAATCCAACATAACGTTTATCATGCAAATGACACCAAGAACAAGGTTTTCTGGTACAAAACATCTTTATAACGATTGTTTGACTTTAACATTGTTCATATGAGAAGTGAGTGAAAGAAGTCTGTTAAACTGTAGATTTAAATACAGTAACGCCAAAATACCATTTTTCTCACATTTTTTGGGAACAGAAACGTTACAAATTTAACCTTTACTTTTTTCACCTATTTGATAGTACAAGAAAAAAGTTTGTTATCGTCAAAAATACTTAATTTCAATTTTAGTGAATGTAGTTTTGTTCCATGTGGTAGCAAACCTATTAACTCATATTATTCTTATAGTAATTAATTATATTATATAGCTTCTTCATGTTGTTTATCTTTTAATTAGTTTGTTTCACCACAAGTGGTTTGATATTTAAACTAGCCTAAAATTTACATTTAACTGTTAAAATAAGTTATAACTATCCAATATTTTGAAATAATTGAAACAATATAGTATAATTATTAATAGCCGTTTAACTATTATATGTATAGTTTATTATAAAATTTACACTCTTATAACTTGCCTCGAGCGGTAACCACCGCTTTTATGATATTAATATTTTGCATTAACACTCACAAGTAAAACAACAGTTACATGGAATATTAATGTCGAGAATGGCGTATTAAAACAAGCACAATTCATTGAGGATTACGCCCAATAACGACTGCGCGAGCTCTTCTGCCCAACTGTTAATACGCCAACTAGTATTTCACTAATAATCCTCCCAGATAAAAGTGACCCTGGTGTGGTGTTTCTCTGTTAAAATATTGCCTTTGTTACTACACGATAAGTGGATTGCTGTATAACGTTCGTTTATGTTGTTTTGTAAACTACAAACACATGTGAACGCTGTGGTATTGTCGGTACTCCCACTTCCGAGGGCACGACAGGTCACATCGCATATCACGTCGTATGTGAGGGCACACCGCATCACCTCGCCTATCACATAGCATGTGAGTGCACACCGCATCACATCACGTCGTATGTGATGGCACACCGCATCACATCACGTCGTATGTGATGGCACACCACGTTGAATAGCATATCAAATAGCATGTAAGGACACACCGCATCACGTCGCCTATCATATAGCATGTGAGGACACACCGCGTCACATCGCATATCACATAACATGTGAGGGCACAGTGCGTCAGAGCGTTACTAGATTTGCAAAAGTAATATAAAATAATTTCATATTTAAAACTGTATATGAAATTTGCATTAGACCAATAGACCCAAACATTGGTGCACTCTTTTGTATAATTTAAACCATAGAAGAAAAATAAATAGATAAATCGTTAGAGTATTACATAAAAAGTTAGAGACTACAAAATAGCATATTATTTTACTGCCTTAATTTCTATTTTCTTTTAATACCATCTAATAAAACTTTATTTTTACAAATTCAAACCATAACTTTATACACATGTTGAGTTTTGCTTAGAATGGTTTAGTTTGATCCTATAAAGCATCCAGTAGAGTTAATAGAGAGTTTTATCTTGGACAGGAAAGTTTGATTGGTCTGCTGACCAGACAGATGCTGACTTTGTTTCGTCCCTTGTTACAGTGACATAAAGTTTCTAGCACTAATGGGCTGTTACTGTCATGTAAGTGTCGATGATTGTTACATTTCATCAGAAACTTTGACACTTATAAGTGACACTTTCTATTTGCTAATTTGAAAGTTTAAAACTAAATTACTATCGCTTCGACTTAAAAACTGTTTAGAAAAATTTATCCTGTTACAGAGGAATCTCAGTCAATCACTAAGTTCACTAAGTTTTCACTCAAGTTAAGATAATAACTTAATTTTTATCATGTTTATAGTCATTTAAATAGATTCAAGCTCACATTGTTAAAGTAGGTAGAGTGAACCCAATTCAACATAATCTTGTTATGAAAATACCGAAACAAGCACTTTCATTATATATTTAACAAGACATTTAGCCTTAAAAACCCAAAATGACAGGGACGGATTGCCTCGGGTTCCACTCACGCTCACAGAACTAAAAGTGGTTTTTGTAATTTCATTGATCGGTCAAAAAATATAAAAAATAAAAAAATTTTATTTACGTTTTTAATGAACCAAGAAGAAGAACTTAATCTGTCGTAAACCATTACAAAACTGCATTGGAATTGGCATTTAACATACAGTAACACGAACTAGAGCTATTTACAAACATATAAAAATATTTAGTTTCATATTATACAAATTTGATCTATCAAAAAGTATTAACGTTAGATTCTTAAGAAACCAATTAGAATGTGTCTAAAATGTTATTTAAGTTAGTGATAGTGTAGAAATTTATTGGGGTTAAATTAATATATCTGATCCGACCAAACAATTATTAAATTGTATGGTATATTATGTATCTAGTTCCAAATGAACACAAGCATGATGCACATGAGAGGTTATCAGCTGATCACGGACGTTGATTACGTCGGCCCTGGCAGTGACAGTTTAGTAACATACCTGCGCGAGTTATGCTCGGTTTGATTAAATCTTGCGACACCGACGGCTCGACACAGCTGCAATATCAACACTACACCCCGGCGAGAAACGGAACTCTGCTGCACAACTATGGAGAATTTTACTTAAGAGAATGTATTGAATTTACTCGTATCAAACTACATTCAGTTCAATAGCTAAACTGACGATTAGTGATAAAATTTTGCATCATAAAAATGAAGAGTTGATTGTTTCTAAAATTAACGTCACGTGGTAAAGAAACCAGTTAAATGTTAAAACATATTCAAAATTTGAAAAAAATTCAAAAAGGTTTTTTTGTCTGATCAGCCTTTTAGCCACTATTCGATAAAGGAGGGAAGATTTAATCCGTGAGTGTTTTTTATTTTAACTTGATATTAATGTATTAGTTTATAAACTTTACTTTGAACGTATCGTATACGAGACAGGTCTTAATGAAAAGCTAACCGATAGGGGAACTCTTTAAAATATACAATTACAATCATTACACAGCATTAAATCTTAATTGTATTATACTAAAAGAATTCCCTTTAAAAGTGCATGTTTTATGGACTCAGTTTTACAAAGTTAGCTTGACTTTCCACTCAATAAAGCAGGGCTTCTAAGCAGACAAGTTGCTCCAGTTGGGAAGAAATACCTCCGAGATGTTTTATTTCCTGCCTTTTCAGTCCAACGAAGTTAATTACTGCTTATTCTACTTAAAGGCCGTCCAGGCCCTGATGTGTTCGGCGATAGTTAACCTGGCTAAAAAACCTGAACACGGACGGATGTTCAGTACTTTGAAATTTATTGTGAATTTGGTTGTTAATCATTCTACTATTGTCTTGTTGGACTTTTCCTACGTGTCTGTGTTTTAACTACATAGCGATTTTGGAAGTAAAAACTCTTAAAACTCTTTAAAATTTTTTTCGTTTCCAAGTAATTTTATTTCTAGTGAATTTGAAGTAAAAATGTATTTATCTTGACTTATAAATCTATAATGACAAATAAATCAATTGTATTTACCTCAAAATATGTCATTGACTGATATTTAGATATTTTGTTATATAGATGTAAATTCTAGTTGGACTTTAAAACGGAAGATATTTAACTACCACCAGAATCTTTCCAGAAAACATTAGTCGCGATGGAAATTTCAAAAAAATTAAATGTATTTAAATTCCTTTGGGAAATAGCTTAGTTTATAGATATGTCTAAAGGAATGTTTCCAGATCGTCTAAACAGATTTTCTTACAACTATTCCGTCACTTCCGTTCCAAATTTTGGTCTGAAGAATTGCCAATACCCCTCCCCTAGAACTAAGACATATCCATGTCAATAAAGAATAAGAATAATCTATATTCAGTTATTTCAGTAACAGATATTCAGACTGGGACGGTGGCGACGTCATGTAATCCAGATACTTGGAGTTCATGAATTGTGGATAGTTGTGGGTGATGGCCGGAGGGTGTATGTTCTCTTGTGTGAATTAACGTCCGCACTATTGAATACTACTTTAATCCGCAAAGACCATCCTGATAATTAGATCAATTCGTAATTCAGAGGCCATGGTTCGGATTCAACGTTAATCTGTAGGTCCCTTAGTTGTCATCGGCTGTTGGACTAAATAAACAGTCCTGTCTAAGGAACATGTCAGCCTTAGTCAGTAACAAGACTACAAGATCGCGCCACAATCATCTTACACTGAATCCTCATTCACATTTGGCTTAAAATACCTTGTGGTATGGTCGCCATTTCAATAATCTAATCTAATCTATTAAAGAGTGTATTAATAAAGAAAAAATATTGTTTGATATGTCAATTTTTGTTTCACTATAATAGAAATGTAATTAATCATATGTTATCTTTAAGCAATTGCGTCTGGCGTGTTTCAATCATTAATTAATAAAATACAAATTATCAAAGTTTACTCGTGCCTGCTCTTGCTTCCCTTGAAGCTGTTGGTATAAAATTACAATTATAAAATGACCAGACTCTGTGTGTTGTTTTTGCATATAAATCACCGGATTCCGATTCCTTCAAGAAAATCTTAAACCCCTATTTCGGACTGACACTTCTGCTCTCTTTTTGGGCAATTTAAACTGTAAAATCGTTACTGGGGATGTAGAGTGAACAATCCAAACGGCGTTTGCCAACTTTCTACAGTTCATGAATCGAATAAAAATATTTCTTCTCCTTCGGAGCCGACACATTACCTATGGTAAAATTATATACAACCAGTACAACCAGACATTTTAGCCCTAATTTCCTTAAAAATTTCAAAATCGCTATAATGCAGTATGTTTATATCCTATAGATAGAGCTGAGAATGCAATTGTTAATTCTTTACAGACTGTTTATAGGATTTGACCAAGAGTGCTATTGTAAAGGAGTTTCATCTAGGTCCAACAATTTCTTCCATACTCTAGTTAGAATTCCTCAAATTATAAAACAGAGAAATAAAATTAGACGTCAGTGGCAAAGGTATAGACATTCTTGTTTAAAGAGACGCTCCAATGAGTTTACTCGCAAAGTAAAATGTGAAGTCGACACCAAAGAATCAACTCATACAAATCTTACTTATCTTATATATGATATCATGGGGATATATCATGGGGATTTGAACATGTTGCAAGCTACTAAACGGCTTATACGCACGCCAACAATAATTCCTGTCTGAAACACAATGATGTGGTTTTCGAAAGTGATGTAGACAAAAGTAATGTATTCGCAAATCGTTTTTAAACTGCATTCACTCCACATCCAGTTCATGATCAAGAAACCAATAAAAAAACAAAGGAATGTTTATGTGAAATACCAAGCAATACAGAACTTCTGGTGATATATAAATCTTCAAATATCAGTAACCACAATTAAAATTTGCCAAACAAAAAAATCTCCAAGACGCGATTTAATACCTAATGTAGTGACCAATTTGAACCGTCAATCTGTCCCAACTCTTGCATCAATATTCAATGCTTGCATTTCATTGTGTTATTTCCCAAAAGAATGGAAACACGCCGAAATAATTGTTCCACATGAGCCTAAAAGCTCTCCCAGCAGTTGCCGGCCTAAAAGCATCATTTGTTCACTTTCTAAATTGTTTGAAAAATTATACAAAAGAGAATATTAAAATATATAAAGTCTGTCAATGTTATGCCTCCTACACAATTTTGATTTATACCCGACCACTCTACAGCTCATTAAATTTTAAAAATTATAAACAGGGGTTTCGAAAACAAACTCCACTCTTCATCTGTATTCCTCAACGTAAATCAGGATTTAACAGTTTGGCACACTGGTCTTTTGTATAAATTATACGATTTTGGCTTCCCCTTTAATCTCATAAATATACTGAATTCATTTTTAATTAGCAGGAGCTTTACTAATAAACTTAACTCTTCGTTTTCCATCCGTCTGATAAGAGCAGTAGTTCACAAAGCTCTGAAGCAGTAAACTCATTGTATCAACGTTACACAACTGGTATAAACGGTATCAGTGGACTGACAAATACTTTCTCCCTTGAATATAAAAAATACAACATTGAATAAAAATACATAATAGTGCTTTATTATTTATTTAAATAAATTATAGATTCGTTATTTCAAAAATAATCATCCAATTTATTAAATTAAAATAATTGTTAAGATTTTTTATGGACGTAACCCCTCCCCCAATTAATATTAAAAGGTGATATTTAAACCTTTTTGAGAGGGTTTTGTCGAGTTATGTGACTCTCACAAAGTTGTTTTTCACAAAGTGTTTGTCTCACAAAGGACTACAATATGACAACCTCAATATAATCAAAATCGTTAAAACCATGTTTGGGAAATTTCCATTATACGTGTTTTGGGGCGGGGTTAAGGGTAAAACCCTTTAAAAATCAAAAATTCCAAAAATTTAAATGCTCCTACATACCGAAACGAATTTTATGAATATTTGACTAATAGTCTTGTCTCTAGGCATCTGCGCGCGATCACACACATGCCCGCGCGCACGCACGAATCCAAATGATCAAGACGTAAAATATCTAGGCGTCAAAATCAAGCCAAGTTTATGCTCGCCTTTTTATTTTTTAATTTACAGCTTTCCAAATCAATTACAATATATAAGAGGTTTGATCAATATCAGTAATAAATAAGAGAGTTTTCCTATTCTCCATATGATTAACAGGGAAAAGAGTATGCAGGTTTGCTGCTGCAAGGAACATTGAAAGTAGACATTTTCAGCATAAAAAATTTGTATTTTGACCACCTATACCAATTTTTATAAACATCTGTCCATAAATAAAGGAATTAGCCTCTTCTCTATATGATTTGACATGGGAAAAGAGTATGCAGGTTAGCTGCTATGATAAACACATAAACTATGATTTTTAAGCATAAATGGATAGATCTCAATCACATGAATGTAAGTACCAAGATTAATCCAAAAATATTGATTGATGAGTGAAATATTCATTTTTCTTTATCCTCCATAAGATTAACATTGGAGCCCAACAACGCAAGCAAAATAAAACGTACTGTGTTTTAATTTTGTAATATCTCGGCTTATTGGAGATAGAGAAAAACTTTAAGGAACTAAATTGTGCAAAACCCCCAATTGTTTAGTACAAAACACCCCCAAACTACCCATTCCGATTACTGATATGTCGATAAGGT
Organism: Nephotettix cincticeps; assembly: GCA_023375725.1. Classification (NCBI taxonomy): domain Eukaryota; kingdom Metazoa; phylum Arthropoda; class Insecta; order Hemiptera; family Cicadellidae; genus Nephotettix; species Nephotettix cincticeps. The sequence goes on from CM041786.1 coordinate 33,101,977, forward strand.
ATCAGGGTCCGGTTTCGAACCATTGCTAAATGTTGTTAGGTTATTACTTACAATCGAAACGGCAACCTTCAGATTAAAACGAGGTATTATAATCACAAAACAAACCAGCCAGTTAATACTAGGATCTCAAGCCTATGAATATGAAGTGGAAAATCGCTAAAGCTAGGTGGTTATGTCTATGGACTAATAAATTCACATTGATAAACGGTTTATTTTTTTAATGTTTTTTAATTCATTGAGCATTAAAACATGCAATAAAGTTTATATAAACAAACAAACACAGTTAAGTCCTATAACACACATTTATTAAAATATATGCCAAAATATCATTACGGTTCAACATTATTCAATTAACTGTGGGTGAAGAAATTAAAAAGTCATGGGATGAAAATTAATTGATTATCTTTAAAATTTCAACCTCTTAACTTTTCGTTTGTTGGAATTGTTAAAAAATTAAAAATTAATATCGTAGTATATTAAAGATAAATGTAACTAACAACCATCGTTGTTACTTAGTTGGACCGCCGCGGCACCTCCTGGTACCTCGAGTCCTCTGACAAGGATGGCCGGTAGACGAGGCGAGTGGTCAGGTTCCTCTGGGGGATGTCGATGACCACCACGAGTCTGTCAGGGGTGAACCAGCGGGTGGTCACGATGGTGGGCCGGTTGAAGGGTCGCCGTTGGACGTGGATCAGCTTGTCCCTGTCTTGAAGCACAACCGACTGCAGGTTCTCCTCGCATATCGAAGTCTCCTCAAACTCAACTCCGACTCTAAACTTCACCACCCTCACTCCGATAGGATACTTGCGGATCAAAGTGTATTCGTTCTTGTTCTCTCTCAAAACTACAACTTCCTCCGTGATATGGCCTTGGTGGACGTTGACTATGTGACCCACGTTCAACGGGGGTCCGCTCATCTTCAGAACTCTGTTGAGCTTATCATCTTTCTTTGTAAGAAAGTATTGTCTGTCCAATGATCCGTTGAAGAACATTCGATTATTATCAGGAATTATATCTGATTCTTCGTAGAGGACTGAAAAGTGGCAAAATAGTATGCCAAAAACTACAGGAATGAAGGATGTCCTGATACCGAAAACTAATATTTGTTTAGACATGTTTTGAACACACACACTATACCATTAGCCAAATTTCTCAGGATTTCCAGAATGCTGCAGTAAGATTCCGTACTCCTCTCTTTATGATTATTTTAATTTGTTTCTAAAATCCACTATGGATAGTCTGGACCACAAATTGTAAACATGTTACAATCAGCTGATTAAAATATGCAACATAATATAAAAACGAAACGTAAGTTTGAGGATTGTGTCAGGAACACTATAGTTTTTATATTACACAGATTTACTGGTTGTTTATAATCGTTATGATACACCCATTGAACATTTTAAACTTAAGTCTTAATTTACCCATATTGTAAAACCTTTCTCCATCGTTATTTTCGTTATTCGTTGTTCGTCATTCGTCATTCGTTTTTCTTCGTTCCGTTTGTGTTTTCGTTGAATACAAATACAAATAGTTTGTTTAAAAATGTTAGTCATGGCCCCGCAAAGTTTACAAAATTTGTCTGCAGGGTCCAATGGTGTTATACACAGTTTTAATTGCTACAATAATTCTTTTATAATCTTTTCCTAAAATGGAACCTTTTCCACATTAGGAAAATTTTCCTTAGGGAAGGCACCTAATTATCTCACAGTCAGGCAGCTGATCACATTTTCCAATTCTTCTTTATTACTTTTGTTTATTTAATATATCTAATATAGATTTTATGTTGAGAGACCATTCTCATTAACTATTCAACCAAATATAAATACCTACATAAAAATAAAAAGAACATTTCTAAAACAACATCAACAATATAACTAAATATGTACAAACTATAACTTTTACATGCCGAGGAAAGTATGCTGGTAACTTTAGCAGTCTTTGAAGCTACCAGCTGCACGCAAGCTTGTTAAAATGGAATTAAAATTCAACATCTGAACAGAAATGAGCTCCTCTTAACTATACAAAGAGACAACATAGTGAAAATTATGGCTTAGCATGAGCTAAAACTAAAATATATCATTGTCGCTGAAATAAATAATAATATTTTTTCTGAAACTCCCCTACACTTGATGATGTTTTTGAAACGACGTGGGTTTGTTCGTTCCATAATTTCATTATTCGTTTCGTTTTTTCTTCTATCGCTATAACTTTTGAATGGTAGTCTATCAATTTGCTAAATCACTGCCGAAGAGAACAAGTACTAGGTTCTATTTTAGATTAATCTCTTGTTGGAGTCGTTGGAGTGAAAAACATTTTTCATTGTATCATGGATAACTTATTGAGTATAATAATTCAATTGTCATAAATATGTTTATGAAACTTTATTAATTATTTAATTCATATTTGTATTCGACCGTTTATGTACATTTACATATTTGGTTAACATATAATTAATTACATTGTTTTCTCTTTACCATGTCTCTACACATGGACATGTCATTGTTGAATGTCTCTACACATGAACTCTGGATAGAATCTTCACCTCGGATGACCTCCACTACATTCTTGACATTCGGCCTCAGTTGGCGTTGGTGACAGTTTTCTTCGTTATAGGGACTTGATTGTTTTTAAGTTACTGTTGATGTTCGATTAGTTCTTCGATTCCTCCTGCTTTTCAGGAAACTGTGTTATGAATATTTAAATTATGTTGGCTGTAAATTAATAATTCTAGATACGTTTGTTGGCAACACGCACGCAGCACGGTGCCGCAAAGTTGCCGTGTGTAATGTGTCCCACGACCATGAATGCGAGTCCACCTGCGTAAGCTCTTGTTATTACTATTGATCATGAGAAAATTTATACAACTTCCTTATTTAACCTATCAGGGCTCGTTTGAAATCATCACTATTAATTGTTAAATGAATGTAAATTTGCTTAGTATGCAGGTTTGCTGTTACGGGGGTTGTTTATTTATTTTTTATCATTTCAGGTTATCATTTCATTTTCAGGTTAATATTTTGTCATAATCATAAGTTTCTTTCTTCTTAGCACTGATTTATAGCCCGTACAATGGATGTGCTTACTACTAGTACCATTATAAATTATTATGCTTTATTCACAAGGCCTTACTCACCTAATAAAATAGTAAATAGACTGGTCTCGTGCAATTTACATATGATATCTAAAATTGTAAACAAAATTCTGCAGCGTTTGTTGTGTAAACATTTAAGTCAAAGCTGCAAAATGCTAAATAATTTTCCAAATATTATTAAAGTAATGCATCAATACCATGCAACAAGATCCTACCACTTTAATGGTGAATATGAATAAAATTTGCAAGTGTTCACCGAAAGTCCGAGTATGAAATGCTGCTTATGCCTGTTATCGCTCCTCGCTGTGGTGGTCGCAGTGCTCTACTTGTACGTCTCCCACTTGGACGAGAAGTTGCCATCAGAGCATCTGCAGCCCTCTCTCGACAAGCTGTACAGGCTGTTCAAGAAAGACAGAAACGTCCAACATGTGATGAGAACTATCGGAGTGAACCCGATGAACGTCCACTTGGGACACGCCGTGCCCGAAACAGTCGTACTCAAGGTCGAACAAGTGGACAACGACCTCTGGTACATACTAATACAACAGTACTCGATATCAGAAACTACGCTGCGATTCCAAATTGGTGTAGAATTTCAAGAAACTTGTATACACAACGGAAATGTTATTAAATCTATCATAACACAATACAGGAATAATCTGACTCATATCCAGATGAGGGACAATGCCAGGTACCCCTTGGTCATCAGGAGAGTGTTCAGGTCCGAGGAGCTGGTCGTGGAGATTAGAGCGGGGCATGTCGTCAGCACACTGACATACTTCCCTGTTTACGAACCAAAAAATACTCGTGGTTTGACATAAGTTATGTTTAATAATATAATCTAGAAAGAAACTCGATGTACATATGTATCTTAGATATTATAATTACATTTGTTATGCTAAACGTAATGCATAAATATATATTTTATCCACTACATATCTGGTTTGGTATAATGCAGAATCACAGTCGTTTATAATAAATTGGACTTAAGTATATTATTCCCTCTACTACTGTTAATGGGTTACCCAATCTAGAAAAGGACAATACTTCTATGTGTAGTATACAGTAAGTAATCTTGGCTCTAAAAGATATTAGATGTTAGATTCTCGAACGCTAGGACAAAACCCGGTTATGCACGCATGTCTGCGGAATAGTGTAGCCTAGCCCTATACAGCCAGCGGAGAGTAGGGATTCATAAGCATTCATCCAATCGTGTGGAAGGATTCATTTATAAGACATCTACCTGATTTCAGAGAAGGAAAAGAACCCCCAAACAACATCATATATCCTGGCTCGGATCACGCGGAGAATTCATTCTGCAACTTAACGACTGCCAGACGACTGAAAGGATCCACCTCGGTGATCCCCGGTTAAAAATGATTAATTTTGCTAAAATATTTAACGGATTTTAAGTTATGTGTAGTCATATTGAATATACAGAGTGTCCATGAAAAACGTTTCAGGACTTCAGTGACTGATTAGGTACATTAAAAGGAAGAAAAAATTCCTATAAATGTATGACCTAAAACGCTTATTTTCTCAGATATCCGCCATTTTGTATTTTTCACAAAATATTTTTTTTTCAAACGGATTATTTTCAAATCTGTTATGTGTTTTACACTAGTAAACTAGTATTATTTAAAAAAATAACTAGCACTATCCAAGCTCTTAAATCCAAAACCACGGCCATTGTATTTTTACCGTTTTCAAAGTATTTTTGTTTTAAAATTTTAAATGGCCACCATTTTGAGTTTTGAGCTTGGATCATGCTAGTTATTTTTTTAGTAGTTTACTATTGTAAAACACATACAAATTTAGAAAATAATCCGTTTGAAAATGTTTGAAATAAAAAAATTTTATGAAAAATACAATATGGCGGATATCTTAGAAAATAAGTGTTTTAGGCCATACCACCACTGGAACTTTTTTCTTCCTTTTGATGTACCTACTCACTCACCGAAGTCCTGAAACGTTTTTCATAGACTCTCTGTATGATTAAATATTCAATTTATTAAATCTATATTCATAGAAGATACAACAATTTTATCAACTGCATTATTTAATTAACTTGTCACACAGTTCGTTATACAACTCGGTCGGTTAGTGAAGGTGCCATTTAGCATGTAGCCATGTAGGCAATAATTGCCTGACAACAGCGAAGTTATCACCTGTTCGCAGGAGAGCGTCAAGATAGGCCTACTCGGTGCTCAGTGTTATTGTTGACGGGGAATATCAAATGACGGCTCAGCTAGGCTGCGATTGGAGCCAACATTTAATCCACTTAGTCCCGGAATGATCGCCCTACAAACTGTCTAAGTTTGACAATTCACAACTGCTCCACTCAGATAACCTGCTTAGTCCCGACTCAGCTTCATTGTCTACTTTTGTACCTGAGAGCCAATTTCAGATTTGGGAATTGATTTTAGTTTTAGTGTAATAATGAAAATCAAATTGCTTGTGATGACTTTGGGTAATGAATTGTGGGAATTTATTATTTTTTTATTTTTTTACAGTATTTAGTAATTACTTACGTCCTCACAGTTCGCACAAAAGGTTTTTCCGCTAATATCATAGTTCCGGGTACGACACTAACATATATAAAGAGGAGAGGAGGGTGTTATGAAATACCATTAACATGTTTGTAACTAACTTCAAAGATGTAAAGTAAAAAACTCCAAAATTACCATGAGTATATACTGTAACTAATTATAAAAAACTATAAATAGTAAAAGTATTTGTAGTAATTTTATTTACATAAAAATTAATACGTTTCATAAAAAACTGCAACTGGTGTAGTCAGGTAATATGGAATAGGTAGAAAACCCCAAATATACTTGAAAATAACCATTTATCTATGAATACAAAAATCATATTATTTTAATATTAAGTGCCCGAAACAAAATTTAGGATCATTTCGACTTCAAATTCAGGTTTTACGAAAGACACAGCTATAATCATTTGTATCTGCTCCGGAGCAGTTAAGGTGAACTAATTTGAATTTCTTGATTACGGATATTTTCAGGTTTGATTTCTTTTTTTTCATCGTTATTTTTAATTAAATAAACCTTGTTGGTTTATATACTACCGGATTACGCTTTAAAACGATGTGCCAGTCAAATAAGTAATATTACACCAAAATGTTTGACAAACGACCTTCAAAAAAGTTTGAAGTGCATAAAATAAACACTTTTCTGTAGTGAGACGTAAGATAACACCTGTGGTCAATTCCTACTACAATGCATCATGGGATTGTTTAGTAGTAGTTAACGTGATTCCCGCGCAATAGCAGCACCAAATAGATTCAAAACGCTGTATTCCATACTACCCAACTATTCCATAATACCCTCCTCTCCTCTAATAATTACTATCATTATATACTTACTAATTAATTGTCATAACCTCGCAAGTTATACCATTTCGATATACACAGCTTAATAAGATGGGTACAGGTGGCAGCGACTGTGTCAGAAGTGTGTGTAGGTGAAGTATAATGATGCTAATGTCAAAGGAAAGCCGAGGTGGATGTGGGCGACGTTTGATTAACCTTACACTTGCACCAACACGGATATTTTACATCCACACAAACAAATAGTATTAACTATTGGCTGTAACGAGAAATTATTTAACATTTGACTCATAGTTTGCTTTTATATTGAAAAAGATTCTGTTAAATTGCTTGGTTTATGCATGTATTCTAAATTAAATTGGCAATAAAAAAGAAAAATACGATGTCGCAGTACCTAGTCTAGAAGTTAAACATTTTGTTACTTTCAATTCAAACAAATATATATTTATACTTATATATTTACAAATGTTTTGGCAGCAAACCTACTAACTCTTTTCCCCTGTTATTTATAAATTTCTGATATGGTTATGCCTTAGCTCGGGAAGGGGGGTGTGGGCAATTTTAAAGACCAAAATTTGAAACAGTTACGTCTTAATATGCTTAGTGACGTCACATGGAAATGCAGCTGTTTAGAGAAACTCAAAACTCAAAACATTCCCTTTGACACCCATGATCTAACCTAATTCACACAGGGAAGTAAATACATTCTACTGACATTTTCATCACGGTTTTAAGTAAAACAAATATTACGACTTTTTGGGGTCTGGAATCTGATCCTCAGGCGAGCTATTAACATCATCCGGGACAAAAAAATACGTCGTGACACTTTTTTTACTTAAAATCGTGATGTAAAATGTCCGTAATAAAAATCTAAATAACATAAATCCACCATCACCTATAATAAATTTCATTTCCCTTGTTATTTATATACATTAAACCTCCATATTCATGTGATGCCCACATAGTGAGATTGATGGCGTCAACCCAAAAAACACATATACAAAACACTTATTAAAACCACTTCCGGCTAGCTACAAATGGACAAAGACATAGCCAGGAGTATCAAATAGATACTTCTCGGTGGTGTAATCGGCTCTGCGCCTGGTGTAATCAGTCACAGATTTTCTGTAGTAAGAAGTTTCCAGCTCTTTTATCCTCGGTGGCAGTATATTGAAAAACACAATAGATGAGGTGGTGTAGCCAGACTTATATATTGGTTTGGTGGGTTCACAATAGACACACACGGTGTCTGGTGTAGCGCGGAGACCCCGCCTAACCACCAAGTTATTCAAATTAAACTTTACAAACCTAAGACTGAGCGGGGTATAATGGTTAATAATCATACACACACAAAGTCTCACAAAAAAGGGATTACAGTGAGCACGCTGATCGCTCCTTGTAATAATCTAGATGACACGTTTCTGCATTTTGAGAACTTCGGGTATCCTGGATGAGTGGCCCCACATCAGAAGTCCAAATGTCATGTGACAGTGAAAAAGGGCATGGTAGACCATAATTAGGTAGTCCTCCATCACATAGCTTCTTAGCTTCAGGCGAAGAAAACTCTCAACAATATATGAGTCATCTACTCTACAAGGCAGGCCCAGCTCAAACTGTGGTCTATGGTAAATCCCAGGAGTTTTACAGGGTCCTAGAACTTAATATCCTGTGTAGATGAGAGGTTACAGATGATATGCTGTGTCTTGATCTCGTTCAACTGAAAACGGTTTAGCAAAGAACCAAAATGTAGCTTCTTCAAGAGGCTGAGCCGATGATTGTAGGACATCATTAAGGCTGGGGCCAGCAGAGAATAGTGACGTATGGTCAGCAAACATTAGGGTTGTTCCGAAATCATCAAGATCACAATGATAAACAGGGTAGGTCCAAGAACTGACCCTTGTGGAACGCCAATGTCGACAGGTAGTTTACTTGACACAGCACCGCCAACACCACAACCTGCTGATGTCTCTTTACAATATAGGAGTGAGAATGGAGAGAGCAGAATCTTTTTACACCATGAAAATGTTTGACCTTTTGGCTTTTTGACCAGGATCTTGTAAGACACAGTGTTGAAGGCTTGACTCTAGTCACAGAGAGTCAGGGAAAAAATAACCTTGGTTTTCAAATGTGACTTCAATGCTCTCAGCAACCCTGCAACCAGCAACAGTTGGCCTGCCACCACAGAATCCATCCAAAATGGATATGGTTTAGAAAATAGGTCATTATTCTCAAAAAGGGCTTCAGCTGAGGTTTTATGACTGCTGCTACTACTTTTTTAAGTACAGAAGTTTAATAGGCTGCAAATTAGGCTGAAATAGCTATTTAGACTGCAATTATCCTTATGGACTTATTATTATCCTCTTATGGACAGAGACAGTTTTAGATGTTTTCAATTAATCAGCCCCCATCCTAAGAAGTTATTTAAAACAAAGGCCAAGAGGGCAGCGATGACATCCACAACCTCTCTCAGCTTGTAAGTAGACAGGCTAAAGACATGCAGGCACTCACAATAAGCAGAACAAGCCCTTTGAACCAAGAATGGATAAGATCAACTGCTGTAGCGGGCAGGTAAACTAGTAATGTCCTCAACAGATTTTACATAAGAATTTGTTAAAAGAGTCGGAACTAGCAAATTCAGACCATCTTCAATCCAAGGACTATTGATTATCCCAAGCTGACTTGCAGCGATATGGGGCCTGCTTAATTTCGTTTGCAGTTGTCTGCTTCTTGGCTAACTCAATCTCTCTTTTGTAAAGGGATTTGGCCTCACAATATCTCCTATAATCATCACTAGCATTGTTGTTGAAACAACTATCCTTCAGACCTATTACAATACCCTTCATTCGGGCAAGATCCTACGTATACCGATCAGAATACCAAACATCGAGGCCGACCAACCTTACTTTTGATGACAGATACGGGCTGTTTTACAACAACAAAACTTGTCAAATACACTCTAAAATGTTAAAATAAAATTTCAAATAGGCAAAGAAAAGCCCCACAGTAAAAGGGAAAATGTATTTCAGGGTACAAAGGCAACTAAGACCTTAAAGCGAATGAAATCAGCGCCATGCAAAGGTTTGGAACCAAATAAATAATTCACACGCCACTCAGGGAATTCAATTACCGGAGTAGAGTTGGCCATATCAAGAGAGGTAACCAGGACTGAATGATCATCACCATGAAGCTCCACCACCCTGGTGTTGTAGTCTTTGGGTTGAAGGTTGGCAGCAACGTTGTCCAAACAGGCACAATTTACTATACTACATACTACACTCATTTCTCATGCATATTTTGCTTAAAATACCTTCCTGGGTAGGTTGCCATTTCAGTTAAATGTCTATAGTATAAAGTATAAGTATAGGCTCTCTGTTTGGTTAAGTACAGGATTCAAAAAAGCCGTAAGACTCCAAGAGGTCCACAAGTTTTTGCTTTTAGATCCAGACTGCAATAAAATCAACATTAAAATCTCAAGCGACGACAAACAGCGAGATTTGTTATTTAAAAAATCTAATCACTGTTCAAAAATAGTCTTATCTTTATCTTATATTTATATATCTATACTTATCTTATATTCATATTTATTAATTCTTGTATCTATATATTTATATTCTTATACTTTTATTTATATTCATAATTTGCTATTTCATAGTAAAAAGGGTTTCCCGTCAAATAAATAAATGAATAAAAAGATTACAGAAAGTCTGGAACTACCATTAGTAGAGTAGTTGACAGATACACACGAAATGTTGTGAACGGGTATGAAAATAGCTACCAACTCACAGTAAAGTTCTTTAAAAACTTATTTTCATCAACAACTTTTAAGATTGTATCTTTGTGAGCATATATCACAGAGCCGCTACATCTAAACTCAGTTCTACAAAAGGTAGTAGCACAGCCTTAGATCTGATATCGCACTGCAAAAATCAGCTTCACAAATTGTCAAAAAGTGTTAATTGAGACACACTACAGTAAATTTCTCATTATCGACAAACAAAGAGAGAAGTGCTTGCTTGGATCTTATACTTTGTGCATTCCGGTCTTTATGGAGTACACGTAAATTGATATAATCTCCATATTTATAAACACACTTTAATATCTTTTGATTAAGATTAAGTTTAGTTTCAATGAGGTCAAATAATTCAATAATGTAAATATAAATACAACAACAATAATAGAAATCCAATGTGTATGCAGGTCTGCTTCAATGGGGATATTTTATTATTTCATTATTTTAAGAAACTTCATAAATTTACTATGTCTATTCTTTTGGTAGAAAAATATTAATGATAATAAAACTCTTGATTCTTGATTAAAACTTCCAGTATTGAAAAATACTGTAATAATTTATTTTTTATTATTCACATTGGATCATTATTATTTTTACTATTCACATTCTAATCTAGATAAAATAACACATATCGAGGCAACGCTTAATTTCAGTGTTCAGATGGAACAGTCTGTTTGATTGACTTTATTGAAGATGCTGGGATCAATATTGTGGGCCTTCAGAGTTGAGTTTACATTTGTATAGAATGTATAAGCAAGCCCAGAATCCTCCAGATCTTGTGTGCGGCTCAAAAGCCAACTGCTATCTGTAAAACAATAAGAATATAAGAGTAAAATATTCACTTGGTAAATTACTTGGTTTGTTATTGGTTAATTGTCACTTGGTTGTCATTAGTTCATACAACCATTCAGGTTCAGTGTGACATTCGACCTTGAGTTGGGGATAGAGTGACATAAATAATACATTCAAGTAGTGGTGGAGTTAGTTAACTTTCTCCATCACTTTATGTTTTATTCCACACCAGGGGCTACTGGGCTGAAGCCACTGGTCTACTTTACCTGACAAGGAGTAAATGCTAGTTGGATAGATTTTTCATTACATAATCTACCTAATCTAATAAATGAACGAAGTACTGGTTTGTTTTCTTTTATAGTTCCCTCAAAAAACTATCAATGTTCACTTATCCTCAATAGATGAATTTCTAAGTACAGTATACAAAATTAAAAATATATTGAACTAATATAAATACTTTTTTGTAGGATTGATTGACAGAGTGGTTTAACACAAGTAATATTACTTACAGAAGTGGAAAAACAGAAGGAAATTCTCACAGCCGTAAACAACACTGTAACTGGTATAGTCGGTATCTAACACCCAGTATGGTGCTGTCACTTTCCAGAAACCTGAGAATCAAAATTATATAGCTTATACAGAAGTTATATTTACCTTAAGTTATATTTATATCATTATATACAGTAAAGACATAATCCAGAGCTAACGTTAGTGGGAAACATGTTGTAGTATTGAACTGCTGTGGTGCCAGTGTACTTTACATTACTTACACTTGCTTAAATTCTTATGATTAGGTATTAACTCTAAAACTACAAACTCCAATAACCTCATTTAAAGTATATATTTGGATTGTTATTATTAACTCTTGTAAGGAATATTTATAGTTTCTGCTATTTGAAGGCATAAAGTTTAACTGTCTGGTAACTCAAAAATAGGAAAGTAGAAATCAACATTAAAAGTACCATATACTACAATTATTATTGTGTGATAATAGAGGCACTAAAACACATTATTTTACCAGCCTTTCAACTTTGTCTACCACTAAATCTTCATGTTAAGCTAGACAAAACAAATGTCTACCTCAAGACTATGATAACGAGGTAGAGGTAATGAAAATAACATCAATCAGATCATTGTCCACTGTACAGTTCTTTATAAGTTTGAGTGAGCTGGTACCAGAGTGAAGCCTCATTCAAATACTCACTGAATGACTAAGTTCAACGGAAATGAATGACTGAAAACACTGAATTTATAATAAAGACAAAGATATAAAATTCCTACCCCAAACATAGAGATTGACAGTAAACTTTCCCTCGTCCTTGGAAGGATCAACTGGCACTGCAGTTCCAGAAATTGACTGCCATTTGTCAGTACTGTGAAAAAGAGTTTTGTTAAAAATAAGTCTTCTGCAACTTAATTTTTTTGCTAGCGTACATTATTGGAGTAGGCATAAGACACACTTTTAATGTAGAGTTTTTATAATATTGTAACATACTGCATCACTACTGATTACACACCCTGTAGGATATTATTTTACAAATACAGTTTATTGAACTAACTGAGTTCCATAATTTTCAATGATCTCATTACAATAAAATAGTCACCAATTAACTCTCCTCCAGGTGTTGTGCAATATACCCTTGAGAAATTTGAGTTCGATGTTTTATATATGTTTCATTAAACAAGTAGAAATTATGTTGACATAATTGGAAGTATTTAACGACTTACTTTGTTTTATTTAATTTTACTTCTCATTGGATTAGCAACCTACCCAGGTAGGTATTTTAAGTGAAAGATAAATGAGAAATGAGATAAAGATGACTGTGACAGTCCTATTACTAACTAAGGCCAAGGCTGACATGTTCCTTAGACAGGACTGTTAATTAATAGCTCGTCAGCCAATGGTGTCTAAGGGACCGGCAGTTTAACATAGAATCAGTTCCACAATTTTGCCTCTAAATTACAAACTGGTCCAATTATGATGATGATCTCTTCATATGAACATAATAATCAATAGTACGAAGGTTAATTTACACCAGGAAATATCGTGTACATCAACGGCCATCGCCTATAACTACGGTATCCTAAATTCGAGACCCTAGAATGACGTTAATAACTACACAACCAAAAAGTTTTTTTTTTGTACAAGTATAACATAATAAACATATGGTGCAACATGCTTACAAATCGCCTAAAAACCTGTAGTAGTTAAGTCGATTTTCAAAATTTTAGCCTTATTCACGAAATTTAGATGATGTTGATTCGTTCCTGTATGTTTTATAATAAATTTTTTAAAAGGTTGAAATATTCAATGTGTTCTTTTTATCTTTGAAAAGATCATGTTATTGTGTATGTGTAATAACAAAAATTGCAAATGTTAAAATAGAATAAGTGTAAAATTCAATGTTTTAAATAAGACTAAAACTAGCTGTTCTGCTCAGTTTTATCTTAGACTAACTATATATTAAACAAAGCCCAAACTATGCACGAGGTAAAAGAGGACCAGAGATTAATTACAGGGTACAATTAATTGGTTATTTCATGATACTATGTCCACACGTCGACCAAGTAGAGGTTGAAGAAACTATTTACAGACCTTACAGTAGCAGTGGATGGTCCATGTAGGTACTTAATTAGTTTATTTGGTTACTGACCATTTACCTAATTAGGTTTTTTCTGGGTAAGTTAAAAACTATCACCTTCTTTACATAAAAAAGATATAAATTGTGTGAAATCCATCATGACTGGGTTTTCCCTGAGGTGCTTATTTTTTTATTTTTTAAAATTATATTTATTTCTTATTTTCTAATGGAAAAAGTAAATATTTTCTTTTCTAAAAAATATATTGGTCATAACTGTGAGTAACTACTTATTTATAATTTAGCTAATAAATAATTAAAGATCAATCAGGAACCTGTTCAGTGGCAACAGACAGATGTTTGACTTGTTCTCTATCATAATATCATAGATTTTCTACATAAAATCTACCATACACTCACTGACCTAGCAGATATCTGCTTGTTGAAGACTTTGACAATGTTATGAGCAGAGTCGAGAGTGTAGGTTGCTGAGCCACAACGGCCTTCGCCCTGTGTCATGGCAAGGTTGTACCCGCCTTGGATAAACCACGTGTTCATGTACTGTCCAAACCATCACACATAAATACAACTGGTTACCATCAAGACTCATCTTAGAAATTTATTTCATAAAAACAACAACCTATATATCTAATATAATCTTAATATATTAGTTACACATTAATTTTTTATTACAAAATAATACATAAAAATGTTAAACGCCTAAAAAGACAACATTTATTTGTTGAAATATTAATTACTAGGACAATTTTGGAATCCCAACACATTTGTGACATTTTAGTTGTTCAAATTAACTATACAAAAGATTTGAAACCTAAAATTAACGAAATCTGATAACACTGTTGAATCGGTGAGAGCATTTGCCATGTCATACATCCGGTTGCAAATTTGTCTGGGGTATTTTCATTTGATTATAACTACAGAAACATATGACTTTAAATTGATCAAAAGCTTACCAATCAAACATTTGAATAGCTCTATCAAGTTTATATATTTTTACATCAGAAATAACAAAAAGGAATAATATAAAATATGTTTATGAGAAACAGAAGCAAATACAAAACAACACCGGATAGACTGGCAAGCCCTTATAAAAATAGATTTATTTTTTATGGAACACTTTTTGATACATTCTACTCACATCCTGAAGTTGAAACGCCTGTTTAACGGATAGGTCTGGACAACGGCCCCATTTTGGCAAGGAGAAGCTGTAGCCCTCGGCACTGACTAGTAGCACTGCCAAGCTCAGACAAAACCCTATCATTGTCCTACAATTCAAAAGCATCCTTAAGGTAGTACTGGACACTGCTTCCTTAAACTACAATTTTGTATTTCACCTCCCTTACTCTGTTAGATATTTTAATATCTTGAATAATATTATTGTGATATTATTATACTTTTATTAGCACAAGTAGTCACAATTAAGCTGGCACTTGACCAATAGAAATTCTCTACTAACTTAGGCCAAAACATTATCTGCAGTCATGCGAGTCACATCAACTGACAGTGAGGTCCATGTGAAGGCACACATTAAATATGAAATGCTGAACTGATGCCTGCATCAATCAAAGTTAGTACAGTACAGTATGCAAAACATTTTTGCATCAAGAATTCCCAATTTTTGTCTTCAATATTCCTCATTTGGGGGCACCAACCCTTGGAGTCAGCAGCGGAATGTTTGCAAAAAGGTCTTTACCTGACTTCCACCTAACCCCTGCTTAGGCTGGGTGCTCTAAACCCAAGTGCCCAATTGTTTAGCTGTGATACATTTAGTATTATACTCAATACTGTACTTTTAGTATTACTGTAGTATCTTTACATGCAACTATACTTCATTTACTAGAGTAATTGCAAAACTGAATCTGAAAATATTTGCATGAATATTTTATATGCAAGCTGGTAGGCATTGTTTAAACAACTTAAAAATTCGAGCAACACAAAATAATAACATAAAATAATTAGCATTATTTTATGATTTTTATACCCTGATTAGTTTTATTATACAATTATTTTGGTTTTGATGTGCTTTAAGGAAAGCATGCTTTTATAATCCAAGGGTTGATGGTATTTGTAACTGGACCAGCCATCATTTTTGTCATTAGACATGCATTTCTTACACACGTAATAATAAAGCTATTGTATCAAAACTAAAATGTATATAGTGTATGAATACATAAAACAATTAATTCTCTTAATACTGTACAAGTCATAATAATCTCCTCCACAAACAATAAAACTCTTTCTTCTTTCTTTAAACTGTAAATTCAATAATATACTACTATGTTTTTATAATGAAAGTATATCTGGTTTATTAATTAATTTAAAATAGTAATAATTTTTACCTTTCTTCCACTTACCTCATCTTTTACACGTTCAATCAATACTTTACGGATTAATAAAGCTTTTAAACCTATGACCACTTGAATACAAGGATAAGTTAAAGTAGATGTTATGACAACTAAATCACAAACACTAGAAGGTTATGAGATAACCAAAAATGAAATTTTATCTTTACTTAATTTTAGTAGGATCACAATAGTCCATTAAAGTATTATTTGGAATGTATTCTTTAGATAAGGTATCAATCAAGTAGTCCACTTAAAATCTTTTGCAATCTAGTACTCTTGACTTTGGATTAAATAATATTCTGACAAAGTTTGATTGTTTTGATAATAATACCTTATTCAATTAAAAAATGTCTCAAAATGTCGGCGACATCATAAAATGTTTATAGAATTTTGTAACATTAGGTTACTATAGTATGTCTAAGTTGGGTAAATATCTAAATTTCTATCTGTATTGGATAACTATCTATTGACTAAGGTAATTATTTAAGTATCCAACATGCAATTATGTTACCAGTTCATATCAAAATAATGCATGTTTATTCTACCTGTACAGTAGTAATTTGATTAAACTTTTTTGTATCTAATTATTTTGAATTGTACAAACACAATCAAGATAATATCTTTACTATTTTTTAAAAATAATAATAACTGCAGTTCAAATTTTAAATTAAATTAGATTTTCAGTTAAGACCAGACACCAAGTGTGATTCACAAGATTGATTAAATCATTATAGTTTTATGTTTAATTTCCTAAAAGTTCTACTGTTTACATGATTAAATTCCATGTCAGATAACGAATATACTTTACATGAAACATTATTTAGGGCGCTTTCCTACTTCCGCAGTATGTTGCGCAACGTGCTCCGTAATTAAATTGAATGCGTCACCGCAACAATAACCTACTACCAGTTGCATTGAAATCATATGAGAGTGCGACTGGCCACCTAACTGCGGGGATAGAAAAACTCTCTCACTGTCGGTGTACGGGAAGCGTGAAGTTCAAGTCATGTGTTGTGTAATGGAGGTGCAAGTCTTCATTTCTTGTTTGATGAGTGAATACAGCATGAAGCACTGCCTCGCGTATATAGAGGGACGTCACCGTGAGTATTTTTAGTTCTTTAAATTTATCCCGACAGCTTTCTTGCATTTTGAGTCCTGTCATGTATCTCAGTGCCCTTTTTTGATGCACTAGTACTCTCTCCAGGTTAGTGTTGGTGGTTTCTCCCCATATCAATATGACATATAGAAGGCGACTCTCAAAAAGTAAATGATATCCAGTTTTTGCGGTGTTTAGATCACATATGTGCATCATCCTTCTGATGATATGGATACCAGAGCATAGTTTCTTGCACAGAGTTGTAACATGTTGGTGCCATGTGAGTTTTGCATCCATGATGACACCGACAGCACTTCGTGCTGCATTCAGCTGTATGCCTTGTATATTTGCATCTTTGTTTTTTGTGGTATAGTTAATTTGCACAGTTTTACTTTCGTTCAGTGCTAGTTCATTGTTGTTGTAATATTCTTTAGTTTTATTAAATGTTGTTTTGGCATGTAATTTCAGGGTGTCCTTTGATTGGCTTGATATGGTAAAGACTGTGTCATCTGCATACATGGTAGTTTTGCAAGAGTGTCCAAGTTGGTCTGGGAAGTCATTTGTGAGAAGAAGGAATAGCACTGGGCCGAGTACTGTGCCCTGGGGTACTCCTCTTCTTATGGAGGCTCTTTCATAGTGTACTTTCTGCTCTGTACCCTTTTGTAAATCTACTATTTCCACAATCTGTTGTCTGTTGTTAAGATAGCTGCTGAACCTTAATGCCTAAGGCATCAAAGGACTTGATTTATCACTTTATTTATAGGACAGACCGGTTCATCGTCAGTGTTCGTCAAGATGAAACATTTAAAAAAATGTTGGATGTTGTGTTATGTGATAGCTGTTTTGTCGGCTGATGATGGTCTGTTAGAAGACCGAAACTGGTTCCTGTAAGGAATTTTAGTAAAATTGACACCTGAAGGGCAGATGCCATTCATTTGGTAAGTGATTATTTAATTATCTAGGTGTCTAGGCTTTTGAAATAATAAAAATGATTGAAGTGGTTGGCTACCACATGGGCTTTATCTATAGTTTTTTTCTATTCTGTGTAGAGCTTCCATTGGTTCCCTTCCCTAGGCTTTACCCTCCTCTCATTGTTTATTATATGCCAAAGTTCCTTGAACTTGTTTTCAGAGTCATTAAAGTCAGATGTTTGTTTTTTCTTCTTTAATTCTTAAGGGCTTTAATTCTTTAGTCATACTATTTGGTCATTGTTTCGGCAACGCAATCAACTTAATCACGGAGCACACTGTGCAACATGCTGTAGAAGTAGGAAAACGCCCCTTTGGCCAAAATGTTCACCTCAAATTGCAGTTAATATCTAAAACAATTGAATTGTTATAAACCTCTTAAGATAATGGGTTTTAACCACTGGCACAGATTAAGTATAATATAAATATATTTTTCAAATTGTGGATCTAATATAAACGAGACAGAGGGATAGAAATCGAGTCAAGACCTATTTTGCCTTTTATGGCGTTAAAAAACTTAAAAATGACCAAAAATATCATACTTCCAAGCAATATGTAGGCCCCAAAGATTAAACTAATATTTTATTTATACAGCTTTCATAATATTTTAGATGAACAGTTATTAAAGTCATCTAGCTAAAAAGCATTACTCCCTACTAGACAAAACTTGGAAAAATATTAGAAAAACTTAGGTACTTGTTCGTTGTTCAATTTATTTAATATCTACATTTTAAAGATTATAAATAACATAATATTGTAAATCAGAAGTAATTATGTTATAAAATGTGATTGTGTATCCATTGGAAAAAGTATCTCAAACTTCCAAAGCTGTTTGTCAATTCAATCTCAAGCCAGAGACAAATATCTCTAGAAATTGGCAATTTAGATAAGTGGTTATTTAAGATGGAAATCTCACTGACCGCAGGACGTTGGTTTTGTAAATTGAGTTTTGTAATAAAGTGTGTTTTTGCTTCATAGAGTTGTCGTTATATACAGTTTTTATGTTTACTAAATTTAAAAAAATATTTATTTCTAAGTACTATTTATTTCAAACTGCCCGATAAACTTCTCATAAGCTGTACCGTATAGGTAAACTAATAACTAATAATTTATTAACTTATCTCGTAATCCAAAGGTCCATGACAGTTCAAACCTAAATCCTGAGGCCATTTTAATTGTGGTTTCAATTACTGGTACTATCCATCAATAGTACTGAGGGATAGACAATTCGTACAACTTCTTTTTGTTACAATTAGAGAAGCTTTTAAAGTATTGATAAGTAATTGAGCTACCCAGTGAAGCAGGCTTTCCTATCACATTAGTTTCTAACCTGGTTCCTAGTGCTTTACTGATTGCTAAACCCGAACAATTAGGACCTGCATTGTGGAAGCAGTACAGTGTGTGTCGTATATTTCTTAACTTATCTGCCTGGAAGGATTGCCCAGAAGACAAGATCTGAATGCCCAACAAACAACAGATGTCAAAAATGTTGAGGGTTGTATGAAGAAGAAAACACTTACATGTTGTTTTCTTTCCTCATATAGATCCATGACGCTGTCAAGGAAATGGGTTTCTCATTGTTGAGCCCCAGGTTAGGTTGACTGTATGTACACTATTCTTTACACACTTTAGGTGAGCTACACACTGGTGCCATAGACACATGTCTGATGAAATTGTATGAGACATCAATGTATTTTGCATGCCTTATGTTTGCTGGATGCTATGTTCAATCAAAAGCATATTGTCATCAGAGGAGGATGAAGTAACATTATTACATATATTTTTAAAAGACATGTATGTTGGCGAGGTATATTCCATACTATCTATATTTATTGGGTACAATCACCTATTTTGTTTTTTGTGGCTGGATCTCTTCAGTTTAAAACACAGAACATACACAAACCGCACAAAAATCAATCCAGTCACTATAGTCCGACATTTCGCCGAAACATGAACTGGGACCGAAACATAAACGTTCCACATCTTCAGGGTTTCAAAAAACTTTGCATTTCCCACATGTGGAATATAATGCCTAACCGCGGGACGTTTATGTTTCGGTCCCGCGAAACATATCTGGATAGATTTTTGTGTTTTTATGCCTTTCCACTGAGGTAATTGACCTTGCTGGTTCCTATTGCCCCTAACACTTTAAAACCTCACAAATTTAACAAATCAACTGCTTAATATTACGAGCAAGGAAACAAAATATAACGGTTTCAGCTTTAACAATTGCCAATTAATCATCAAAAATATGTCTATCTCTTCACTTAATATTACTCTAATTATACATAGGATTTATTCATATAAATTATAGAATTAACTTCATTGTGTTTGGAAGTGATATTCTGCTTTCATAACACCATACTATGAACTAATTATCACCTTATTCAACTCTAAAATAAATTTTATTTAAGATGTAACATATTTTTATTTTTCTCAGAAAATACTTACATTTATCAATTTTTAACTCTTGATACGTTGATTCTAGTTTGGATTTTTAACTTCAAATGTCATTTAACCATAGAAAATTATGTGTAACAGTCATAGTCATTGCATAACTAATTCTTACTGTCAGTCAATTCTCTGTGTCAAAACAATTATTTTGTATGCATAATATTTTTGTAATGTATTTTTACTCGATTTTACCTTTTAATCAAAATCTCAGATTTAAAAACTCACCAGTTTCTAGAAAAAAAATTTAATCTAGGTTTTGTAAAATAAACCTTTAAAAAGTGTGTCCCAGCTCATCCATGAAACTAAGATTCTGCAGAACCTGCAACTTTTTGAATCTATTTCCCATAAGACCAATGTTACATTCAAACAGCAGCTGTGATATTCTATACAAGGAAACCTCATGGTTGGTGTCATTTGAAAGGGCATTACAATTTACAATGTCTAGCAATCTATTCTATTAGGTTTCATTTTTTTTAAATTACTCAGTAGATAAAATCGACCTTACAAAAAATACTATCGACTCATTTCAATAACATTTATTATATTTACTTTTGATGACAGATTTCTGTAAATATCGTTATGATTAGCAATATATTGATTTGAAACTAATTATATGTACTTTAATTTGAAAATTTGTTTGAGAAGAGAGACATGATTCAGAATATGGAACATTTTTTCTCTTACTAACTGCTGTGGCCACTATTACCCTAGATGGTACTTGGCCTCCCTAACACACTGTCTCCTTTATCCTCTTACAGGACTAAAAATCGAAGATTTTGGAGTCAAAACAGACGCTTCTCATTATTTTTTCTTACATTTTTCTTCTTCTCAAATTTTTATGTAAGCGAGAAGTCATTAATTTATCTGAACAAAGG
Source organism: Nephotettix cincticeps (assembly GCA_023375725.1). NCBI lineage: Eukaryota > Metazoa > Arthropoda > Insecta > Hemiptera > Cicadellidae > Nephotettix > Nephotettix cincticeps. The sequence goes on from CM041786.1 coordinate 33,123,337, forward strand.
CCGATAATGTTCCATAATAACTTCTAAAAGTGAAGAAAGCTATCCAAATCATATCTTAATTGAATGGGTCCCCCAGAAATTCTCCCAAGCAACAAAAACATAGTTTCGAGTTATCAAGCGTAGAAAGTTGAATTGACCGTGGAGTCTTACGGAGACAAATTCAGGGCTGCATACTCAAATGACAAATCCAAATATACCATGGTGTAGTTTGTGGCGTCTAGAACTTTTCCTCTAAATATCTCCATTTTAGAAATGTTGTCGCTTGGAACGTTTTCCGGAGGACCCATTCAATTATAGTGCCGGTACTTAATTTTAATTACAAAGTTATCGAAGGGTCACCATGCTATACTGTTTCACATAAAAACCCCATCTTACATAGCTGTAAGCAACCCTGTGGCATGGAGCCAGGAGAATAAAATTATATTTTTATATCTATTTTGTACTACACACAGGTCTCCAATTATGTGGGGTTTCCTGCTAATAAATAAACAAATATTTTTATATTAAAATATAAGACAAGTTACAGGCAGCATTAAGCTTTAGCACTGTGTTTGTATTTACACACACACCTGCAGTATATATATAAATATTGTGACCATGGAGTAATCTCCGAAACATGTGTCGGCATAATAAAAATGAAAATCTGCCCTGAGGCATATTATCAAACTCTTCCTAAAAGGATATTTCAGAAGGTTTCAGGGATGCTTTTTGTAATACTATTAGACTTTTTTAGACTTTTCCTTCTTTGATCCATGAGCTAAGCATGATTGAGATAAAACTGTTCCACTTTTAAATAAAAGTCATGGTTTGTTTAGTTTTGCACTCTCAAATCAAAATTAAGTTTATATTCCTTTATTTTCTTTCAACACCAACTGTCTTTAGAGCTGATACATATAAAGCTAAGTTCACTTCCTACTCCCAGTAGCCACAGAATAATGTTTCTTATAAAAGAAAGTAAAGTGTTTGAATATATTATGTTATGAAAATATATAAAATGTTTATACTTATGAATAAAAAAGTTTATAATCAACCCACAGTAAAAAAATTTTATCAACAAAATGATGAATACCATGCATTTTTTAAATTTTTGTTTTATTAATAAATCATATAAGGAAAAGAACATGTTTAGCACTATAAAGAGCAGTTGAAATTATTGGAAATGTAAAAGTCATTAAAATTAATATTTTGAACCTGTAAAATATGGTTGGTTTTATTGTAGAACTTTTCTTCCAGCCCCTCCTGGCTTAGGTCTTGAACTCTGCTAAACAGCACACTGCTATCTAAAAAATTAAATTAAACTACAGTTAAATCTGTTCATTGTTATAATAAAGTACCTGGTAACCGAGCTTTACTCGAATAGAATAAGACATGTATTTTATAAGTTTATTATTACTATTACTCAACGAAAACATTTATGTGGTTTAAATAAAATCTTACACTAATTAATTGGTTTGTTACAATGGCTTCAAGCAATAGATTGAATACGTTTTCTATCAAAGCACGAAAGATTTTGGAATTACTTTTCTCTGCTTATATTTCGCACAGTTATTTTACCCTTTAGTTTTTACAAATTGTTTAGTAATTTGATAATTTTTCATTTATTACATACATTAAATAAATATTTATGCAAAACCTCTATTCACATATTGTTCACCTAATATATATTAGGATCCATCTTCAATCAACAACTGTCAAACGGTTATAAACAGATGTTTTGATTTGTATTGTTTACATTTGATTCTCCATTAGCATAATGTTAATTTTTTTGGATTTTAAACTTAATATTACAAGAAAACTGGAATTTTCCTGGACATTAGACCTATCTAGAACTTATTTTCTACTCAGAAATTAGTTATTTCCAAAATTTAAAGAAAATCGTTAGAGCCGTTTTCGAGATCCGTGTGCATATATATATACTGTATATATATATATATATATATATATATATATATATATATTTATTTATTATTAAATTAAAAGAACTTGTGCTCCCTTTAAACATTTTAATGTTTAAACTGTGAACTGTGAAAATGAACTAAGTTTCGAAACACATGTCGTGTATAATGTAAGAAATAAAATGTTTAAAGGGAGCACAAGTTCTTTTAATTTAATAATAACTATATTAGCTGCCCTTACTTGTGAACTATATAATCAAATATATATATATACAAACATTGCTTATATTATAGTATTGGGTATAATGTCAGTACCATCAGGTGACAATATGGGTTGTAAAGACAAACTATGTCAGCTATTGGTCCATCTATCTATTAGATACAATGTGTGCAACTGGTCACCAGAACACCATCAAGAGGCCACATGTTCCCTGGATCCTCTTCAAGGAAAGAACCATAATAATCCTAACCTAATATATCAATCGATAAAACTAATGGTAGTTCAGTTATGTACAAAAAAATGGTCCAAACATATGAAATTATTTATCTATACATGGAGAACCTTTTATACATATTCATTGCGGTGCCCATTTTTTCCATTTTGTTCCCCAACACAGGTTATGTCTGCAATGTATTAAACCCTGACATTTTATTTGAAAACTCAAAATACTATATTGGAAAAGATATTTATTCTGGAATAGACTTTTGGTTAACTTTTCTATAGATAATAATCTTAATGGTAAGTTGTAAGGAAGAACGTTTTGATAGCTTGTTGAATACTACAATAATAGTCCAGATGACTAAAAAAATAAAAGCTAAAGTATTTGTAAAAATCACTTTCAAGTGCCTTTTATTAGCAATACCTTTAATTAATTAATTAAATTAATTGACTATTTTCTATTACTTTATAGATATCTTCAGAACTGTACAAGATTAACTATAAGTAAAATTTATTTGTCTGGATTTCGTTGACCAATCAACAAATTTTTTTAACATATACATTTATACACAATTTAGTCTACAATTAATAAAGTTCTACTGGCAAGTGTTAGTAAATATATGTGTTAAAAATACACATTTGTAATCATTCAACAAAATTTTGAAGAAATAACTTTTGTGTAATTTATCTTGTACAGCTCTTAATATGACAATGAAGTAGTTGTAACTAGTACATTTGACTATTCATTATTAAGCTTGTACGGTGTACTATGACTAAATAAAGAAATTACTGATGTATGTGGCATTTTTAAATGTCTCAGAAAGTTTTGACATGGATAAAAATCTAATGTGTACGGTTACAATTAGTGTTATCCTTAAAATAGAAGAAGGTCAAGGTGAAGTGTAGTTTTCTTTGAAATGAGGAATATAAAGTTATTTAAAACTTTTATAGATATTTTATAAAATATTTTGGACACTTTAGAAACTTACAATCATGGAATAACCACAGAAAATCCATACAGCCATAGACAACTGCATAGAATTCATAATCTGTACCAAGAATCCAGTATGGTCCAGTAAACTTCCAGCCCAAAACTGTAAATCACGTCACATTACCTATTAGTTATGATATAATATAGGTGTGCATATTAAATTGAAAAGAAAACTGATATTCAAAATTGTTATAAATGTATAAAATTAGCCACTACGGTTTTGACAAAATTAATACCAGATTCATTTTTACTTTATTATTTTAACTCCATCACATACGGGTAAGTTTAATAAAGAGGGAAAACATGAATATAGGAGCAGTTCATCCTGGAGCATAGCTCAGACGGTATTATCAGGATGGATTGCTACGATGATCTTAGCTGAGAGTGACACTCGCTGTGCAATCCATCTGTCACACTCAAAAAGTGTGCAGTGCCGTTTCTGCAATTCAGGGACAGTACAGACATGTACATCTGCCAACTTTGCCTGTCTTATGCAGATAGTAGTGAAAGTACCTGTGACCCAATAGGAATTGGGTCACGTCGTTCTAGGACATGGGCCCAGACCTCAGCTCCATACAGAAGGACCGACTATACAGTTACATTAACATGTGGGGTTTGCAAGGACGTGGGCCATCGATGTTAAGTATGAGCCTGCGAAGCGCTGCAACTGCCTTGGCGGCTTTGTCAGCGGTTCGGTTCACCTGCTCGCCCAAAGAAAGCTTGTTTCAATAATGACTCCAAGGTTTAATAATAGGTTTGGTTTCGATATTTTTGTCTCCTACCTGCAGAGGAAACATGGTTGGAATTCTTCACTCTTGCTGATCGCCAGAGACAGGCCGTGAGCTTGCCTCTTGGCAAACCCCATTGACTCTGGCCATAACCAAGCCAAGTTTGAGTTTAGCCTGCTTGGCGGTTATTGCTGTTACTAAAACAGTGACATGATCGCCGTAGCCACCAAAAATATTTGTCTGGCATCTCGACTCTCAGCAAGATGTCATGCGATTCTAGAGAATCACACAAAATAAACTGCGTACTTCGATGTTACTGTTAATGCAAATCTCTCTTGAATATCACATATTGATAAACTAGATAAGAAACTCAGCTCCGACACCTATGTTATCAAACGAAACATGGAGACAGTAAAAAACTGCCCACTTTGCTGTTTGAATCACACCTCATTGCTGAATGGGGTGGAACATCAAGCACCCACCTTGAGAAAGCCAGAACTGAGTGATTAGACGCCATGCAAGCCTCAACTACCATACCAAGACGACAGTAAAGAATCTTACAAAGAACTCAAAATACCTACAGTAACATATAAAGGTTTTACTCAAACTTTAGAGAAGTAATTAAAATTAAAGTTTGGAAAGATATTCAAATTAAAAGATCGCCAAAGCAAGTCTTCTCAAACTCAAAAAATAATTGTTTGTCCTTCACTCACCAATTATTTTTCCTAGAAGGATGGAAAAGGTATTATCATAAAAATGTATACAAAAACACAGATCACACATAATCTCTATCAAACTGTTTTCATCACCAGGACCCGAATATAATATGATTACAAGGAAGTTACGCTACATTCTGTATATAAATTTAATAAGATCGAATAACTTCTAATATTTTTGGTGTCAGAATAGTTTTGCTATATACTTACAGTGCAATGGGAATGTAACAGTTAGTTTTCCCTCCATGCTGGCTGGGTTTTGTAAAACTGCCGTTCCTTCCATTTTGAACCATGTGTCAGACCTAAAATTGAAAGTACGGTATCTGGCCAGTCTTAGGATTATTTATGACTTTTAACCCTCCGAGTGGGAGACCGACATAAAATTTCGATTGCAGGTTGTTGTGGATAGTGGCAGGCAACATAAAAAGACGATTGATGGAACATTTTTTTCTTTTATATTTTAAACATTCTAATCTACAAAGGATGGGGGATAAATTCTTACATCAATTGAAAGGTGGGATTTTGAAGATTAATTTTATTACGACAATAAGTCTTGTAGCATAAATACATTTTATCAGCAGTTGCTTCTGTGAGTGAAACACACACTAACTCATGATGAGCATTTTTGATTGCGAAATCAAGCAACTTTAACAAATCACAGCTGAGTTTATTTTCGTATTTGAAGAGAGCAGATAGTACCACTGCAACAAGCAAGTTATCAGCTTTCATTCAATGTAATTTTACTGATATAATATATTACAACAGCTGTTAAGGATTTTAGACATTAGTTATGTTTTTACATGCTCACAAAGTAGCAAAAATTTTTACAATTTTTAGTTTATTAAGTTTTATAAAAAGTTTATCCTCCTAGATTATTTAATTTACCATCTTAAATGTTTCATGCTTTTTTAAACAAAATGAATACGAATATGTATATCTTTGCATTAAAATTGGATTTTATGACTTTTTTAAAAATAGTCTGCAAAAACCTCAAAATGAGCTTGCCAGTCCCCACAACACGTCCAAAAATCGGCCACGCCACTAGGAGTGTTAAAATTACTTTTAAAATATCTTTTTTAATGTGAAAATTGTGTAAATACATCACCCTGAAAAGAAATAAAACATGAACAAGTTAAATTTTTCATATTAGAATGATAAATCTGTAAAAATAAAATCAGGTTAAGAGATTTCAAACTGAAAATCCTTCAAGTAGTGTCTTAGATATCTAATAATCTTGATCTTCTTTCAACTCTATAAAATTACTCTAGTTGGTAAAAAAACCTATACTGGAATAAAACTTAGAAAAATAAATGCTCCTGAAACAGTATACCTGTTTAATCAGTGAACTTCTATTCAATTACTTTCAATTACTTGAGATGATCGAAACTAACCATCATCATAGTTTAAATCAGAAACAAAATTTTATGAAATTATGTTTATAAATAGGGAGGCTATATTAATTCAAACGTACATATATTAGACATTAGTAGACATTAACTAGGTGAAGCTGTACACCAAGATTTATCACGATAATAAGTGAGATGTCAATTTTTACCTTTTCCCCATCAGTGCTCCAAATACAACCATTTCTAATCCTCAGTAACCAATTAATTGGCGAAAAGCAAAGATTCTAAATTGTTTGTTTTTTTTAGTTAGTTCCAATAATACTAGTAAAAATTTAATTCTTAAATAAATTGTATGAAAACCTGGGGGGGTTTCATAAGGTAGAAAACCCCCCTAACCACCTCCCCTGGATAAACCAATTTGTCTAGATTTTTGACTTTATCAAAGAATCACAAACAATTACAAAAAGAATATAAATTAACTTGGAAAAGCATACCAACTTTCTAAACGAATGTGGGAAATAGGTTAGATCTGTAACGGTACAAAATTAAAGGGGGTCCGTTTACACGTTTTAGCGAATTTCCCAAAGGGAAGAAGCTATTACCGTAGGTCTCATGGCAAGAGTTAAGCCCGAGACCGTGTTATTTTTTCTTCTTTAGGTGCCCAGAGACCAAAAACAATAGTCGTTAAAATTTATATATATATATATATATATATATATATATATATATGTGTGTGTGTGTGTGTCTGTGAACACGATAACTCTCGTAAAAATGGTCCGATTGAGACCAAATTTGGTAGAGAGGTGTATTCCTACAACTGCTCGGACGAGTTCGTAAACCAGACATACCGGTCAATGGGAACAGGTAGTTTGGGGGGGTTTTGTACCCCAAAATGGGGTTTTTTGCGTTTTTCACATGTAATTTTTAAAAATGTCTAATTTTATATTTCACCATTGGAATCAGCTTAAAAAACTACACAATTAAGTTCCTTAAAGTTTTTCTCTATCTTCAACGGTTACCGAGATATAAAAAAATCTAAACACAGTACGTTGTATTTTTGAGGTTCCAATGTTAATCTTATGGAGGATTAGGAAAAATTAATTTTTCACTTATTGTCTAATATTTTTGGATGAAACTTGATATTTAGCTTCATGTGGTTGATATCCATACATTTGTTCTAAAAATTCATAGTTTATGTGTTTATCATGGCAGCAAACCTGCATACTCTTTTCCCATGTTAATCATATGGAGATTAGGCAAACTCCTTTATTTATGGACAGATGTTGATGAAAGTTGGTATAAATGTTAAAAATAAAATTTTTGATGGTATAAATGGCTACTTTCAGTGTTCCTCACAGCAGCAAACCTACTCACTCTTTCCCATTTTAATCTTATGGAGAATAGCCAAATAATTCTCATGTTTATCGACAGATTTTTACGAAACTTGTCATATATTATTAATATTATATTATTGATTTGGAAATTCGCTGAGTACGCAGGTCTGCTGCGACATGGGTATTTACGTTTGCCTCGGATAGCCTCAGGGACACTGAGTTGTCCAGGGTTCATTAACTCAATTTTGAGAAACTAATTTAATTTAATTTAATTTATATAGTTCGTGAGGGCTCAGAAATCCTTTACCATTTAATTCACAAATCTCAGAGGTTAGGTATCATCCTCGCCCACGAACGCCTATACAATTTGAAAAAGGGTTTTTTATTCTTTTATAATTATTATTAGTTGAATTACCTTAATTCAATCTTCAGGCTTCTTCCAGCCTGGATCCTAGCTGTCTCACAACACCAGACTTGTTTCAGCCTTGCACTCTCACTGAAAACACCAGGCTTGTTCCAGCCTTATACTATCGGTATTTAGTATTTTATAAACACCAGACTTATTTCAGTCTTACACTCTAACTGAATAATTGTTAATAAACACCAGGCTTGTTACAGCTCTGTATCCTACTGAATGAATACACGACTTAGGTGCTTACTCAATTCGTCTACCACAAAACTCAACTCAACGCTAGTAATTAAATAAAAGTTCCTTTCTCGGACAAACTAAAATCTCTTTATTAATCAAATTAATAATTTCTCTACTACTCGCAGCAATTAGTGAATAAGAACAAGGAGGCTATCCCGGACTTACTGATCCGCGGACCACGTTGCCCACCCCTTGGTCTCCTAACTAAAACGGATGCGAGTTGCCTACTACCTTCAGGCCCGAGAGCCGACGAGCGAGTGTCCACTAGAGCTGCTCTCGGTCGTCGTCGTCTCCAGGGCTCCCCACTCCTTCCCCCACCACCGACGGTGGCGCGGTTCGTGGCAGCTCCTTAAACTACAGCGCTGTTCGGCCTCAGTTGTGGCGCGAACATTTAAATTAAACTTAAATTTAAAACCAAACTAGACCCACCTTATTTTTACTTCTCACAGATCATGAATATGTCTAAAGGGAATGTTTTCAGATCATCTAAACAGCTGTTCTTATAACCTCCATTTACCCGCTATGCTGTAAGTGTAAAGGATAGAACCACCATACTTTCACAAACGTCTTCTCTCGATATCTGCTTCCTATCTCGATAGAATTTTAGTATAGATTGAAAATGAAAAACTAATTGCAACTAAACTTCATGTAATACTTACGGCTCATTGATTTTTGTGTTTATAACGTTTATAACTCCAGTAGATGTGTTGTAAGTATATGTAGCTGAAATGCATCGTCCCTTTCCTTCAAACTCAGCATGAGCACTAGCTTGTTGATACCACGTACCAAGATACTAAAACAATATTTCATTCTTCACCCATGTAGTATTTGGCATTTCATTAGCATAAAATGCGGATGCTATAACACCAATATAATGAATGTAAATACTAGTTGAAATATCTCAGTGACAGGTAAAAAAATAATCAAATTGATGTATCAAAATGTATCACTAGCAGCAAACCCACGTAAATATATGGAAATATGATTGGTAATATTTAACACGTGTCAATTCCAATGAATTTTAGTTCAAAGGATTTTCCGACGAGTCTTACATTTTTAGATTACAAAATCCATTGTAGACTACAATTTACTTTATACTTCACCAAATTAAAAAAAACATAAACCATTGGTCTCTGTTTTAAATCATTGCTGACGATTTTCCAAATCATTAAATTAAATAATAACCATGACTTTCAGAAGATTTGGCTTTTCAATATTGGAAATATTCTCTGTAATACATTTTTGCCATCAGCTGAGTGATATAGAACTAGACATTGTTGGATGTTTGGTACAGTTAATAATTAATTAATGTCAAGCAATTAATTTTCAAATTTTTTACTCAGCATATCTAGAGTGAAATGTAATCAATTAGTAAGCAACCATCAGCAAGAGTGATATGCATATGACCAGAGATACACTTTAACCTGAACTGCAATTGTAAATTGCAACTTCAATAGACTTGTTCATTAGGTTTATAAGCAGATCATAAGATATTTCAATCATTTATTGAGAATATAACTCCATTTTCAGCTTACATTGTTAGTGTTTCAATATAATTTAAGGTTAGATTTGAAAACTCCCCAACTCAACAGCTACTGTCAGGTCTTAATTCAGGGGCTGTATATTTAGTGTACATGATTTTCCAATTAAGGAAGGGGAGGCCCAGCTCTGTGTGTGTGTGTGTGTGTGTGTGTGTGTGGGTTTGGTCCTAAATATTATTTAAATTTAAAATTTAAAATTGTATCACATTACATAAACTCTTACTTACTTTTTCAAGGGTGAAGTTTTGTTTGACGTCAAGTTGAGGACAGCGACCAAACTTTGGCCAATGCCAACCACTTGCTTTTTCAGGAAAGCCAACAAATAATAACCCAAGACAAACAACTGCAAAACTTTGTAAACAAAATTGTAAATTAGTTATTGTAGTAATTGCAATATATATAGATATATTTTATAAATTTAAAACACAAAACTTAAATTACGTAAGTAATCTTTCACCAACTGACTTTTCTCATTATGTAATACCACTTCAAGGCATTCAATCCTCTTAAATGCTGAAAAAGTACTAAGTTTATCAGGTCTATTTATTCATTTGAATTGCAGTATAATAATTTATAATCTTTATATTCTGCACAGTAATAATATTAGGAGATAAAACTTGGAATAAATAACTTATTATGTTCTAAAATATTCTGCTGGTGTAGAGGCATAGTCACAGAAAGGATGTTTCCTAAATTTTGTTTGTATGTATATTTTATTTTGGGGGTATAAAAGTATTGAGAAACTTTGAGTGTCTTTTTTTGGGAATTTAAAATGCCTTTAAACAAATAAAACTAAGCATTTAATAAATAAGGTTAAACAATATCTAAGCATAACTCTGTAAGAATGAACAAGAATGAAATAGGTTATAACTTAAACAATAAAAATTAATTCTTTGTTTGAAATTCATTATTGATGATGGTGGATTTATGTTACTTAGATTTTTATTGCGGACATTTTCCATCACGATTTTATGTAAAACAAAGTTTCACGATGTTTCAGGATCTGGAATCTGATCCCGTCCTCAGGTGAACTAATATCTAAAACAAAACACAATTAACAAATAATCCGGACTTAGCCAGTATAAAGCTGAAAACATAAAAGTTTAATGCAGTCAAAAAACTTACAAACAAACCATTCACTAACATAACACACATAAGAAACCAAACACGTCTACTCGTCAGGGAGACTCAAAGACAACGTTTAAACCTTGTGAAACTTTGTTTTATATAAAATCGTGGTGGAAAATGTCTGCAATAAAAATCTAAATAAAATAAAAATTAATTGTTTTATATAATCAATACTTTATATATAGTTTTATATAATACTTACAACAACATTTTTAACTTTCCCAAGTTTTTATTTAAATACCAAAGTCATCTTTATTACTTTTATACACAAACGAAACCTTGAATGATAAAATCTCAAGAGAGTTATTACAACACTTGAGTTGTAATCTTTCAACTCAATAAGGAAAGTTGTTGAGGTGTTGATATTTTGATTTAATATTTTTGTTATTCTAAAAATAAGCCTTTATATTTCAATAGTTCAGATATTCATTATTTTGTTAATTTAATCGTTATATATATATATGTTATAGTGTGTGTGTGTGTGTGTGCATGCATGTGTGTGTGTGTTTTATTAGCTTTTTAGTAAATGTTATGTTCCATGAAAGAAATAAAAATATATCTCACAACCACATTTATAATTTTTATTTTCACTTAGGCTGCATAATCAATAGGACATAAGTCAAGCACAATGTTGACATCTAGAGGCTTTTTAATATTTAGGACCGGTAAATAATGTTATCTAGTAAATAACGTTAAGAGTACAATGGAACCTCTCTATAACAAACCTCAATGTAACAAATTACCTGGTGAACGTTACTTTGCGTACTTTCAATTTATAAGAGCAGAGACCATCTTAAATTTAGTAAAGTGACGCAAGGTGCGGAATCTGTTAACTGCACAGCGCTCGACTACTGCAGTGAATTGCCGGTAATTAAATGTAATAAAGTGACTAATCCTGTGAACCAGCTGAAAACATATGATTAGATATGATTGTGAAAATAAAGAGCAGATGAGAGTACCTTGATTTCCAATATCTGTGATTGAGGTGATGTAAACTGGAGACTGCGGAGCACAGAGGTTTGAAGATCTCGTAGAAGGGGCTGTCAGCAGGGGGAATAGGGACCTCTTTGCTGGGGGGAGAAGGCGCCTTCTTTGGGGTAATGATGAGATGACTAAAGATGCTGATGATGTGTAGAGGTGAAGAATCCGATGTCACAATATTATAGATTTTTGATGGAGCACAATGGTAAATTTCTCAATTAATTATATTTAAAAACACTTCCTCTTAAGTATTTAATTACTTTTATATATATATGAGAGATATTAAAGATTAATAAAACAAGTAATAAAAAATTATAAAACACTTGGCATTCTTCCTTATGCCTTACTACAGTAGAACTCCAATTATCCGAACTCCAACTATCCGAATCGCCAATCATCCGAATCACTTTCAGAAAAAAATTTGTCCAAAAAAAGTCTAAGTGCGCTATTATTCTTCCCCCCGCAAAGCCAGTGTTTGCGTGTAAAATGTAAGTACATTTTATTTGTATTTAAAACATGTGAAAATATCATGTTTCTTACATTTAGTTCAATAAAAAAATAGTGTAATATCAAAACGTAGCTTTTTTCTCTCTACTAGCACTTTTTAAAAAAAAACTCCGATTATCCGAATATTTGATTATCCGAATGGGTCCCGGTCCCCATTAATTCGGATAATTGGAGTTCTACTGTATTTAATAACTGACACTCTTCTATGTGTCTTAAATTAAAATAAAAAACAAAGAGCAAACTGCAATTTTAAGATTACTGTTTATAATAAAAATGATTAATTTATGGCCTTTAATGAAACTTTAAATACTTGCTGAACTTGATGGTACTTGTATGACAGTGAACAGACTTGTAGGTTAGAAAGAATTGATATAAGAATGAATTTAACACTCGCAATTGAGCTAACACTGTAGAAACACTGATTAACGTGCGGGGGACGTACACCACGACAAGTGCGGATCGACTTTAGACACCATGTGGGTAAAGCGGTAATAATAAACTAGCGGGCGAAATACGGAGTTGCCGCGACAAAATCATATGCGGAACTGAACATTGTCATTACAAAATGCAAACAAAATGCGTTACAAAATGCTTTCCCCTCCACTCCACATTTTTAAAACTGACCAATCAGAAGAGTCCAGACTTATCGCATATGAACATTGCAGAGCAAGGAAACAACGCAACACTAGACGACAGGTTGAATACTGTCCACCTGGTATAACATATTATATTCCAATCTTCCTTGAAAACGTCATATAAGTCAATAGAAAATTTACCCCTAGATGTAGCAAACAAAATACGTATAAAACCCTCAATATAATTAATATTTAGTGTGTTTGTTAGTAATTCTCTTACCCCTGGTTAATGAATATCCAAAGTAGGAAACCCCTACATGAGAAAAATAACCTCTATACAACACATTCCCACAATCCAGACCCCTGTATTATGTATTTTATTCTTATCTAGGCCATTACTCAAGTAATTCTAGACTTTAAAAGTTTTCATTCCCCTTTCTTCCGCCGCCGCCCGTAATATTCTTAGAAGGTGCACATCTGTCACAGTCTTAAGATCGTGGTACATGTTGCAGCAGTTTTTCTTGTGTGATTGATAAGTTGTGTGTGTTTTTTTTTGTTGGTGCTTCATGGTGGAGAAAAGTAGTAGAATGACACTTAGTGTCAATTGAAAATGTAAAGTATTAAAAACCCAAGAAAAGAACCCACATAAGAAGAAAATGGGCATTGCAAAGTGATTTAGAATTAAACCATTAATTCTTGCAACAATGGTAAAAAAAAAATGAAGATGAAGGTGGACTTCTGGTAAGTGTAAAAAGACTTAACGACCCGAATCACAGAACGTTGAAACTGCTGTCATGTTATGGCATAAATAATAAGTAATTACATAAGTATGAACGTACAATAATATTGCCTACATATTTACTTTCCACAAATAAATATTGTTAACGAATCTGTAACAGTAAAACATGTAACAAACATAACATATGCTTAGAGGCCAACGCACACAGCAACGTATGCAGACGGACGGAGAAAAATCGCTTACCATGTGATTAAATGTAAACATCTGCATGCAGACATACGGACATCTGTGTGCGTTGCAACTTCTAATAACATGGGGAGCGATTTTTCCTTCGGCCATCTGCAGACGTCTGCATATGTACGTCTGTTGCTATGTGCACTGGCCTTAATTATAAACTCAAAACGTGATATACGAGGGCTATTCAGAAAGTAACAATACGGCAATCCAGCCATGACTCTTGGAGCATTAAGGAGCTGCCCGTTGGAAAAATTATGAGTGAATTAATTATCAATATCTACTTCGAACATTATCATAAGATGTTAAAAGTATTTCTGGATTTTTAAGGAGAATAAAACTGACATAAAAGTAGAAAAATATATTTTACATAAAATACATATACATCACACAACTGGTGACTACTTCCTCCTGGCAAAGTGCTCACTCATGGATGATCCACTTCTCTGGATAGTATTGATGTTTGCCTTGACACGAGACTCAACGGTGCCCTGAGATACAGCAATGGCCATCTGCTTTCTGTAATATGCAAGACATGTGTTGAAACTACTTTTGAAAAATACATTATATCATGACTGTACCTAATTTCATAGAGATTGGAGTGGTTGATAAGAACATTAAAGATTACAATCATACAAACAAATACAACATTTTTTAACATTTATAAAAACAAAAAACTAAATGAAGGATCTTGGTTCGAGACACCTTTTCACTGGATAGCGATATAACTGAATTAGTAGAAGAAGTTAGAAGTACATTCCACGGATACTTTCAGTTGGTTTTTTAGTTATTCCTGTAGCATACACATTTCACAGTCCAAAGAAGACCTGAAAACCTTACTATCAAAACTGAAGGAATAAGTAAGAAAAGTTGGGAATCAACTAAAAGAGGAATAAAAAAATCAATGAAGAAAAACTGAAATGCCTCTTAATCTCAAGAGAAGAATAAATCGTGAATAATAATCTTCAAGTTTATGAGGAAACATTCCCAAGAAGCAGAGAATTAAAGCACTTAAGGGGTGAAATTTTTCGAATCATGTAAGGTAAGATAACAAGGAGGAAGTAGAAGTAGAATGCAGACTGGTAGAAGGAAGGAAAAGTTTCTATTCACTATCCAAATTGCTAAGCTCCAAACAAATAACTACTTAGTTTGTTGTGTGTTTACTGTTGTCTGATGTAATGTGGGAAGGCAATGTTTTTGTCTTAATTTGAACTGAACTACAATAATTAATTATTATCTCTACAAGTGTTTTATATTTTGTCAGCAAAGTGTAGTGTCTTAATAATTATATGAAATGAAAAATTGGTTGAAAATTTGAAATGGAAAGGACAATTTATGGTAAACTGACATTGTGAGTACTGCCTAGAACTAGATTATTTTTGGACGTTTCCAATAAAATATTAGTTTTTAATACACTTAAGATGATACTATTGCATTGTAGTTATATTCACAGTTATCAGTTACAGGTTAGGTTTGCTGGTAGTAGGTCGTCTAAATCCCAAAATAATGCTGTCCGGGCGTGTTGGAAGGGCTCTTAAAATTCCAGGCTTGAAGGGATAAAAGAGGTAGTCAATAATAGTATTTTATACTACACACAATAATATACTACAATATACTATCTAATATATTATTAATATTTTATATATACGATAATATATACAGGGTTATCATAAAAGAATGGTGCAATTTCAAACATAGTTTAAAGAAAAACCAAATTACTTACAGTTAATGTTTTTTATTTATCTATTTTGTCGTCTCAAACAGTTTTTTTACATGATTAATAGATTTCAATATGTGCCCCCTTAGTCGCTCGACAAATGTCCAAACGTTAATTAATTTCTCTCAAAATATTCGCTAACATTTATTCAGTTATTCTTGTCATTGCTTCATTAATCCTGTTTTTTTAAGTAGTTCAGGTTGTGAATTTTTCGTGAATAAACAATGTTTTTTATGTAACCCCACAAGAAAAAATCACAAGGTGTCAGGTCTGGACCCCTTGGAGGCCATAGCATAGGTTCTTGCCGGCCTATCCATCGATCTCCAAATTTTTCGTTCAAAGCGTCTGTCACCAATGCACTGAAATGTGGGGAAGCACAATCTTGTTGGAAATGAAGTTGATAAATGTTTTCGAGATCATGTAGCTGAGGAAAGCAATAATTAATTAATATGTCGAGATACAGAACTCCATATTAATTGTTCTTTCAGCAAAGAAGAAAAGCCCTATTATGCGATTTTTCATCTCACCACACCAAACATTAACTTTAGGCGAATCACGTTTTTTCTCAACAATTGCGTGGGGGTTTTCAGAGCCCCATATTCGTGAATTGTGTCTATTAACACATCCACTGACATGGAAAGTAGCTTCGTCTGTAAAAATTATATCATCTAAAAATAATTTGTTTTCACTTATTCTGTCCAACATTCTAACAGCAAAATTGTAACGGTTTACATTGCGTTTTAATTCCTGCAGTATCTGGATTTTATTAGGTTTTATAAGGCTTATAAACAAACTTTTGGGTTGGAGGCTTTCAGACCACACATACCTCATGAAATCTTCATTATAAACATAATCATCTTTTTCAGCCTTTTCCTTTTCTTTGTATTTCTTAATATTTTTATCACGCTGTTCTTCTCTCCATTTTGCATTATCCATCATTTCCTTCAACTTTTTTTCTTTATCTTTCTCTGTCAATTTGGGTTTATCTTCTTTTCTATACAGCTTGGTTGGTTCTTCTTTTTTAATAGATACTTGTTTTACTTCTTCCTGTGTTTGTTTCTTTGGAACATAGTTTGCTGGCAACTGAAAATGAAAAAGGAGATCTAATGTTTATAGAATTCCTTGCCAGAGCTAGACGCAAGAAGCCAATATATACAGAATATTATATGTATATTGTATATAATTCAGAATATCATTGCATGTTTAAATAAACAGTATCAGTGACCTAAAAATTACTTTTTCTCTATAAAAGTCAACTCAAAATCCTACATTTAACAAAACAATTATTGTATACTTAATTTAAAGAATTAACAAATTGTTCAAAACATAGTAATCTTTCGATTTCTATCACCCCATAAGAATGACATGTACAATCGTGCTAACTGAGGATAGGAAATTTAATTTCTTTGCTACTCTTTATCTTAGACTAACGATTTAAAATTGTAATTAATTACATTTTTCAGCTAGTTATAAATGTTAATAGGCTGATTATTTTATAATGTTTGTTTTGCAGAAAACCCCAAAATAATTTTTTCATTTAAGCCAATATGTACGGAATGGATATTTACTGGATATCAGTGATCATGTGGCCAGCTGTCCTGGTCATTGCCAAGTGTCTACCAAGTAAGTTTATTTTTTCATACAGAAGTTGTCCTACGCTATCAGGTGGCCAAAATTAAATCCAACCAACACTCATGCATCCAGCATGACTGGTTAGTTTTGTGTCCACCTTCTTATCACAGCCGTGACTAGCCCATAACCCAGAACTGTTTTACACAATACATCAGTTGGTTTGTACTACTCCAACTGTGTTAAGACGCCTTTGGAGTCCTGCAATCTATATAAGAATGATTTAACTAAATGATCAACAAGTTTGCAATATTAATTATTATGTAAAAATTGATAAAAACTAACTAAAATAAACAACTGCTGTTCCAATACAAGTTCTGTGTTTTATGCATTTTTATAGAGATTTATGATCAACTGGAGTTTATGAATAAACTTGTAATCTAACATGTTGTTAGTATGGGGGAAAATATATGAATGTTTTATATACTATATTTAGTGAATAAACACGTGCTACTTTAAACATTCAAATTAATGTAAAACATAATTCAATATCTTTCTTTTTTTACATACACCCGGGAATGGTCGAGGGATGGGAGCAGCGCTCACTTTTCATTTTAAGTTTCAACAAAACATGGAGTTTAATCGGGCGGAAACTCTGAGTAACTGTTTAGGGTGTCAGTAGTGGGGGAGGTTAAGTGACCTTCTATCTGTCTTTCACCTTTGTTTAGTGACGAGTTACAGTACAATGAGCACAACTAAAAAAGGCCTTTTATTTAGTAATAAATTAGGTGTTTTGAATATATATTATTTTGTTGTTGTTGTAATACACTGAGTATTTGCAAAGTAACTTTTTAATAGTGTCCTGTGTTTTAAATAATTAATAATTAATTAAAAATTAATAATTAAAAATAATAGATCAATTAATTTATTCAAAAGTTTACAGTTTGAGTTTTTTTAATTGTAAAATTAGTTATTTTTAGTTTTGTATATAGGCCTAATTAAAGGTTAGATTATTAGCTAGAGAAAAATGGTATGATATAATTTGTTCAAAATTAATGAAATATAAATTAGTTGCCATTGGCTGTTGGGCTATTAATCAACAGTCCTGTCTAAGGAACATGTCAATCCTAGTCAGTAACAAGACTACAAGATTGCGCCACAATCATCATAGAATCAATCCTCATTCATACTTGGCTTAAAATAATACCTACCTTGTGGTATGGTCGCAATTTCAATAATCCAATCTAATCTGATCTATAAATCGTTAACAGGGCATTTAAAAAGGTGAGCTCACTCCTCGACTATCCGTGTAACACATTTGACCACGACCAAGGGCAGGTTAAAGAAAACTGGTATCATCGTAAAAATGAAAAACTGTTTATTAAATCTTCTATGCAAACCCTGTAATTTTTCAGAGTAAATAATTCTGAGTATGGGAGTAAAAGAGTATAGTAAGAGTAGCTTTACATATTTGGGTACAGAATAGACTATATCCAGCAAATATAAGTCTCTATACCTGCAATAAATTAACGAGCTCTAAATTATTATCTCATTTAAGAAAACTGTGTTTTTATAAAACCATACTCTAACCAGCCATTTAGACTAAGAATCTCAAGCTTCACGAGATTCCACACACACTTAAAATATTTTGATGTAAAGCATCTAAAAAAAATACTAAAGGGAATACTTGAGATAAGAAGACCCAGGGGAACACCAAAGACTAGATCGTGGATTCAGGTGCATATGAGGGGGCTGGGTAATGTAAAGGAAGACACCGAAGATAGAAATAGACGGAGGCCATGTACCAACTGGGGTACAAATAGCCATGGCAGTAATTAAGTAAGGGAATAAATCTCCATTGTCTTAAATGCCGCGTAGGCGCGGAGTGGAAAGTATCCAGTAAAACTGGTCGACCGACCATCAGACACACTTGATATGAAAATAATTCCAGATGCCTACAATAATGTTAAGGCAACTTCTACTTTTTAAACGAATTTATAGAAATGAAAAGGCATAAGGATATGGTGGATTTGTACCTGCATACCACGTTGCATCTAAATTGAACCACTGGAATAGGCTGTGGCTCTGTAATCATCCTTGTACACAAACATCACTTTGCAAATCATTTTTTTTTTGTTTACAGGACCCAAAACAGAAATACCCACTGAAAATTAAAATTCAAAGATTTTGACAAAAACAATATTTTCTACTGATATTGTTTTCGTCCCATCATAATAGTTTATTCAACCCACCATACAAACTCTATTTAATGGTTTCCATAAGAACCTCAAGCTTCCTCAGATTCCACACTCACTTAAAATATTTTAACGTAAAGTACCTAAAAACCAATGATCTCAGTGAAGGGTAAGTTGAATTTTTTCTAATTTTACACCTGAAATTTAATTTGTAAAATTAAATCAATAGTATTTACACATTTACAGTATAGTCCGTTTATTTCGAAACTGAATCATCTAGATCAGGTTTAAAAATATTTTAAGTTGTTTTTAATTGGTTTATTTTATTTCTTACCTAAAACTAAGAAAAAGTACTGCTTTGTTTTTCCAAACTTTATCATTATTATTTTATATCTTTTAATAAAATTAAAAACGTTTTAACACATTAATGCCTGTGATATTTTGCGGCTCCGGCTATTCGCTGTATGATATTTATGTGCGGTTTGCAGCACTAATATTGCAGGCACCATTCACGATCATTGTCAATATGAGGTGGGCACTATATCCTGTATAATTTTCAGATTTTCAGCTATCTGGAATCGGACTCCATCACGTTAATCCGCATAAATCGAACTTTACTGTATAATCAATCGTCAGATTTTTTCATCTAAAAATAATTCATGCTAACTTACCAAAAGCCCATATTTTTTCTTTGAAGCTAAAAATAATTCATGCTAACTTACCACAAGTCCATATTGTTTCTTTGGTTGACGTATTTTTTCATCAGAAGAACTATCTGATGAGCTTGTTGAACTATCATTTTTGCATTTAGATTGTTCATGTTTAGAGATCTTTGTCACAGAGGAGGGGTAAACATTTTTTCTTTTCTCCTCATCATAGCTGCTGCTTTCTGATGAAGACTGTGAAGATTTTTCTTTTTTAACATGGTGCTTTGATCTAACCTGCTGAGAGTTCTTCCTATACTTAAGATTCAATCTCATCCCACTTCCTTCACTTTCTCTCCTTTCATATCTGTTATTCATTGGACTTCTTCTATTGTAGTCTTCTTTTTCTGAATAGCTTTTAATACGATCTCTGTTGTTATACTTATGATTAAAATCATATTTTTTCTGCTCAACTACACCTTCATCAAAAGTTCTTTCAAGTGTACTAGACCTTTTGCTGTCACAGACATCCTCTGAACTTTCGCTTGATGATGAGCCCCTCCTATATTTTCTTTTGATATTACTATCTGAATTCTTTTTGTTTCTATTGTAATTTTCTTTCTTATTTCTGACATCTTTTAATGCATTGTAGTTTTTTATAAGGTTTTTGTTTTTATTTCCTCGCCTACTTTCATCTTCACTATTTGAATATTTTTTCTCACGCTCAAATTCATTTTTGTTTTTTTTCTTTACACCTGATTTTCTTTTAGGTGTGTTAGGACTAGGACTACTAGATGATCTGGCTTTCTTTCTATGCAGATTCCTTTTACTCTCATCTTCACTACTGCTTTCAGTTGAGCTGTCTATTTCTGCTATTCCTTTTGCATCCAAATCACCTATAACTTGTTTATATTTTAAAGCCAGTGCTCTGTCAAGATTAATCCCTTTGTGTTTATTTTTTTTCTTTTTTTTAGATGATTTATTGTCTGAGCTACTACTGCTACTCTCATCACTGTCACTGTCTTGTAACTCCGCTAATTTTCTAGTGCCATGATCACCAAAAATCTTTTTACATTTTTTAACTAAAAGGGCATCTAGCTCTCTCTTCTTCTTTTTTTTCAACTGTTTCTTTTTAATCTTTTCAGCTGTTTCCTTTTGCTTGGCAATCTATAAGAATACAACAGAGGTTACTCAATAATTGCAGCAGCAATACAGCAACAGAGACTCATGACTATGCTTAGAGTGAAATCCTGTTAATCTGTCCTTAGTATTAGATGGGCCAGATTATTAAAAATTCCAAATTGAGGAATGAGAATTAAAAAATTAATAAACTCAAACTCAAAACATTTTTATTCCAAAATTTTAATTAACAATATGACAATAAAGATAAATTTTGTATTACTTATACTAAAATTTCCAAATTTATATTACTGTTTATTAAAAATTTTTTTAATGAAATGCCTTTTTTACAAAAACATGTTGCAATATGCCTACATAGGTTGGTCGCCTGTGCGTAGGCACGAGCCGCTATAAGCCACATAGTTATGAAAAAATCAAGACAAGTAAAAATGATTAAAAGTTTTAATAAGTAAGTTTTAACAAGTAAGTTATTTTAAAATTTAACAATTTTAAAATAAAATTGAACTTGGGAAATAATATTAAAATCGAGAGAAAGAAATGTAAAGAGGTCGAAGACTGTAAATATGAAAAAATATGGAATTACTAAATGACAATTGTAGAAATTGAAATATGCAATTCAACGGAACAGCATAGCCTAAAGAGCCCAAACCGAGCGAAGATCAGTTGAGTTGGCGTGAGTGAGCATGACTGTCGGGTCAAAGTGAGCGTCCAGTGAATGGGTTATCTATAACCGGACGTGACGACTGCCTCGGTAGCAATCCTTCCAATTTCCATGAGCCAATTGAGAACTTTATTTTTGTATGTAACCAATTTATAATTATGGAAGTTTTGTAAGTGCGGAGGTAAATTTCTGTATAGAATTTGTGAAATGTAATGAGAATTTGTAACTGAATAGGTTCTCACCAATTTTTCCCTAACTCTTGACGTTTGTAAGCTACGAGTAGAATATTGGTGTTGAAAATTTAAAAATATTTCATCAGAAAGTTTATATATGTAACATAACAATGTTTTAACATAAAGCTGTCTCAGATTTAGAACGTTAAATTCATGAAATAAATCATGGGTAGGATATCTTCGTCCTTTACCCAAAGCAGCCTTAGTTATAGACTTTTGAATTATATTTAATGGTTCCAAAATTGACCCGTATCCTCCACCCCCAAGCAAAGATCCCTCCCTTAAACCAAGATTGACAGTAAGCATAGTAACAGAGTTTTAATTCCGATAAATGTAGGATCCAAAAACAAATCAATGTTGCTGTCGTGTGTTCTGTATAGTGCAAGTAAGTGGAATTGTCTGCAGTCAATAGTCCATTTCAAGGTCAGCCCGTACACGTCACCTAGCGCCACCTCATGGATTTGGTTGTCAACGAATTCTTTACATATATCACAGTTCCGTCATTTCGGTTTCTCTTTTGCTGGTTCGCTATCAAGTCGAATCCCTCGAGGGTCGCAAAAACAGTGTTAATTTAACACGTTCGCGACGTGAATAAAAATGCCGACTTTTTACTTGGCGGAACCAATATAGGCTATATAAAAATTAACAAAATCCGTACTTAGGGTATTAGAAATTTTTGCTTTGTTTTGATAAAAAAAGTACTTTTTTATTATTTTTTGTTCAAAATTATTTTTTATTTATTTCTATACAGTTTTTTTAAGTGTAACCAATAATTTTTTTTATGCCTCAAATGTATGCGAACGTGTACCCGATCGGGTACACACTTATTAAAGGTCTTCTGCTAAGGGTGGAAACACATTTCAGCTATATTTAGCGCGACCGTGTTGGTCATCAACAGCATTAAAAAACACAGCGAGTGTATCCGGTTGGGCGCACCGCACGCTTTAGTAAGGTACTGAGTGCACCTCATCGGGTACATAGCCTCCATTTAAAGAAGCACCCGTGTACCCGATCGGGCGCAATACGTCGAGAACGTGTTAAGGGGTTTTTAACTGCCCACATCAAAAATTAAAAATTATCTCTGGAGATATGGCCAAAGTGCACCAATGTACCAAATATTATAAAAATCAGACAATAAGTGTGGGCTCGGGGTTCGTACATAGACAGACATCAGTCCAAAAACCACTTTTTTGATTCAGAGACCCTCAACATATTCACTCTCAACTGTGTATAAGGGGATAATGTAAAAAGTAACATGTCTGGGGCTTAGGTCTTGGCATGATACCTATGGTAATATCTTCTTCCCTACAAGGAATTCACTAAAAATCACATCTCCCTTATTATTTGAAATAAAGGTTTATTATTTAAATAAACTTGGGATGCAACTGTATTTGGTTATATATAAATAACTTATGCTAAAAAATTTAAATTATCGTACTTCATAGCAGCAAAACTACTCACTCATTTTTCATCTTACTTTAATGGGCAAGGACTTGATTGATATAAATTCCTTATTTCGTTCCTTATGAAGTATTAAGCTTAGATTTTTTTAGTTTGTTGTTTGTATAGTAATTCCTAGAACAGTGGAATTTCTTACAATACGCAGGTCTGCTACCACGGGAGGAATTCAATATTAGGTATATCTAAGAAAGACCACTATTGGAGATAGAAAAGCTGACAGAGGAATTATTAAGATATAGTAAATCATCTAATTCACTACCGTAACTCGAACTTCAATAATTTAAAACCTCTGTATTTGTATTTTTTTCTGTATAGTATTTCCTCTGTATAATATTTTCTTGTATGTTTCTCAATAGGCATAAAACAAAGAAGATTTACAGTAAATACTGTATTATCTACCATTATACACTTAATTATTAGCTTATTCTACCTTATTATGGGTAAGAAACTGCCTAACGACAGCCTGAAATAACTGCCTGTTTATAACTCACCATTTCTTGAAGTTGTTTCATTTTCCTTGGGTTTTTCAGTAGTTGTTCTCGCCATTCTACCTCCTTTTTCTTAATCAAATACAATGGATCCTCTTGAAGCTTTCTGGCAATGTCAACTTGACTCTCTGTTGTACCTACTGTGAAAATTGAAGGCGGCAAACCTTCTGTACATATAAAAAATATCTTAGAAATGTAGTTTTTAATATATGAGTAAATAACTAATTTTTTAACAGGATCTATAAGGGTTATTTTCAAATTGTGCAGTATTAGGCAGTATAAATTTCTAAGTGTTATTTTTTTTTAAATTGTATGACAGTTACTTAAATTGCCAATAAGTTGACAGTTTACAGCCTTATATAAGTTGATAAAATTGTTACGACAACATATTGTATAGAACATGATATATAGAATTGGTAGCAGAAGAAAGAACCAAGCCAGATAAAAGTTTAAGATAGATTAAATAAAAACTGGTTTTATTTTATTGCCATTCATCCATTTCTCTCTATAACTGAAGTGTGGATAGTATTTAAATTTTTTAAAACCCGTCCAAAACATTTCTTGTTTTTACTTACTCTCACTTATACCTATATGATAGTATATGGAGAAAGTATTGTTTTATTAAAAATTTTCGAATTTGAGTTGAGAGTGGATATGTTAGTTTTGGGTTCATACCAAAAAGGGAATTTTTGGTGGATTTTGACGTATGTGTGCGCGCGAGTGTGTGTGTGAGTGTGAGTGTGTGTGCGCGTTAGCGTGTGCGTGTGTGTGTGCCTGGATGTATACAGAAGCACAGCCTACCCATTGGTCCAATTTAGATGAAGTTTGGTACTAAATAATATGACACCACCCTTTTTTAAAAGTAAAAAACAGCTTAAAAAATAAACAAATTAGTATTTTAAATTATTTATTTGCGACTAATGGTTCCAGAGAAAAGTCAAATTTACTGTCCATAATAAACATAGTACGTTGTTTGAGAGCACCCAATGTTATTCTAATGGAGAATATTAAAAAATCAATATCTTCCTTATTTCCCTACCGTTTTCCATGAAACTTGTTATGCAGTGTAAGGGTCACATCACCTGATAAAATTAACTGAAAAAAGTTTGGTATTAGGGGTGGGGTAATCTAATGTTCCCCGCAAAAATGTTTTACAATTAATTTAACTTGTTTTTCTCTCATTTAGTTAGTTTCAGAGATTGGATGATTAAAGAATAAATGTTTAAATAGTTCCAACAATTTTCCCAAAATTAAGTTCTCATCCCTGGACGAATTCATTCAAACAACAGCATACTGCCAACGAGCTATTAAACTATTTAAGAAACTTCCACTTCCCTTTGAGTCAATTAACTTACATTGTGATAAACTTTTCAACTCTAAATTATGCTGGTTGAGATATGTGCAAAAACTGCATTTCAAAACCACTTTGGAAAATTTGAAACATCGCAGAAGAGGAAAGCCTACAGAGATATACTTGGACAATGCACCACAGTTTAAACTTGCTTCCTCATTCTTAGAATAGACCTGGGAGAATAACTTTATGGACGGGGATCTCTTGTCTTACATGAGTCAAAATAAATGTACATTCAACTTCATCCCAAATTTCGCTCCTTCTTTGGCAGGATTCTATGAACGGTTTATTTCAGATGTAAAACAATGCTTAAAGAAAACCATTGGACATCTCAAACTCAAATTTACCGAGTTAGAAACGGGTCTTTGTGACACTGAAGCTATTTTAAACTCAAGACCTATGGTTTACATCTCGTCTAACGAAATCAGTTTAAGTGATAATATCATGAGCATTTTTTTTAATTTTCATGGGAAAAATGGTTTTATCCCGGATATTGGAAATAGCAACTTCAGACAAACTACTAAACTTGAACATTTAAGAAAACCTATGGAGAAAAAGAGAAAAAATGCTAAAAATGTTTTGGAAAACATGGCTGGAAGATTATTTAATGAGTCTGTTTGAAAGAAAACCGGTTGAAATAAAACAAAAGAAGGGGACTTCAAAGGTCACACCAAGCATTGGCTAAACTGTTTTAATTTCTGTAGACTTACCAAGAGGGAGATGGAAGATGGGCAAATTAACGGAACTTCATACCAGTAGGGACGGAAAAATAAGAAGTGCCACAGCACTAAGAAGACACTCATTAGCCTATTAAGTTTGTTGTACCCACTCAAAATTACCCACTGGGTACAACAAACTTATACCCACTCAACATTAAACAACGATTAAATTTAAAGTGGCTATGGGAGTGTGGCAAAAGCCAGAAAATTTACTGCCAACTAAGCCACAAAATGTTATCATGAACAGTTTTTCTGGTATTATTAAATTTTATGTTTTGTTTACATGTTATGAGTCTAATTAACCCATTTCTGTCGGGCAGAACGGTTGACCCCTGAGGACCACCGGTCTAAACGAATATCGAGCCTTGTTCACTACCACTGCATGTATATTAATACATATATTACTAATATTAGCGTGATAGAATTAACAGTAACTTCATGAATTATATGTTTTGATTTCTTTGCCCTATTACTTAAACCCTTTAACTGTGTTACACAATCACTTTTAGCAAGAAAAAAAGTTATTACTGTACTTTTCCACCAGTTCCAACTGGTAGGCTTAGAAACAAGTAGGTACTGTTGTTTCATCAAGACTTACTTTATTTTCAAATGATTCCTTTATTTAACTAGACACATCTACTTCTAGTTACCTGCAGTAATAAGTAGTTAATGATAAATCTTTAAATAATAATCAATATTACTGTATTCTCATCAACAAATACAAACGCTGAACGAATTATGCGAATGAGAAAATAATTTACTGTCAATACAAAACATTGGACACTAAATACGATGATTTAAAAGAGGACGCCAACGCCATAAATCTGATGATAAATGAACTAGCACACCTGATGGCGGAAAAAAGAATTACGTCAAAATATAAGCAGGCAACGCACATTGTTTGCTCATAACTGCCCCGCGGGACGCACAGCGCACGTCTTTAGATATCTGTCTAGCAAAATACACGGACATGCAGTGTGCGTCATTAGATGGGAATGGGTTAATTGTAAAAACAACTTTGTAATTGAAAATACACTGACTTTTAAAAGTAAAAAATAAATCATTTTTTAACTTAAAGAACTAACTAACGATACAGGAAGGACTTCAAACTAGAAAAGAAATACTTTTTCTTCATACCATGCCATTTATTAATAAATTCCTACCTTGATTTTTGTCTGGCGGTAGCAAACAAGTTTCAAACTGTTTGTCCACTTTTCTCCCAAGTAAGTATTCTTCTCTATCAACAATTTGTGATGCATCTCTATACATCCAATCCAACTTCTTATCATCTTTGTTTCTGAAATATGTAAGAGACATAAGATGATAAAATAGAACTTCTAATATTAGTTGAAAATGTATTGATAAGTTTTAAAGTTATTACAATTTTAGATTGTAGGGGGGGATTGAAAAGTGTTTAGGGCCTACAAATAATGTTGGGAGTGACATAGTTAGGGTTGCCATAACTCTCAGAACAAAAATACAGACACACATCTGAGGGGCTCAACTTGGGTGGAGGGGTTTGGGGGTATCTATGGACAATACCTCAATCAGGAGGTGGGGAGCATGGTATTGGCCATTATAAATAAAAATGGTTAGGTTTAAAGTAATTAAAGTAAAGCTGCTTATAGGTGTTTATTCATGTATTTTTGTGTATTTCTACACCAGAGGTATTTTTTAACGTTTTGATGGGAAACAGTCCAAATCCCGATCTTGTTGCAACATAATGTTAACCTGTTGATAGGAAGCATCATTAATTAATAGCCAAATGACAAATGGTGAATGGGTCCAGATTCGACCCTTGCAGGATTCAATCCGGCAACCTGATTCTCAAACGATTAGGTCAATGCTAAGCATTCTCTAATCAGTTGAGAATTTTCATTTAAACCAAAAGGGCTCAGACTACCTACTTAAATTGAAACTAAACTAACAAAATTGACACTTAAAGAAAAGTGCAATAACAGAATATATTGTTTGAAGAAGGGGAACATTGGTTGGTTTCAACAAATTCTGCCCTTGTCATTTAAAAAAATTACTGAAGATTTTTGAAACAAGATTATCTCAAATTTATCTATTAATCTGTTCTTTTATTATATCTACGTTTATAATGTGGAAATAATTGGGATTGAGGAAAAAATTTGAGATGTCAGACTATGTCTTCTTTTTTATTCGTCTCTTTAATATATGGATTTTCTCATTTCTTGCTTTCATCGGAACTGATATGGACAGGGATCTATAAATAAAGTATAAATCATCCATACAAAATAAACATGTATTCAAATCATGGATTGCCTTAACTTAAATGCCCTTCAAACTAAAATTTACTGAAAGTATCACACTTTTGATACATTCTATAACATTGGAATTTCAGGATTGATTTTGTAAACCACTGTATTCAATACCTTTTACGAATTATACAAAACAACTGACAAAACGGCAAACTAAAGTTGAATCATAACAATGATAAACATAACAATCATAACCATAATACCCAATGACATTGATAGTAAATTAAATAGGCAAATAATGGAAAAACGTTTTGGTTGAAAATGCCTTAATCTTATGTTATGTAGAGTAAGAAATTTAAATATGATACTTAAAAATCGGTATCACCCATTATTTTTTCCCATTTTTTTAGTTAAACTTTTGTTAAATTAACTGATTTTATCCGAACTAAACATGTTTTAAATGGTTAAAAATTTTTTTAAAGAAGTGTAATGAATGTAGATGACATTGGTAGCACTGTCACTCTAAGCGTCCCTCATGATGTCCTCTTAAAGGTCTATTATGCGCATGTCCATAGCATAATGTCTTATGGAATTGTACTTTGGAGCAACGGTACACATAATAAAAAAATTGTACTATTACCAAAAAGAGCAATAAGGTTAATTCTCAGTGTTCCAACCCGTACCCATTGTAAGCCATTATTTATCCATCTTAGTGTATTGACATTTCCATCTGTATATGTAGGCCTATTAGCTTCTCTCTGTCTTGTCCATGGAAGTTTAAGCAGTTTTGACACAAACAGTAAAACCCATTCTTATAATACTAGAAATAAAGAAAAAATTAAAATTAAAAAGTACAATTATACCACTTCTCAAAAAAAATCATAGCTATATGGCAATTAACTTCTATAATTATTTACCTACCTCAATAAAAACATTGCCAATGGAAAAAATTAAAATTACTTTGAAAGAAATTTTTACCAAAGAATGTTTATACGAAGTAAAGGATTTTTTTCTATTAACTGGAACATTCATCTTAAATGAGAATATTTTAAATGTATATGTACCGTATTGAATATTAGCTTAGTTAAAATATCTTAGTTTGTATTTAATCTTACTGTTGACAATGTCAATGCATTTTGCAATGTTTTACGACAAATAAATTTCTTATTCTTATTCTGTTAACAAACATTTTATGGCAAAAAAGATCTATTTTTGTGTTACCAGGTATTTTATTTACTGTAAACCTAAGTTCGTACTCCCGTTTCCTATAGCCTACATGTACTACAATACAGTGTCTAATGGTGGTTTTAAAAACTCTGACACAGATTTTGTTATAATTGTGTTGAATTAGAGATTAAAAAACCCCAAATTAATATTACAGACTTAATGACCAAGGTTTATCCATTATTTTTTTCTTTACTTGATGATCGAAATACTTTAATCTTGGGTGCTTCATGAGGTATAGGGCCTATTATGTGTATGAGGAAGATATGAGAAAATGGTCTGAATAGGAGAAGTCTTTAGATTTGCTGTTACAGAAGCATTTAGAAAATAATAGAGGCTGCTGGGTCACCAACACGATGGGGAACTATTGTTGGTCACATCGCCAAGAACTTCGGCAAGCGACTCATCGTATGATAAGCTTATCAAGAAGCTTTAAAGGAAAAAATACAAATTAATTCCAGCTGACAAGTGAAACTTGTATGTAAACAATTAGGCCTTTTTTGGTTTTAGTGGGTAGCCTACTGTAACTAAAAACCATGGTTAGGCCTGTGTTGTAACAATACGTTTTATTAATTTATCCTTACCATAAAGCATAAGATTCTTAATACGTACAATAGTACGAAGTACGTATAGTAGTTTTGCATATTGAGCAAAACTAAGAGTGAACAGAAAACAAAGGCTATAACTGAATTCAACTCATCAAAATCTATTAAGATCAGCTATCAAAGTAAATGTTTTTCAAAAATCCTTTTTCGTTGGCCTGTGTTATTTGATAGGTTTAATTCCTACTCGTTTGAAAATTATCTAATCAAATGAAATAAGCCAAAATAGCACTCTGAGGTTAGGCGAAGTTTACAATAATAACTTACTCTGAAAATTCAGTCATTTTTGCAAGCACTTTATTTGCCTGGTTTAGGTTAATTTTATTTACTTCCAAGCAGCATATTCCATTGCAATAAAAAATAACTGTTTGTTTCAATGAATCGTGACATTAATTATAGCTATTTAAAATATTACTCAAGATAATATGTTTGATTAAAGCTATGCCTAAGCCATTTATAACCTATAACCAAACAAGACATTTCAACTAGTGGGGTCTCACTGAACGGGATCACATCCATAATAAAAATAAACGGTACCAGTGGACTGACACATACTTTCTCCCTTAAGTAAATTTAAAAAAGACAATCTGTAATAAAACTATCATGTTCTACAAAGTTAATCTAAATTTAATAATTTATTGTTTCAAAAAAAATAATCCAATTTCTAAAAATAAAACACGAGAGACAAAGTTAAATTAATTGTTCAAATTGTATGGGGGGGACAACCCCCCCCCGTAACACCAAGCTTTTTTGAGCTGGTTTTGTTCGGTGATTTGACCTTACGCTTCATACCAAGTTTCATGGAAAACGGTTGGAAAGTAAGGAAGAAATTGATTTTTTTATATTCTCCATAAGAATAACATTGGGCGCTTTCAGACAACGTACTGCGTTTATCGTAGACAGTAAATTTAACTTTTCTCTGGAACCGTTTGTCGTAGACAAATAATTCAAAAACTAATTTGTTTAGTTTTTTAAGCTGGTTTCAATGGTACCAGTCAAGTTATACTTTACTTTTATTGTTTTCGCTGAAAATATAAAAACTTGATTTTTTTGACATTTAAAAGCCCATAACTTTTGAACCGTCATTTTTACAGATATGCGGGTGGTGTCAAATTATTTAGTACTCTGTACACTATAAACTGTCAAATTTTAATCAAAATCGTTAGAGCCGTTTTTGAGAAAATTGGATTTTTCACGTTTTTTAAGGGTTTTTAGGAGTGAACTACCCTTAAAAATCAAAAATTCAAAAAAATGAAAAAAACGCCTGGAGATACAGTGACTATATATATACATGCCAAATTTCATCTAAATCGGACCAACGAGGTAGGCTGTGGCACTGTACACATCCAGACACACACACACACACACACACACACACACACACACACACACACACACGGACGGACAGACATCACGTCAAAACCCACTTTTTTGGATTCAGGGGACCCCAAAACGGATATATCCACCCTCAACTCAAATTCGAAAATTTTGACGAAAACAATACTTTCTCCATATACTATGTATAAGGGGAGAAAGTAAAAGGGCAGTACTTTCAAATAAATAGTGGGAACCATTATTTACTCACTGATAGCAAAGTCAATTTTATTCTAATATTGAAATATAAATTGTCTTTGCTCATAGTGTCGACCCGAATCGTATCTAGATAGGTCATCTGCTAACCTGATGGATAGCGTCTTGGACTTTGGTGCAAGAGGTGACGGGTTCGATCTCCGAGATGGCCACAAAATATAGATGTGAATTTTCATAAAATTTTAAATTTATATTTTCATAAGTATGTATTGTTTTGGCTTGTAATTTTAGGAACCAAGGTTGGCATAGATAAAGTTATATATTGTTAAGAATTTTCATTTATTAGTTCATATATTTTAACCTAACATAATGTTTTGTATTATTTTTTAATCAGTAAGCGATCTCTGTAGTTGTAAGCGAAGATGCCATCCCAATAACTGGCTGTGTGGTGTAGTGGTTATAATACCCGCCTTCAAAACTGAAGGTCGCCGGATCGAATCCCGCAAGGGTCGAATCTGGACCCAGTCACCATTTGTCATTGGGCTACTAATTAATGATGCTTCCTAACAACAGGTCGACGTTAGGTAGTAACAAGACCGGGGTTTGGACCGTTCCCCATCAAAACGTTAAAAATGCCACTGGCGTAGAAATATACAAAATAAAAATAAAATAGACAGTCCTGTGCACTATTGCTGTAGTCAGTGCAGAAAAAATATTATGTAAATCGCTGTTATTTTTATAGAAATATTTTTTAATAAAGAGAAATATTCTTTCTAAGATATTGGGTGATAATGTTTGTAATAAAGACATTTTTAAATTATTTTTCAATAAATGTTAAATACAATATAATATTATCGTTTTATTAAAGATTGGGGGGTTTTATTTAATTATGAGAGAATAAGTATCAGTCCAGTGATACCGTTTATTCTCTTTGGCACAAATAACAGGCCGTCAATATTTCATCTATACAAAACATTATCAACATTAAATCATTTTTACATATTGTCAAATGCATGGTATTATTCTGAAAATACTTGAATCCTATATCTTTAACCGGGGATTCCCGGATAGATAGCGTCATTACAACATTTAACAACAAACATATGCTTAAAACTAGAGACCTAACACCTGGCTGTGGCGGGCGTCCTACATTTTCCCTCATAGCAGCATAAGAGACTCTATCAACTCCTGATGGAGGCTGTAAAGGGGCATCTTCAAGTGAATTTCAAGTGAATATTTTTGACTGTGATTTTCTTCTTTGAAGGCTTCTGGTTTCAGATTTCTTATCCTATCCGGCAATGTGTTAAAGATTTTGATAGCAGAGCATGGGTAGCTTCTCATTTTGAGACTAAGACGGCCACGAGGCATGTCTAGATCTTTAGATTTTCGTGTGGCATAGCTGTGCTGAGCGCTTCTACTATCAAATCTGAGATTCTTCTTCAACAGGACAAGGCTGTTCAGCACATACTGGTTAAAGACAGTAAGAATTCCCAGGTCTGAAAACAGGGTGTGATAGCGTTCCCTTGGACCTGATGATGATAATATCCTAACAGCCCTCTTCTGGTCTGAAGCAACAGTATGTCGTCAGCTGCTGGAGAGGGTCCCCACAACACAATACCATATAGCAGATGGCTATGGAACAAGGCATGGTACACAGTTACCATGCAGTTAAGAGTTGCTTATGCTCTCCCTGAGCTTCCTTAGTAAGTAAAGAACTCTGGATAACTTTAGCATACCTTTGCAATGTGGGTGTTCCAGTTTGGCCCTCCGTCTATCCAAAATCGCAGCAGCTTCATCAAACAAACAGCTTTAAATCTAGTAGGTTACAAAATCCGTGCCCAAATGATAATTATTTAAAGACTTCTAATAGTAATAGGCCAACTACATCTGATATTTTCTTGAGGTAAAGACAACGCATTATATAAAACAATCCTTATTTCTATGAATAATACGATGTATAAAATCATAGATGACTCAGGTCACAGATACAACGACAATGATATAATCCGCTGGTTGAATCATATGTCTTCTTTCCGATGGCTGGGAATCCGATCAATGTCACCCTATGATACAATATTTTTCTTGTTCGTTTTTAACTAAGTTGTCAAAACATTCCTAACCTCACCTCGTCTTATTATAATTTGGTACCTCTGTGATACATTGCTAAATTTAACCAGAGGTTGTTTTTTACCCTTAAACTCATCAATACTTATTAACTTAATATGTTATGATAAATCAAGAGACTTGGACTTTATGTGTGGACTTGATTGACTGTTGTGTAAAGTGTATGCATGGTTCTCTAGTTTTTCGGATTTGAGCTTTGGGGATCTTTTTGAAGTTGATATAGCAATAAATTAGTATATAAACCCTTTAAAATTAGGCACATTTAACTGTTGATATACCAATCATTATTTTTTGAAATGGCTAAAAGTTTGTCAGAATCTTTGCAACTCCGAGAAAATTTCATCCAGAACTTGAATGGAACAACTATGGGTGAAGTTATATTATACTCTTCACAGTTCCCCTTGCTTGCATTCGTAGCAATTTGCCTTGAGCTTTTGATTTTGAATAAATTTAATTTAAGTACATTCAAAATTGCTCCCAAAAGTGCACTCCAGTCTCTATTTGTTTTTTTCCTTGAAATATTCATGATTATCGTGCCAGTAATCTTGATGTTTACAATACTATCAGATTATATAATCCTTTTTTTCTTTGTTGTATCCGGAGTTATTCTAGTTATTGTAATTTTGAAGATATCATATGTTGATGATTGTATTTTGTATTGGAAATTGACTAGTTTGGAACAGATACATGAATTTGAGAACTTTGATTCAAGGAAGCAGATTTTCATAACCTATTTTAGGTCATTTGTTTTATTAGTAACTGCTATTTCTATCCTAGGGGTGGACTTTAAAATATTTCCCCGTCGATTTGCAAAGACTGAAAATTATGGGGTATCATTAATGGATTTGGGTGTCGGTTTATTCATAGTTTCAAATGCTCTTGTTGATAAAAGAAGACATTCTGTTACGGGATTGAAAAATGCACTTTTATCGAGCTTAGTTCTTTTACTTCTGGGTTCCTTAAGATGTGTTCTAGTACAAAACTTGGATTACCAAATGCATGTTACTGAATACGGAAAACATTGGAACTTTTTTTTTACACTAGCATTTGTGAAAATACTATCAAGTTTAATACTCATCGTGTTCAAAGGACATAGTTTTTTAAGTGGTCTTTTATTGGTTGTGGTACATCAGTATTTGTTGTCACATTCTTTAGAATCACTTGTTTTAAGAAATGGTGGAAGGGAAGATTGGTTCAGTGCCAATCGAGAAGGAATTATATCTCTTAGTGGCTTTTTGAGCATTCATCTCTTTGGTATAACAATATCAAATTTGGTCAATCCCATAGGAATAAATAAAAAGCTTCTAATGAAACAAAAATTTAGAGCAATGTTAACATTTTGCATAATATCTGTGTTTCTGCTTTGTATTTTGTACTATTTTGAAGACACTCAGGTTTCAAGACGCTTGGCTAACTTAACTTATGTTATTTGGATAACAGCTATCAGTCTTATTTTACTGGCAATGTTTTTGTTGGTTGAGTTTATGTCATATTGGCTTTTGCCGATAGATTCTAAAGTTAAGTGTGATGTTTATTATTTTCTGACACCAATTGTATTGGAAAGTATTAATTTCAATGGACTAATTTTCTTCTTAGTTTCGAATATTATCACTGGTTTGATCAATATTTATGTAGATCCACTCAGTATGTGTTCACTTGTAAGTATACTAATTCTAATTGTTTACATGATTTTAGATTGTGCTGTGGTATTTTTTTTACATGTATTTAATGTACGTCTGAAATTGTGAGAGTCACAATGTGCAGGCTTCATTAACATCATCATCTAGTGGAACTTGAAAAAATTCAAAATCTTCTTTAATTAAAAATTTACCCTGGCCATTCGAATTTTATTTACTATCAATGTTTAATAAATTACGATTAGATCTAACAACATTTTGGGAAATTCAAACACTTTAATGAAAATGTTGATTAAATCTAACTATTGGGCTGTAAATTTCCAAAACATTTACGTATAACCTGTAACACGGCTTGAACACTTTGTCAGGGCAAGGTATGAGGGTAGTATAGCAACAAGACACTAGTGCTCCCTCTTCTCCTGCCACCCAACTCAAGTGTTCAGTCATGTTGACTTCAAGTGTGTGTGTGTGAGATTTTCACTGGTATATTAAAGTTCAAATTTTCCAAGATCCATTGAACTTAATTTTTAAGGTCAGAGACCAATAATAAAATAAACATAGGTTTAGATTTTCTCTGAACTGTGCTTGAGTAAATATTTAATTTATCTTTTCTGTCAAATAGTCAGATTCAATAGAAAATTTTACGATTAATTTGAAAATTTCTTGTGTCTCAATTTTGAATAAGTAGCTTACAAGTTGTGATAGAAATGGTTATCTTAATTGTTAAATGTGCAGTAAAATTGTTAATCTTTATAATATTAAAAGTTTATAAATAGCCTTAGGTTTAGGTCACAATAAGTACTGTATTTAAAAAAAATCATAATTCTAGACATAATTGTTACATTTTATTTTGTCAAAATATATTCAAATTAGTATGAACTTTCAAATTAATTACATCATCAGCGACTCAGTTGCAATATAAAATAAACTCTATATTATTGAATTTACTCCCATAGAACTCTATTAATACCAATAAAATATGCATGCAACGCAAAATTCATTTATCGTTCATGATTCTGTCTTGCAGTTGCAGCACCTTCTATCACTAACTTATTCCTCAATGCTAAGGGATTGTTCACATGTAATTAATCTTTAATCGTCTTATAGCCAGTCAACTACTTGTGATAATGTAATGCATTTATCTTGTTTTACTCTTATGATGGATAATTTAAAATTTTTTTAAGATAAACTTGACTCACTACACAACACTACTATGAAAAAACTTAGTGTGGCTAGAAGTATTCTTCCTTTAGGTAGAAACAAACGTAAAGTGACTAAGTGAGTGAATCAGTTGAGTAAAAGCCTTATTCCATATTTGTTTGAAAACCAGTTGCTTGAAAATAAACATGCATTTAATTTTTTAAATATTATTAAAAAATATTTTTTATGCTGAATATAAAGCAGTTATCTACCATATTCATGCCCAAAATAATTCCTCAACCAAGTGTATGCTGATAGAATTTGTTCTAACTAGTTCTTTAAACTTAGAAAAACAATTATTGTGTGTGTGATATTATCTTGGACAGGCTTCACTGCACAAACACAATTACTTAAGGACCCAAGATTTTTTTATCTAAGTAAAAAGATTTCATAGGCCCAAGTAAACTAAATAATACCCCCGTCACAGCAGACCTGCGTACTCAGCGAATTTCCAAATCAATAATATATGACAAGTTTTGTCAATATCTGATAAATATGAGAGTTATTTACCTATTCTCCATAAGATTAGCATGGGAATGAGTATTCAGGTTTGCTGCTGTGAGGAGCATTGAAAGTATTTCTAGCATAAAATTTTTTTATTTTGACTATTTATACCAAGTTTCATAAATTATCTGTCCATAAATAAAGGAGTTTGCCTATTCTCAATTCAATACTATAATACGAGCAAGGTTTGTATATATATATATTTGCACACCGATCTCGAAAACGGCTCTAAGGAATTTCTTTAAATTTTGGAAATAACTAATTTCCGAGTAGAAAATAAGTTCTAGATAGGTTTAATGTCCAGGAAAATTCTAGTTTTCTCGTAATATTCAGTCTAAAATCTAAAAATTTAATATCACGCTCATGGAGAATCAAATGTAAACAAAACAAATCCAAAAATCTGTTTTAACCATTTGACAGTTGTGATTGAACAATTTTGGACCTAAATTTTGAGGAAGGGAAGCTGTTATTTCTATTCTATGTGCGGTTTGCCTGTGTTGGAATTTATTGCGCGTATTATAATTATGAATGTCTGCACCGGTTTGAATACAATTTAATTTAAATTTATAAAACCGTATTAAAACCGTTTCCGTGTTTTGATAGAAAACGTATTCGTTGTATTGCTTGAAGCCACTGGTAACAAACCAATTAATTGGTGTAAATTTTAATTTCTCTTTTTTCTTTACAATCCTCATTCCGTTTCTAACAAATCAGTTGATCTCAGGCTAATAATAACTGTACGGATAATTAAACAGTAAATGATCGGCTAAACAATTGAGGTTGGCTAAAAGACCTTAAATGGCGTCATTGTTATGGCAGATGCCACAGCCCAGTGGTAGTGTGATGGTCTCATGAACCGAAGGTCTCGTGTTCCATCCCCGTCAGGGGTAATACTTTTTGTTCAGTGCTATATTAACTATGGTGTATTAAATCGGTTTTATTTAAACCACATAAATGTTTAATTGAGTAATAAATGTGTTTTAATTTTTCTAATTAACTTGTATAGTACATGTCTTATTCTATACTTTATACTTTATACTTTTAACTGAAATGGCGACCTACCCAGGTAGGTATTTTAAGCCAAGTAGGAATGAGAAATGAGTGTAGGATGATATATGAACAAAGCTCGGTCACCAGGTGCTATGATTAACATGGGAAAAGAGTATGCAGGTTAGCTGCCATATGATAAACACATAAACTATGATTTTTAAGCATAAATGGATAGATCTCAACACATTGAAAGTAAATACCAAGTTTAATCCAAAAATATTCAAAATTCGTTTATTAGCAGATTGACAATTTTTTACAATTAATTGTGTTGCAACATCATGATAAAAATAAAAAGAGTCTTCCATAAAAATTAAAATTGACAAAATACAGATGAAATTATAATAAAAACTATAAATACAATAATTATCTTATTCAAAGAACTCACTGACAGAGTAAAAACCCTCTCCACCAAGAAATGCCTTAAATGTTTTTCAAATACTGAGCGGGTTTCAATTTGTTTTAAATATGTGGGGAGTTTATTGAACAATTTTGGACCTAAATTTTGAGGAAGGGAAGCTGTTATTTCTATTCTATGTGCGGTTTGCCTGTGTTGGAATTTATTGCGCGTATTATAATTATGAATGTCTGCACCGGTTTGAATACAATTTAATTTAAATTTATAAAACCGTATAATGTGGAAAATATAGTGCGATGCTAGGGTTAATATATTTAAAGAAGGGAAAATACTCCGACAGGACGTTCGCCTATTTACTCCCGTCATTATTCGGACAGCCTTTTTTTGAATTTTGAATACATGGGAAAACAGCCCGCCAGAAGCGGAGCCCTAGAGTACAATGCCATACGTCAGTCACGACTTTATCAACGATGAGTAAATTAATTTCATCAAAAATAAATGTTGGAATTTTCAAATTTGGGAATTTTCAAATCTACTTAACTGTGACGATAATGTGGAGCAAACATATTGATGTGCTGCTCCCATGTTAAATTTTTATCAAAAATCAACCCGAGGTATTTAGTATCTGATGAGTTTGGAAGCTCAAAATCATTCATTACAATTAACGGTTCATCTAGGTAATTGTTTCGGGTTGAAAAAAACAAACAAGATGATTTATTAGGGTTGACGTGTAAGTTATTTCTATTAAGAAACTGATAAAGGCACGTTAATTTTAAGAATGCATCAACTTCCAGATTTGGCATTAGGTTATTTTTGAATGTTAAAGCTATGTCATCCGCGTACATCATTAGTTTTAGGTTAGGTAATGTTTTATTGATATTATTTGTGTACAATATATACAAAATTGGGCCAAGAATCGAACCTTGGGGTATACAAAAATTTAACTTGGAAGCTTCTGACCTTAGACTATTAATTTCTACTCTTTGACTTCGATTTTTTAGGTATGTTTTTATCCAATCCAACGCTGGCCCACACACACCAAGACCATAGAGTCTATCGATTAGCACTCCATGATCAATGCAGTCAAAAGCTTTTTGTAAATCCAAAAAGACCCCACTGTTTTAAATTTTTTGTCCAACGCAAGAATAATGTCCGTGGCAAAGTTAACTATGGCGTCAATTGTACTTTTTCCCTTAACAAATCCATATTGATCTTTGCAAATAAGTTTGTAGTGGAATAAAAAATCCAATAATCTGCGCAAAAATGTGTTTATATATTTTAGAAAAGGTTGAGACATTAGCATATATAGATACATATATAGATTGATATGTGAAATATTAATGTTTCCATAAGATTAACATTAGAGCCCCAAAATACAACGTACTGTGTTTTAGATTTTTAATATCTTTGAACCCGTTGGAGATAGAGCATAACTTTAAGGAACTTTTTTGTGTGGTTTTTGTAGCTGATTTTAACAGTGAAATTTTTAAATTACATAAGAAAAACGCAAAAAACCTGATTCTTGTGTACAAAATCCCCCCAAACTACCCGTTCCTACTGACCGATATGTCTGGATTAGGAACTCGTCCAAGAAATTGTAGGAATACACGTCTCTACCAAATTTGGTCTTGATCAGACCATTTTTACGAGAGTTATCGTGTTCACAGACACATTGATATATACATGTATATAAATTACTTAACAGTAACAGTAAATTGTTACGACTATTGTTTTTGGCCTCTGTGCACCTAAACTTGAAAAAATAACATGGTCTCAGGCCTAAGTCTTACCATGAGACCTACAGTAATAGCTTCTTCCTTATGGGAAATTCGCTAAAAAACCAAGGCTTAGTCAGGTTAATTGTGTACCTGATTTCATAAAAATTGGACGATCTTGGGGTCTTTACACAGACTTACATCAGTCCGAAAACCAATTAAAATTGCTCTTTTAGCAAATTTCCCATAGGGAAGAAGCTATTACCGTAGGTCTCATGGTAAGACTTAAGCCGGGGACCATGTTATTTTTTCTTCTTTAGGTGCCTAGAGACCAAAAACAATAGTCGTTAAAATTTATATATATATGTCTGTGAACACGATAACTCTTGTAAAAATGGTCCGATCGAGACCAAATTTGGTAGAGACGTGTATTCCTACAAATGCTCGGACGATTTCGTAAACCAGACATATCGGTCAATGGGAACGGTAGTTTGGGGGGGGTTTTGTACCCCAAAATGGGTTTTTTGCGTTTTTCACATGTAATTTTTAAAAGTTTCTAATTTTATATTTCACCATTGGAATCAGCTTAAAAAACTACACAGTTAAGTTCCTTAAAGTTTTTTTCTATCTACAACGGTTACCGAGATATTAAAAAATCTAAACACAGTACGTTGTATTGTGGGGCTCCAATGTTAATCTTATGGAGGATAGGGAAAAACTAATATTTCCCATACTAATCAATATTTTTGGATAAAACTTGATATTTAGCTTCATTTGGTTGAGATCTATTCATTTATGCTTAAAAATCATGGTTTATGTGTTTATCATGGCAGCAAACCTGCATACTCTTTTTCCATGTTAATCATATAGGGAATAGGCAAAGTCCTTTATTTATGGACAGATGTTGATGAAAGTTGGTATAAATGTTAAAAATAAAAATTGTTTATGGTAGAAATGCCTACTTTCAGTGTTCCTCACAGCAGCGAACCTGCACACTCTATCCCATGTTAATCTTATGGAGAATAGGTAAATAATTCTCACGTTTATTGACAGATTTTTATAAAAATTGTCAAATATTATTATTATATTATTGATTTGGAAATTCGCTGAGTACGCAGGTCTGCTGCGACGGGGGATTTTGTGTTTAGGTACCCAGAGGCCAAAAACAATAGTCGTTAAAATTTATATGTATATATGTGTCTGTGAACACGATAACTCTTGTAAAAGTGTTCCTATCGAGACCAAATTTGGTATAGACGTGTAATTCTACATTTGCTCGGACGAGTTCGTAAACTAGACACATCGGTCAATCGGAACGGTTAGTTTGGGGGGGTTTTATACTAAAAAATTCTAAATTTTATCTTTCATCATTAGAATCAGCTTAAAAAACTACACAATTTAGTTCCCTAAAGTTTTTCTCTATCTCCAACGGTTACTGAGATATTAAAAACGTATGTTGTACAGTACGTTGTGTTTTTGGGCTCCAATGTTAATCTTATGGAGGATAAAGAAAAATTAATATTTCACTTATCAATAAATATTTTTGGATTAAACTTTATATTTAGCTTCACGTAGTTGAGATATATCCATTTATGCTTAAAAATCATTGTTTATGTGTTTATCATGGCAGCTAACCTGCATACTCTTTTCCCATGTTAATCATATAGAGAATAAGCAAACTCCTTTATTTATGAACTTGGCATAAATGATCAAAATAAAAATTGTTTATGCTAGAAATGCCTACTTTCAATGTTCCTCACAAACCTGCATACTCTTTCCAATGGTAATCCTATGGAGAATAGGCAAATAACTATCATATTTATCGACAGATATTGATAAAACTTGTAATACGAGTTGTAACTCGTATATCTTTATTATTATTATTATATTATTGATTTGGATATTTGCTGAGTACGCAGGTCTACTGCGACGGGGGTATACATATCATCTCTTTATATTATTCTCATAAAAGTGATGTAGGACTTCAATAATATGTTCAGCGTTTCTGTCAATAAAATTTTTAGAACTTGGGTAACTTTTACCAAATGCTAAAGTGAATGTCTACAGCTTTCATTATTCCAAATATAGCATAGGTCACACAAAGAGGTCAAAAGATCAGTATTTTCTCCAACAAAACATTTGAAAACCACCTTTAGTGTAGATTGACAACAAATAAAATATATGCAATAGAAACTTAAATAATGATTAAGTTAATTGATAATAATATAATAATTATTATATTTTATTATGTTAACAATCAAATTTAAAGTTACGCCAATTTGGTTGGAAATTGGTTCTAGTCATGCTAAAGCAACCTCTGTGTAACTTAAGAACAAACCTCTTCTCAAAAATATTTTTTTTATGGTAAAAGTATTTATATTGTAAAATGATGAGCCTCAATGAACAATTCTGCTTAACATGAGCTAGAAAATAGTTAAATGAGAATTAAGGTGAAAACAGATTATTCACAGTTAAAAGTGTAATAAAATTTATTCTGTCAAATTAGTTTGTAAGGAATGTTTCAAAGTGAATATATTAAAAAGACACGTCATATCTTATTATTAATTTTTACTGCTTTGTAGTTCAAATTAAACCTTTACAATAGTTATATTATTTACACATAGTATCTATCGACTTATGTACTGTGTTTTTAGTAATGGGAATTTTCATGAATTGACGATTAAAAGAATGTCAGAATCCAAAACTTATTACATTAATTAAATTAAATCAATTACAGTTTTGCCTTTTGTAAGATCTAATTGCCCAATACAGTTAGTTTATATGTACTAAGACATTTTTATATGTATTTTTTATTCAAGTGTACTTTTGGATCTTTTAATGTTTGGGTAATGCTACTAGTAACTCATTCTAAAATAATATTTTGCCGGTTGTAGTATCTTAAAGTAAATTAATTTTCAAAACAAAAATGAATATTAATTATTATTATATCATAATTGTTTGTTACTTTTGGATATTTTATCATTCAATCCCATGTACAAGAAGTAAGATTTAATATTTTTCAGATCTTTTCAGATTGTTTTTTTTTTCATTGTGGATAGCCTCTGGATCTTTGAAGGAACAAAATTATGGTTTAAAATTCCTTCTGTGAGATTTTTTTATCTTATAATAGTGGCTGGAATGCAATATTTTATGAGCTTGGCATTAGTTTAAAAATATCAATGTAAACAAATTATGATATATTTTATTAGTTTTGAGTTTTTTTTTATACTTGTGTTATTTCTGAAGATATTCAGGAGTTAATAATAGCTATTTGTATAATTGTTGAATAAAAAATGTTTACACAATGCAGTGGTGGTTTTTAATTATCTAAATCCTAAAATAATAATATTAAAACCGGTTCGCAGTCTACCACTATATTATTCATTGCAAAAGTTGTCCATAAATTATAACCTTTTGCCTATTCCTTCAATTAACACTCTACTATCATAACGTAGTTGCCATCATATGGCAATCAAGTGATTGTGGTGATCATGCTATTAGACTTTAGATTAGGGGAGCGCGCTGGTCTAGGGGTAGAGCGCGGGGCTTTGGTGCCCAAGGTCCCGGGTTCAAATCCCGCCAATCACCAATGGCTTTTCGCTATGTGATAATGCCGCAACCCACACAGGGGTGCGCAAAAAGCCGCTACGGCTGAAGTGCCTTGGGAAAAAATCCGCCCCTTTCAGTAAAAAAAAAAAAAAAATGCTATTAGACAAATATTTACTACTATGTGTTCCTTCTCCCAACGAAAAAAATGTGTTCCAAAACTGCCATTCTGTAAAATTACATCAACCAATCTAATTTCCACTTTTAAAAAATCAAAAAACAGAAGTTATGCATGATCTTTCTTTTGCTTAAAACACAACTCAGATTGTTTATAGTAAAAGCAAGTTTCAGGGAGTATGTTAACAAAATACTCATGTCAATAATGTTAAATAGTTCATGAAAAAATAACATTCTCAATTTACTAAATACAGTAGTAATAATATTATTAATCCTTTTGCTTCCAAACTATCACGGGAATATCATGGTGTCATGGGAGTGTTGATCATATAGAAATGTCATGAATAAAATTTTGTAATAACTACCTGATGTTACTCCTTTAGTGACCTGTATTCTGTGTTAATCTTAACTAGTTTCTTAAAAGCAAACGATCCTTGTGGTGAACAAGTTCCGTCAACTAAATACTTTTATTAACTACGTTAAAAATTATGTTAATATTTTCACTGTTTTGTGTAGATAGCACTTGGCAAACAAAGAATTGATTTTAAGCTGTCAGAATAAAATCAGTCAGGTGCTTACTGGCGATCAGAGAATGCTCACTAGGACAATTTTGTAGTTTTGGGGCTGTCTTATTTCTGGACTGGTTAAGAGGTAGACTGATGTGAAAAATATATACAGTAAAACCTATATAAATTATTTTACCAGAACTTAATAACTATTTTCTTAAAGAACATGAGAGTAACTATTGTACAACTGGCTAACATATACATTAGAAGTATCAATATGCTTTGTAAGCCACCCAATTTCTTGGTACTAAATGATATGTTCACTATCCCTGTCAAAATATTTCCCAATAGAAAGAAAAACAGCCCATTTTTATTCACAGCTTCAAAAATTAATGGAGTAAGAAAGTTATAAAACTTTCCTTTAATAGTTGATGGTAGTATAAAACAAATGACAAATAATTCTAAACACATGTTTACAGCAACATTTGCAGCAGCTATTGTTAAAACCCATGTTATGTAAGTTAAGTTTACCACTCT
Source organism: Nephotettix cincticeps (assembly GCA_023375725.1). Classification (NCBI taxonomy): domain Eukaryota; kingdom Metazoa; phylum Arthropoda; class Insecta; order Hemiptera; family Cicadellidae; genus Nephotettix; species Nephotettix cincticeps. Next base: position 33,168,250 of record CM041786.1, read on the forward strand.
TCTACAAGGTGGATAATATGGACTTGCTATAAAACTAATTGTGTACAAAAATAAACCAATTACTATGACTTTTGCTATAGCTTTTAAATCCCCTTTTACATCTATGGATTTCTTTAGTACAAATTTATTTAAGGAAACACCTATAAGATATAGACTTGTATAACCCAAGGTCGACACTAAACCTTCTCTGTTTGCATCAATGACATTTTCTCTTGGCTTGTTTCCGAGAACATATTCCTCTATTCCGACAGACAACAAACATTGATGAAACAAACATAGGAGGTAACCTGAGAAGTAGAAGCTAGATTTGAAAGTATACAGTATGATAAATGTGAAAAGCCTGACAATGGCTAAAGTGAAAAAGAAATTCCAGTGAACTCCATATTCTAACACGTTTACACCATAGTTAATTTCTTTCAATGTAACACATCTTAACACTCCTAATAAAAACAACACAAAACATCCAACTAAGCATTGACGAAATCCTTGGTTCACTATATTTTCCAGTTTAAGAACAGCAGCATTAGATAAAATAAAAAAACCAACACCATAATCCATGAAAGACATTCCATATTGTTCTGTTTTCGAAAATTTTTTTGGAAATATTCTAAAATCCACAGCTAATATTGAAATCACAGTCATTATGTTTACGAGAGATCGGCAACAAGTCACAAATGATCTTTTTAAATCAGGTACTTGTATTTTCAAGATATCTTGAACTCTGTATGTGCCAAAGTTAGTTTTTATTTCATGAACAAAGTATAACTGTAAAATAATGGTTACGCTAATAACCAACATTATAATAACAATTATTTGTACAGAAGCTGACAATATTGTTGTTGAAAGCACCAACGGAATGATAATAAGTATAAACTCTTTCAAAAAAATCAGACCTTTCCTTCGATTGATCTCACAGCAAACATCCGGCATGCACGTTTCTTCTGAACAGGTATGTGACAAATCAGAACATAATCTCCCAATGAGAATCACCACTAATGTACACAAATGTGTGAACAGTGTAAGACAGATAAGGTCACTTATCTGAAAATCTAACTCCTCACTTGTCTGTAGGAATGATTTATGTGTCTCAAATGTCCCATTCGTATAATTCATCATTTGGTTATACTGTACTTGTAGTATTCACACTGAACTGAGTTTTCAAGCAGCAAGCAGTCTAAATCTACCTTATCATTTTACTATTTACAGTGTCATTACCTACCAACATATTTATTCAGTTGGTGATCACACTCTCTAATCAGATGAATGAGTTCTAGTATGGAGACATTTTAATATTAATTTAGTAGTCTTACCTAGTAATTTGGTCATTGATAATACAACTATATTCTTGCTGATGAAAATAAGCAAATTAAACTGTTTTTAATTATCATAAAAATTACCTTAAATGGAGTGTTATCTTTGTCACATTGACCAATTTACAAGCCATCAATTTCAATAGCCTACCTATGGGTCTTTTTCAACCCAAAACTTAGTTTCTGATAGCAAACAAGCTTGGCCCAAGGTTTATTTAGAAAATATCCACTATTAGCCTGCCAGAATTGAATTTTTTTTTAATTTAAAGGTCTAAAGAATTATAATCCAAAAAATATAACGACACGTACTGTAGTACTTTTCAAACAGTATAAATATAATTATTAATTATAGATAAACAATTTTTAAACAAAGTAAAATGTTGGTTTAAACTTAATTTTTTATTCTTAACTCATTCATGAGACACCTAACCAGTATAAACAAAAGGTGTTTAAGGTGTAAATGAATGAATGGTGAGGATGATGCAAGATGAATAAATACTCCCGCCGCAGCAGACCTGCGTACTCAGCCAATTTCCAAATCAATAACATATTAATAATAATATACAACAAGTTTTATCATTATCTGTCAATAAATATTATTATGAGTATTATTTGCCTACTCTCCGTAAGATTAAGATGGGAAAGAGCATGCAGGTTTGCTGCTGTGAGTAACGCTGAAAGTAGGTGTTTCTAGTGTAAAAAATTTATATTTTGGCCATTTATATCAAGTTTCATCAACATATATGTATGTAAATAAAGGAAACTCCTTTATTTAGAGTTTAGGTAAACTACCTAAACTCTAAATGATTAACATGGGAAAAGAGTATGCAGGTTAGCTGCTCTGATAAACACATATACTATGATTTTTAAGCATAAATGTATGGATCTCAACCACATGAAGCTAAATAACAAGTTTCATCCAAAAATAATAAGTAATAATAATAATAATAAATTACATAATAAGTGAAACATTAATTTTTCCTTATCCTCAATATGATTAACATTGGAGCCCCAAAATACAACGTACTGTGTTTAGATTTTTAATATCTTGGTAACCGTTGGAGATAGATAAAATCTTCAAGGAACTAAATTGTGTAGTTTTTTAAGGTGATTCTAATAATGAAAGATAAAATTTGAAATTTTTTAAAAATACATGGAAAAACGCAAAACCCCTATTTTTGGGGTACAAAACCCCCCTAAACTACCCGTTCCGATTGCCCGATATGTCTGGTTTACAAATCTCGTCCAAGCAAATGCAGGAATACACGTCTCTACCAAATTTGGTCTAGTATCGGACCATTTTTACAAGAGTTATCGTGTTCACAGACGCATATACACAGGATGTTTATTAAAGTCGGGTACAAACTTCGAGGGGTGATAGTACTCATCAAAATAAACAAAAAATCAACCATAACCATTTGTTGAAAAATCCTTTGCTTAGGTACTAGCCGCCATTTTGTATTTTTTACAGAAAACGTTATGTATCAAGAACTAATTAAGATACAGAAACCAAACTTTCCACACATATTTATTGGTCAAAGAGAAAAATGTTTTCAAAGTATCATATAATTTTCTTTTATATTTTCAAAATGGCGGTGGTTAAAAATATTTTAATTAAAATAACAAAAACCCATTAACTTTATAAAATTTTTACAAGACACAAAAAAGATTGCAATTACAATTTCAAATCGAACGGTATTTTGGTGAACGAAATCCGTCCACGGATAACCGAAAAAATGAAGGTTTATTGTTACATTACAGGGCCCACGCGCCACCGCGGCGCGGCCGTGACGATGAAGCCGCGTTAAGCTAGCTGAACTCCGCGGTGGCGCACGGGCCCTGTATTCTAACATTAAAAGTGCTTTTTCTCGGTTATCCGTGGACGTATTTCGTTCACCAAAGTACCGTTCGATTTAAAATTAAAAATCCAACCTTTTTTGTATCTTGTAAAAATTTTATAAAGTTAATGGGTTTTTTGTTATTCTAATTAAAATATTTTTAATCGCCACCATTTTAAAAATATAAAAGCAAATTAAATGATACTATGAAAATATTTGTCCCTTTGGCCAATAAATATGTGTGCAAAGTTTGGTTTCTGTATCTTAAAAAGTTCTTGATATATAACGTTTTTTGTTCAAAACACAAAATGGCGGCTAGCGCCTAAACGAAGGATTTTTTGACAAATGGTTGTAGGTGATTTTTTGTTTATTTTCATGAGTACTATCACCCCTCGAAGTTTGTCCCCGACTTTAATGAACACCCTGTATGTATATATATATATATATATATATATACACATATATATATATACACATATATATATATACACATATATATATATATAAATTTTAACGACTATTGTTTTTGGTCTCTAGGCATCTAAAGAAGAAAAAATAACATGGTCCCTGGCAGGTCTTAACATGAGACCTACGGTAACAGCTTCTTCCCTATGGGAGATTCGCTAATATGATTTTGATGCTAAAAGTATAAGACTTTTAGAAGCTGTGGTGGGATAAAACTATAGAATACTTTCAAAGAAAGGGTTTTCTGCAGTAATGAAAATATGAATCTCTCTCTTCCTCACAAGTTTCGGTTTATTATTTCAATTTAATAATCAAAAGGTTTTAATCTTGTACAAGCAATGTTTTTTGCACTTTTTACAAAAAACAACCACATTTTTTTATATTACAGTATAATAAAATCCACAGGAAATAAAATCAATAGGTGCAGAGCCTGTAAAAAAACAAATATAAGGCATATGATGAGGATCTACAAATGAGGAAATCTACCATACTATATAATAGATGATCGAGTTTTGACACCCTTTAGAAAAAATTCTGCTGTATGACAGGGTGAAGGACTACCCTATCCTCTTCAGCTTAGCTAAAGCAGAAGCTCTCCAAAAAGTGACAAAATAGATAAAGAGATCTCAATTGGCTCTAGAATCAAAGGACTGTACTAGTATTTATTGATAATGTAGTAATTGTTGCTGAAAATATAGCAGACATATTGTACTTCATTTTACAAAATTATTTATGGATGTAAAAAATATTGGGCCTTAAATCTAAATATATAAAATAAAGTCGTGTTAGTTACACACATTATAACTCGAGAACGGCTGGACCGATTTTAAAGATCTTTTGATTTTTTGGATTCGTCTCTGCTCCGGTCATGCTTTTAGGCATATTCAGTTTCCATCAATTCAATTAGTTTCCATTTTATAGCGCTTCAAATTTCTAATGTTACCCTTATGGAGAGTAAGTTTGTTTACAAATTGTCCACAATCAAAACATTTGATTTCTTAAACCAAACTAGCTGTTTGTTTACTGTCCGTTATGAATATGTTTTACTATCTAATTCCATCTGAATCATTCATTAATGTAAAACTAAGAAGTAAATATGTGCTATACAAAATGAACAGCATTATTTGCCACGATTATAGGTTACGGCTTTTGGGAATTATGTACTGTATTTAATTTTTTTTATTTTCTGTATGATTAAAATTCACGTGCTTATATGTTTGCCAAATAAAATAATTACAATGTTTATATATATTAGGTTTATTATAATAATCAGCTGTTGAATATTTAAACATTCCACAACGAAGCCGCAATGCATATTTATGACTTATTATTACTTAAACTTTTTTTTTGCTTAGTAAGTAAAAACTATCATTTTAATATAAAAAGTATTCTATATTATAAAAGATATAAATAGTTTATTTTAGTTAACAAATTTAGACAAAAAATTTTGAGTATTTACAATTAATAAAAAAATGCAATAGTATTTTGTTTACCAAAATTGTCTACAAATTTTAAAAAAATGTAATAATATTTCCATTGAATCACTTAAAAAATAACAAGAATTTTAAATTTTCTGTCTAGTAGAAATATATAATTCAATAGTTATTTGCTAATTTAATGTAGTGGTTAATTTATTTTAATTTTTTGGAAAATTGTTTTACTTACGTTTAATTATATTTAGAAAATCATTTTATTTTTTTATCATAGAACATATTTTATTTAACAAATGAGAAAAGCATTTATTTATGACTTTGAGAAAGATGTATATGTAAAAATATATTTATGTTAAATTTATGTGCTTACAAATAATCTTTGTAATATGGAGAATAATTATTATGTTTATGATATTTTTACTGCATTATTGTTTATATATATTTAAATTCGCAAGCAGCCGCTAACTTCAGAACATGGCCAATCTTAAAGTTAACATGTATTTTTTATTAGGCGTTACGAAGTTCGCCGGGTCAGCTAGTTAAATAATAAAACCAAAGAGATGCATTTTAAAAGAAATGAGGTAAACTTAGACCAATACTCTCTCTAAATAGAAGCCCATGTACTCGGAAAAGTAGACTCTTTAAGTATTTATTTGTTTTACAGCATAGCTAAATTTTAACATTCGTACAACAGTGCAAGGCACCCCAAGGTATTTAAAAATACGATAAAAAAGATTGAAAAATAACAATAAACTGTCACCTTAATCTCATTACATAACGAGATGAATAGGTATAATAATAATTAAGTGAAAATGTGCATATTAATAAATTATACAGATAACATATACTTAGCGGTGTGAAATATTTTTATAGAAAATTATAATAATACTGTGTAATAAAAATAATAACAGAACAATAACAGAAGATAAGTATAATATTATAATCTGGAGAATTCCTATAAAACAATATAAGATACAACAATCACATATAACAAATCGACTGAAGGAGGCTCTGCAGAAAGTTTCGTAAAGAGGAGATACTTGAGTTGAAAAAGAAGTCCAGGTCTTCAGAAACAAGAGTTGCCATGTCTCCGGATTATCAAGAAAGAACGGTTCTTCGCATAGTTGGTAGGCACGTATGATGAGGTTTCTGGACCCTGTATCAGATTATAGTGTAGATCTTAATTTAAATAACCAGCTAAAAAGAAAAATCAGACATTTTCCTAAAATTATACATATTATGACGTACACTTTATGTACCCCATTCTGGTGGCACATTCATAGATGAACATAATGATAGTAAAGATAGTAGATAGATAGATAATGTATAGTAAAGTAAACTTTACTATCCGTTCCTCTCTGGTACAACCCCCACCCCCAAGTGTAGCTATTGTATGTAGTCTGATTACTTTGCCCAACGAACTCGTTAAAGATATTACCATAGATGAACGGATAGTAAAGATTATAATCCGTTCCTCTCTGATATTACAGAAAGGAACAACTCCACCGAATCTTATAAAAACCAGACAATAATTGCGTCTGTATAATTATATCCTCTATTTTTTTACTATACTTTCAATTTAAGAACCATAAACTAACCTATAATCAAAAAACATTTCTTTGATATAGTAGTAAACATGTAGTGTCCGTCGTTTGGAAATTCTCTGGTTGGTCGAATTAGAACTAGGAACCGGTATGGTTTGTACTCTATGTAAGTCTATGATCTTTAGGCGCGAATAGACATAACCTAAATAATTGTTTTTAGTTCAACTGACATAACAATCGAGTACATAATCACTGTCAATTCGATGGCTTTGGATATTAATTTTTGTTATAGATTACCGAAAGACTTTTAAATTGTCAATTCAGTGTAGTGTTTTGTATCGTTTTGGAGTGTTTTCCCTAGAAAATAAGGAATATTATAATAAAAAAAGAGCCTTCGTAATACATCGCGCTGCATTAGACAAAAATTTTATTTACAATCTCAGTATTAAACTTGGACTATACTTTGCTATGGAGATATTTACGCATTGAAAGTTATGAACACTTTCAATGAATAGGAAAAATTGTAAGTTACTCTTTAATTTTTGTCTTGTTAGTGTTAGTTGTTTGTTTGGTGTGTAAAAATTATGTTTCAAACATTAAGGGCTTTTAAATGTAAAAAATCAATTTTTTTTATTTTCAGCGAAAACACCAAAGGTAGTATGTAAAGATAAATTTGACCATCAACATTGAAAACCAGCTTAAAACTAAACAAATTAGTGTTTTGAATTATTTGTCTACAACTAACGATTTGACACAAAAGTTAAATTTACTGTCCATGATAAACGCATTACGTTGTCTGAGAGCGCCCAATATTATTTTAAGGAGAATATTAAAAAATCAATTTCTTTCTTATTTCCCAATCATTTTCTATGAAACTTGGTATGCATTGTAAGATCACGTCACCCAACAAACCCCACTCAAAAAAAAGGTATTACTGGTGGGCGGGTTGTCCCCCCCCATAAAATTATAACTATTAATTTGACTTATTATACGTTATTTAACTATTTTTTTGTGTTTCTCTTGTTATTTTAAAAAATTGGATCATTATTTTTTAAATAGTATATTATTAAATTATATCAATTTTCATAACTAAAACTTATGAACTTAACTTAATTATGAAGGATTGTTGTTTTTAAATTTACTAAAGGAAAAAGTATATGTTTCAGTAAACTCATACCGTTTATTTAGTATATATTCAATAAATAATCTGCGTTAAGCTTTTGTACATTTCTTTGTTTTCTCTCTCTCTCTACCTTTCTCCATCATCATTATTCGGTTGTATTGTCTCTAGTCAATTTAGTTTGTTCAGTTTAGTTTTAGTTCAATTTATTAGTAAAACCTCTTTTGACAAGTTCATAATATGATATGTTCAAGCTACTTAGTATCATAGTTATTTAAGGAGTTTTGTGTATTTCATTTTCATGAATTCTTGATTTAAAAATTATCATTTTCAATAATCTTAAACATAGCATCCAAACAATTTAAAAAGGTTTTGATAAATAGGAGTATTATTATTATATGCCTCTATCTAGTGTAACTCCCTTATTATAGGTAGACCTGAAGCAAATGTAGGCCTACTGTTCATAGAACATGAAAACTTGTCTTTATCTCAAAAGATTGTGTATTAGATGCTAAGTTATTTCTTCCAGCATCTTTAAAATGAAGTTAAGACAAGACACTAAAATACTATTTTTGTTTTATGTTCTAGGTGTTTTAGTGTTGATGTCTATTTCTCAAAAATGAATCTTGACCTGAGAAAACAACCCCCATCGAGAGGTTCTTTGAAAAGAAAATCATTAACTGACAAAAATCAAACAATGGTCACTCGGAAACGTAAATCAATACTTCTGCAGCATTCAATGTCACTAAATATTCCCATTGATGAAATGAGCGATTATAGTGGGTTGAACTGCTTCTTAAATTTGTCTGACCGAGAATTTAGTCTAACATACTTAACAGAAAATGACACCCTAAATCCTGAGTCATTGGAAATTTTGGAAGGTAATTATTAAATGCCATTGCCACTAATTCTGACATTAACACTAATCAATAGATAAAACACTAATAATAAGAACAGACGATAATTGTCAAAATTGCCTCAAATTGTAGGGTAGATCTATTCTCATTGTGGATTTTTCTTACCATAAGTTTTTATTTCAGATTAGACAAGTACTACTTCAAGTATCAACTATTCCCCATTTTATTTTTAATCTTCATAAATGACATTTTTGTTTTATCAATAAATACTGTAAATAGTATCGAATAGTATTTTTTTTTGTAAAGGTTCTATTGAAATGGAATAATTTTTTTGATAATTTTAAATGTTCAATTGTATACACAAGTCAGAGTGTTTTAAACTTCAAGGCAACTTTAATCAATTTTCTATCCAATATTTTTATTGACATGGAAAATGTTTAACTCTGAGGGGGTTTAGCAATTTTTAAGACAACAATTTGAAACATAAAAACAGCTGTTTGGATGACCTGAAAACATTCCCTCTAGACATATCCATGATCCAACCTATTTCCCACAGGGAAGTAAATACAAACACTTTTTTCTCATTGTGTTGTCTTATTATTATTGTTTGTAGAGCCAATTTAATTTGAAGTTACATGTCAACAAATATTATTCTGGTATACATGCAATTATTTAGGGCCTACAATGTTAAGAACTATGAAAATTGAATCAACCACAAAATGGGTCATGAAACGTTGGAGTCCAAATAGGTTACTAAGGATCTAATAATAATATTATTTATTATGTAAAATTTACCTTTTAGGAACATATTTGATAAATATTCAAAACTGCTGATTGAAGAACAAGTATTTTTTTTAGTAAGATCAATGGCATTAAACTTTATATTTTCTCCCTGGTAATGTCTCTCTCTTGAAATATGTCTCAGTTGTTTGGAATCTGTATTACACTTACCTCTGGTCTAATTCAGAATTTTAAAAACAAATTTGTAATCTTTCTAAATATCAAAGGTTTGGACACAAACAGTGGATCAATGTAATGGATTGCCGTTACCAACTGGTTACAGACCACAACTCTGTTATCAAAGCACAGTTAAGTATACGAGGGCTGTTTTTTTTCAACCTCCGATCGTACAATTAAACAAGTAAGAGGTAGAGAGAGGCCCCGGATCTGCACGTCGTGGGATTGCACAGTTCCCCTACCACAGCCTCTGCTGGTTTTAGCTCCAGTGAGTTAGTCGTAGCCGAGCTAAATCTGTGTGAACACGATAGTTAACACTCGATGCTTCCGCCAAATCTGATTTACGAAATGTATTCCATTTTCTGGAAGCATAAATATGAAGTGCTGCGGAAATCCATCATAGAATAAGCAACATGTATGGTAACAACGTTTTGAGTGATGGTAGTGTTCCGGAATGGTGTCGAAAATTTAAAGTAACACGAACAGACGTCCATGACGAAGGTTGACAAGGTCCCAACCACTCTGTCGCCACTCCTCGATCTCGTTGAGCCTGTTGATTAGGCGGTGAGATGCAAACGAAGGTTTGCAATTAGCAAACTGTCTGATGAATTTCCAGATATTTCAAGGTCTACTTTGTACACAACTATGACTCAAGACCTAGACTAACACACAAGACAAACACATGTCCCTGGACCTTGGCGACACAAGCGCCGCAAACAAAAAAGCTGTGGCTAAAAGCTGAAACAGATGAATTGTGTCTATCTGTAATCAGTCCCACATGACTGCCAATTCTCAACAAATAACTAAGAAATAAAGAAAATGAAGTATCTGTAAATAGAAATAATTTGAACCTGTAACAATATTCTCATGTTATGGCGACCCGTAGCTGGTAGATTACTGTTGCTTAGTATTTTTTGCAAGATTTTTTCATTGCTTTAAATATTTTTGCAGCTTAATACTGGTTTAGGCCGAATTATGTACTAATTTTGCAAATTTTTAGGTTCTAGCTCGCCTGATTAGATTAGATTATTGAAATGGCGACCATACACAAGGTAGGTATTTTAAGCCAAGTATGAATGAGGATTTAGTGTAAGATAATAGTGGCGGTCTTGTAGTCTTGTTTCTGACTAAGGCTGACCTGTTCCTTGGACAGGACTGTTAATTAATAGCCCAACAGCTGATGGCAATTAATGGACCTACAGTTTAACGTGGAATCCGAACCACGGCCTCTGAGTTAATTGGTCTAGTTATGAGAGTTAGTCTTCGCGGATTAATGTAGCATTCAACTGTGCGGACTTTAATCCACACTAGAGAACACTACACCCGCCGACATCGCTCACAACTATCCACAATTCGTGACCTCCAAGTAGCTGAATTACAGGACGTCGCCACCATCCCAGTCTGAGGATGGGATCATACTCCAGATCCTGAAATCAAAATTGACATCATAGAACTTTATTTTTATTTATCGTTAGGGAACATGAGGAAGTGTCAATTTATATATATTTATAAGTACCATTTTTATAGTAAAAAATAGTTCTGGTCTAACTCATTAGAATTCAATAGTTTTCTAAGCAAAAATTGCTTCAAGGGCAATTTGACACTTTGTCAAATGAAACCTTTAAAGAAACCATGATCTTCATTAACAATTAACTAACATTCAAATGTTACTAAGAACACTGACAACTCCAGATCTTCATTCAGAATTTCATTAAAATAAAAAGATGGTTGGTTAAAGTTTTTGAATACTTTGAATAATCCTTTTTTAGGTCTGATTCGCAGTATTTAATTCTACAAAAAATACCTTTTTTATGTGTAATACAACTGAAAGTTGCGGCAATGCCCTTCGGTACTATAACAAAGTTAAAAATCTTGGTGTGACTTTCAATTCAACACTTACATGGGATGAAGCAGTTACTGACATACGCAAAAAGGTTTTCGCCTCCATACACTCACTGAAGAAATTATAGAACTTTCTGCCACAACATATTAAACTGCACTAGATCAAATTACTTGTACTACCTCACTTTAGTTACTGCAACTCAGTGATCAATGACATGACTGTGGCTCAGGCGGGTATGCTCCAGCGATCTCAAAACTATTGTTTAAGATTTGTATCATGCCATACTTCCTTGATGCTAATACAGTGCAACTCGGTTATTGTGGCCTCGGCCATAACATCAACTCGGATATAATGTCATTTATTTTTAGGTCCCGCCAAACTATATGTATTTACATAGGAAAAAACCTCGGATATATCGTCAGTAAATTCTCAAACCTCGTATATAACATCAAGAAAATCGGGCCGAGATGAAGGGAACATAATAGCTAAATAGAGAAAGTTCGGTCGGTGGTGCAACGTGAGGGCTACGGCTATTGTTTAGCTACATTCTATTTTTAGAAATGGCATTTTATTGCGGTCTTACCGCTAACCACCCCAACCCTCTCCCCTACCCTATATCAGCTGTCGCCGGTCATCAAGGTCAGTGTCAGTGACTCACGTCGCATCAAAGCACTGTGATGCCGTTCGTACGTACCTACAGTTTGTGTAGATATCGTTAGTTCAGTGTATGTCTTTTACAGTTTGTTTTTTGTTATTTTAATTTACAAATACAGTATTGAAAAATAATGGCAAGTGTTAAGCGAAAGGTTTTGCTGAAGAAAAGGTGTGAGTTATAAGAGCGTGTGAGGAGGGACGTAAGATAGCAGACGTGTGTTCGGGCTTGTTTTTTAAAATCGAACCAACATTTGAATTCACCAAGCCGAACTTCATTGCAATATTTTCAAATTCGATTTTTTATATAGTAGAGTAGTCAGTCAGTCATAAACATAAAATTACGGTGTATTTCAAATTACCTTCATTAAATGTCGTAATTTCATGTAAAAAAAGTGTTTCCCTATTTTTCCTCAGTTTTAAATTAAAATTATGTAACCTCTTTTATAGCGTCACTCGGATATAGCGTCATTAATTGTGTGGTCTCTTCAATGACGTTTTGTGGTGTTTTGTGGATTTGACCATATACAAATCTTAAACAATAGTTTTGAGATCGCTGGAGCATACCCGCCTGAGTCACAGTCATGTCATTGATCACTGAGTTGCAGTAACTAAAGTGAGGTAGTACAAGTGATTTGATCAAGTGCAGTTTAATATGTTGTGGCAGAAAGTTCTGTAATTTCTTCAGTGAGTGTATCGAGGCGAAAACCTTTTTGCGTATGTCAGTAACTGCCTCATCCCATGTGAGTGTTGAATTGAAAGTCACACCAAGATTTTTAACTTTGTTATAGTACGGAAGAGCATTGCCACAAACAGTAATTGAATTGATATTGTCAAAGTCAATTGAGTTGCGAAGTCGAGCATGACAAGTCACCATTGGTTTAGTCTTGTCATGGTTTAGTCTCAGTCCATGTTTTTCAGTCCAGGCAACAATGTGATTTATGTCTTCGTTGATATTTCTGACACAGTCATTTACGTTGCCTGCAGTAAAATGGTGATAGATTTGCAAGTCATCAGCATACATATGGTGCTTACAGTGAACTAGAGTTGAGTTTATGTCATTTGCGTACAGAACAAAGAGCAGAGGTCCAAGGATTGATCCTTGAGGCACACCGCAAGTAACAGTCTCCCAGTCTGATCTCATGTCACCGACCTCCACACGTTGCCGCCTATCTGATAGATATGATCTCAGCCATATGAGTGCATTCAGGGAAAACCCTATGGCCCTTAATTTCTGAACTAATATCTCATGAATGACGCTGTCAAATGCTTTGGAAAAATCAAATAAGGTAAGAATCGTTCCCTGTCGACGATCCATGGATAGTCTTATGTCTTCAGTCACTCGGAGGAGTGCTGTTTCTGTACTGTGCGATGTTCTAAAACCGGATTGATAGTCAGACAAAATGTTGTTGTTAGTAATGTATTCAGTGATTTGACAGTGAACGATTCTTTCTAGGCCTTTAGATAGAGTGGGCAAAATACTTATCGGCCTAAAATCACGACATGTTGTCGGGGCTGAGACCTTGTTTAAGGGGCGGATAATGGCAGACTTCCACTGAGAAGGAAAATAACACAGTCTTAAAGATGCATTATAAATGTACGTAACAGTAGGGAGGATAGCAAAGAGTATTTGTTTGATGAGGCGAATAGATATTCCATCAGAACCGACAGCATTGCTTCGAATTTTACGGATAGCGCACAGAACGTCAGATTGTATAACAGGTTTGAAGTGAAACTCAGGGTATCCCAGATCAGGGAATGGGGAGTTTAATAAATAATTTAAGTAGCTATCAACCTGATGCTGGTTGATATTTTGACTGCAGGAAGAGAAGTAAACGTTTAATTCATTTAACGGAATATCCACTTTTTGATGATCAGATTGTTTCCCAAGCCCAAGACTTTTAACTTTACGCCATAGAATTTTTGAAGATTGTTTCTGATTTTCAAAAAGATTGCCTATGTATCTTAGCTTAGAATTTCGCAAGAGTTGTTTCACTCGATTCCGAAGATAACGATATTGCTGTTTCAACTCAGGGTTTAGCGATCGCTTTGCTCTTCTGAATAAGCAATCACGCATTGCCATCAAATTTTTTATTTCAGGCGTTATCCACGGAACAGGTTTTCGTTTTGTCAAGCGTTTGGTTACTATAGGGGCATGCTTGTCAAATAGACTTAGAATGGTAGAATTAAGCGTATGAACCATTTCATCGACAGAATTTAAATTTTCAATAACGTGCCAAGACGTAAGCTGAAGATCTTGCATAAATAGAATCTCATTCATGTTTTTGAAATCCCGATATTTTATATATTTAGTCTTGGGCTTGGGAGATTTGATCGAGTAGACACAGTAGATGAGGTCGTGCTTGGATATTGCGGGAACTGGAAGCTGCCCATGGTGGATGATATCATGAGGGTTGGACACTACAAGCAAGTCAATCAAGGTGCCAGAGTTAGCAGCATTATGTGTGGGACCAAGTGGAAGTACTGTCAGGTTACAAGAGTCAAACATGGTAGTCAACTGTCTGTATTCGTAATTTTGAGTGGTTGAGAGTAAGTCAGTATTGAAGTCACCCATGATCAAGACATGACTGTACCTAAACATTTCATTGAGTAATGAATTTTCGAAATGGAGCAGATGCCCCGATCTCGGTGGACGGTAGCACACTCCTAGTAGCAGTGCATCGGCTCCGGGTAAACTGATTTCAATAAAAATGAATTCTGGCTCAGCCGAGTACTCAGAGGATGAAAAACAAAGCGTTTTGAACTTCAGATCCTCCCTTATATACACCGCAACGCCACCGCCCCGTCTACCAACCCTGTCATTCCGTTGCAGCACATATCCAGGGAGGGACACCTCACTAGAGTGAACGCTCGGCTTAAGCCAGGACTCTGAAATCCCAATTATATCTAAATTTCGAGAATAAAAAATTTCCCTAACCTCATCGATATGAGCAGGCAAGGACTGGGCGTTGATGTGCGCCGCCTTTAGTTGTTTGGGATAGGGAGACATAGAACGCGAGAGGCAATCAGCTGTGGACAAGGGCGAGGGGTGAGAGGGGGACGGGGGAGTGATAAGGAGATTGTCGTGGCGAGCACCGAGCTGCTGTGGACTCGCTATCCTGGGTCCACAGGTCGCGGCGTCACGACGGGCGAGCAACGGGCGACTACATACACTGCGGCGGCTGATACGTTTACACACACAGTTTAATTGTTTAATTTAAAGAAATTCCTCGGTGCCGTTTTTGAGATCCGTGTGCAAATATATATACAAACCTTGCTCGTATTATAGTATTGGATTGGAGCCCCTCAATACAACATACTGTGTTTAGATTTTTTAATATCTCGGTAACCGTTGGAGATAAAGAAAAACTTTAAGGACTTAATTGTGTAGTTTTTTAAGCTGATTCCAATGGTGAAATATAAAATTATAAATTTTTAAAAATTACATGTGAAAACGCAAAAAAACCCCATTTTGGGTTACAAAACCCCCCCAAACTACCCGTTCCTATTGACCGATATGTCTGGTTTACGAACTTGTCCGAGCATTTATAGGAATACACGTCTTTATCAAATTTGGTCTCGATCGGACCATTTTTACGAGAGTTATCGTGTTCACAGACACACACACATATATATATATATATATATATATATTTTAACGACTATTGTTTTTGGAGTCTGGGCACCTAAAGAAGAAAAAATAACATGGTCCCGGGCTGAAGTCTCGCCATGAGACCTACGGTAATAGCTTCTTCCCTATGGGAAATTCGCTAAAATATACATTTAAAGTTTATTGACCATTTAAACAAAAAAAACCATTGCTACAAAAATAGTTTAATGTAGCCATATCTGATATCAGCTGGTTAGAAATGCACAATAGCAGTATAGATCTCTTTAGCGAATTTCCCATAGGGAAGAAGCTATTACCGTAGGTCTCATGGTAAGACTTAAGCCCGAGACCATGTTATTTTTTCTTCTTTAGGTGCCCAGAGACCAAAAACAATAGTCGTTAAAATTTTAATATATATATATATATATATATATTTGTTACTAATGTAAAAAACATTTAAAAACACAGTACCCTTTTTTTTTATTGAAATTTATTAAACTGACATGTTTCGTACCCTAAGGACATTTTCATAAGTTCACTTAACCTATATTAAAATTATTGTTAAATGTAAATAAATGTTTGATATCTTTATCAGCAGCTGATTTTCATGTAGTCCTGGGGTGTAGTTGTATAATTTTTTCTAATATAATATTTTTTGTGTGTGTTTGCATTTTATTAATTAACCTGTTGGGTTGTGTCTTGTAGTTTTAGCGAATTTCCCATAGGGAAGAAGCTATTACCGTAGGTCTCATGGTAAGACTTAAGCCCGAGACCATGTTATTTTTTCTTCTTTAGGTGCCCAGAGACCAAAAACAATAGTCGTTAAAATTTTTATATATATATATATATATATATGTATATATATATATATATATATATGTGTCTGTTAGCACGATAACTCTCGTAAAAATGGCCCGATCGAGACCAAATTTGGTAGAGAGGTGTATTCCTACAACTGCTCGGACGAGTTCGTAAACCAGACATATCGGTCAATGGGAACGGGTACTTTGGGGGGGTTTTGTACCCCAAAATGGGGTTTTTTTGCGTTTTTCACATGTAATTTTTAAAAATTTCAAATTTTATATTTCACCATTGGAATCAGCTTAAAAAACTACACAATTAAGTTCCTTAAAGTTTTTCTCTATCTTAAATGGTTACCGAGATATAAAAAAATCTAAACACAGTACGTTGTATTTTAAGGCTCCAATGTTAATCTTATGGAGGATTAGGAAAAATTAATTTTTCACTTATTATCTAATATTTTTTGATGAAACTTGATATTTAGCTTCATGTGGTTGATATCCATACATTTGTGCTAAAAAATCATAGTTTATGTGTTTATCATGGCAGCAAACCTGCATACTCTTTTCCCATGTTAATCATATGGAGATTAGGCAAAACTCCTTTATTTACGGACAGATGTTGATAAAAGTTGGTATAAATGTTAAAAATAAAATTTTTGATGGTATACTTTCAGTGTTCCTCACAGCAGCAAACCTACTCACTCTTTCCCATTTTAATCTTATGGAGAATAGGCAAATAATTCCCATGTTTATCGACAGATTTTGACCAAACTTGTCATATATTATAATTATTATATTATTGATTTGGAAATTCGCTGAGTACGCAGGTCTGCTGCGACGGGGGTATATATATGTATATATGTATATATATATATATGTGTCTGTTAGCACGATAACTCACGTAAAAATGGTCCGATCAAGACCAAATTTGGTAGAGACGTGTATTCCTACAAATGCTCGGACGAGTTCGTAAACCAGACATATCGATCAATGGGAACGGGTAGTTTGGGGGGGTTTTGTACCCCAAAATGGGTTTTTTGCGTTTTTCACATGTAGTTTTTAAATATTTCTAATTTTATATTTCACCATTGGATTCAGCTTAAAAAACTACACAATTAAGTTCCTTAAAGTTTTTCTCTATCTCTAACGGTTACCGAGATATTAAAAAATCTAAACACAGTACGTTGTATTGTGGGGCTCCAATGTTATTCTTATGGAGGATAGGGAAAAATTAATATTTCCCATATTAATCTATATTTTTGGATAAAACTTGATATTTAGCTTCATGTGGTTGAGATCTATCCATTTATACTTAAAAATCATAGTTTATGTGTTTATCATGGCAGCAAAACTGCATACTCTTTTCCCATGTTAATCATATAGGGAATAGGCAAACTCCTTTATTTATGGACAGATGTTGATGAAAGTTGGTATAAATGTTAAAAATAAAATTTTTTTATGGTATAAATGCCTACTTTCTGTTATCCTCACAGCAGCAAACCTGCACACTCTTTCCCATGTTAATCTTATGGAGAATAGGCAAATGATTCTCATGTTTATGGATAGATTTTAATAAATCTTGTTATATATTATTATTATTATATTATTGATTTGGAAATTCGCTGAGTACGCAGGTCTGCTGCGATGGGGGTATTTGAAAATGTGTAATTCTTCTTTTACGTCTAATTTCGTGCTCTTTGTTCCAAATTCAATTATATCAAGGTCATCTTGTAAACTTTTAAAATTGTGATGGTTCTTTATCATATGTTCGGCTACATTTGATTTCATGCTTGTGTAGTTTTTTGAATTAAAAGCTTGTACATGTTCTTTGTATCTGGTTGTGAATGTTCGGCCAGTTTGTCCAATATATATATGTGTGTCTGTGAACACGATAACTCCCGTAAAAATGGTCCGATCGAGACCAAATTTGGTAGAGACGTGTATTCCTACAAATGCTTGGACGAGTTCGTAAAACAGACATATCGGTCAATGGAAACAGGTAGTTTGGGGGGTTTTGTACCACAAAATGGGGGTTTTTGCGTTATTCACATGTAATTTTTAAAAATTTCTAATTTTATATTTCACCATTGGAATCAGCATAAAAAACTACACAGTTAAGTTCCTTAAAGTTTTTCTCTATCAACAACGGTTGCCGAGATATTAAGAAATCTAAACACAGTACGTTGTATTGTGGGGCTCCAATGTTAATCTTATGGAGGATAGGAAAAAATTAATATTTCCCATTTTAATT